>OY756433.1:15427538-16663036 GCA_963576905.1 Mystacides longicornis | reverse complement strand
ATCAAACGATCGAATCGATCAATCATTTTGTATGGAAATTCTTTCGATGATCGTTTCGATATTCGATCACCGAAAACCTATAATAGAGGTAACGACAAAAAATATGATATATTTCCAGTTGCATAGGACAGACATTTAGATACATTCTCTTTTTTGTTTAAAGTCGAGTGTCCCGCATGACAACATCATGAAAATTCTGTAGATATTAGCGAAAAGGACAACTCTAATTTATTGTTACTTGTCATTTTTTTCCTATCATATCCATACATATAAAACGCCAAGATATATTAAATACGACTTGTTATTTTTCGTAATAAATGTACATTGACACGGCGTTCTATATTTTTTCATACGAATATCAATTCAATTGAATTCATTCCTATAGTTGGTATTGATATATACACAGATCCAAGTACGGTGTATGACTTTATTTATTAACCAAGAGCTTCAATAAAGAACTCTCGTATACCTACATAGTTTTAGTAGATTTGTCAAAGGAACTATTTCCAAGAACTGATTGCATTTTACAAAACCTTTGTAAAAGTTCCGCTATTGGGTTTAATAAAACACTGAGCACTACTTCGACGTCTTCAATTATTTCAGCGGCAAACGCTTTCTAATTATTTTGGGACGTTTCGGAAGGAATTATTGAGCTAGTAATGAAATTGGCCCAGTCTGAACTGTTTGATATTATTAACTTATTGGTTTGTCGTTGTTGTCCTTCGGATGAGACCAGAGCGTCATGGTGGTTTCATTATATAACCACCACCAACCTAATACAATTATACATAAAGCATCTCGTGCGGGGTACACATGCAGAGCCACGGTGGTAGGGAAGTGACACAAAAGGGACGGGAAAAGCTTTCTGGGTTTGGAATGGTTATGTGTAATAATTTCTTACCGACCCTTACCGTAATCTCACTTGCAAATTGTCTTAGAACTTAAATAAGACATATTTAATACAAAATCCATAATTTGTATTGTGTGACCCGTTTATCAGTCTACACCTTTCTATTACATATTAAACAAGCAACAAATGTTCTATTTAATAACGATGACTAATGTTCAGGGTTTCCGAGGTTTTTTGCGCAAGTATAAAAAATATTACCTAACATTTAAAGTAAGTAGGTACCTATACTGCATATTATTATTACAGCAACACACAAGATAATTATATGAATTTATAATTTAAGTGCTAGAAAAAAATGACTTTATGTGTACCTAAAAAAACTAAAAAACTACTGTACTGAAAAAAATGTTGTCGATGATTTAATAGAATACTACCTACAACTGAAATTTTTCATGAACTAGAGTTTATAGATAACTCATTTTAGACTGTGTGAATGTGCAATGGTAGTCAGAAACAGCAGGCTGTGACTGCGACAGTCTTATGACAGTTTTTTTTTCTTCTTTTTTGAAGGCTTAAAACGAAATTTGGAAGGAATACGATGATGTCCAAAATAAAGTACCTAGTCGACATACAAACTTTTTCAAAGCTTTCAAAAATTAACAATTGCCATTATAATAGACATAAACAGTTTTATTAGATCATATTTTGCTTTCTATTAATGCACAAATCCGTTTAGGTGAAGTGAAATTATCCATTCATGAATTTAATTTTATTCGAAACGTACCTTTAAACATTAAAAATTAAGCCGATAGAACATCTCGACCCTTTTTGTACAAGGAGAAGACAGACAGTATCGATGTTTAAAAAAACCTTTTACGTGCTGATTGCGAGGAACAATTTATTAATTCGTAACAAATAAATTGCCATTGGAATAATAACGAAGGTGGAGAAAGAGGTAATCCTTTGAAAAGTACTTATTAAGAGCAAAAGGACACACAGTACGTATCATGTGGGCACCTACTTCAGCAGAGTGTTCCTTTCTCTCCCGTGTAAAGTGAATGGGTTCTTTAATTTAATTTGGTTAACGATATTATCCTTTCATATATATTCATATTAACTCTGGTTTATTCCCCCGTACAAATAAGACATGCAAGTAAAGTGGTTTGTACAAATGGACCCGCCTGCAAAGTAAACCTACATAATTGTTACGATGAACAAATGAAATTCGTTTATCTTGGGGGTCAGCTCAGTACTTTTTCAATAATAATTGATTGTACAATTAAAAAATTCTAGTCTAGTAAATGGTGTAGTCAAAGGATAGATGAACTCTACTGGTTTGATTTTAAAAATCTTTTGCAACTCACTCTCTCAGATTTTCAAAAACTTTTATCAACCCGATCACTGTATGATTGCCGAAGTGGACATAAAGATCCTAAAAGCTGCGCTAAATATGAATATATTATGATTGTTGTCAATTTATATATTTTTTTACTATTTGATGAACCTACTTGTTTATTTAAGAAATAGAAGAAGATGAATAAAAGTTTACAAAGGTGTCAGTATAGCCGGCGGAACATATTGCCTGAGGCAATTTTTCCAGTCAACCGGTTTCTCGTCCAATCTGAGACAGGTCAAATTTCAAAAATATTTTTACACGATTCCCGGTTGGGTCAAAAACTCTAACCCGACCGGGAATCGACCCCGGGACCTCATTCTCTGAAGTCTACGCCTATACCACTAGGCTACCGAGGTCGGTAACTACCTACTTTGAATATGGTTTTTCTTAGAAACTTCTTCTTCTCTCTTTTTTTAACCAGCCCTGTTTACCTGTTATGTTTCTGCTGTGTTTGCCTCTTATCATGTGGCCTCCCAACGATCCTTCCATATTTTGGGTGGCCGTCCTGTAAGTCTCTATACCAAGTTGGGGAATGCCACCTCTAGCTGCCCTCAAAGCATTTTTGTCCGCCATCTTAGAAACGGGCCTGCAAAAGCATTTCGTTTTTTCGTCAATCAAGTAAACTACATCTTTGGTTTCCTTTTTAAAACAAAGCCCTTCTTAGCTATATAATCCATTTTCATCATGTCGATCGATTGTACAACCCTATCGGTCTTATGCATTGAAGTTATGCAGAAACTGCGTATGACAGCAATAGGAAATTTTCAGTTATAATAATTAATTATTGTCTCTACGCGTTATTTTGTTAAAAAGTTAATATTGAACGTGGTTTGATAAGAAAAATTTATGCTAGACTAAAAAAAAATTTCCAAGTAGAAAGAGTGGCTTTATTTAACTCCAGGTCATATATCACGTGTAATTAATGGGAGCTATGAACGTTCTTCGAATGCAAAACGAGTTGCATTTCGTTAAAATAGACGCTCCAATGAAACACAGAAAGTTCTATCTGTGGAGGAAGTTGGCGATATATTATCTTAGAAGCACGCTTTGTTCGTAAATTCTATGTAAAATCTAAGAAGTATGTTAGTGTATACGGTTGTTTTAAAATACCACGTTAATCTTTTCCTGTTGTGTTTCTGGCCACAGGTCTTTAGTCTATCAATGTTAACCAGATATAAATCCGTTACTAGATTCATTCGTTATCCACTGGAATTCATTCTCACCACAATTATATTTTTCATAAAGCATTATTTCATAAGACCACGAAGAGTTTTGTAAAACAGAACTATATCATTTATGACCTTTCATATACAATTTGGACCCTCAACCCAAAATGAGTGTCACTTCTTGGCGTACTTTTAAATTTGAGGTGATGTCAATTATTAACATATTATTATCATTATCGGGTGGCACCGAAGACACAATTGCTAGATTCCTGTTTTGTTTACCTAACGTCCATACTACGGGCAATGGACATTGATTGAATTATTAACAAACAATAGTTATAAACAGGCGCTTTAAGTGACAGACTCGAAAGTGACAGATCAAAAATGTATAGAATATACCTACGGGATGGGAATTTCCGACTACCATATGACGAACATACTTGTCAAATAGTTGAAATTTCAGTAATAACCAAAATTATGTTATTATTTTACGACCTAGCTGAAATAAAAGTGCATTATAATAAAAAATAATTCAATTCAATTTCATATCTGTAAGCGGATATAGTAGTGTAAAAGTAGATATTTTATCCAGGCTATATTATTACGTACAATATAATGAAGTTCCTTTATGGTAATATCATAATTATTATTATAAAAAGATCCGTATCTTGGCAGGAAAGTTGTAAGTAGGTGTCGGTTAACTGTGGGTGATTAGCGCCTATGCACAGGTAAGGTACCTACGTCTTCCTTTACCTGAACACTTAACACTTGGAAAGTTGAAACGTCATGTGGAAACCCTATATTTAGATATTGTATTAACTGGGTTGAGGTTTAAACTTCAGACAGTTACGAGTACCAATATGTGTATAAACTTCACACCCATTTTCATATTTTGATGGAATTAAGTGAACCATTTTTGCTTTTTTTGACAAAAAATAGATGCATCTTTCAAACAGTTTTGTTGAGTAATTAAATATTAATCATAATATTTTATATCGAGGGACCTTAAAATCGTACAACCTATAAATTGTAGTATTATTCGTTATCTCACTTATAAAAACCTATTAAATTTCCAATATTTTTCGAGTTAAGGTAAGCTTTTCGAGTGTCAATACGCCAATCCGAGGAAATTAATTTTGCTCCAATATTCTTCATAAAAGTTCCGTCTCATTTAGGACGTTCCCTGGGTACATATTATTGTAATCTATACGGAATCTCTCTACCCCCAAAACTCAAAGAGGTAAGGAAGGTAGGTTCCCTCTATCACGAACTTATTATTCCAGGGGCCATTATTACAAGTACATAGATCTGGGAATACGAAATTCAGCTTACGGACAGAACTTCCATCCTTATCAAGTTATGTGAAAGGATTCGAACGAGAGTTTGAATATCTTGTATCTAGTTTTGGACAAAGGTCTAACCGAGCTGATCGCAATATTGTTATGCCAGAATCTCACGGGTAAGGAACTGTGATTTCATTTATTAATTTTCTGATTCGTTGTTACTCGAGATCTGGATTTACAATCGAGAGTTGGAGGTGAGACAATACAAAATATACGCGAATTCATTGACTACAATTTTCTAGTAGGCACGTATTTGACGGATCTCCTTTTGTTTTAGCGCTCAAAAATCAGCAATAAATTATATTATGTTTCTGCGAATCTATTTTTAATAACCCTTGTATTTTTGGGATCCTGTCTCAGATTGGACGGGACCGGTTGACTGATAGAGAATGCTTCAAGCATTAAGTTCCGCCGGCTATACTGACACCTATGTATGTACCTATAAGGGTGTTATTTATTTACCTATTTATTTTTTGTATTTCTGCATGTATTTTTTTGTAGGTATAACATTAGGCAAGTACAAAAATGTGTAAAAAAACAACTCTAAAATTTTACTTGTTCAATAGGTAGGTATGTAAGTAAATTTCTGCGTACACATATCACGTTTACTTGTCGTTACATTTTGTGGAAAGTATGTGCAAAATCATAATGTTTGAATTTTGTTTGTTATTTTAAGGAAAATGTGTATCAATCTTGATTCTGTTGTAATGTTGTACTCCAACAATTTCATAAAAATGTAAAGAACCAGTTATCGCAAACGTATAGTTGGATAATGAAGAAGAAAATGCTAACGTTGGAACATTTTGGTTACTACTTCGACATCAAATTTTATCGTTATAGCCCCTACGACCTCCAACATGTACCTACCTAACTCAAATTCGGTCCCGGGTGCTAAATTCCTTTTTCACAACTCAAACTTTGATTTCTTTGAAAGATGTCACAAATGTATCTGTGTTCACTTTAGGTGAGTCCAATATCAAAACAAAAATTGCGAACGTGTTCTTCAATTAAAATTTTCTTATTACAGATTTAAAAATAAAGTAGGTATGAACAAATCTTGAAATTATCTCTTTTCTTTTGAAAGGATTTGTTGAATAAAATCGTAGTTGTTCTTCATTAAATTTGCCAAGCGTGAAAAATTTCATCCAAAAGAAAATAGTTGATATTTTTTTCTAAAACTGTTAAGTTAATTTTGGGGATTAAAATCAAACGAGAAAAAAGCTTCAAAAAGGAATTGCCATCCTCGTTACCACTTTGGTTAAATGAATGACACGAAAAAAATATAATTCGCGAATGAAAGAGGAAAAACACGACGTCGATGTTTTTTTTTCTTTCATTTTACATTTTTATAAAATCCTTAAAATAATGAGTTTATAAAATAAAACCGAAACATTGTTATTCAAGTTCTGTCTCTGATGGACACGCGAATGAATGCTCGGGGAGATTCACAGCTTAACGAGTCCATTATTGAGAGATGGCGCAAGAAAAAAATCTCTCCAACATTTTTACATTCGGCGAGAACACGAATGTAATTCTGAATATGTCTTCCTTGTCTCCTTTTTTTACTCCCACGATCCGTTTGACTCGAATGAAAATTTTCGATTTACTTCTTTGAACTTTTTTCTTCTTTTTTTCACATTAAACTACTTGCTTCCTGCAATGTTTTCATATTTTAATACATCCTTCAGAACTCAATCAATG
This sequence comes from Mystacides longicornis, assembly GCA_963576905.1. Classification (NCBI taxonomy): domain Eukaryota; kingdom Metazoa; phylum Arthropoda; class Insecta; order Trichoptera; family Leptoceridae; genus Mystacides; species Mystacides longicornis. The sequence continues at coordinate 16,656,580 of OY756433.1, read as the reverse complement.
AAGATATGAATAAGTATCTGTAATAAAACTTATGTCATTCTTTTATGTGATTTTTTTACAATTCTTTCTTTCTTTCTTTTAATGTGTAAAGATTTTGTATTAGGTATATATAATGAATGGTGACAAACGCATTTTATATTAACTTTGTGACATGATGATGGATTTCTATTCACTATTTTTTGTTTTATCACATTTTCAAGGCTGAACGATATGAAATAACAAGCCTTCTATTACGTACGCCTTTGAAAGGTTTGACTCTTGAAGAAGGTATGACTCCTGAAGGTCTCTCTCTAGACTCTCTTGAAAAACATGTCTCTTTTCCGTAAAACCGAGTTGAGAACACTTCGCTCCATCGCGTGTAAATCCCTACGAGACAGTCAGAAACTGCACCAATAGGAAAAAAATGCATTGCACACTCTACACTTCGTCGAGAGATGGGGGTAGGAACAGACGACGACACTGCAGACATCGTGTCATTAGAATGCGAGATGACCGTATAGCCAAGACAGCAGCTGGTGGTTTTCCACAACTCAGAAAACTGCCAAGGACAGCTGGTCGTAGGTGTCTGTGGAGGGATTACCTGATCAAAATAAATCACAAGGTCCAAAAAAAAAATAAGAAAAAAGAAGACTTATTAGAGAAATCTCATTTTTTAGTTTATTTCATACTAAGATAGAAAAATTTAATACTTGTCTTTTAATACTCCGTCATCAAAGTAAAAACAAATAATATATCAAATTCCTTAATATATATAGCATAGTAAAAATAATAATGTGATTAAAAAATAGTACATAATATAGCTTTGAATGGATCATAATGCCGTAATAATAATAACATTATAAAGATCCGTCCTGTTATAAGGGTAAGAATTTATTCGAGAATTAATCAATAGGGGATGGAGGTAATATCGACAAGTTATGGTCTCTCGAGCTAACGGGAGATAAGGTGAAGTGTAACGATAATGTGGCTGGAAACGTTCTTAAGATAACAGCCCGATACTTCCAGCAAAGGGTATTCCCTGATATTAGACGAACAATCCACAAGTAGGTGTACATTGTCATCAAGGTTGTTATCAACTTGAAAAGACGAACGCTGGGCCTCCGTGGGGGGTAATAAGGCTGTGGAACGATTAAAGGTATCGGACATCCTCCCCAATTTTCTGCAAAATATTGATTTAGAAGATTTGAAGGTCCTAATCCGTAATACCCTAATTTTAGAATTCAGTAAATATCAATGTAATAGGTCGAGTATTTAGGCTTTGCGTTACAAATACCATGACATTTTTAGAAATTTACCCGAATGAATTCTCGTAGTACATACTATGTGAAACTATTTGTAAAAAAAAAACCTTTTCGAAATCTTTTCCTGTATCTACACGACTATCACTGATGTATCTATGGGACTTCTCTCCAAGGCCTGGATGTAAGTGTGGTCGCCGATAGACGATATGCTACATAATTATCATGTTACAGTCTGTTTCCACTTGTCGTGTGTCGGGTCCAACTTTTAATCGGAAAATGTTAATCAATTTTATAAACAAAAATGATCACTGTCAATGTAAACAAATATCCAGTAATTTTATTGAAGGTTAGCCGTGAATTAAAGTATACAAAATCCATGAGAATGGATACTTAGGTCAGCCTCAAAGAGTGTCAATTGATCAACTAGCAGTTATTAATGAAACCGTTTTTCGTTTCTTTCGAAAATTGGAAAAAAGTCATTTATTATTGGATCAATTAAGATTCAATTAAGTATAACATTTATATTGAACAACTCTCAGAGATGACAAGTGTCATAGTAAACTTAGTTCCTACTTATCCGTTGTACTTGATCCTTAAATAATTTCCTTTTTTATTTGTTCTCTAATCGTGTCACGTTCCGTTTTTGAGATTCACGATATCACAAACTTCGCGGAAATTCGACATAAATCTTTTAATCTTTGGAAATAAAACTCGAGTTAGTTTGGGTCACGGCTTTCTACAATGTTTCATCTGCACACACACCTCTTACATTCTACTACCATTATCCTTTTTATATACCTAAATAGTTCTAACACGTGTCCCACAGCATCTACATGCCGAATATAAAAAATATACTTAATCATCTCACTATAAGGCCGGCCCAGTTCCTTTTTAGTGCCGCTATCGAAATTCTATCTCGATAGCGGCAGTCTTTTGTGCCCGGGATTCAATTAAATGTGAGGACTTATACATTTTACTCTTTTATCAGTCGATATTTCATACTAATTTTAAATCTTTGAAGCTAATATGATACTACACAATACAACCAAAGCTGCAAATAAGAACTTTTTTCTTTTTTTAATAGGTATTATAATACTCGGAATCTGAAAATAAAAGTGTGCTAAGTAGGTACTAGAATTAACTTCAAAAAGAAAACCATGACATGGAACCCATAAAATGCCCGCTGAATAATTTGGGTAGGTATTGTGACGAAATACCTACTACGCTTTTTTTCTTCCAAGAAAGTGTTATTTTTGTTTCATATTCTGAAAACAAAGGTATGAAAACTCATCTTCATAAAGTATTATTGTAAGCCTTTTTCAAAAGAAGATTTAGGGTAAGTCACAATACGGTGCCGTTATCATTTTCTTTTTCGTCTTTATTTCAAAAGCATCAAATCAAAAGTAGGTAGGTATTCAAGTATATGTGTTTTACTCAAATATTTTTGACTTTTTTTAATATAAGAAGCTTTTAAAATAATCCAGTTTTTAACACTACTATGTTAACTTTGACCCAGTAGAATAGAAATAGGTACCGGAACAATTTCAACCTGATGGTGGGATTGATTACTGTGTACCTACATAGGAAAAAATAAATGAAAAATCCCAATTTTGTGACGCTTGTGGTATGAAATATTACTAAAAATCTTTCATCATCGTCCTTTTTATCCACTTCTTTATGTGAGGGGTGAACATTATTATATTCAACCAACGAAATGTTTTTCCCAAAATATTGCACGTTTATAACATTTAAGAAAACTCCGGCGACGTGATGTCCATTTTCACCCTGGTGCATGTGGAGTTTAAATTAAAACATTTACGTACAATATAATACTTATCCTTTTTATTTATTTAGATGAATTATAACAAAAAAAAAACTAAAGGTAGGTATAAGTTTGTCTAAAATAACAACATAATATACATTCAACAGACAGAGTTTGAACTCATCACAACAATGTTGCACTCACTTACAAAATAACCTCATTCAAGCCACATCGTAATTATTTATCTAAGCGACCCTTATCAAGATTAACGTATAAAGCAGGTACCTATATGAAAGATTTCAAAGGTGACTGGAAACTTTTGTTATGTGGTCCTACAGTCTGGGTGTATCCTAGATGGACCACATAACAAATGAGTTTCTCCAAGGAATCGAGGGAGGAGCCACCTGCTAAAAATCCTATCCAAGGAATATGGATAGAGCACTTGTTACGAAATGAAGGTCTTCTTAACTACCCTTATTGAGCGGACAATTACGGCTATACCTGTAAGACATGCGTTCTTTGTCGTTGTGAGGAACTTGTAAAAGATTAAAAAAAGGGTATTTATAAATATGGTGGAGTGGAGATAAAATATTGATCAATAATTTTGCCAATAATTCTTAGGATTGTGACCAAAGAAGAAAGAAGGTAGACAAAAATCAACCTTACACTCAGATTAGGGACACTAAGTTCTTTATTTAAAAACTACGATCAGTGGAAAAATAGCTCAGCGATAGAAAATATTACGATCAAGATAGTTTAACGCATATCGCTTGATTGTGAGCTGATCTCTGTAGATTTTGACCCGCCATATTGGATTTAACGTCAACTGACAGTTGTTTCGAGTATACAAGAACGCTTTTTGTAATAAATACACTGTATTTAAGTTTTTCCCCGTTCAAATATGTGCCCCCTTCATATTTTGGTCCATTGTATTTTGGTTTATCATTTTGATAATAGGAAATTTAAACAAATAAAGCAAATATGCATTCTCGTAATCATTCGAGGGCTTACAACCATGATGCACCAACTAAATTTGTACGAAATATAATGACGTTTTGAAGAAAATATTCAAAGAATACTTTTTAAGTATCTAGTTACAAAATATTAAATTTGAAGTGATCAAACGTGAATTAGTTCATTTTGAAATCAAATTTTTTCAAATTTTTTGTCGTGAGTAACTTTGTAGAACATTTTAATAAACAGACATAAATTAAAATAAACAAATCTTTTGTCAGTTCTACTCAAGTAGAACTGACAAAGTTTTTGTTTATTTTAATTTATGTTAGTTCATTTTGGCTGAAACATAAAGGTTTCGTATGATTTAATAAGGACTTAACTATATTTTGATATAAAATAAATAATTAAAAAAATAAGGTACCTACCTATTCTGCATCAATAACTCCAAATCTGACATAGCGCATATTGGTTGTAAACACTCGCGTTGCTCGGCTACTATTTTGTATGTTTACCTACAAAATTTTGTGTGAAATGTCATCTTCGTCAAATATTTTTTTATAAATGAAGTAAAAACTGATCAGTGAGTTATACGTAATCTTACGATTAACGATTTTTTAATAAATAAGAGCTTTAAAGTCTGAATTATTATTGATCTAAATACTTGAAAGCGAAGAAAGGGCTGATTTAAATTCAACAGCAATAGACCGAAAAAGAAAAAGCCAATCTAAAAGGAACGAAAGACAATGTCGAGTAATGACTACGGTACAGTGTTCTCATTGGTCAATTATTATTGATGAGCGTTCTAAGCACATGGCCTAAACATCGTTAATTTTATGACATGAAAGAGTATGCGATCATAAGACTGTGGACACACCCTGTTACCCAAACGATATACCTAATGTACTCCAATATTATACAGACCTTAATAATAGTATAGGGGCATATAAACGAGACCCTTATTTTGGGGCGTTGGTTTTTGTCGCCAGAATATAAATAGAAAAAAAAAACGAAAATGATTCGAATATAAAAACAGTAATCTTCTTAAATTTCCCAATTCTTTCGTTTCTGCCAAAATTGGACATCCTGCCTAAGAATGTAGGTAGGTACTTCCTATGTTATAATATTATATCCGCTAAATCGTGGCTTTTTATAGTTAGGTAAGTACCTATAGATACTTAACATTTTAAAAACATCTTTAATCAATGTACTCAGTATATTAGATGACATATTTTGACACTTTCAAACTATATTATTTACTTATACACTATTTGACTTTACTCAAATTTTTAATAGATACTTGTTTTCTTTTTGACATTGATTTCATTACAAGGATATTATATAATAAGAAGGTACTTCTCCTAGGTAGGTAGGTACTTCTCCAACATTTGGTAGCTTAGATTTTTATATATGCAATAATTTATTCAATTATCTTACAATGAGTAGTCAATAGTCATCACTTGCTAGTAAAAGTCTTATAGTAAGTACCTAATAGGTATATTAAAAATCATCATTAGCCTAAGTATGTTTGGCACTATATGATAAAAATGGCAGACTTTTATGAAACATAAGTAATGTTTAATTTGCTAGAAAGATAGCTATGCGAACTGCGTAGGATATGCGGAAAGAGACTGATTGATAATAATAGAAAGGAATGTGGAGTGGATGTTAGCGTAGAGACTAGAATTAATGTTAATAAATCAAGGTGGTTTGGGCATGTAGAGAGATTGAACGAAGAGATGACTAAAAGGATAGCTAAATAAAGTTAATCATTATAAGGATAAAAGGTCAATTATATTTTTTCAGTGTATAATATAAACGACATGTTCGACATGTTGAACATGTTGAGAATTCTCATGATTAATTGTTTCGGAGACAAACATTACCACCTAATGGCGAACGTTGTTAACGTAAAGTGATCACACTAAGCCAGCCTTCGAAATAACAGTAGAAGACGGTCGTAAGCCCGTAGTGGTTTGTTCCATTTGAAAATCGAACATTAGTAATGAATTGTTAGAGTCATTAGTTGTTATTTTTTCTATAATATTAATTTTATATTTGTAACGAATCAATTATTTAGCAAACAAACGCGTATCACGTGTAATACAAATCACATACAAAGCGAATTCCACGGACACTGTTTGATGGTTACGTGTAAGAGATCGATTGATGAAAAATAATAATAATAAAAAATAGGGATGATTGTGTTACAGTAGGTTATATGAATATGGATGCGAGGGTGGTTTTATTGATGTCAGCACGGATTAATACTATTTTTTTTTGTTTACCCAACCCGTTATAGGGAGAGAATACTGATTTTAAGTACCTACCTGACGATTGATGTATTCATTTTTATTTGCTCCCCATATTCTGCTGGAATCAAACGAGCTTCGTCGTTACACGGGAGCATAGCTTAAAACCAATCACTCGTTTATTAACACCACGGTTGCCCACATTTACAGACGTGTTTATTCGTTCCAAAACAAATTGATGAGCTGAGTATTTTTGTGATCAGCCGTTCGTCTTTGAAAAGTTGAAATGAATGGTGACGTATTGAGTATAAGTTCAAAGGTGATATTTTTTTGTTACGGTTACATAAATTGCATGTTTTTTATTTCATAATAATACAAAAATCAAGTTTTCACGTAGGTTGGAAGACATTTTCTGCGAGAAAATGCTGATGCTTTATTTGATGGGCTGCTGGAAATTTATAAGCTCTGATCAAGATGGTAAAATTAGTTAGATATATTTTAAGAGTCTTAAATCTTTTATCCATATTATAAATCATGAAATCAAGTCAAATATCCAATTACACCCCTCTTAGGGGCATAATGGTGCGACAAAAACTCTACATTGCGCTCGATCTTGCGTGATGTTTATGACCACAGATCTGCTTTGAAGGGGCGGAACACGGTATTAGAGGGTCCTCTCCTAATGGGAGGAAGAACAGCGCTCTCCTCGGCAAACTGTCGTTCGGTATCCTCAACAAATGTCCCAGCTAAGTCCATCTCCTTTCCATAATGTAAGAATTTATGGGCCTTTGCAATTGTTTATATTATATAGGTACCTCATACAAAAAAAGTTTATATACACCAATGTCATTTAAAGGCTTTCAAAATCCAACCGAAGTGCCTCAAACTGGTTTCATAAGAATGTTCTATACGAGACATCATTTATGTAAGCATCTACCCTTGGCTTTTCCCTAGTAGGTACCTTGAATTTTTAGAGTATCTTGGTACTACTTATTTGTTAGCAAACTTATTCTATTCATAGCATGTCCCGTCACTTGCTTATTTTTTTTTTTAATTCATCTCAACCCAATTACGTAAGTTTTTTCAAAAATCTTTTCTGTATCTATGTGTATTAAAAATTAAACGTCATAAGATTTAAAGTTACACAAAATAAAATACGATTAGAAATCTTCCACGTCCAAGATGGGCGAGCTATTTTTAAAAGGTCTTTCAGTCTTACGTGAAGGGAGATAATCGACATGTTCTCCAACGATGTTTGACAGTCCGTCAGTTCGGTTTAAAATCAAACAATAAATCCGTTGTGAAAATTTTCCGAACGCAGTCCGTTCCAATACACGTCATTTCATTATTATCTGCCCTCGAAAATTAAACGGAATATTATTATTATTAAGGGATTTATTTTATAATATTATTATTATTAAGGGATTTATTTTATAATATTATTATTATGTTTTTGTTTTGTTTGTGGTCGTATTCCAAACGACATTTTTATTTACTTACGATTCGCTGCACAGTGAAATAACTTCAATCAGATCAATACATTTTGTATCTCCTCATCGAGCTATATGAACAATACTCTGCATATTATTTACACCTCTTCGAACAAATATAATTATTATTATTTTTATTCGAATTTATTGAAAAGTCTACAAACAAATAATTGATATCTACTCATATTGCTTTGTAATAAATAAATAAGATTCTTCGTATTCATGTAATATTATTACAAGCTAGGTGGTCTTGTTACCTGCATGATAATAATTTTCATCCAACATTGCTCTAATTATAATTGCAAGGGTCAGCGAGGATCAAAATCGAACGTGAATTGAACTGCTTAGGCATGATGTTCCAGTATAAAAAAACACATACATAAATAACTTAATTATTACGTAGTTTTAAAATTATGAACCATTTTAATGATATTCTTTCTGAGGATTACATATTATGTACGACAAGCAACAGGCTATCGACGCCAATGCATGACAGACAAATGTATCAATTTTGAAGCAGGGAGTAACAAAAAATTATCTATCTCAAAAATAAATATTGTAAATAGACTATTGTAAAGTCTTGATAAGAATTAGATTTTTCTTATAATATTTCTTAACAAATTTTTGGAAACATTTAACTACTACAAAATATTTTGAAAATTTGAATGATGCAAAAATTATTAATATCAAAATGATTTATCACTGCTCAATACTTCTAAGTAGAGCACGGAGTTAGACAGGTTTTTCAAAATCAAGGGAATAAGTAAGTACCGCTGTTCTTTCGATTCAAATTAATCCTTAACGGCCCCAACTGAAACCATTAGGGGGCAGTAATAGCCCTCAGTCTATTTTCTATCTTAAATTTCTTAAAAAGTAGGTATAGAAAGTAGGTTCATAGTATGAATGGGTGATACGAAAATAGATTCTTATTATTTTGATAGGAATCTTTCGTTTTAATATAATATTCTCTTTTATTTCTCCTTTCTCTTTTGTTTAATATCTACCTGACTCACAAAATAAGAAGCTACCTATAACAACAATAAAAGAAGAAAAGTAGGTACCGGTACTAATTTTGTTTGTTTATTAAATCCGAACGCAGCACAATGAAAACATCGATAACTAAAGGAAACGGGCTAAGTTAATAATTAGGGGGTAAATTACGATGAAAATAACATATTTTACATAGCTGAGAAATGCTTGGGGTAAAATAACCGAAGCAAAGAAAAATAGAAAAATATTTGGAATTCCGAAATGCGGTGAGGGTGTGTTGGGTGAATAATTAAAGGGTTGCGTATTAAATAATTTTACGTTATTTTTATTATTATTTCAGACATAAACATGAGAACAACATCAACAACAAAATAAAATATACTAACTTTAAGTTATTTTGTTTTGTGATGATGAAATAAAATATCATTTTGTCATGGCTTATATAAGAGAATTTATTTTGTAAATATTTTTTTAAAATTATTGAAATAGAAAGTCATCACCGAATTCAGAAACCTTCGGAGTGCTTTATGAAGATACCGTATGTATAGGTACATACTAGAATTACCTAATAAAACAACAACAAAAAAAACAGAATGGTATACATGAAATTATAAGGAATCAGATTAAAATAGATATTCACAAAGTCGTGATCTATGAGATATTTAGATCGCCCCAAATCCTCGCTACCCTCCTCAGCACGCACCATCGAATGAAAGTCTCGAATTAGTTATTTACTTTACCATGTCACCAGCGCCACACCGAGGTTCTCTCATTCTGCGTTTGTTTTCGGGATAATCTTGTCCTCATAATGTACTTACTGGAGACAATTTTCCAGCTAAATTGAGCTCTCTAAGGATGCATTCGTTACTCTATTTAGCAGTCCACGAGCTCCCTAATATGAGGTATTTTTTTGGTTCTAAAAAAAATAAGTCGAAGTAATGAATGTGAGTAAGCATTTTTCCTAAAACTTGGTTCTGTTCCTGGAGCTGAAGAATGTGGTTCAGATTGCGTTACTAGCCGTTTAAGGAAAAAAAGAGTTCAAAGATAAAGAAAATCTGCTAAACATCTATGTCGCTACAACCCGTCTTGGATAGTTTTTTTCAAGCAGTCTCCGCCATTCCATCTTGTCTAAGGCCATTTGATTCCATCAGTAGGTCATCTCTTAAGAAAGCAGACCCTTTACCAAGCAATAGAACCAATTCAACTGGATATGCCAATCCACTTTCTTCCTATCGGATTACTTTCTTAGTGACCATACCAAAACAGTCAATCATAATATTATCATCACAGTAAAAAATTAAGACATACAATAACGGGAATCGAAAATATTTAACAAAAGGTCCACAATATTATGTCTGTTTTATTTTTATTAATAAAATTGGTGATAGTAAAGTCGTTGTTATTTCTTCGTAAAGGGTGAGTTCGGAAGGGAAGAAGGGCCAACATATGTTGAGCTTCCTCACAGCCTTCCCATAATATTACGCTGACCTTCCTTTGTTCATACGCCCACCCTTTCGGCCAGGTACGGTACGTTATTATCCATCTATATTTTTTCTACCTGAGTGATTTCAGATGTTCATCAGAATCTTGGTGTTGTTTCAAAAGATTGAGGCTTGCTTTCGGCTTATCTAACCGCTAAAACTCAGCTAGTTTCACAAGCTTTATACCTTTTTCTGAAGGGTCATATAAGTTTATAAAATCTTGGGACACAAACCTACCCATCTACTTACTGTTAACTTTGAAATGAGTTTCTGAACGGTCAAGTACGTACCTATGTAGGTAAAGGTGGATAGGAAAAAAAATATGAAAAAGAAAAGAAAAATATATTTGGCGAATAAACGGGAAACAAAAGGGATGTTTTGAAGATGTCGTAAAAAATATCAAAGTAAGGAATTCACTATAAAACTTTTTTTTACTATCTAAATATTCTGCCGGAGATGTTTTCACCTTTCTTTTCCAGAGGGCGTAGAATGAGCTGTAACATTAATTCCAACATTTAGAAACTTTTACTATAATCTGATAGCAAAAGGCCATCGGTGGTTTTGTAAGGTAAGAATTTCAAATTACCATAAGCCAGGGTGAGGGGCTGGCTTTCTCATGCCATTTGAAACAAACGGGGCCTTCACGAAGATTTACGGCTGAAATTTACCCATAGATGCTTTAAACGAAAACCGCTTTGAAGGAAACTAACATATCCCTTAGATTTACCTTACATATTATTATTAAGAAAACATATTAGGGAACACACGTCAAGCCTGGTTTTATTTTATGATTTGATTCTTGTTTCTGGTTTGAAGTAAATTGGTCAAAAACTAGGAAAAATATTCTAATGTTTTCTTATATAGCTTTTTTGCGTTTATATGGATGGCACTTTGTTGAAAATTTGAAAAAAAAAACTTCTTCCATGTAAACAACTACAATGCTTCTCAAAAGTAGTCGTCAGTATATTGTGTTAGAATTTTAAGGTAAAAGGACCTATTTTTCCTACTCACAAAAATTGAAAGTGTTTGGATTATTTAACAGCAAATTTACAAATAAAGAATAATCGAGAACAAAAGAACGCATTTTTTCATAGATACAAAGAGGGAAATAATTAAAATGCAGTATCGTATATTATTATGTAAGTAAGCAAGCAGTGTTTCAGAAAGAGTATAGAACCTTCTTAGATATTATTTTCTATTAGAGAATGTTTCGTATTGTTATTCGAATCTAAATACAATACTAAAACCCATTTGTGACTTTATTCCTTGAAAGAGGGAGAGAAAGAATTTAACGTATGTTTGAACGGAGTGGGGATCTGTATATAGTCGCCGTGTACATTCAAAACCATCTTAAACATTTATAAGAATAAATAAAAGAGTTCGTCTTTTTCTTAATCTCGCTCTGGGAAAGTCAACTTTTAAAGTAAAGATTCTTAAGTTTTATTCGATCCAGTTTTTTTTTTTTAACTGTTTCGTAAATTTCAAGTGGTTGTTGGCCTGGCGGTTACGACGCCGGCTTTCGTAGGTACCTGCTGTTGTCGTGCGGAGGTCGGTTAAGAAGCTTACTGTGAAAGATTTAGAGTGTATTTGTGTTCACTTTGAGAGAGCACAGATTCATTTATTTAAAAAAAAAATTATTAGTTATTCAAAATTAAATTTAAATAACACCACACGAAAACAACTATCCATGAAGTTACTAACGAATGTCCCTGCAAAAAACTTTAACTAAAAAATTTAATCTCGTGGGAAAAGGTTGATAATTATTGAGTCTTGTTATCTACGCCTATCCCCATAACACACAAACTATTCAAAAACATTCATTTCAGAAAGAAGTATATGGGAGCTTTCAAGTTAGAGAAATCGGAATAGTTTTGTTGAAAAAATGACCGAGTTGAATATGGTGAAGTTGTTATTTAATTCAAATCCGTAGGTACAAAAACATGACAATGGTGGCTTATAATTTTGTTAATATATTTTTAAGGAATTAAACATTTTATATGTTTTTATGAAAATAATAATAAAATACTTGGTCTGTATGTTATACCTCCGAAAATAGTGCGTGTGTGTTGCCCATTCTTCTGTAGGTATGGGTGTGAGTCCTGGCACCTGACTAAAGCCCAGGCACAAAAAGTATCTGCATTCGAAACGAAGTGCGTCAGGAGAATTTTGGGTATAAGATGGTACCACCGCATCACGAACGACGCTATACGTCGGCGCACCCAGCGCAGGCCCATCACTTCCACCATTACGGAGAGGAGTTGGGCATATAGCTGGGACATGTGTTGAGGATGCCGAATGACAGTTGGCCGAGGAGAGCGCTGTTTTTCCTCCCATTAGGAGAGGACCCTCTAATACTGTGTTCCGCCCCTTCAAAGCAGATATGTGGTGATAAACATCACGCCAGATCGAGCGCAATGGAGAGCTCTTGTTGCCTCCCTATGCTCCTAAGTGGAGTTCAAAGGGAGATTTGATTTGATTGATTTGATATGAAAATAATGCTTTTGGTTTGTTAATTTTACTGTACCCAATAATTTTCGCCTGCTACTTCGGAGATTAGTTTTGAGATAATCTCTTTCGATTTTTTTTGTTTTTTCTCTCCTCTCTAATATTCCTGGAACGGAGTTGTTGTCACGCAGAGTCTGATTATTTCACCAAACACGACCCGTGTGCCGGGCTGAAACGTTTTAACACACGTTTCTTTAAAAATGACTGTAGAGGGTTTCTATATTACACGCTAGATACCTACCTCGGTTTAGTACAAAAGTAATATCCATTTGCCTAACGTTGTCTTGTGTAAACAAAACCAGCTTTGGTTACATTGTATCCGACGCCACTGTGTCTATCCACAGTTGTTCTAGTGTGTTGTTATGGTACAAGCCAATTTACCGGTTGCTGAATGCAAGAGTCTGTCTATGCATATTGCATATTTCATAATGCAACCTTTTTAAAAATAATATATTATTTCACAGAGGTGAGTAAAGTCACGGAAAACTGCTACCCGAGGGTGAAGGTGGAATTTTATTTTAAAAATAATAAATTAAACTGGCAAAATGCTTTAAAACAAGATTATTTTGTAAAATGCAACGATTTCATAAACAGTTGTGTAAAAGTCATGTTACAAAAAAGCGAGAAATCGCTGTTCGTTGCTCTTTATCGAATTAAAAATTATTGTCATCAACGAATTGGTATTAATACTTTCTCATATCGTCACAGAGACATTATAGATTCTAGAAGAATAATTGGCGGTGATTCAATTAAAAAGGACAAAAAACTTAGAAACTACTAAGCATAAGAAAGATTTTGAAAAACTCCTTTGTGTTCAGATTATTGCTAGTTTGCGCTGAAATGAGTACTCTCTACTCTTCGTTATTGATCATATAATTTGTTATCACAACCTTTTCGATTTAATTTTTCTAATTATATCTGCTTCAAAAACCACAATTTAATATTTTAATATAAGGTGCGTCAAACCAATGTAAAATACTAAGCAGGGGTATACAATGTAGAATCTGTAAATACATACAGCAGATGGGAAAATTTGTCGCCAAAGCAACCGTCTCCAGTTTAGGGACATCGCCATGGTGACTGGGACACTAAGTGGCTACGATATGAAATCACAAGAGCAATCTGTGAAAGGAATGATGTAAAATGTGTAGGTGGGTATCTACATAGAAACCTTCTTGAAAGTTGTATGCGTGTCGTTACAAAATATTGATATCGTGACAGATATTTTACAAGATTTAGAACTGTTTTTATTTGTGGAGAGAAATCATTCCAATACTTTGTTATTAATAAATCGACCATTTGTTTAATTAATTTCCTTATACTATGCCAAGTTTGATGTGATATGTTATATGCATTTAGCATTACGTATAGTAGTGAATGTTATTAAAGAATATTACAGTCCATGGGTACACCATACACATATCTTCTAAATTTAATATTTGTTTTGTTATATGGACCATTTCGGCTTATTTGATGGCTTTCGTACACATTTTATTCATCACAACGCAGTCTCGACGATAAGCATTTTACAGTATCTTGGTGGATATTCGGACTAACTGTAAGAAAGAAAATTGGTGGGCCATGTGATTGAGAGCATTTTGACAAGCGAGCCTGCTGTAAACGCTTATCTTTCAAACTAGGTTACCAACCACTTCAGTCCATTTGTTTATTCTGGATACCAACAACTTCAATTCAAATGTTTATAAATAAAAATAACTTTGCAGTATTACATATATATTTTTTTTCCGAAATATATTTTCGATCGACTATGCGACCATCGTCAGCGGAGAGTTTATTAGACTCTCCGCTGAAAAAAAAAAAAATATATATATATGTAATACTGCAAAGTTATTTTTATTTATAAACATTTATAATGTCTAAGTATTACAAAGTTGGAAATAATGTGTTTGAAGAACTTCAATTCATTTGTTAATTCTGTAATTTTTCATCAGTCTAAACAAATGTTCTGTCATTTAACTCTATATTTCAAAACAATTCAAATCTTTTTGTTTCTTCTGTTTCAGGTAAGGGGCATTCATTTTCGGTAAAGAGAAAAAAAAAATCAGAAAGCAATTGGTATGTAAACACGGAATATTATTATAATAAAGATCTTCACCATTCTTCTTCATGATTTGGATTTGTTACAAAAAAGGACTTGAGGAAGAGTTGGCTACATACAATTGTTGTGTTTTAGAATTCCTACGCTTTACCGTTTGTTGAGAAGGCAAAGCGTTTGGATTCTGAAACATACTGATTGAGAGTAATGGATCAACACACCGAGACGTCTGGATTACAATTCCAAGATGCCTGTGTTGCAGAGGATAATTGGATGTGAGAGCGTCTCTTCTATATACGTGGGATGTATTCAAATTCAAAAGGATTATGTCAGCGGAATAAATAATACACATTATTCCTATGTAAATATAATATAAAGAATGTTTAATGTCGGTAGATAACTGTAATTTATTTATTTAAAATGAGTTTAGGTAAGTTTAATTGTGGATGTAAGGGGCCTGTATCTGTTGTTTGCAGAACAAGTAAATGATGGCTGTAGGTACCTTAAAAAACGAATAATCCTTAACAGAACTGACGTGGTAGGTACCCGTAAGGTATGAGAGGTAGATAACACCGCCTTCCCGAACGAAGTGATATTACAGGCTTTACTTCTTTCGGGTATGCGGCTTAGTTGATCATCCAGTCAGTGATCTGGGCTATATTCTACTATTTTTGGAAACAAAGACCAAAAATATATACGAAATATTTTTTTTCGCCACTAAAGGTTTTTTGTTGCAAATTCGTATACTTTTTTGAGTCATTCTCTCTAGAATTAGAGTATACATTTTAAAATGTACTAATGAATTTACTTTATTAAGGTGTGCGTTATTCTTAGAATAATATGCATGAAATAAGATAAAGGATGAAATATACCTACCGAGAAATTTCTATTCAATCTATTTTGGAATATTACCTAGGTATATCTATGTAATATTATTTTGTTACGATTTCAATATTATTATGATATATTTGTAGGTATTACCTTTGTCTCTTATGAAATGATGAGAAACATTGTTCTGTTTTGAGAGCGTAGAGTGCTCGAAACCCCACCCAAATAAATGAATATAATGTTTTCACGTACCTATACATAAATAAACCTTGTTGTCATATAGCATAATAAAGTAGATAGTGCATTCCACCTTTACGTATACTAATATATTCTCTCTTTTTCCTCCGTAAGATAGTTCCATAAAATCTCAATAAAGAACAGCATTTACCTACACAACCTCTGGGATCTAGCCACTACTACAACTCCCAAGTAGCAAACAAAGCAAGACATTCTGTAGTACAACCATAAAGAATCTTACTCAAAGTGAACACAAATACACTTTTTGAATATTCACAGTAAGCTAAGTACTTAAATGTATGTAACAAGTAGAAATTTAATAATTTATGAAACATAGAGAAAAAAGTTGGAAATTATTGAGAACAAGAGAGCAACCAAATTTAAAGACTGCGACTGCTGTCATATATTTGGCGCCAGGATATGACTATATCCATTTTTGTTGTCTCATATTTACTTAAAGTTTGTGTCGTGTAAAAGGAAGATGGTCGGCACCTGGGATCGAACCCACAACCTCCGCACGAAACAGTACGAAAACCGGCGTCGTAGCCGTCAAGCTCCCAACCACTTCTCGAATTTATTTGTGTTTGTCATACTCGGCCGGTTTGTACCGTAGTTTAAACAAGCTCTTGCGCCAAATTTTCCGCGATTAGCGCGAAAAAAGGTTATGTGTTCTGCAAATAAATGACGCATTTATAGACCAGTGTGGAAACCACCCTGATTCAATACTGATGCGCATCCAAACTATGACGGTTGAAAGGCATCCTGCGTTCTTTATTTTGACTATATTCTTATTATTCTAAAAGATGCGATCAGCGATGTTTTAACCATATCTAATCATAATGTGGTTGATTATCATAATATCTACCTTTTGCGACGATAATCCTCAAATGTCATTGTGAGTTTTTCTGTTAAGCTAAATTCCATATAACGGCCCAACATGGCGTATCTCGGCTTTTAGTGGAACTCAACAGCAAAGTGGGCAGATCCGATAGCTTACCAACCATTCTTACCCCGGTAATCATTGCACATGGCAAAAAATCGGATGAAGTGACTTTATTCTGAAACCTTGCACTTTTTTTACTACTTTTTGAAACTTTTCTTTTTTTTGGTTTATAAAGCCTGGATGAAATGAGAACATAGGTTCCTGAATCATCCAGGAGTATGGGAGGGCGCAACCCTTAATGATGGCACAAAAATTCGGATTGTTTATCTTAAAAATATGTAAACTCTCGCTTTTATCAGTATCAAGTAACACAGCCTTTAGGATGATAATTAATAAACAGGTAGAAGTATTTTGAGTCAGAAATCATTTAATTATAACGGGAAAACACCAATGTAGGCGTTTTATACCCGTTTCTAATATAAATTAGAGTACCTACACATACGCAATGTACTCAATTCCTCGGTATCGGAGATATTTGGAGACCCAAAATAAACACTTATAATAAATTGGATCGTGGAAGATTCACGGTACCAGTATTATTACTTTCATCGAGTCCTGGATAATTTATTTGATGTACGTTCCAGAGATATAAATTAATTTGTGCTGCCGTAAAAGAATGTCAAAAGAGTGAAATTGGAAAAGGGGCGGCTGCCTGATGTTGCTCTGTTGGTTGTGGGGTCTTAATCATTGCATTAAATTTTATCCAAATGTTCTTTTCTTAATACACAATATGATGCAAATTAATAAAGTTATTTATTGTTATTTTATAATTAAAATATCAACACATTTTTGATTAGGTATCAAAGTTTTAGAACATGTTCAAAAATCAAATGTGCAGAAACCCAGGAAAACTTACTATTTCAAAATTTTTGATGAAATATTTAGCGTTTTATTTTTCAATGCAGCTTCTATATTCACCTTTGTGTCGCAAAATAGTTAAATTTCAAAAAAAAATGTCTGTTTTTGTTTTGAAAATGATCACTCTGAAACTAGCCTTCAAAACATCAGTAAGTTGTAGCCTGAAGTAGCAGATTATTTTCATGTATTAGAAAAATGTGCTTTTACGTGTTATCTTCCATGGTTGCGAGTCATGTATACTTTTTTGAAAAAATTATTGCCGCATCAGAAGCTTAACAAAAGCTCAGCTTTTTGTATGCTACGCGCGTCGACTCGTATTCCGATATGAATGTGTGTTTTAACGAGGAGTATAGTTTGTACGATGGAATTTGGCTGGTAGACTTTTTTTGTCAAAGTTTCTGGGACTTTACTTTTTGCATTGAGTTTTTTGTTTTTATGTGAATATATATTTTTTTTTGTCGAAAAAGCATTTTTATTTTTGTCCAAAAGATAATTAATGGAAACATAACATAATGGAAATTGTATTCTTTTGAGCAAATATCGGGTAATAATAATTTTTATTGTCTATAGGTAATAGGTATGAGATTATTACTGATTGTTATTATTATTATTAGTGATATTTAAATTTTTTTTGTAAACTGTTGTACCTACCTAATATGTAATCATTATAACTACTTGTAATTATTTAATTAGTTAAAGGCACGTTGTTCCGTTAGTAAACAAATAAATAATCGTTTTGATTTTCTCATCCAAAAAAATAAAATTTAAAGCATGCTCCACTTCTTTGTTTGATTAATCGTTGTAATCCTTATCAATCAATCAATCAATTCTCCCTTTTACACCCCACTCAGGAGCATAGGGAGGCAACGAGAGCTCTCCATTGCGCTCGATCTTGCGCATTGTTTATGACCTCCTCCCAAACCATGTCCAAATCCCTCAGCTCTGCTTCAAAGGAGCGGAACACCTCATATCCGAATATTAATTTAATTTCTGTTATTATCAAGAGTCTCTTTTTAGTGTCAGGGAGTTGAGGCTTTAGCTCAAAAAAAAACTGTAGAGTAACAATGTTTTTAACTTTTTTAAACGATCTTCACTTCGTGAATATACCAACACGGAAATAGTTTAATTAAGCTTCATTCGATTTCGTTTCAAAGTGGGTAAACCTGTGTTTTATATTCAGCTCTCTTGAAGCTGCGAGGTCAGTGCGGCAAATCTTTGCAAATGTACGAAAGGAAATGTATCTAAATCCACTTTCCATGTTTCCCTGAATAACTCCACTTCCGTGAAATGGGAAGTTAGAGTAAGCCAACACGGCAGGTCTACCTTGCTCCACTACACGAATATTGTTTTAAGAAAATGTGTACTACTTGTTGTTTAGGAGTGGACTGGGCTTATAATCTTATATATAAAAATATCGTGTCACGGTGTTTTTTATCGTACTCGAACAATTTTTAAAGTTTAAAGTAAAGTATATTTCATAGCACTACAAGATGATTAGGGTGTCCCTACATATTTTCTTTTTGACAAAAAAAAGGCCACTATCTATCTGTCCCCATTTATTAAAATAGACAGAACCTTAATGGCATAATACTAAACGACATGTCAAATGGCGTGATTTGTGAAATTGAATGGGTTAATATATTTATTATTATTATTTTTTATAATGATCGTGAAAAATTGCATAAAGTTATAAAATGTACATGCATATTGGGTCAAAAATAACATGACGTTAAAATATACATAATGTCATGCTCAGTGTTTATTTCACTTTCCATAATTCATACAGAACATAATTGATAATAATTATAATATGCTGCGTTGAATATGGGAAGTGTCTACATAATAACTATTGTATCATTAGGCACTCATAAACCTATTATACTTTTTTCAATGGTACCTAGATGGTAAGCTTTAAACAATTAAATAGGCAAACCCCTGGCAGTGTCTTTAGAGGTTATAAAAAAAAACGGACACAAACTGTACGCGAAGTATGAAACGATACTCGATCAAAATGGGAGATAAGTACTATAATATGAAACTGTCGAAAATACATCCATTGAATATAAACTCAATAAGTCAACAACTGAAGATCGAAATAGTATGTACTGTATTAACAGCAAAAAAACTGTTAATCATTTCAGTGGCTCATTGCTTTCTTCAGTTTAATTTCTTATGTAGGCAGTCAAAACTATATCCGCTGTTCATATCCCTGATCACATTGGTGTAGTGCGTAATTTTTTTTTTAAATGAATCTGTGCTCACTGAAAGTGTAGATAAACTCTTTGAATCTTTCACAGTAAGCTACTTAAAGCTTTTGTCGTGAAAGAGAAAGATGGTCGGCACCAGCTGTTGGTATCGAACCCACGACCTCCGTACGAAACAATGCCGAAGAAATCTTTTTTAATGATGGCGGTGCCTCAAATGCGATTCCATATTATTGACGCCATCCAGAGCTATCGTATTAAACCACCTACCCGAAGCGTTCCCCGCAGAACAAACATTTCCCATATTTTGGTGTACGGGTTCTGTTGTACACATACACTCACATATACCCCATACACGTACCGCATCAGTTTAGTTCTAATAAGTGCAGTTAGAATCTCCACAATTCCACTTAGAACGCTAAAAAATTCTGTCGCTCTTGACTTGGTTAACTTTTCATTAGAACTTTTCTCTTAATATACATAACTGGACCATTAACATAACAATTATACGGATGTTTATCTTAATTAAGGTTAATTATTGGTAAGAAGAAGTGTAACTTTGGTGGAATAATTTTCTCAGCAACATGAAGATGTGGTCCAATTATGTTTGTGCGGAGGAGGCATAAAAATAAAGTAATTGTTTCTGTTTTGCATAAAATATACAGTTAAAGTATTAATTTTAACTTAGAGTGGAGTTAGATTATTTTTTAATGAACATAGCTTTATTTTTGCTTCGTTTACAAGTCTAGTTCCCCTAAATATCTCTATATGACAATGTGTCATATTAGACAACGAATTTCAATAAAGCAGATTTGATACACTAAGTGGTTATGTTATGAGTGACTTTTAGAACACTTTGTTGTACCTGTCACCCCGAATATGGTAAAAATTTGTACTAAAGCTACAATATTCGTAGGTAAAATACTAATCAGTATCAGCATAGCTGATCGATTTATTATATTATGGTGTCCCACAGGGAAGTATTCTGGGCCCATTGCTATTATGTACATAAAAATGTTATTCGTGAGCTTATTGAATCCCAGTGCAGGTCATTTTCACATTGACAACACAAGCTTCGCTTTATGTGAAATGTGTTGAAAGTGTCTTTGGTTTAACTTTCGGCAAGATTCATTAAAAAAAATGCT
Organism: Mystacides longicornis; assembly: GCA_963576905.1. Classification (NCBI taxonomy): domain Eukaryota; kingdom Metazoa; phylum Arthropoda; class Insecta; order Trichoptera; family Leptoceridae; genus Mystacides; species Mystacides longicornis. The sequence continues at coordinate 16,635,634 of OY756433.1, read as the reverse complement.
CATAACAAACTATGTCGGTCATAGTTTGATTAACATAATTAAAAATCTAGCTCTTTTGTAAGTAAATAAAATTTGCTTGACTGTATTAACGACTCATTATTATTAACCGTATTATTTTTAAATGATATAAAACGGTAAAACAAAGGTACAAGAGTGAAAAATATAAAGTACCTATACAGGTAGATATTATTTGAATGAGCGCACATTTCAATAGTTTTGAAGATTATCTTATCTTTTTAACGTCAATTTCCTTTTAAAAGATGGCTCATTTTCTTTCTTATTTTTCCTACATTAAATTCTTCTCGGATATCTCACCTCTCATGATGGGTTGAAGATTGACGGGTTTATCTAAACCCAAGAAATGACAGATATAAATAAACGCGGAGCATCGTCAACACTTTAAAAACCTTTAATCATTATTACCTACATCTATTAAAACCATCATCCAACGTATTAACATATGTAAAACGTATAAATAGTTATTTTTCTGTCTGATTCACATTTTTATGAATCTTTGGTCATTTTTTTTCATTATTTATGTTCTTGACAAAGTTTGTTAGGTGAAGCAGGAATATTGTGCAAAAAGTGTGGTTATAATAATATTATGTGAGAAAAAGTTTCGAAGATTTGAACATTATCATCTAATGGCGAATGTTGTTAACGTAAAGTGATCACACTAATGCAGTGGATTCCTAGGGAACGGTCTATCGTCTGACAAGATATACTATCGTCTTTCAAAATTATATGACAATGTTTTTCGTTACTACGGAAACAATATTAACAACGTTCTCAACTGACATGTTCACCGCTATTTAAAGTAGCGGCGTATCCGTAGGAAAACAACCCATAAGCCAGCCTTCGAAATAACAGTAGAAGACGGTCGTAAGTGGTTTGTTCCATTAAAAAATCGAACATCAGTTATGAATTGTTCGAGTCATTAGTTGTTATACCTATTATTTCCTTCCAATAGATTTTTCATTGAATATTTTAACCAAATTCTCGACTGTTTAAGAACTACTAAGAGTGTTGGTATAAAAATATTAATTAGAGTCTTTCTCTCTCCAGATAACGTGCAGTGTGGAATGGCACAAAAAGGCTCTCGGAGCGTATAAATTACTTTTCGATTATTTTCTCAGAGAGCTTTCTCAGTGTTTATAGAAAATAGAACGAAATCACCGCACCTTTTCAATTATATGGAAGCGAGGCGCTCGCTGCTAATAGCGTCTAATAACACTGGTAATAATGTTACATTGTGACTGCACTGGCAATCGATTTTCAGGAAAACAGTGGAAAGAATGGCTGTAGGTGGTAATTGCAGCCCCCTTTATTGCTGTATTGAATGCACCACTAACATTTAGGTGTCTGTGTGACATTTAAAAGCCGCACGTTCTAGCCGGCTACTACAACAGACCGGTCTCATCACGCCATGGGATGGGGATGTAAAGGGCATTTTTGTAGTAACGATCAAAAGGGTGATATGCAAACAATGGAAACACCCATCAAATATTAACCTGGCATTTATTGGATGTTGACTCGGGTCGCGGCGAACAGCTATTTAGTATATTGTATGCTACGAGCACAGCCTTATTCTCGTCCTCTTTTGTGCAAAGAACTCAAACAATTTTGGTGTAGGTATACAGGCGAGTTGAGTCAATATATCACGGAAATAAAAAGCTCCACAAAATGTTTCCTCATTTAATATTTCTGGATTTCTTTCAAATATTTTTTTAAATGAATCTGTTCTCACTAGGGATGGCTTAAAAATACCTATATAATATGTGATTTTAACACAAGTATGTATACAAATACCTACATACATAAAAAAATGAGTAGATTATATATTTGAAGAAAACAGTTAAAATTAAGGTAAATAGTAAAATTTTTACGATTAACCTTAATTTCAACTGTTTTCTTCAAATACCTACATATGTATGTGTTTTTATTTATATAAAAAAGTTTTTGTAGCTTCTGTAATGTTTTAAAAGGGAACCCATATTTGAACCAACCTTAACAAATCAAGTTTTTGGATAAAGCCTTGTCCTTGTCAATTTGAAATATTTAATTCCCGTGTTCTTTGAACGTAAGGTCTTGAAATTCTCAAAACCTGAAATTCTTTTTTGATTAAGAATTTACATGCAGTAGTTTGAAGGGCGGACACGTTCAGAATGAAGACAAAGTTTCGACTCTATACTGCTTGTATTCTGTTAGTTATACTATAGGTACTCTATGGTTGTAAAATTTGGCACTCAAAGTGTGCTCAGCAGGTTTCGACAAGAATTAACTCCGAAAAACGCTAGGTATCCGTTGGTACGATTTCATACTGACAACAATATTAGAGACTTACGAGTCGACTGCTCATCACCACTACCATCATAGGTCCCTCCAAACAGGCTGATCTTCGGGGTTCTGAGTTCGACTGGGATGGGGCGGTGAGGACTGCGGAGCACGTCAAGGATTTGTGGAGTCCATATGCTCCCACAAGGGAGTGGACATAATTAAAGAAGACGATGATACATATCTATTTGCAAGTAAATGGAATTTTAAATTTAAAACCCTCATAAAATTTTGCATCGTACTCTAAAGAGACATTGTTTATTACCTCTAAATAATTCATAGTTTAGTTTGGAGAATTCGAACTAAACGTAATGAAGAATGTGTTCAGTTGGTATATTAGCATGTACCCCATATTATTAATGTCAGCATATTTGGGGTTTATTTGCCGACATTTTGTACAAATTATAATAAATTATTGGCTATAAACAATAATTAAAGAGAGGTCAAATTATTAAAATCTCTCCTTTTACGTAGATGGCGAATGATGTATTATTCTATTTTGAAATACTGAATCATGTTAACGATGAATAAGTGGAGTCATTAAAAAGTTTCCTGATGGACGGTGTTTCTGGAATATCTACCTACCTTTAAAATATAATCTGCTGGTCTTTTTTTAAAGATTTTTAACTAAGTTAAATCATAAAAGAACAGCAGTACTTACTACTCAGATTTATTCCAAAAATCAAACAAACTTTGTAGGTGTATCTTTTGTTTCTTCTTCTTATTCCTAAGATCAAAGATATATTTTAGTAGTTTGGGTCATTCAATAGTCAGATTATGCTTCTTCTTTTGATGGTAGTTTTTCTCATAGGTACATTATTTAATTTATTTGGCTAGTGAAAGACGATTAGAAAATAACGTTAAGCGAATCAACAACCCTGAGAATGAGCTATTCGAACATTTTCTCGATAGTAGATATAGTACGTTTCGACAATAATTTATGGTTATAATCGTTAGTGACCAATATAATATCGCGCGTCGTGTGATTTTTTCTTTGTAATGAATATATCTACTAATCCAATCCAAACTCCCTTTACGCCCTACTCAGGGGCATAGGGAGGCAACAAGAGCTCTCCATTGCGCTCGATCTTACGCAATGTTTATGACCTCCTCCCACACCATGTCCAAATTCCTCAGCTATGCTTTGAAGGAGCGGAACACAGTATTAGAGGGTCTTCCTCATCTTCGGGACCCTGATGGGAAGAAGAACAGCGCTCTCCTCGGCCAACTGTCATTCGTCATCCTTAACACATGTCCCAGCCATGTCCATCTCCTCCACATAATGGTAGAAGTGAAGGGCTCACGCTGGGTGCGCCAGTGTATAGCGTCGTTCGTGATGCGGTGGTACCATCTTATGCCCAGAATTCTCCTGAGGCACTTCATTTCAAAAGCTGAGACTTTTTGTGCCTGGGCTTTGGTCAGTTGCCAGGACTCACACCCATATAGGTACCTACACAAAATAAATAATCTCTCCATGTTGTAACGTTAATTAAATACTTAGTCCAAGAAATAGAATTTTCAATATAATAATATGAAGATTTTTTAGCATGATCATAGCATTCAAAAATTCAGAATAGGTACATAAAGTACACATTTTATTTGATTAACAAAAAAGATAGTAGGTAATCAAAGTTCTTCTCTAAGTGCACTTGTTTCTTTTATGTTTACGTTATCATGGGAAAAAAGAAAGAGAAAGGAATTAAAATCATTTGGGGTTTGATTCTCAATCTAAATTCAACGATAAAAATAAACAATCAACGATAGATAAATCTTCCCTACCGGTATCCCTCGTGTCCCGGAGGAAGCAGGAAATTAAACGTTAGACGCAAGAAGAAAAATAGACCATTCGCCAAGCCAAGGGATGTTCGATGGCAAGAGATCACTGATACATTTTTATCCTTTTTGTGAAAAAAAAAATATATGGGACGAGAGATTTGTTTCAATTTTTCCCCATTGTTATTTTTTTTTTCGTAAAACTCGAAGAATTTTAAATGTTTTTAGGGGCAAAAATAATGAGACTGTACGAATGCTAGTAATATTAATGGAATACCTACATGTTTTTAAGAGTTTTGGGTCTTCTTAATCAACTCAGACGTAATCACAAGATTTAATAGTATAATTTGTAACATAATAAAGAAATGTTCCCCGACAACAGAGGAGCATTTTAATTTCACCGAGCTTAATTACATAAATACGTACGACGTAATGTTTTGCCTCCATTACTGTTTTGTATTATGTAATTACTCTTGAGAATTGCACCTAGCCTGCTTACGCCCTCATGTGAATTATTTTCTATCCCATCTTTGGTTTAAATATTTAAATAATACCTACGGGGTTTTATTTGTATGTATTTTGTTTAAAAAAAAAACGCGCAAAAAATTCTCAGCAGACAAGGTAAAAGATGTTTGTGTATTACTATTTTTACCACGTTGTTTTCGAGAGTTCAAATCCTTGAATCGCGAAGTTTCGTACAGAAGTTGATTTTATGAATGACTAGCTGACCCGCCCGTCGATCTTCGACCTAATCCAGAATAAAAAAAATAATTTTGACTTATTGCACGATTAAAATGCAGTTTAGGACGTAAAATCTTGATGAAATTTAGGTAATTATTTATTGCATTTACGAATAATTATTATCGTTGATTCGGATGCGGGATGAAGTTCAACGGGTAATAAGTTAGTAATCAAAACAATTCCTCTATAATTGCTTTACTTTAAAAAAATCCAAGAGATGGCGGTGTACTAGGAATAAGACACATATGAAACCTGTTACCTCGTTGAATATTTTGTTGAAAGACTAGAAATTTTACTGAATTATCATGGCAAGATTTGTTGGCAGGTAGCTACGTGTTGCTGTTGTCCACTGTACGGGAAAACTATTATTTTGTCGGGGTATCAAGGAATAAAATATTCAACAAAAGTACTATGAAAAAAATATTTACTGTGGAATTGTCATATTAAAATATATTTTACAGAGATGCGTTTCATTTTCGACCATCCTGCATGAGCTTATTATATTTTTATGTTATCTTTTGTGGATTTTGTTTGTCGTTCGTTACAAATTGAAATCATTGAAGTTGATACACTGAAAACAAATCTGTGAGAAGTGTGCGACACGCTCATGTTTCACTGCATTGGTGTTTCTCTGTCAAAAGGTCGCGTCTCCTGCTGTAACATAGTGGCCAGAAATCTATAAAAAGGTAAAAAAAAACGCTATATGGTGAACGTATTTTATTTTAACGTATCAAGGTAAAAAAGTATTCTTGCTTTATAAGACACTATTATAGTTGGAGAGATTAAAAAAAAAATCCAAATACTTTGATATGTTATCTCGAAGCATCATTATTTGTATGTAGGATCCTCTTACTAAGTGTCACATATTTCGTCGATATAATATATCCCGCGGACTCTGAATATCGGCTTACAGACAAATATTTCCTGTAGTTGTTTTGGTTTTTGTCATAATAATGAGAAATATTTTTCATGGGTTTAGGTTAGAGAGATTCAACGAAAATATTGTGTTACAGATTACCAATTATTGATATAAAATAGGACTCTATTTTACAAATGTTACAAACAGAAGAAGTTTTGTTAAGCTATTTTTTTTTTGAGAAAGAAACTCATTAGCACAAAATTTAACTGAATCTCGATATTTTACGAACGCGTATGAAGTTTAATTTTCATAGTGAGCATGCTTACATTACACACACTCATCTTAATAAAAAAAATGAGTTTGACGAAGGAAATTTCAGAACACACGGAAAAAAAATTAATCGGTGAAATATTAGACAAATCACCATGCACAAAGCTAGAAAATATATTCGAAAAAAGCCATGAAACAAATAAAACCAATAATAGAGTCCCAAACATCGGGATGTGGTGGTGATTTTGCCAGAGACACAAAGGCTTTTTATGTCGACAATTTCAGAAAAAAATATGTCAGTCTTTGTGACAAAAATCAATTTCTTAAGTATGTTCCACCCGGCTTATATATTTTTTTTATTATGTAGTATGTATTCAAACAAAAATGTGTATGGACCCGTGACGAGGGTAAATAAAACGTAGAATTATATTATTATTATTATTATCGTCCGGAAAATATTATTTTTGTTGATTTTTCCATATATTATTATTATCATTTTATAATATAGTTTTCAAGGGGTACAGTTTGTACTAAAATGAAATAATATTATGTTTTGAAAAAGTTCAGATTCGCTTTGACCAAGTGGATTCGATTGATTATAGTTGACGCGTTATTACTTTAACCTAATTCTATCCGAGTATTTATTCTGAATAAAGAAAAATAAATTCGGAATGTATTTTGAATAAAGTAAATTGTTTTCGACTTTTCAATATTTGAGTAAATAGTATTAGTTTTTTATGAGTAGGTAGATAATACAAATATCACTCAAATGACAATAATGGGAGTTCATGCAGTGGAACACTTGACACTTATTTGGTTTGTGCTGCTGGTTAGTTGGTGTTTTATTGTGTTTGTCAAACTAATGATTAATATAATTTTGTCATATTTTGATATTTAATTATTACCTAATCTTTTATTAGGTTTGTGTGTATCAGAATGACACAGAGAATTCATAAAGCTGAAAGGAAAGGTGTAAGAAAGCGTGGCCGACCGAGAATGACGTGGATCAAACACATCGATTCCGTCCTCAAGGAAGGCCAGGTAAGAATTAAGAGAAAAAGGAGAGGGTGTATGAGAAATGTTATGTCGGTGGAAGAAGCGAAAGAAGTATGCTTGGATAGAAAAGAGTGAAGGTCCGTTCTCTCTGCCTACCACTAACGGGACACGGTAAAAAAAAGATTGTGTATGCAGGTTAAAAGATCTTACGATGAATCTATGGGCCCATCAACATGAGCCTTGGCGCGCGCACACCGGGGTGGTTGATCCTATATTTAATAAAGGCGGAAGATGGCGAACCCAGTATATTGGTGAACCATACATCAAAATATGTGTTATCTGCTGGTTGGGACACATTGTGAGTATGAACGAACATTGAAGAAACTCCGCACTGACAGCCCGACTGGAAGAAGGAGTGTTAGCAGACCGTGGTCGAGTTCGTTCGAAATTATTTTGTAAAACTAATTGAGTCCACTCTTCTAATGTTTGAATAAGTCCGAATATTCACAATCCTTTTCAAATTTACAACTAGGTAGTTTATTTATATATGTACGACAGTCGACGACGGACTTTGATGCCTTTTTCCAATTTCATAAGATTCAGTCATTAAGATAATGCGTCATATCAAACAATAATAAGCTCCCTCCTGGTGTGAAGCTCCTGGATGAAGGAGGGTTTGAGAGAGGGGTGAAGTCGTATCTGGTTTACAAATCATTTTATTCAGTTGACGATATGCTTAATGAATCAGAATGCATCATTCAGCATTGATGAGAATTATGTCTTTATTTCTCCAATTTAATTCATATAAATAGATTGTCCTGTTGTCGCTACCATCGGTTCCACTTTTGAAATCATTGCTTTTGTTTTATTTAGGTCTTTTTTCTGTTTTATGAACTGACGATGCTCTAATTTCAGACCCTTTACATCTCAAATAGAGAAAATTTTGAACTTTTGTACCTAAGCCTTGTGTAAAGATTGTATGTTTTGTATTTTTCTTGTCGATTGTTATTGTTATTATGCACTTTATCATGACGTGCCAAAGAGGGTCTATGGCGCAAGGAAATAAGTAAATAAATAAAAATCATGATTCAACCATTAAATCCAGCAGGTATACCTAACAATACAAAACAGTGGAATGATATCCGTAAATGCGTTCCTTTACGATATCCAAAAGGATGTATGATTATGCCTGGTATCATTTTGAATTATTTTATAGATATTTTATTTAAATTGATAGCACAATATACTGGTATAATATCTTAATGCTCAGTAAAAAAGGGTTCAACAAACGAATTTTATATCATCGTAAAACAAAAATGTGCCATGAAAGTGCACATAACATGGAACGAGCTTTGTTTTTTTAATAACTTAGTGGCCACCTTCTTTGGGCATAATAATATTTATATAACCAAGGACAAATAAAAGAAAATAATATCACTAGGTACTTAAATATTCGATTGTTAAAACTCTATACGAAAACTATCATTTAAATTCCATTTAAAATATGTATAAATGTAGATCATTTATTTTCTCCTTTTATTTCTGTCATAGATTAAAATACCGCATTTTATTCATGTGAAAAACAATGGCATATTATTTTGCATTGTATAGAAAGTTATTGTCACACATAGATGGTTTATTTCCTTTTATAGATAGTATCAAGGACGTCGCCAGCCCGGAGCCTTGGGGGGGGGGGGCAATTTGACCCATTCATAGGCTATTTTCTATATGGAGGATGAGAAAAATGTGAATTGCCTACATTACAGCTGCCCCCCCCCTCTACCCCCCCTTGGCGACGCCCTTGGATAGTATGGTTAAAAGTTAGTTGCGTTCATAACTTCCTTCATGTTGGTATTGTACCAATATAATTCTCGACGGAGAACCAAGGAGGATATCGAAGAGTGCTAAATCCTCTTGAAAATTCCAAAGATGTATCTTCTGTACAAAAATAATATGTAATTTTGGAATATTTACGGCTGCGTGTTTAATATTATACAACTTCAACAAAAACTTACATTTTGAGTAGGGAAACAGTGAACGTTGTTGCAACGCAGCAAGACCTTTGCAGCCAACGCCAGGAATAAAATTATTGTTTCAAACGTACATACATTAAGAGAAAACGAATCGAAATGGTGAACACAGTTAAATTTAAGGGAACACTGGAGCGCCAATTACAAAAGCTAGGATTATAATTGCTTGTATTACAATAATGCATCCAGGGGTGCCAACCTCGCGAATAAAGCAGCGAAGACTCGGAGACTAACGTAATTAACGTACAACTCTAATGAATGTAATATGGCATATCCTAATTAAAAGCACATTGTCTCGTGACAAGACCAGCTCCTAACACTTATCTGTCTAATGATAATAATTCCTCTCAGCCGTATTCCTACGTGTCTGTGTCTAGTTATAAACCAAACATATTAACAATAACCGACGTAAGGTTCTTTGTGTAATAGATTTTGATTAAATTATTCCATCTACAGAGATCCTCGAATACACATCCCAACCACGAATTGAATAATGGGATTTCGAAAACAAATGTCTGGTTAATGTGTGCGATTAGCGAGACGTGATGGATTCTCAGAAATCTCTATTGACTAATAATATCGCCGAATGGATTTAACAAAAAAAGTATTTTCAATCCCCTCAGTACATAAGACAATAAGGAGTTGAACGCTAGTAGGTAGATATAGTTATTATAATTTATGTCAACCATATAAAACATATTATTTATTTATTGCGCAATATTTTTTGAGACAAGTACAAAGCATTCTTTAATAATATATCTTTCATTGACTGCAGTAAAATATCGAAAGCGTGAAAGAGACAGTGCAATTATTTTTAAGCTTAGTGTCACTAAGCTTAGCTTAGTTACCGAAATAAACACGCTTTTTTTTCAGCAATAGGATCTCACATCATTATTGACAAAAATTTGATTTACGGAGATACAAAGACGTTGTCTGCGAAGCGAACTTTTTGTGGCTTGACCAAATACTCTGCATGTTCTTGGTATGGTGTCTTTCCACGAGGAAGATCCCTCCACAAATCGAGAGTGAGAAAGGCGTAGGTCTTTGCAATGGCGGCACATGTAGCCTTTGCAAAGTTACCAAGTGTAGCTGTTGAACCACGGGCTGATGTGTAGCAATCTTCAATACCAGACATCTGAAGAAGTTTCTTGGGTACTGGACCAGATACAATGCCAGTACCACGTGAAGCTGGGATTAAACGCACGGAGACTGATCCAAACTTGCCTGTGACCTTCCATGGTACAGTATGAGGCTTCCCGATCTTGTTACCCCAATATCCCCTATGGACTGCAGTGACGGATGGCTTAGCAAAGAGAGCTTAGAACCCCACGGATGAGGGGCCATATGTTTTATATGTTTTATCAAATAAAACTTATGAACTAAGTATAATGGTCAAATTCAAAAACTTTTGCAATATTAGTTAGATATACCAATTGAAAATTAGATTTTTCTTTGTATATTGGCCGTTCAATTATTGGGAGACAGCTTTTCTATAAAACGATAGGACGCCGATTTCTCTATTTCGATTTTATTTCTTTTCAAACACTCACTACATCAAGCGAAATTATCGTATTAATATGTTTTGAAGCATGCTATTATGGGTTATGGGTGAACTTTACATAAAATTTATGTTTTACGTACGTGCACACAATAACATAACATAGCAAAGGAACATTTGTTTGTCTATCAATCAAAAGAAAATTCCTAAATTAGAAAACCTAAATTAAAATATTTCATACTTATATTGTAACATCTTTGAAACGCTCATGTTGATATTATGAGAGAGATTTTCTGTTTGATCCGTAGCAAAAAAAAACCGGAATATCTGTCGTAAACATACACCAAACAATAAAAATAAGAAAAGTGAAGCTATAAAATCAAAACGTATGTTTGAGCAAAGCATTAGAGAAAACAATGTTATTAATACTAACATAGGTATGTATAGAGAACATACTGCGAGATCGAGAGGAGGTTCTAAAGCGAATGGTCGCAAAACATAATTGCATGGTCAGCAAGCTGTGTGAACCGGGTCCTTATGGCTTCTCTGAAATATGAAAGTTTTATAGAATATTTGTGCTATTATTATTATTTTTATTGCGATGCATAAGCGATGGCTTTTCATACAACCATTATTACGTATTTATTTTATTTGATTTTCTCCACTGAGTCGCTTGTTAAATTAAGAGAAACATAGCTGATAGCATCTGACGTTGGATTATTATTTGATCGGGTTGTGTTGGTACCTACTACTTATGGGAGCGTTGACGTTATACAGAAACGAAGACAAGAAAAGACGTAGAAGAGAAGGAGAAAATAGTGGATTACGGTCATACTCGTTTGTTTGTTTTTTCCCCTCTATTAGAAGTCTATAGAATAAATTAAATAAGTTTTTTTTTTCTCAAACTGATTCATGGTTATTTATTTTACAGTACGGCCAGTTTTATTTCGTTTATTTTTAGTTTAGCTTTTGTTACGACTATTTCTATATTATGTTTTCTTAAAGTACGTAACAATTTTTATCTGCAAGGCTCTATGTAAGCAATTAGACTTTTAGGCTATTATATTAGGATAAAAGTTTCTGCCAATGCACCCATTAAAAGTATTAACATTAGTTACATCTTCCTCTTCTTCTCAATTTAGGCATCGTAGCCTGTAATTCAAGTTTGCATAGTGTACCTACTGTACATGTGAGGAGAATGGATTCTTTCAGACTCACTCAGATGGCATTGCATGGCCAAGCCCATGGAAGATGGCTCCAAAGCAGATCAGCAAAGAGGTGAAGGGACAGCTGGGAGTCTACCTCGCAGGAGGCCACCTCTTTAATTAGTTCTATCGCTTTTCATAAATGCGCCCGTTAAATGAAACATTGGTGTTTGATTTTTTCTCTTTAAATCAACATCTATAAAAATAAAGTAACTCGTTGCCTATCCTGGTGTTATTAAGCTGGCTAAGGGTGAGTCAAACGTATGATACCACACAAATGCGTGATCAACCGTCACAATGCGACGCACTTTTTCGCCCATTTTTACGGACACGTATATACACAAAATTGACAACAGAACTGACGAGGTTCTGAATAGGGTAGGTATGTGCTTATGTGTGTGTGTTTTTATCCGCCAATATTGCGCCTGATGTGTAGCCCGCGGGTATTGTTTCGTTCAGTACCTAACCAATCAGTCATTGTTACAAACAGAACAAATATTACCAATTTAAATTAGAGAAACATTCGAATAATATGGAGGTTTTGGTTGTTTTAAAAAGCTTATGGTGTAACATGCCTATTAATAATTAATATATTTTTCCCTACGCTTAAAGCTGTGGTGAATAAAATAGATAATATTCCATTCTACATATTTTCCATACTAAATCCCACCCAACAAACCCTCAAAAAGTTTTTTCATACACCATTACGAGTATTATAATACTGTACTCTGCTTCGATAAGCGAAAACAATATTCTTTTCCGGTGTTTCCTTGAAAATGTTAGCATTATTTGGAGTAAGTCATGCATGACTTTTATTTTTCACCATTGTGCCTACTTACTACTAGATATTCATTATTTTTTGACATTATTACATACTGATATTTTTCGTTTACGATTTTTTTTTTTGCTTACATTTCGTTTTTTATGAATTGTTTTTTTTTTTGCATCCTTTAAATGTCTTTCTTTGTTTATATATTATTATCTCTCAAATAAGTTGTTTAACCTTTCGAACTCGTAAAAAGTACAGTTGTTTTGAGTTAAAATAGAACATCAGTAAATGTTTTGTAAGTGAAAAAGAAAATAGGATGTTTTCGTCAGGGTTTTGTAGAATCTCTCACTTGAAAACGAAATGCTCATTTTATCGCGTTGTCTTTAGTATAAAGAGATACGCTAATGCGGCCTGAAAGCTTTGGGCCAAATTAATGAAACGAGAACCTGAAATTGTGCTTTATTATGTACCTACCTATTCTCTGTTCTTTAAGTTGCTAAATTCGCTAAGAGCTTCTAAGTTAATTGCTTTCCTTTTTTATGAAAGAAACAAAAAACTCGGCATGCATATTATTAACTTCGATTGATTTTTTATCTTTTCTTTGTTATTTTTTCCATAATTACGCTAATGAAAAATTATATCGTGGTTCAATGGATCTATGATTTTCTTTTCATATTCTTAGCTGTTTTAAGATTAAAATAACTAAATCATTCAATTGTGAGTGGAATTGCATAAAATAAAAAAAAAGTTTAAGAAAACTTAAAGTACCTATAAAGGTAGGTAAAGTTCATCGTGATTTTAACCTTATAACTAACATAATTTAATTCTAATTTTGAAATGAAAACCTATACCTTTTTTAATTATTATTTTGAAATAAAAATGCGTCTGTCAGAAACTGTCAGTTGTTGGTAGTAGGCGATAGAAAGAACGTGGATGAAAAGTATATTATTTAAAACAGGTGTAGCTGTCGGAATTATGCTGGTTAAAAAGGTAATAATTATTAATTTATCATTATACGAATTCATGTCAATATTCATAATTAGGACTGCCGGACAACGTCTGCCGAGAGAGCTAGTATTTTAATATTTTTTTTCACAGCTATTCATTATCTGGTATTGATAGCTCAGTTAATGTACTCGGAAGAATTTTTAAGAAAGAAAATCATAAATAACCGAGAAAAAAAGTTTCCCAAGTATGAACATTGAGGTGAATCTGGAGATGATATCTCTCCATAGAGTAAAGTTCAGATTCTCCCTCCAGCGTCGTTGAGGCAAAATCATAATTATTATAGGAAAGAACTTAAATAATAATAATTATTAATGTTGGATCGTAAATTTGTAGTTCCTTGCGGGGGATGGTTGGATTCAAGAACCAATATTCAGGATAAATTTATTATCGGTTTTACACAGGGACTTAATAATTCAATTATTATGAATACGCGATCACAATTATTTTCCTTTCGTCAAGAATATCGGATGTACCTAATACACCAAGGTTAATATTTAATCTTTATGCCTACAAATCATAACTATAAACTATCGATCACTACTTATTTTGAACAATTTGTGCGTGTGTACGACTAAATTCTCGACTTTTAACGTATAAAATATATTTTTAGGCTATGATTTCCTAGGATGGGTCTTGATCACTTCGGTATATAAGCGACACTTAATGATACTACATACACTTCACGTTGTCTCTTTAGTTTAGAGGTTTCATTATTTTACTGCTGACAGTCTAAAGGTCTGCTTTCCTAAGATAAAGGTACTGCGATTATAGCGGTAGTGGTGAATATCCACTTAGAAGATTATTGTCAATATTGATACCGATCCGACCAGAATCTTCGTCTCTTCACTAAAACCACTTTAATTGTTTTTTTTTTGTATTATTTGAAGACGGATTCATTGTTTACTTTATATTGTATGTTTATTGTATTGCCAACTATTTTGTTTTTGACTATATTGTAATTGTAAAAATCCTCGGCCGTATATTTATTGAAAAAAAAATAAAAAAAAAAAAATATGTTCATATTTCATTCGTGTTTGAGTTGATGCAACTATTTAATACAATATTTTTCATGTCTTCAAATGTGTAAGGATCTTATTTAAACGAAATATTAATTACTATTGAAAATAAAAAAAACCTAATAACAATTATTTACACACCATCTGGTTCGCGTTTCGGTCGATTTGCTCGTGGGGGTTTTATAATAATATTAGCGGATATTCATGGAAAATTTGTCAGTCACGTCGAAAATGGAGGGATATTTTTTTTTTTAAAAATATAAATACCTACCTGAATCAATTAAATTTAAATGTTCATGTTCTACGAGGATTTTTATTTCAATAATGTAGGAATAAAATATAATACCTATTTTTTTTAGGTAAACAGCGTTGGAAAAACTAGATGTAGAATAAAAATATTATTTTAGAAAGAGTAGTTATCAATTTACCAAAAAGTTTAATTAGCGGTCCCAATAATAATTAAGCTTTGCGTATTATATAAGAGTTGATTATTAACACATTTAATTAAATTAATTCAGGGTTCCTTAAAAACTATGTGCGGTTCTTCGATATTTTTCAAAGCTTCAGCGTTTATTGACTCTAGACGAAATGAAAACTGTTGGTTGGAAGTGTGTTCCCCATTCTTCTTTACGGGTGTGATTCCTGGCATCTGATCATAGCCTAGGCACAAATGGTCGCCTCTGAAACAAAGTGCCTATATGCCTTGAAGTGGTTGGTGACCCAGCGGTTACAACGCCGGCTTTCGTACTGCGGACGTCGTGGTTCGATCCCAGGTGCCGACCATCTTCCTCTTTCACGACACAAGCTTTCAGTAGCTTACTGTGAAAGAGTCAAGGAGTGTATTTGTGTTCACTTTGAGTGAGCACAGATTCATTTAAAAAAAAAAAAAATTTACGGTACAATTTACTACCATCGCATCACGAACGATGCTATCGCAGACTGGATTCACATTGGATTCGATAACGTCATTCCTGTTAACACCGATAATGTTATATTCTATATCTAAGGGTGCATTTAAGCCAAACGAACATAGAGCCAGAGCTGGAAGTAGAGTATATTTTCTTGATCGTTGATATGGAAACTAATCTGTAATCGACTATTCGTTAGTTCTTGTTTGCATTGTTTCCACGGTTTCGAAAATCAACCAAAAAAAGAAATTATTACTCTGTTTCAGGATTCGGCTCTATGTTCGTTTGGTGTAAATGCACCTTAAGGGGATATCATTTTTGTTGTTTATTTGATACAATCATTCAACTTTATGTAGATGTGATGACTCTTTACATATGAAGACCCATTGTTTATTAGGCACCAATGTACTTACTTCTAAAATCGTTTGATCGTGCAAAACATTACCCGATTTTTATAATGTTCCATTATGAGCCAAATACGTGCATAAAATACGGTCATAGACTTGGTTGATATTTTTATTTTTGAAAAAACAATAAATTTTAGTTCCCATCCTAATCTTTTGAGATAAAGTTCGATAAATAATAATTATTACCTAATACCGAAATTGACTTTCATCAAAAACAGGCTTCGGCGGATGTAAAATCGAAGTCGTAAATTCTCACCTCACTTTGAGTTGGCATTATCAGCAGTTAAAGGATCTCGGAACGCTTACGAGGGGTGTGGGTGAGGCGGGGGTTGTGGAGGATGAGGCTGAAAGGGGTGCACAGGACGATCATTTCAATTAAGCGCCAAAGTAACGTGAACACGACGGGGAAGCCAAAGTGAATTTCTGGAAACGACGTGAAATCTTATCCGTACAGAATTACCTTCTACAACATAACTAACTACACGAGATTTTATTCATTCGAATCGATACGTACGTATTACGTATTCAAGGATTTTCTAAATTAATTGCGAGCACTTGATACTAGACGCTGTTTACTGGAAATATCATTGCAGCCATGGCTTACACTATTGTTCACACACTCGAACGGGACTCCTTTAATGTTCTATTAATTCTTTCAGAGTATTGTTTAATGTGCTTTTGTTCACGGTGTTCATCTTTTATTTTCGTAATTCGCATTCAATTTATGGCACGACTGAAATGATCTGGTGACCTTTAGAAAACGATACTGGCGCATAACTAGCTAGGTCCCAAATAGGCAGGCTACCGAAATCTATGGTATTTCTTAATATTTTCATTATTCTTCATTTCTTTTCGTATACTCAAGGGTCAGTTCATTTAACGAGTTGCCTTTTGGGATGCTGAACTCCAGCTCTACGTCCACCTTTTCACCATTGATCATTATTTGGCATGCTGGTGGCAATAGACGAAATGTAAACTGTTTGATGCGTGTGTGTTGCCCATTCTCCTCTATGGGTGTGAGTCCTGGCACCTGACCAAAGCCCAGGCACAAAAAGTCTCAGCTTTTGAAATGAAGTGCCTAAGGAGAATTCTGGGCGTAAGATGGTACCACCGCATCACGAACGACGCTATACGCCGGCGCACCCAGCGTGAGCCCATCACCTCTACCATTGTGGGGAGGAGATGGACTTGGCTGGGACATGTGTTAAGGATGCCGAATGACAGTTGGCCGAGGAGAGCGCTGTTCTTCCTCCCATCAGGGTCCCGAAGACGAGGAAGACCCTCTCACACTGTGTTCCGCTCCTTCGAAGCAGAGCTGAGGGACATGGACATGGTATGGGAGGAGGTCATAAACATTGCGCAAGATCGAGCGCAATGGAGAGCTCTTGTTGCCTCCCTATGCCCCTGAGTGGGGTGTAAAAGGGAGAATTGATTGATTGATTGATTGGTGGCAATATCGGCGCTGTTGTTGCCCCACGTTATCTACCTCAAACATATTATGTCCCAATTAATTGACAAAACAGCTCTCTGTAGATTGTGAAGAAGTTGTGATTTTTTACATTACATTACATTTCAAATACGCTATTGGTCGTTCAATCAATCAATCAATGCTCATTGTCCGTAATACTGACGTTAGG
The DNA here is from genome assembly GCA_963576905.1 of Mystacides longicornis. Lineage (NCBI taxonomy): Eukaryota > Metazoa > Arthropoda > Insecta > Trichoptera > Leptoceridae > Mystacides > Mystacides longicornis. The sequence goes on along the minus strand of OY756433.1, from coordinate 16,618,183 downwards.
TCTACAAAACAGGAATGTAGAAATTTTGTCTTCGGGTTTGAAAAATTATTGAGTATGTGAGTAAAAGTAAGTTTTGTGATTGTTATCCATTATATATTAACGATTATTTTCCTAACTTTGTTTTGTAAAGCTACGGCTACACTATGGCCCATGCTGGTCCAGGATGGCCAAATAGTGGCCCTGGCCAAGCATTGGCAAGTAGCAACATTTGGCAAATATACTTGTACACCTGGCTACACTATTGCCCCAACTCTGACAGCTGGCACGAGGCTAGACTGCTACACAATGTTTCTATCACTGATTTATTGATTAATTCTTGCTTTTATTCATCATTTTACATTCTAATCTCCAATCATTCGCTGTATACTCCAATCTGAGTGGGGAATTTCAAGAGAGTTTATCTCCCTGGGCAAAAAGGATATTTTAATGTAATTTCCAATTCACAAATATACACAATAAAAACATTCACAATTTTATTAAACCTTACCCTCAATTTTTATTGATGTTTATTGTTTTGCAATAGGTATATATTTACCTATAATGAAAATAAAAGATATTGATAAAAAAAAAACAAGAATCATGGGTAGGTACATTACATACATACTCGAGTGGTTTAAAGAAAGCATCAACCACAGTCTTTGCCGTTTGCGTTTTTCATTATTTTTAATAACAGAAAAGCAGATGCCGCATGTATCACTGTATAGGATGCTGCAATTAATGCCATAATATGATATTATCATTGTCAACTTCCATTATTTTATCAGGATTATAAAAAAAATGTACAAAACACTATGAAAATAACAACATGGAAGACATGACAGCTGTCAACATTGTTCCAATATTGGTGAATACTTGCGAACTCGATCGACAAGTAAACAAGTAACGGCCAATGTCAAATATTTGGCGATATTGGTCATTGGTGGAGCGGCCACACTATTTGCCCATGATGGGCCAGAGCCTCTATTTGGCCAGCATGGCCCATAGTCTAGCCGTGGCTTAAGATATAGGTTGTCAAACACTTATTAACCTTTTAATGATATTCTTAAATTTTGATTGTTCGTCTGTTATCATTTATTATAGTCAACACCACATGTCCTGTTTTTGTCAATCAGCCAATTAAAATGTCAATAAGTAATTGATTGACGTTTTTTCTTCTTCTCCGAATTGGAGTGGTGGAAATAGTCGATGTGACAATAATTTACTTGATATCCGAGCAAATAATTTATTTTATTCACAAAAATGTTCAAACAGAGATCCACCCACTCGAATCTGAAGACTTTTGAAACGTTACGATGTTAGGATATTTAATTTACAACGTAAACAAATCAGCTTAAAATATTCATGTTTTCCTTGCGAATGAACGTGTCCGTGTCTCTTCAAACGATGGATTAGTGTGTCATACAAAATAATTCCCAAATAAAACAACCAATTTGTACCTTTAATATACGAATGTTTATAGATGGAATGCTTTTTTTTCTCTTTTATCTCCGAACGAATTACGTAGAGGATCGAACTATTCGCACGAATGAATTCATTATACACGTCACCTCGTTACGAGCAAATCCATAATAACGAAATTCTCTATATAACGAAGTCTATCCTGTTATAACGAAATATTTAAATTAAAAAAAAAAACTGGTTTATACTAGGTACATCGTTATTCTTACGAATAACAACACGGCAACAATCAATAATATTAACTTAATTTAATCGTTGAAGTCACAAAGAGCTAGCACAGTATTTAAATAGAAACCAATATTCTAAATGTAACACCTTTTAGGAGTGTGGAGACATTTTTCAGAAATATAGACTGCATGCAAAAATCATTAAAGAAGGCATCCAAGAACATCATATTACTAAGATTATATAATATGCAGATTATATTTTTCGACATGTTGAAGAATGATTTCGATTTTCAGCGATTTTAATTAAAAGGCGAGCGTTGTTAACATAGAGTGATCATTCGAAAAGCATTGATCATCAAGTCAGAATTCGTAACAGTAATGGAAGATGACTGTAAACACGTAAATGTACAAATTAAAAAAAAAATACCTAGGTACCTCTTAAAAATTGAATACCTACAAATTGATTGAATGGTACCATCAGTTACTGAGTTGTTTCGATTTGTTACAAAGTTTTATTTCGTTTGGCGGTTTGAATTTCGTTATACCTGGCTGTGAGATGAAAAATAATATATCTGTTCGTGTTTCATTAAACGTACGAAATATTATTATTAACATTGAGGGAAAATATAAACACGCTTATAATAATAATTACGATTCAAGTAGAAGCCGTTCCAGTTTGTTAAGCAAACCTGTCAAAAGAAGTTCATCCAACACATCGCCAGCAATTTCTACGTATCGATATGCCTTTATGGGGAGGGTAAGTGGGCTGTATCAAAAAGGTATGGAGGGGAAGCTCGTTGTGGTTTAGCATTCCGGTATGTCCCTTTTTGCGAGGCTCGAGTGTGATGTGCGGTACATATCTCTCGCTAACGGATGAAAAGCTTCCAAAAGTAGGTAAGCACCTACTCGGAACGAATGAATACCTTTATTTTTTTAACGATGGAAATCTGAAAAAAATCTAATCCGTTAATTATAAGCGGGCGTATGGGGTTATTCGTTTTAACATCATACATTTTTATGGTAGGTAACTTAGTATTTACTTGTCTTTAAATTTTTAAAGTGGTAAATTATTGCTTGCACAAGAATGTTTTTAATTGAATATTTTCAATGCTATGGTAGGAGTCGTGGAATTTTAATATCTTGCCTTAGAAAAATCTAGCCGCAATGATCTTTTGAGAACACATTTACAAGGCGGTAGGTATACTGTATATCTTGGTATGCCTTAGAAACTAATAAACGCATGCTAGTGTAAAGTACAGCGCGAACTATACAACTACTTGTAACATCGGAAATGAAGACGCTCAGACCTATTCTAGGAATTCCAAATTGATGAAGAAATCCGCAGAACTCGTATAGTAGAGAACTTTGTTAGATGGGGAGATATATGGCGATTCTGGAGGAATCATGTTGACAAAGCAGGCCCTGAAAAACTGCCAAACATATACTTATTGATGTGTGACACACCAAGGGGACCTTTGAAACGACGGCAGGATAGCTGGACATTTTCATTCCAAGAATAAGACCTAGGTTACAAAATGAACAGATATATATAAAATCAATATAAAAAGGAAGAGTACGATGGTTCGATTCAAGAAATCGTCTTCAACCGTATGGCTCGGATATGTTGTTTATGATGATGAATTATAGTTGGCTGAGGAGAAAGAAAGGGGTTTTTTTTTCATCAGGCATTCGAAGACGACAAATAGAAATCATCATTACTTAGTTTGAATGGTTTTACAATTATTATTGTTCTAAACCACAATATTAGAAGTATAGATCTACATAATATAACTTTTTACTACTCACTTCACGAACCGGCATCAGCACCTCGTAGTGACTGAAAAACAAATCAAATCATGTTCGATGCAAACAAATTATTGTTTTTTGATAAGCGGTGTTAATTATTAAAGGTAGATAACAATGATTTATTTTTTAGTATTAGGTACCTACTTATAAACGCACCGTGCGTAGGTTTAAAATTTATTCATTATAACTTCGTTTATGAAAATGATATTTTATTATAAAAGGTTGAAAAAAAAATCAAAAGCCAAACATTTTTTCTGAAAAAAAAAAAAAAACATTTTGTTGGAACAACGGAAAAAAAGTATTCTATGACTTCCGCTTCGAGAAGATAAACATGTCCAAATCTAATTGTACTTTTTTTTATTTACTTATATATTTTTTATAACTTTATTCTAGAAATACAACAGTCCGCGGGATGATTAAAATTAATTAATTCTTCCCTTTTCAAGTCTCGCCGAATAAACACGCAACGAATTTTAATTATTTCATGTGTATTTTTTAAATTACTTTGTTCAGTTCAGCCCTCCATTATAATACTTTACCTCATTTTTTGGACCTTCGATTATTATGAGAGACGTCTCTCAAGCTGGAAGTTTGAAAATGATTGTTCAAGTGTCGTTAAATTAAAAACAAAAAATGCGGCAAATTCAACAACATTGTAAGCTGATCAAATAAGTATTCGACCTGTGACAGTACACTGGTTGTTCTCATGCATTTGGTTCAAACCATCGAAGTCTACCAAAGATTTTTTGCACAGTTCACGATCTTTCATTATGCCGTTTTTCTTTTCTTACATAATGGCCCATCATCCCTGCGAGAGGCATACCCAACCATTAGAATTAGGTTATCAAAATGATTGATTCTCGAGGTGTTAAACGACCTTTTATCAAAATGCTCTATATAGCTCCCAATAAGAATAATTATTGATAGTGTTTTTGTAACTCAACCTATGTGTCATTAACGAGAACGCTACTCTCAGGATTTGAAGAATCGTTCATACATTACTTTTAATCAACCGGATGCTGGACGAAATAACTGAAAATCTCTAACTATGCTTTCACTTTCCTTATCTTGAAGAGTAGAATTTTGTTTCATGAATGTTTCATGTTTCATAAACACAGTTGCACTTTCACAAAATTTATATTGAATCTCGAGCGCTTTCGTCCAACTCACGCAGACATTGTCAAGAGACTCAATTGTTTCAGCAAATATGAAATACTATATATTTTCATATCTAAGATCAGCAACAAAAAAAGGGATCATTATATTACTATAAAACTTTAATAGTTTTTGCAGTAAAACCGTAGTAAAAAACGGTCTCTACTCCTATTAAATAATTAGGTATATTTTTTTAGAACATAAGTTCCTACCCTTATAGGTTTTTAGGTTCATATAATGATCTTCTTCTTCTTCAGCTTATCGCCGTCCACTCCTGGACGAAAGCCTCCTCCATGTTCCTCCATGTCGACCTCTCCTGCGCAGTCTGCATCCATAGCACCCCAGCGTGTCGCTCCAGGTCATAATGATCTATGGGTTCTTTAATATCCAGGTTTATCGGAGGGCACTACCTGGTATTAATCTTTCAACGATGAATTATGTCACCTCTACTAAATTACCCAATCAGTCAAAAAATCTGGGCGGAATTATAAGATAATTGGTGCAAAACAATAGGATACTATAATGTTTGAATACAAAAAAATATCAATTATTCAATACTTTTACGTATATAGGTAGGTACTACAGTGGCATAGCTTCAATTGAATCATAATTGAAGAAATCCGATAGGTAAATGATCACCCTCAATCTTTTTCAATGATTTTTTTTTTAATAATGAAGCTGTTTTATCTGTCATTAAAGGATTTGACGATATTTTTCAGCTTGCAATAAAAGTATTTATTGAATTTTTGGCTTCCATCTACATATGATTCTTCTTATACATAAATCAATGGACACTGAATTTAAAACATATATTCCAGACTCAACCCAACTAGCAAAGTAATCCTATAACGAAAGATTATAAGTCTATCAATACTTATAAACCTCTTATAATGGCATTGTTGTAGACTGTATTACTTATAATAGCATTTTACAAGCCTTAATATTCTCAAGAGCATTCGTTTTTATATCTCAGTCTTATAGTTTGCTACAAAACTATCGCACAGGACAGTTATAGGATACTCTTACTTATAATGGCATTCTACAAGCGTTGGTAATCTCAAGAGCATTTGATTTTGTATTTCAGACTTATAGATAGCTACAAGACTATTTTATAGGTAAGTTATAGGAGGACTAATCCTATAAGAGCATGCACTAAGACTTAATAGTCCTGAGAAAAATGCTGATCCTAAAGTAGCATTTTGTAAGATAAAAGAATCCTATAAAATACTTCGCCGAGATCATTATAAGTAATCGTCATAAAGTCTTGTTCAAGACTCATATGAAACAAATAGTACTTTAAAATAGATTCTTTAACATACTTGGCTGAGATCATTATAAGTTCTCGCTGCTATAGCCTAGTGTAAGACTCTTACAAAACCAACAGTACTTAATTAATACGTTATAAGAGCAAATGTACACAAAACTACTAACTCAGTCACTTTATAGGTAAACGCCAGTCATTTTGTCGAGGTGGTTCAAATGTTTTTATTCTTCGTGAAAAGTGCGCGTTAAATATGGAATTAAGTGACTGGAAACGAGAAAAGTTTTCATAGCAAATATAACGCTCATGTTGTTTTCACATTAAATAATTAGCGAATTACTCCCGCGTTTATTCCTAGAGGGGATTTTGATTGCAAATACTACATTTTGTATAGGTTGTAAAGCCAAAAATTCGAAAATATCAATTTGAATATAGTACCTATAGTATTATTGCATCATACACATTTTCCTATTATAATTCTTATCAATCTAATCAAAATTGTTCTCGATTATGACATCGCAAACTATTTTTTTTTTTGTTTTATTGAGAAAAGTTTTTATAGAAAATATAACACTCATGTGGTTTTCACATTAAATAATTCGTGAATTCCTCCCGCGTTACTTTCTTAAGGAAATTTTGATTGCAAATACTACATTTGTGTAGGCTGTAATATCAAGAATATCAATTTGAATTTACTTATATACGTAGTACATATACATTTTCTTATTGTAATTCTAATAAATTCTATTCAAAATAATTGTTCCTAGTAATATAACTTTTAGGTAGGTACCTATATTTTTTTTGCATACATTGCCTATTATGTGCACCTTTATGTCTGCCCAATAATTATTAATGTATTCAGAGACGAGGCAATATTAAAAAGCCCAAATGCCTTTCTGAACTGGTTGATAACAGTGAACTTTTATTTACAAATATTACATTCATATGGGTTTACTCGATTATGAATTCGCAGACCACTATTTTATTGTTTTATGGAGAAAAGTTTTCATAGCAAATATAACGCTCATGTTGTTTTCACATTAAATAATTAGCGAATTACTCCCGCGTTTATTCCTAGAGGGGATTTTGATTGCAAATACTATATTTTGTATAGGTTGTAAAGCCAAAAATTCGAAAATATCAATTTGAATATAGTACCTATAGTATTATTACATCATACACATTTTCCTATTATAATTCTTATCAATCTAATCAAAATTGTTCTCGATTATGACGTCGCAAACTATTTTTTTTTGTTTTATTGAGAAAAGTTTTTATAGAAAATATAACACTCATGTGGTTTTCACATTAAATAATTCGTGAATTCCTCCCGCGTTACTTTCTTAAGGAAATTTTGATTGCAAATACTACATTTGTGTAGGCTGTAATATCAAGAATATCAATTTGAATTTACTTATATATGTAGTACATATACATTTTCTTATTGTAATTCTAATAAATTCTATTCAAAATAATTGTTCCTAGTAATATAACTTTTAGGTACCTATATTTTTTTTGCATACATTGCCTATTATGTGCACCTTTATGTCTGCCCAATAATTATTAATGTATTCAGAGACGAGGCAATATTAAAAAGCCCAAATGCCTTTCTGAACTGGTTGATAACAGTGAACTTTTATTTACAAATATTACATTCATATGGGTTTACTCGATTATGAATTCGCAGACCACTATTTTATTGTTTTATGGAGAAAAGTTTTCATAGCAAATATAACGCTCATGTTGTTTTCACATTAAATAATTAGCGAATTACTCCCGCGTTTATTCCTAGAGGGGATTTTGATTGCAAATACTATATTTTGTATAGGTTGTAAAGCCAAAAATTCGAAAATATCAATTTGAATATAGTACCTATAGTATTATTGCATCATACACATTTTCCTATTATAATTCTTATCAATCTAATCAAAATTGTTCTCGATTATGACATCGCAAACTATTTTTTTTTTTTGTTTTATTGAGAAAAGTTTTTATAGAAAATATAACACTCATGTGGTTTTCACATTAAATAATTCGTGAATTCCTCCCGCGTTACTTTCTTAAGGAAATTTTGATTGCAAATACTACATTTGTGTAGGCTGTAATATCAAGAATATCAATTTGAATTTACTTATATATGTAGTACATATACATTTTCTTATTGTAATTCTAATAAATTCTATTCAAAATAATTGTTCCTAGTAATATAACTTTTAGGTACCTATATTTTTTTTGCATACATTGCCTATTATGTGCACCTTTATGTCTGCCCAATAATTATTAATGTATTCAGAGACGAGGCAATATTAAAAAGCCCAAATGCCTTTCTGAACTGGTTGATAACAGTGAACTTTTATTTACAAATATTACATTCATATGGGTTTACTCGATTATGAATTCGCAGACCACTATTTTATTGTTTTATGGAGAAAAGTTTTCATAGCAAATATAACGCTCATGTTGTTTTCACATTAAATAATTAGCGAATTACTCCCGCGTTTATTCCTAGAGGGGATTTTGATTGCAAATACTATATTTTGTATAGGTTGTAAAGCCAAAAATTCGAAAATATCAATTTGAATATAGTACCTATAGTATTATTGCATCATACACATTTTCCTATTATAATTCTTATCAATCTAATCAAAATTGTTCTCGATTATGACATCGCAAACTATTTTTTTTTTTTGTTTTATTGAGAAAAGTTTTTATAGAAAATATAACACTCATGTGGTTTTCACATTAAATAATTCGTGAATTCCTCCCGCGTTACTTTCTTAAGGAAATTTTGATTGCAAATACTACATTTGTGTAGGCTGTAATATCAAGAATATCAATTTGAATTTACTTATATACGTAGTACATATACATTTTCTTATTGTAATTCTAATAAATTCTATTCAAAATAATTGTTCCTAGTAATATAACTTTTAGGTACCTATATTTTTTTTGCATACATTGCCTATTATGTGCACCTTTATGTCTGCCCAATAATTATTAATGTATTCAGAGACGAGGCAATATTAAAAAGCCCAAATGCCTTTCTGAACTGGTTGATAACAGTGAACTTTTATTTACAAATATTACATTCATATGGGTTTACTCGATTATGAATTCGCAGACCACTATTTTATTGTTTTATGGAGAAAAGTTTTCATAGCAAATATAACGCTCATGTTGTTTTCACATTAAATAATTAGCGAATTACTCCCGCGTTTATTCCTAGAGGGGATTTTGATTGCAAATACTATATTTTGTATAGGTTGTAAAGCCAAAAATTCGAAAATATCAATTTGAATATAGTACCTATAGTATTATTACATCATACACATTTTCCTATTATAATTCTTATCAATCTAATCAAAATTGTTCTCGATTATGACGTCGCAAACTATTTTTTTTTTGTTTTATTGAGAAAAGTTTTTATAGAAAATATAACACTCATGTGGTTTTCACATTAAATAATTCGTGAATTCCTCCCGCGTTACTTTCTTAAGGAAATTTTGATTGCAAATACTACATTTGTGTAGGCTGTAATATCAAGAATATCAATTTGAATTTACTTATATATGTAGTACATATACATTTTCTTATTGTAATTCTAATAAATTCTATTCAAAATAATTGTTCCTAGTAATATAACTTTTAGGTACCTATATTTTTTTTGCATACATTGCCTATTATGTGCACCTTTATGTCTGCCCAATAATTATTAATGTATTCAGAGACGAGGCAATATTAAAAAGCCCAAATGCCTTTCTGAACTGGTTGATAACAGTGAACTTTTATTTACAAATATTACATTCATATGGGTTTACTCGATTATGAATTCGCAGACCACTATTTTATTGTTTTATGGAGAAAAGTTTTCATAGCAAATATAACGCTCATGTTGTTTTCACATTAAATAATTAGCGAATTACTCCCGCGTTTATTCCTAGAGGGGATTTTGATTGCAAATACTATATTTTGTATAGGTTGTAAAGCCAAAAATTCGAAAATATCAATTTGAATATAGTACCTATAGTATTATTACATCATACACATTTTCCTATTATAATTCTTATCAATCTAATCAAAATTGTTCTCGATTATGACATCGCAAACTATTTTTTTTTTGTTTTATTGAGAAAAGTTTTTATAGAAAATATAACACTCACGTGGTTTTCACATTAAATAATTCGTGAATTCCTCCCGCGTTACTTTCTTAAGGAAATTTTGATTGCAAATACTACATTTGTGTAGACTGTAATATCAAGAATTCGAGAATATCAATTTGAATTTACTTATATATGTAGTACATATACATTTTCTTATTGTAATTCTAATAAATTCTATTCAAAATAATTGTTCCTAGTAATATAACTTTTAGGTACCTATATTTTTTTTGCATACATTGCCTATTATGTGCACCTTTATGTCTGCCCAATAATTATTAATGTATTTAGAGACGAGGCAATATTAAAAAGCCCAAATGCCTTTCTGAACTGGTTGATAACAGTGAACTTTTATTTACAAATATTACATTCATATGGGTTTTCTCGATTATGAATTCGCAGACCACTATTTTATTGTTTTATGGAGAAAAGTTTTCATAGCAAATATAACGCTCATGTTGTTTTCACATTAAATAATTAGCGAATTACTCCCGCGTTTATTCCTAGAGGGGATTTTGATTGCAAATACTATATTTTGTATAGGTTGTAAAGCCAAAAATTCGAAAATATCAATTTGAATATAGTACCTATAGTATTATTACATCATACACATTTTCCTATTATAATTCTTATCAATCTAATCAAAATTGTTCTCGATTATGACATCGCAAACTATTTTTTTTTTTGTTTTATTGAGAAAAGTTTTTATAGAAAATATAACACTCATGTGGTTTTCACATTAAATAATTCGTGAATTCCTCCCGCGTTACTTTCTTAAGGAAATTTTGATTGCAAATACTACATTTGTGTAGACTGTAATATCAAGAATTCGAGAATATCAATTTGAATTTACTTATATATGTAGTACATACACATTTTCTTATTGTAATTCTAATAAATTCTATTCAAAATAATTGTTCCTAGTAATATAACTTTTGGGTACCTATATTTTTTTTGCATACATTGCCTATTATGTGCACCTTTATGTCTACCCAATAATTATTAATGTATTTAGAGACGAGCAATATTAAAAAGCCCAAATGCCTTAAAAAAATTCTAACCTGGTTCGTATTTCCAGAGATTTTATTGTTTTTAATATAAAAACAGCCTCCACTGTCATCAACTGACTTGCATATTCCGTACAATTTGTCAGTTATCTAAATTTATCGAAAATAAGTCGAAATATTTAACTGAAGACATCAAGAAATAAGTAAAAAAAACTTCTAACAATAATGAGGTTCAAATTGATCTACCCTAATTTGTTAAAATGGAGGCAATGTGTTATCTTGATTGAAACTGTTATAAGTAACAATGTACCTATAATGGTTCTGTAAAGTACTCAATGCAGAGTATTTTTAAAAATGGCGAATTTTCATATAAAACTGATGAAATAAAAATTCTACAACAACTGTAAATTGAGCTTTTTTCCGAAGCGCGTGAATAAAATAATAAAATTGCGGTACATATTTACAGTAAAAATGACTTCCCACGTTCCCAACAGTGGATAGATGAGTGTCCTTTATCAATTATATTTTGCTGTTTATTAATAAATGTATTATATTAATAATAGAAAATGTACCTACTTACATTTTTAGTATTTAATACAAGAACAAAAAACTTCCACGACGCACAAAAAGCATAACAAAACTTACTTTATACAGTACTTTACCAGTAAACATTAAACAAGATTGGTCTGGTAAGATACTTATGGCAGATACTTATAGGAGTATTTATGCTTGTGAATGCATAGCTGAAGATCATTATAGAACCAATTGCGCTTCGTCAAGTGTATTATTTGATTATTTACATTCTGTAAGCTCGTTATAAGATCGATATAGAAATTAATGCTCCTGTAAGTGCGTCCAAATCTTGTGATTGAAGAATGCTATAAGTCTCTTATAAGAACAGATTATAGGATCGTTATAGAAATAAATGCTCCTATAACTGCGCCCAAATCCAGGGTTAAAGTATGCTATAGGTATCTTATAAGTCTACAAAATTTTACTCTTGGGAGTGCTACAAGTACAGATTTTGCTAGTTGGGAACCCACCGCATTTCGTATCCCGATATATAGATCACTCTCAACATTTCTAGAACGGACGTTTATCGGTTTCTCCATACTTACTTACCTCGTTCATATACGTGTGATCGAAAATAATTAAGGAATGCTTCCGAATTGTGGACCAACAAAACATTTACCGAGTGCCCGACCATAATATATAACTCCTCTAACCAATTTATAGAGGTGTCTGTTTTTGTACGATGCGGTCAGCACATTTCAAATGATCCGGTCGGGTTTGGTTAATCGTATTTCGAGATCGACGGCTCCAGATACGCAATGATTTCTTCTTCGGAACGAATCTACTTTAACACATGCATACGTACACAACTACTAATAAGATAACGAAAGGCAAAATCCTACCTACTATAGGTTTTCTGTTTTTTAATTCACTTCACTCTAAAGAAGCACACCTTTTGAAACAGAATAATTGCTCCCTTGCTTTTGTATTCTAATTTCTTTCGCAATAAAATCCTGTGCTCTGATTCGAGGATAGGAAAAACATTTTGTCAGGGGAGATAACGTGTTTAAATCTCTATAGGTAAGACGGAAAGAGAGAAATGCCCAGAATCGCAAAATTAACTGATGACTTTTTCGGTCCACGAAATACTCATTAATCTGAAATGTCATCTCACTCACGAAATTATTTTTAGATTATAATCGTTTCTGAAGTAAACCGAAAATCTTTTATTTTCATTCCGAATAATCTCTCGGAAATATCTCTTTACCTCTTGCTGTACGACTCACGAAGAAATTTTAATTACTTATCTACCTTCGTTCTTTAGAATGGAAATTCATTCCTATTGTTTGCAAACGATGCCAGTTACGAGTAAGTTATTCCAAGATGATAAATTTAAAGGAAATGCAATCGTTTATGTTAAGTCGTCAATATACCGTGTTTTAAACTTTGTTTTTTCATATAAATTTTGGCTATAGAAAAAATTTGATGTATGTTATCGGCAAGGATTATAGAAATGAAGGTTTTAAATTGTCTGTTTGTATGGAAGTTCTTGAAATTAATGTTACTGGGTCCACTCCAAGTGAACACAAATGCACTTTTGACATCTTTCACAGTAAGCAAAGACTTGTGTAATGTGTAGTGACATATAATTTTTTTCGACACCGAGATTCAATCCACTTCTAATCTAAGCAGTAAATAATTTCTTTATGTTATGTTCCAATTTATTCGATAAAAATATTGTTAGGTAATGAGATTAACAAATTATAGGTATATAGAAACGGTTATCAGAAGGAATTAAATTATAATTAGTTTTCTACCATTTTAAAACGAATCATTTCACATGTTCGTGCATGTGATAATCTATTAGAGAATTTAAATGTTTTGATAAAAAAATCGTACCTAAGTCTACTTCGTGACTATAAAGTTTTATTACCCAAGCTAATAGTAGGAAATATTGAGTCTCTTACAATCGACGGACGTCTTTATGATTGACGAATTGAGAAACTTAAGTCGAAATTTAAGTCTAAATGAATCTTTAAAACACAATTATAAAAAAGTACAAAAATAAATCAGAGATTGGTACCTGAAAAATTCTCAACGATACCAAATAGTATATTTTCCAAAATGCTTGCATTCAGTAGAAAGAAAATCAATTTGGTCAAAACGAACAAAAAGAAATACGACACATATATTTTTACCCACAAAGACTTTAAATCCAAAGAAAACCGATTCATTTCCGATAACAATGGCATTTTTACTATCTCATTTTTTGTGCTCTTTGAAAGTAAGATGATACCTAATATAGCTATATTTCATATAAGCTGAAGTTTGTATAATGTTTTTGCCTCATTCACACATGCTTTGCACGTTCAGTATATAAACTGTATACGGTGCCAAAAATAAAACGTTATACCCTGCTTGGATATTATTTTTCGTCTTCTTCTACTTCTGGACTTCTGATAAGACTGAGTCCCGTGATCTCTCGGATCTTCATTTTCCTGGAAAACGGGTATACAATCACCCCTCCATCTCTTTAGTATTGGAATTGGAACCATCATTGGTATTGGAAAAACTGCTTACAATCCTTTCAGGAGTTATACCTCTCCACGTGATCTCTCCAGAAGCATCTTCTTAACATATTATTGGACATCGCAGTTTCTCCTAACATTGAGAGATTTGCTATAAATGAGCACTACTTATTATTTCAAAGACCCTCAGATTTTATTTTCGATCACATGGAACCATGGGGCTCTGTTACGTATTAATGTTATTCTATAAAGTGCCGAGATCAGGGACGTAACCCTAACGTCATCTACTGCATTGGCATGGCTTTACGGTCACAATATTTCGAACAATTTATTTTTTAGATTCCAATCCATTACGTCATATTTTTTAAGCAAAACTTCCACCAAGGCAGAGTTATTCCTTTAAAATAAAATGGGGATCTCATATTTTATTTCAATCTACAAATCATTTCATATAAAGTGAATAATCACCTTTCGGTTAAATCGCTTGTGCGAAATAAATATAATTATAATTTTGCAAACCAAAAAATATAAAATGAATTCAGGTTTATGAAATATATTGCCAAAGAGAAATATAAAAACCATTTAATATATATCTCACTGCGTTATAATTAATAAACTAAAGCATGAGGAATTTTGCATTTGAGTTCCTTTCAACACGTGTTTTGTGGCTTGAATAAAATATTTACCGACAGAAAATATTCAAGCGAATTTTAAACATAAATTTTATGGAAGTAAATTTTTATTATTTTTAAATATCATTAAACTTTCATGATAAACTTTTTATCAATTTGTTTTTGAATATACCTAATATAAGTATATTCGAAAATTGCATTTAGACAACATAATAATTTTCCATTCAGACCAAAAGGGCCTTCGTTGTACCTACTGGAAAAGGTAGTTTTTGAAACAATATTATTTAATTTAAACGTTTACTATAAAATTAAAAGTTGCCTTAACACAAGCTTTAGGATTTGAGTAAAAAAACTTGGATCAAAGTGTTTAATATAGATCCTTTTTTCTTGAAGTAGAAATCTTATATGGATTGGCTGAAAGAGATTCTCCGGGAGAAGTGGCCCCCTTTGAAAATTTCTAATGAGTTTTATTCAACAATACCTACATAAAGTTTTGTTCAATCACTATTACACTATTTAATATATGAAATTTGTCAGTCTTTACTCTTGACCCATTGGTATTTTGATATTACAAACTAGCATGCCCGATTGATTAAAGCGCCTGAATTCTAGTCTCAAATTCTGGACAGAATTGTTCCAACATAATCTCTTATATTTTTTAATTGGTTGGGCAAAAAAATTCTTCAGCCAGCCGCACTACCCTAGTAGATATTCATTAAAATTAAAACATATATCTAATGCATAAGAAGCCTACTTAAATGTAAGTTTAAGCGTCAAAATTTTGTTCTTATATGCATAATTTTTGCTTGCTTTTTTATTTTCCATATAAAGGTGCACTTATACTTACCAAACGAACAAAGACCCAGAGCTTGAAAATAGAGTATATTTTCCTAATCGTTGATACTGGACACCATGGAAACAACAATTCATTAGTAGGCGATGACAGTTCTTTCTGGTTATTATTTCCTTGGTGACCATATCAACGATTAGGAAAATATACTCTATTTTCAAGCTCTGGCACTTTGTTCGTTTGGTATAAATGCACATTAACAGGAGTATAATATTATGTAGAGCATAATTGCAGTTTTAATTTCATTTGTGTAATTCCTTTATGTTTTTAATTTGTGTTTAATATTTTTTTTTATTAAAGAAAATATCACATAACATACAATCAATCGCACTATTGTGTCAAGCCAAGTATCGACAGAAGACTTTTTTTTTTTCTGACTTTCACCCGAATCGACAGAAGACTTGTCGGAATAATAATTATATATTATTTTAATGGAATTGAGAAGTGATCCTATTATCAATAGACTTTTAAGTAATAAAATATGTTTACATTCTGGATTATTCAATAAAAAAATAAAATGTATTCTTCTGAAGACAGTTCATTTTCCACGGTCGTTTCATATTATATTCTATAGCTTGTGGATTAGTTAGTAGATATCCAGAGACAGAAACAGTGATAAGTGCCTTTAAAACCTTTTAACGGTTGAATGGTCGGATCTTCGAATCAAAATAGTTTCACATTTCACTAAATAATCCATTAACAGTTAAGGTCCATCATTCTCTTTCGCTCGAAGGTAATTTAGAACGTTTGTAACAAACTTACTGGCCGCTCAGCTATCGCCACTATTCTGTATGTTTAGTGTGAATAATAATTTACATTTAATTTACTTCGACGAAGAATGCTCCAATAAATCGACCCTCTTTAATAAAACCTTTCGCCGGGAAAAACAAATTACCAACAGTTCAAAATTTACAACGTAATAATTCATTATTAAGAAAATTGTTTCTCAAACAAAAATCTCCAAAGTAATTATCACCAAAGTGTTATTGATTTTGAAAAGTCGATATTCTTAACAACTTGCTCTTAAGTCAAAGGTAGTTAGCTACAAAACGGTTGTAATAAATTTACAGTCTTAAAGAACAGCGTTTACGTTAGTATAATAGATGTTGGGAGAACATGTTGTAGAATAACGACCATTATTCATCTCATTACTCTCTTTGAAAACATCATATTGTTTTATGATAAAAATTCAAATTTTACGTTAACAACAGAGGACCTAAAATTTATAACATTATCAAATTAATCGATTATAATAACTTTATGCTGAGAATAGTGTTTTTTTTAATAGATTCCTTCCTTACTGAAATCAAGGATTTGCCTATTTTTCATATTGCACTAATTGGTGGGGTTGTTGGCATAACAATGCCATGTTTGCCAATCAGGTTGGCGAAGAATTTCTTTGACGTTGACATAATTATGCACCGAGTATGGTTAATAAACTTTAGATAGGAACTTGTGTTCAAATGATTTGAAGCGTTTCGCCAATTAATGTTTTTCCCTACACATTTAGTAAAAAATACCACAATCGGAGTTAACAGAAACTATAAGAAGTTTTTGCCACTTTTTAGAATATAGTCCGTGTCTGCGCGAATCATATATTTCTCCGTAAACAACCCCTCTTAACAACTAGGTTTACAAAAGCTGAGAATGCCGCTACATATATTATGCTCACATTGTTCACTCACATTAAATAATAACCAAACGTTTTTGGTAGCGTGACAGACCCATTTTTCGGACCTACATATGTACTTACTACATGCAATTAATAATAGATAATATGTAAACTATACAATAAGCAAAATATCATTATGGAATTATCTATGCTAATAAATAACACGCCTTAGCTGAACATAATGAAGATAGCGCAATAATATTATTTTAACCGGATCGGCTTATACCCCATAAACGCTTGTCTCAGGAAATACGGACTACAACAGCTCCCTCGTCTGTTGTTATCGATGATGCAGAGTACCTACCTATCTATCGCAATGGATGGTGGGAGGTTCGGTACCTACAAATATCAAACCACTTGTCATGGGTGGATTAAAAAGCACATCCTGTTATCCCTTACTCGGGATGAGCCGAACAATAATAATTATACCTTCAGGCGTATAATAATATATTGTGATTCGATCTCACGTTATCCCTGTTTAGTAACTCACCCCACAAAAACATAGCAAATGAACTTTTGATTTTGTATTAGAGTTTCTTAAATTGAGTATTCATTAGGGTAATCTAAACTAAAGATGTATAATGATGATATTTAGACTAGTGGTCTGAAAAAGTGATCTGCCTGTTGCTCTCTATGAAGTATCGCAAAAAAAATAACCTGTATTACACAAAATATTGAGAAATCATTTCAAGTATTCAAAATACGAGTAACATAGTAATTCAAGCGTTCACCAAAAACCCAATTAATGCAAGATCATTGAATGGGATGTTTTATGGGGAGCTTCCGACAAGACACATTGGTGGCAGCACTTCTAATCAGGTCTAAATATTATGACAGCTGGTTATCAGTGTTGCCAACGTGGGCGATTTATCGCCATTTGGGCTACTCGGAACGAGAATCGGCGACCAAAAAATCTAAAAAGCGGGAGCTCACTAAAAAAAGGTCATTAAGTATCCGGATAGGTGAAAATTCTCTGAAAGGAAAGTAGCCCAATTGGCAACCTGTCGATTTTTCCGTCGCCGATTATCGTTCCAAATCGCCCAAGTTGGCAACACTGAATTTGACATTAGACCGGGTTAGCAACGGCGCCTCTTGTGGCACGAAAAGGAAAAAAACATTGAAAAGTATTTCCTGTTCAGTGTTTAGGTACTCATTAATTTAATTTCAAATACAGAGTTTACGTGCATACATTTTGTTTCAATATTAGCTTTTTTTCCTACTTCTGACACATTTCTTGCCCAGAGGGATTGGATTGGGCCAACATTGAATAAATAAATTAAACTTTGTTTGAGTTAGTAGTACCTATGTATTTGTTTTATATGTATAAAGTAGCTTTTTAGCAATGAACAAATTGTATTTGTAAGATGCAATCACGAACTACACTACCATCTAACAGTTTGTTATAAAAACATGTAGAATGGAATGGTAAAGACACGACAGGGGAATAAGTGATGATCATTTCCAAAAAGTTCCAAAGAATCTATACGGGTTGTCATATATTTAGGTAAAGAAAGACCCAATACAAGGTGTTCGATTTCGATTCCCGAAAGGGTCGAAGTTTTTCTCATGAAATTTTCACCCGGGGTTGGTTTGTCACAGTTTATCAAAATCGTTCCGCTGTATTTTCATACTGAAACTTCATTGTATAGAAAAAAGTAATAACTAGGTAGTGATTTGCTAGTATTTAATAGTTCTAGAAATAATTATTCGTGTTTAATTGATTTTTTTCCCATAATTACATTTTTAATATAAAATTAAAAATTATATCGAACATATAATTATCAATATTACATTTTTTTATACCACCGTTTTATATTTCAATAGCCATTAATTAACGACGAAAAAATATTAAAAGGGTCGTCGGGAAAATTATCTTAATTGTTGCCAAAGACGAGCTATATATGTGTGCGCAAATATAAGTGAGTAGGTATCTACTTTAAAAAAGAAAGAAGAATAAAAAACTGTCTAAAAGTAATCCATCAGTATAAGGTGGATAACCTTTGGCATTTAAATACAAAAAAGCAAGTAGGTACCTACCTTAGGTGAGAAGAATATCATTTTACCACGCCAGAACTCTTTTACTAGAGTTTTGATTACAATGGTATCGTAGGGAGGTAGGGTAGCTATACCTGTATCAGTTCGTACTTTTTTTTTTCATCTTTATGAATATCAAACATACCTTTATCAAAATTACTTTTTATCATAATTACAAGTTTTCAAAACAAAAAAATAAATAAAAAAAAACTGAAATAACCAGATCAATGAATGATTATAATATAGCGGCATTTGAACGCCTCGGTATCATAGTCGCTTATCCGACGACTTCGAACCTAGCCATTCTTATATTGACCTCTGATTCTAATGCACATGATTCCAAACTTTTCTAAACTCCTTCCATCCTCTTACAATAATGATTCTGATTGTATTGGAGATGGTTGGAGACTCTCTTTAACATCAGTAAGCGTCCAAAGGGTAATATTTAGCCATGAGACAAACTTATCAATGATGCCGCATTCGGTATTCGAATCCAAACCACTGTTTAAGATTTTTGAGCCAAGAGACTCTCTTCAGCCCCATACTCCTTCTTCCCTCTATTTCCCTTGAATGGTTTTTTTTTACCACAGAATATGTGGCCTTACTCTCTCTTTAACTCTGTTTAATTTTAGACACCCTGATGCACACGTATACTTACCTAGCTGACATTATCCCTATTTTTTATAATCCTTCTTTATCTCTCATCTTCAATGGATTATTTTTTACCCAATCATATTATAAAAAATGTAATAAAATACAAATTAACCGGATTTGATGGATTGACATACCCAATAAAACAGTGGCGTATTTTTAATATTTTTATGTTTAAAAATAAATCTTCAAGTGGGTAACGTCACAGGGGAACTTGTAAAATCGAATTTCAAATCCACCTCTCATCTAAATGGATTTTTTTTTATTCAAATTCATGACAGACGAGAGACGCAGGTTCGAATCTTTCCACATGTTGAACATGTTGAAAATTCTCATAACTATCGGGGATTTGAACAATACCACCTAATGGCGAACGTTGTTAATTAAAAATGATCACACTAAGCCAGCCTTAGGAATAACATTAGAAGACGGTCGTAAGTCCGTAGTGGTTTGTTCATACCATCTAAAAATCGAACAGTATTAGTCCTCATCAGTTGTTGATATATTCGTTCAAATTCATTATATTATTAGCCAATTGTTTCCGACGTACCTCGTAAAACTCTCTAATGTTGAAAAGGTCATAGTGAAAGTTTACATGAATTTATCAAATTTCTTCTTCTGTTAGAGACTTTTCAGGTGTCCTCGACGTTGATGATCATCATCGCAAAAAAAAATCACTTTGTTAATAAGTAATTATTACTTTTTCTACTAATAACCCGGTCCAGTCTATATCTAGTCTTTAGTAGTAACTAATAAGCATAAATGATCGATTCTGAAGAGGTATGTACCTATGTGATTTTAATTTCTATCAAAAGAAATAGCAACGAAATTGTAATGAATGGTTAAAGTTACGCCAATGCCGACAAGATTATTATTTTTATTTTGATGATATGAAAAATATAACAAAACGTCAAGAATGAGTGAATAATGACTTGATTGATCTCTTCTTCTCATGTATTGCTTTCTTTACTCGAAAACTAATCATGATATTATAGACAACATTATCTGTGCTTCCCAAACTTTGCTTTGCGGTCACCACTGAATTTTTTTAATAACGATTCAATAAAAACAGAAATGATTTTGAAAAATTTAGGTTATGTTGACTAACAAATATACAAAGGGAGTATTTGTTGGTATATAGAGAATATGCTAGCCTATGGATTAATTTTATGAAGATTGAAAACACGAATAGCATGAAATTTAAGAATGTCCTTTATTTGTGTAAAAGAATTCATAAAATTCTAAATATTTTTGTTTTTATGATATGCGTCTATGTTTATGGAAACCCAACCCATCATATGACAGTTCCTACGTTCGAAATTTAAATCCATTTGAATTTTTATACCTAATATGTAAAAATTTAAATCTAATAAGATCGACACGTCTATAGGTCGGTATTTTCATTGAAACAGTATCCCCACTTTAAATATTTCTCATATCTATCTAGTTACCTAGTGTCGTGGCCATTCATTTTATTGAAATAATGTAGTTTATTTTATAAACTTAAATACTATTTTATGTTAGTCTAATATTAGTAGTGACTTATTTTACTTAATTAGGGATCGAAGTCTTCCAATTTATATACGTAGAAATGATTCAAACACTTCACATATAATCTTGATTGTTTGGAACGCTTTTGGATAGAGTCATGAAACATTGACTGAAGATGGGATACGAAGGATTTTGTATTAGATAAATTATGCGCCTGAGTTCATCTCAGGACAGTTCGGGTTGTATCGTCGACGGGGAGTGTAGGGGCGCGTTCTCGTGCGAAATCCTTAGATAGCCCTGGTTTTAGTTAGTGATTTTTTAGTCATTGATTACCTATTTTGAACATTTTATATATTAACTTTGTGTGCTCCTGGGTGGTGAAATTTATTTAGAGTAAATTCCTTTTAGATTCAAACATAAATTTAAATTCAGTGTTGCATCTTCTTTGCTTAAATATTTTTTCTTAATTATGTGTTATCTGGGAACCAATTTGAATTAGAATCTTTTAAAACATAGAGTCAGTGTATTCAAGAAGGAAATAGCAGCTCTGGATCATTGATAAGTCTTATTTTATTTTATTATCTATTTTAATTTGTTTGCTTAGTTTGGGGAGGGATTTGTGTATTATCGAGTAGAACCATTCACTGCAATGTGTAATGGCGAACGTTGTATATACGTAAAGCGCGCATAAGCCAGCCTTCGAAACCAAGTAGAAGACGGTCGTAAGCCCGTAATGGTTCTATCTTGATTTCAGGGGGGGGGGGGGTTGGTAAAGTTTTATGATATCATGGTAGGCTAGGGTTGATTGCATGCTTATCTACTAATATTTCTGTTATCGACGACCACCATTTGTGAAAACTTTCAATAATGTTACAAACTGTCGAATATTTTGTTTCTTCTTGTTTTGAATATTTCTCATGTCATTCCACAGAACCGAGGATGTAAGGTAAGTAGCTCTTTCATCTCATTATTACTAACATCACAAATGTTGGGGTATCCTGCGTTTGATTTGTTTACGTAAATGTGTTCTATTATCACCTTTATTTCAGAGTTGACCAAATGTTTACAGGTTTATATAGTTGAATGATTGTTATAATTAATTTCGTACACAACGTATTGGGTCCTTAAATTTAGGTTACTAGACGATCACAATATCATCATGGCCATTAGATTCCACGTAGCGATCGGAAAGTCTTCTTTAAAGCACATACGATTTCCTTAACCGTGATTTCAGGTGCGTATCATGAAGTTTGTCAACCCCTTCATTTTGGGTTCGTAAGTCTTCGTCTTAGAGTCATCTACCTATTATATAGGTACATTGATGCACTCTTTCAGTCGACGCGGTTTACACGGTTTTGTTAAACGTTGATTTAGCCAGGTTAGGTGTAGTTCGAGTTAGGCAGATTAGTTAGCGGAAATCCAGTTAGTAATAGCCTCTCCCGTTGAGGAGATCCCGTCACAGAATGGTGCCTCGTGACCGTAGGATTCTTGTCTTTACCCCTGTAAAGACAAACCTGATTTACTACGTTTTTTTTTCTTTCTCTTGTTTATCGTTATTATGGAGTTGTCATCTAGGGGAGGTTCAGGAAATTTTGGTTAAAAATTTGATCAGCAGAGCAGGGGAGGTAAAATAATTCTCAGGTTGGTTATTATATAGCTTTGGTTTAGGGGAGGTAGGAAAATTCTCAGTTGGTTGAATAAATAGTTGAAAGTTCTAGTCAGTTTATTGGAAGAAGTATTAGTTTCAAGAGTTAGAATTAGATTGTAAGATTGTCTTATTAAACTGTATAACATTAATCTTAAAGAGTAGGGGAGGTCTCTTTTATTTAGGGATTTTATGATATTTTCTTCCTTGTATATATTTTGTTGCTGTTGTTTAGGATTTAATAATAATATTAAATATTTTGTTAACGTCGAGGGGAGGTCTCTTTTGGTAATTTTGTAGGATTGAAGTAAATTATTTTCTAGAGAATGCAGGGTTTTATTTGATATTTTGTTCAGCAAGGAAATGTGTTAATGAAAGAATTTCGAATGTGCGATGTCGAAAAAAAAGCGTGAATGATGAGGTAAGTTTAGGTGTTTTGTTTTAAATAGTTCAGGTCAAATTTTCAATAATATTCTTTAGTTGTTTGTGAGAGACAAATAATATTTGTTTTGTTTGGATCTCCAAATGTATGAAGTGTCTGTAGGTGTGAAATGATCAGGGTTTGTCCGTACTTTTGGGTAAGCCACTTGACATTTCGGGGCATCGACATGTGTACCTATAGTGGATCCGACATGTATCCACTATACACATGAATTATTACATACATTCTGAATGTAGGTACCTTGAATAGGGTCACAGTTTATACAGGGCGTTCTTTTTCGTAAGGATGTGATCTTCTGAACAGTTTTACTGTTTAAGAAATTCTTTTGCTTTTGGTTTGTGGTAATTGTTTGGTAGTGTGTAGGGTAATTGGAATCGAATTATATGTAGGTTTGTTAGGTACCGTTTCGGGAAGGGCAATATTTTAATTCGAATATATTATTTATTCTCAGTTTTGGGGTCCCGGGTTCGATTCCTGGTCGGCTCACATTTTCGACTTTCTATTTTTATATTTTTTTTCTTCTCTCTATCAGATCCTTTCGTTTCACACGAAATTCCTGACCATGGTTGCATTGTTTCAGATTAGACGAAACCGGTTGACTAGAAAAAATTGCCTCAGGCGATAAGTTCTACCGGTTTAACTCGTAACATGTTATGAAAGGGATATATTTTTAAAATCATTAGGTATTTTAGGGTAGTTTAGCTTTAGGTACTTTTCTTTCTATTGCATTTGGAGACAAAGTCGGTTGATTGGAAGACATCAATTAATTGATAATATCATCCGACTAACATATTTATATTATTTTAAATTTTCTGCAAGACGAGACACGGTTGTGTGTTCGTGTGTTCCCTGTATTTTTCTACGCTGTTCTTCAGGTGGTACCTAGATCGATGTTTTTCTGGTATTAATTTTGTTTGGTCCTAGAGGTTGTCTTTGGAAAGTATTGTGTTAGGAATGGAGACTAATAAAGATGGAGATTTATGGTCACATTTCAGGAATGCGTGAGCTGTGAAGTGGTTTCTTTAGAGTAGGGATATTAATTTATTTGTGTGTGCACCAGAGTCAAGATGTTAAATATTATTAGTTTGTCAGAAATAATAATAAAATAAAGTCACATTTTTTTTTGTTGAATTGAATGTAGGTACCTAGAGTTTTGTATGTTGAGGTTTGATATTATACTGTTTTAATGCATTTCTAAAGCTCTGTTAATATTTAACTAATTCAGCTGTTTCTTGGGTGTCACGTAGTTTTTTATTTCTTGTAATAATAGCAATATAATTATTTTGTTAACGAACATGGTAGTTCAGTGGCATAGACGCTGACTTCCGACTTCTGATCAGAAGCTCCCGGGTTCGATTCCCGGTCGTGATCAGAAACTCTCTAAGGGTTTTTTTTTCTATATTTTGAAATTTCAATTCGGGGTTTGAATCCTGTCTTAGTTTGGATGGGACCGGCAGACTGGTAGAGAATGCTTCAAGCGTTAAGTCTCGCCGGCTATTTTATTGGAGAGTGTTGAAATTAAATATAGATCAGGTTAATAAGTCTATTTTGTTTTGTTAAAATAACTTTTAACGTTCTCGATTATTATGGTTAGGTACTTTTTGACCGAGTGGGTTGGTTTGTAGTAATATTGAGAAAAAGAGTTGTAAGGGTGAATGATGGGCATATTATAAAGTGGACTTTGGTCGGTTTTGTTTATACATAAGAGTTTTGCAAGGTATGATGGAATATGAATTGTAAGTTATTAGAATTTTAGATTAAATATGGTTGGTATCCGCTCAGGAGGTCGTATCATATTATGCTGGTCGTGGGTTCGATTCCCGATGCCAACATTTTTTTTCTTTTCTCCTTTTACACCAATTCAGGTCAGTGGGGTGTCATGTTTTTTTTTTGTTCACTTTGTGTGCTTTTGCAAGGTATGTGTTTTCTATGATTTATCATTGCTTATAAATATTTGGGACTGAAGTTTAAAGGTTGGGTTCTTTTCTGCTTGGTACAGTTTGATATTCCAAAAGGGTGGGCTGTTCTGTGTGGGGATGCTTTGTAATGGTTGGTTCTGTCCGACTTTAATAAGTGGGTGTATTTCTTCTTCAAACACTTCATTCCTTGGAAGGGTCTTTCATGGTGGTTCTTCGGAATTTCTAAAATATATAGGAGTATTTCTATTCATCTTTCTGATAGAATCGTTGTTTCTTTGCGGTTGCAGTGGGTACCTTCTCTTTGTACGCGGTCGTCATCATATTTGTATTAGGTGGATAGATTGTATTTCAGGGTTCAATAATAATAATAATGTCTTAGGTCTCACTGTGTTTTTCGAACAGACACATTAATTTATTACTATGGGCTTTCATTATTGAACTGTGAAATATTATTATTAAATTTATGAAATGTTGAGTGTGTCTTCTAGGTCCTAGGGTATCTTATGGTTGAGAGAGATATTTTTTGTCTGTTTGTATTTGATATAGGTATATTTTTGTTTTTGTTTATTATGGTGTTTTTTTTGTCAAGCACTATATGTCACTACAGTATTTTATTATTGAGTGTTCGGTCGAGCTTTACCTCGGTTTGGTGAGGTACCTACTTCAGGATTTGAGTCGTAATTGTGTCTTTGGTTTGTTTCTATAATCTTAGTCGACAGAGCCGTATTTAGGAAGCTTTATATTTATTAAATTATTTTTTTTTATATTTTATTATAATTTAGTATGAGTTTGGGTGAATGAATTGTGATCTGTGTCTCTGGTTAAAGAATTCAGGACTACATAATTTATGTTTTAGTTATTTTAAGATAATCATTCTCAATTCGATTAAATTAAATAAGTTCAAAGTTTTAGTTACCAGACTATTGCAGCAGGACCAAATTCAGCTAGGCCTTAAATTTAAAATTAGGTACTTATCTATCTTTATAAATTTTCATTATTCTGTATTGTGAAGGAACTGAATACTTTATCAAGCTTTTAATATTTCAATAATTTATAAAATGTGTTGACTATTGTTGTTTACTAACGACTCCATTGCATTATTTATCGTATTTATGTATTTATCATTATTTTATTGTATCTTCACAAACTCCTCTTCCTTTCTTTTCGTAACTTAAGGCGAAAATGACTCACAACCTTGTATTTATTATGATTTATTTTACAATATTGCATGAATTTATTATATACAAAATATTATACATATTTTTAACAACTCCAGTCCTTGCCTCAAACTTTGTCTGGGGGAAAGTTCCATTCTTCGTATATGATCCTAGGAAAGGCTCGAAGGACAATCCCTTGTGTCATCGCCGCTAAGGTCCTAATATGGGTCATTGCTTAACACCATAAATTGAATCTGTCATTATGAGGGGGCGACCGAGGTGTGGTTAAAGTTGTGACCATATTTGGGTCGGTTTCGGGGGTGATTGATTCAATGCCTATTGTAAAACCTTAGTTTATGTATTTAAGCATGCTTTGTACACGTATCTTAGTTTATTATATTTCGCGTTAAAGTTTAGCCTAATCGCATGAGGGGCTCGACACCCGGTAGTTTACTAACGACGCCTTGCATGAATTATCGTATTTATGTATTTATCATTATTTTATTGTATCTTAACAAACTCCTCTCCCTTTCTTTTCGTAACTTAAGGCGAAAATGATTCACAACCTTGTATTTATTATGATTTATTTTACAATAATGCATGACTTTATTATATCCAAAATATTATACATATTTTTAACAACTCCAGTCCTTGCCTCAAACTTTGTCTGGGGGAAAGTTCCATTCTTCGTATATGATCCTAGGAAAGGCTCGAAGGACAATCCCTTGTGTCATCGCCGCTAAGGTCCTAATATGGGTCATTGCTTAACACCATAAATTGAATCTGTCATTATGAGAGGGCGACCGAGGTGTGGTTAAAGTTGTGACCATATTTGGGTCGGTTTCGGGGGTGATTGATTCAATGCCTATTGTAAAGCCTTAGTTTATGTATTTAAGCATGCTTTGTACTCGTATCTTAGTTTATATATTTCGCGTGCGCGTTGAAAGTTAGTCTAATCGCATGAGGGACTCGATATCCGAACAGGCCGGTCGAGATCTAAAAGCAGCGGGACGTGGGGGCTGCTATATAGCATGAAAAAAAAAAATATATATATGTATGTATATGTATGTGTGTATATATATATATATATATATATATATATATATATAGATGGAGTCTCTGATGGCTCCGAAATATATACCACCATCTAACCAACAAACCAACACCTTTAATAATGTTCCAAATAACATCGGGAACAACTCACAACGCGACAGTACCCGAAATAACAATCTACATATTCCGCGTCGCGAAAAGCTTTATATTAACATATATATATATATATATATATATATATGTATATGTGTGTATATATATATATACAATTCTAAAATCAAGTCAACAAAATGATTCAGAAAATAATTCTTCCTACAAAAATTTAAATTCCTTCACGATACAAATAACATTAGGTACTGGATACGGCCCTGGCACTAACATATTTTACATTGACTATTCATAGAAGGGACTTCGGCTGGTGGTTGTACCGAATGGTTGATTGGTAAGAGGGTAGGTACTTGTATGATTGAGAACCTATATCCATAGCGTTTTGAGATAGGCTCACATGGTAGGTGCAAATAAGATAGGGTTGTACATAGAAATTATAAATTTATATTCATTTTGTATTAATATTTTATTTTTTTAGTTTGTGAAAGAAAATCATGAATCTTTGGCCATTCTTGGCAAGCCCATGATTGTTCTTTCAAGGGGAGGATTGTCGTGGCCATTCATTTTATTGAAATAATGTAGTTTATTTTATAAACTTAAATACTATTTTATGTTAGTCTAATATTAGTAGTGACTTATTTTACTTAATTAGGGATCGAAGTCTTCCAATTTATATACGTAGAAATGATTCAAACACTTCACATATAATCTTGATTGTTTGGAACGCTTTTGGATAGAGTCATGAAACATTGACTGAAGATGGGATACGAAGGATTTTGTATTAGATAAATTATGCGCCTGAGTTCATCTCAGGACAGTTCGGGTTGTATCGTCGACGGGGAGTGTAGGGGCGCGTTCTCGTGCGAAATCCTTAGATAGCCCTGGTTTTAGTTAGTGATTTTTTAGTCATTGATTACCTATTTTGAACATTTTATATATTAACTTTGTGTGCTCCTGGGTGGTGAAATTTATTTAGAGTAAATTCCTTTTAGATTCAAACATAAATTTAAATTCAGTGTTGCATCTTCTTTGCTTAAATATTTTTTCTTAATTATGTGTTATCTGGGAACCAATTTGAATTAGAATCTTTTAAAACATAGAGTCAGTGTATTCAAGAAGGAAATAGCAGCTCTGGATCATTGATAAGTCTTATTTTATTTTATTATCTATTTTAATTTGTTTGCTTAGTTTGGGGAGGGATTTGTGTATTATCGAGTAGAACCATTCACTGCAATGTGTAATGGCGAACGTTGTATATACGTAAAGCGCGCATAAGCCAGCCTTCGAAACCAAGTAGAAGACGGTCGTAAGCCCGTAATGGTTCTATCTTGATTTCAGGGGGGGGAGGGGGTTGGTAAAGTTTTATGATATCATGGTAGGCTAGGGTTGATTGCATGCTTATCTACTAATATTTCTGTTATCGACGACCACCATTTGTGAAAACTTTCAATAATGTTACAAACTGTCGAATATTTTGTTTCTTCTTGTTTTGAATATTTCTCATGTCATTCCACAGAACCGAGGATGTAAGGTAAGTAGCTCTTTCATCTCATTATTACTAACATCACAAATGTTGGGGTATCCTGCGTTTGATTTGTTTACGTAAATGTGTTCTATTATCACCTTTATTTCAGAGTTGACCAAATGTTTACAGGTTTATATAGTTGAATGATTGTTATAATTAATTTCGTACACAACGTATTGGGTCCTTAAATTTAGGTTACTAGACGATCACAATATCATCATGGCCATTAGATTCCACGTAGCGATCGGAAAGTCTTCTTTAAAGCACATACGATTTCCTTAACCGTGATTTCAGGTGCGTATCATGAAGTTTGTCAACCCCTTCATTTTGGGTTCGTAAGTCTTCGTCTTAGAGTCATCTACCTATTATATAGGTACATTGATGCACTCTTTCAGTCGACGCGGTTTACACGGTTTTGTTAAACGTTGATTTAGCCAGAGTAGGTGTAGTTGCGAAGTTAGGTAGCTTAGTTAGAGGAAATCCAGTTAGTAATAGTCCCGTAGTGGGATCCCATCACACTAGTTATACTTTTTTTGTACGTCCATAATAAAAATATTTCGAAGAAACATGTAATAAATAAAGAACTTGGTCAGCATTTTCTTCATAACACTGTTGCTGCGATAAGAAATGTCAAATTGTCCACAGTACCCAACGTGTTAAAGGAAAATTGGGACTCTTTATAGGACAATCCAACAACTTCTGCCGTTTGTGCTGCTGGTTTAATTTTACTCTACTTTATTAATATTTTTTATTCACATAGTCCTACCTGAAATTTGGAAACATACTTACTATACTTTATGCTAAGATTGTGTGACCTATAATTACACTCCCGAGGTTCAGAATATTCAAAACTTTCTCTATTTTATCCTTGAAAAGTAAGGATTATCTTTCTCTATTGTATCCTTGAAAAGTAAGGATTATCTTTCTCTATTGTATCCTTGAAAAGTAAGGATTATCTTTCTCTATTGTATCCTTGAAAAGTAAGGATTATCTTTCTCTTTTGCATCCTTGAAAAGTAAGGATTATCTTCTTCTTCTTCAGTCCGTCCCTCGATGCCGAGGATCGTGACCGCCATGCATCCCCACCAACTCCCACCATCCCTCCCGGGCTTATGGACCCATGCAGTGTGGTCCCCGTTGGTTGCCCGCCTAACAAGATCGGACCACTTCGTGGGCAATCGTCCACTTCCCCTTCTGCACCCGACCACCCCCACCATAAGTAGGGATTGTAAATTAGTGTAAATATGTAGTTACGGCCACCAGTCTCATTTTAAAATTCTCAAAGTAGGTGGTTGAGAACGATAGTGTGAAAGTACTAATACAATAGCATTTCTCGTCAAAAATGTTTAAAAAATTCATATTATAAAGTAAAATTTGGTGGCTGGTAGGACATAATATTATAACAGGCTTTTATTTGCGAGTTGAATCTTCCCTTGTGTGATAATAAAAACAACCGACAGCAAACTCCTTCGTAATAATTATTATTTAGGTACCGCTACCAACCGCACTTAGGCCGGCAACAAACCAAAATGTGTTTCAACATTATTTAGTTTATATAAAGGGTTTGTTTCCATTGCGTTCGCATCAACGTTAATTCTTTCATACCGCGTACTTTTACATATTTTAATATTAAATTCCATTCAAGTAAAATAAGGATTTTTTTGCCAAAATGTCAGTTATTTGATGAAGACGATAATATCAACTTTTTGACTAACAATAATTATTTTAATGCTGCCTTTGAGCCGCGTGTAACCATCTATTTAAAATGAAGCAACCATTGTTTTCTCAGAGGCGTGAGAGAGTGTCTGAGTACACTATTTTATTAACTCAATTTTTATTGTTTTTTTTTTTCAGAGGCCGACTATACCCTTGACGACTCCTTTTGGAATGAAGAGAGTCCAGTCGGTGAGTACCTTCACATTTTAAATAGCCAATTAGATTTCAAAGAATTCCTGAGCACAATTCCAAATGAAATAGTTATGTAGGTAAGACAATGAACTTTATAAAGAATTGCCTCTTTCATAAGACAGAGAGAGCAGGTGTCCACTTTTTCTATCTAGACACATTTTTATCGCTTCTTACAGCAACTTACGACTACATTTCAAATGCTTTAAGATCTTGAGAGTCCATATTATTATAATTATGTTCAATTACATTTGTCAAAAATCCATGCTCCAGGCAAAAGTCCCATCATAATCATCAGCCCTCCTCAGTCCAGTATTGGACATAGGACTCCCTTCTCAACTTCCATTGCTCCCTGTTGGAAGCCATTCTGTGCCACTGGTATCCGGTCGCCTTTCTTATATAGTCGGACCATCGCATTTGTGGCCTTCCTGGGTTTCTGCTACCGGTTCTCGGTGTTCACTCCAGGGTTCTTTTGGTCCACCGGGCATCCGTTGTTCTGACCACGTGTCCAGCCCTGCTCCATTTCAGTGAAGCAACTTTTTTTTTGCTGACTATATTATACAAACCTGTCGTAACAATCGGAGACTTCACTGTGCAAACCAATCGGACGCTTATTATTAAGCAATAATAGGTGTGCACAAGCTACTTCTTAATAAAGGCCTATTCGTTTGTATTGCAAGAAGTGAAGCAAAGTTCCCTGCAAGGTCGACTCTTAGTTGCATTTCCGTATCTTTGGTGGAGCCGTCTTCAGTAATTTGTTACTTGTAGGTAGAAATATTTTTAATATAACGATATGGAAACTGTGAGAGCAATGTAGGTATTTACTTTTTGTAAAAAAATCTTACTTCAATTCAATGGAGAGAAACTTTTCTTTGTGGATTTGAATTTAACATATATTTTACCAATACAAGTAACGAATTAAAGATCAAAGGCAAGGACGGTACATTTTGATCGGAGGCCCTCACTTTGCGTTGATTATATAAAAGAAAATAATGGCACGTCGCTGCCTCGCAAAAAAAAAAGAATTCTTTCCTTACATTAATGAAATGTTTGCTCAACGTGACTATGCTATACATATAATATAGGTTCTTGTTTTAGAATATTGCAATTCATGGTAAAAATGTCCTTTTGATTCGATATACTTTGATAACATTAAATGAATTTCTCATTGAATTCCAATTCCTATTCACGATGATATAAGTCCAAGTTTTTTTTAAAAATTACTTAATTCGAATACCCATGCGGTAAAAAAAACTTGAGTCAATTGAAGAAAATCAAAGGTGTTTTATAATTAATATTGAAACTCAATTGTGAATTGAAGTTTCAAAGAGTTTAATCTGAGGTTTGATCTTATTGAAATGAGTATCTATTTTTTAAGGAAACGACACTTCAAGTGAATAATTAAGTTTGGTTCAAACTTATTTTTTTGTGGATTAGGGGGCAGTTCCTCATAGAGCTTTAATTAGGTAGATACCTGCCTACTTCACGTCTTATCACAATCACAGAGAGGTACAGTGAAACTTAAAAGGCGTTCGTATAAAATAATTTATTAATATGACTAATTGTAGTGAAAATTTTAAAATGTGGAGAACTAACAACCAATGCGATGGGCGTTTAACGAGCTGACGTCAGGGCTTCAGCAGGCAGCCGGAGAGACACAATATTATAATAATTATTGTTACAGCGAACACTGCGGATATTGTCACTTTATTATTCACAAAACGTATTTCACTTCCAGCCTCTTCTTCTCTTTGACATTTTTACAACTGCCTCTGTACTCTTTAAGTGAATAAAATTGTGTCGTTAATTTGATGTGTCACGGAGGATTTCTTAAGAATTGAATAAACTCATCACGCTCCTATTTTGTATAAAAACTCTCTCTGTCGCTTTCTTTATTTAGCCAAGTGCGAAGCTGGCGCTGGTCTCGCTTCGGCGTGTGTTGATAGTATCTACAGACTGATCTCTTTTTATCAACATTTCCCTATATTAGCAATACACACGTGAAAAGACATAACAATCACCCCAATCCCACCGAAGACATTTTTGCCATAGGCTAATAGAAATTCCATTTAAATGACAAAACATATATTTACAAGGTGTCGAAGATAAGGAAGACCATCTCAGCCCTGATCTAACTTATCAAGCAAATATTCTAGGAAAATTGATTTACAGACTTCAAGAGTACTATGTTAAACTAGGCTGATAACTGCGATAAAAATCATCTTCCAGTTTATCAAATAATGTTTTAAACGAATTAGATATCTTTATATATTTTTTTCAATCAATAATTCTGTATTCTGGAAATATTTATTCTCATGTGACAGAGTCTGCTAACTGGCCATGTTTTTGGTGTCTCTTATTTTTTTGGCTAACTTCTGTATCCTATTTCAATCATTTAGCTGATTCACCTTTAGTGAGCACAGATTCAATTTTTCAAAAAAAATGTTTCGTTGCACTATCAACTGCGATTACTTCAACAACGAGACCATAGACCATAATAGAACAGATAAAAAATCTTTGTATTTTTGGCACTGTAAATAAGTCACATAAGGAATAGTTTTTGCGCAATTTAATTGATCACTCTGTATCTTCAATGTGCTTGGGAAAATAAAAGAAGCGAGATGGGCTATATTATTATATGAAGATGCAGAGAGAGAGTAAGTGAGACATATTGAGATATTGCACGGTGGTGTTGTAGCGCTCTAGATAAATAATTCATCACCTCTATAAAGACATTTCTCTCTCTACTCCTCCGTACAAAAGATCTAACAGCGGAAAAAAAGCAATAGGAAAATTTTGTTGTACCTATTTCTTCTTGTTTTATGAATTTCGTTACAACGCATTGAATCGTAGGCTTCGGATTTATTTATGTGATCTGGGGTGTAAGAGGAACAATATCGGGATGCGAAACAAAATGTAACAAGATGTTTTGTCCTAGAGGAGCTGCAATAACGACAATTCTTCGAGAGAAAATGCTACTTTATATCAAAACTGAAATAAGCTGAAAGGCCCAGAAAGATGATGAATAAAAAGTCATAACATATCATAGGAAAAAAAACTTTTTATTTTCAATTATGATAGACTGAAGTTCTTTGACGAAATTTTGTATTCAAATTGCCTTCAGTTTTTCCAAACATCTTTGTCTATAGTCTTTTTACAATCTCTGTAAAGCTGTGTACCTATACTCACGAAAACTAGGTAGACACCAATTTGTCACGTATCATGCAACGTTACCAAATTCATAGTACGCGGTGGTGTGTGGTTGTTCGCCACGAACCCCCGCGTACTATGGAAAATTGCAACGTTGCATGATACGTGACATGCAACGTTACCAAGTTCGTTGCGAACACGCGTACACATCTGAACCAAGGTAACGTTACCGCGCGCGGCGCAGGTGAGTACACAGCATAAAATTGTTTCTGATTTTTGTATCTTTCTATGCGGTGTCTTCTTTTCTTCCTGTTGTTTTCTTCTCAATTCCATCGACAGAGTTCTACAATTCTACATGCCATATTTGACGAATGCTTAGAATTTATCACCTTCCTGACTTTTTAACGGTTTCGCTCATTTAGTTAGAATGTTGAGGTATCTCTCCCTTTTTTATGAATTTGGGTTTACCCAAAGCTTGCGTCGTGAAAGGGGAAGACGCGGTTAGCACAAGGGATGGAGACCTACGACTAGGCTACAAACCACTTCAATTATTTGGACTTAAGATTTTCCAATCTCCCCATATTTTTCAACATTCTAGTATCTTAAATGTCGGACATTATAGCTCTATGTATTTTCCTCGAGACATATTCTAAATGTTCTTGGTTTTTTTAACTCAGTGACCAAGCATTTTTCTTTAATAGGAAATTGAAATCTTCGTGCCAACCTTTCTTTAGTTGTTTTAAGTCTTTAAAAAACAATATTGAAAAAGAGGGCATCTGTAGAGCTCTAAAATAATATTATGTATGTAGTTCAAAAGGCAGTCTTGTTGTTTTCTTACAGAATATTGAAAATGTTCCCCGCTCTTAAGCTTTATTATTTCTCATCAAGTCACTGCAAAATAATAGTATCGTAAGAGATTAAACCAATAGAGTCATAATAATTTTATAGTTTTGTACTTAATTCTAGAAGATTTTTTATAGGTAACTTTATAATGATCTAAATATTTATAACCATTGTGATAACCGGTTATATTATGTAGGTATGCTATGTTCTGCCATTGTGATAATATGAATGAAATGTCTAAAAAATACCTTTCTAGTAATTTGGGAATAAGATCGCAGGACAAAGCTCAAGGAACGGTTGCTTATTTATTCACTTTTATCAGGTAAGCAGTGTTCTAGGGAAAGTAGGAAGGAAACTAGTCGTGGATCCAAAGTGAATTGAATGTTAAGAGAGAACAAACTGCGCTAGTTTCAAACACGAATATCGTAAAAGTTGATGCATATTGTAAAAAAAGATTAATTTAAGTTTGAAACAATATACCAATCGTCCTTTATTATTTTAACACAAGTTTTCGCATGAAATAAAAGCAATAAAAAAACAACATTTAAATGTTTACGGTTTGGAAAGTTTTACTGTAAAATGACTTAGAAGTTGAATTATTGTAGCGAAATGTTTACCTCTACGCAGCACATTTCCTCTCAAACGTGTTTTTTCTTCGGGGCAAAATTCGCTTAAAAATAACAAAACAATAAGTAAGTACCTTAGAAAGTGGAACGTTATTGGATATACCGACGTAATTTTTTAAGCGAACGCAAAAAAAACTTTTTACATAAATAATTAAATTATAAACGAGAAAACCGCCCTTGGCATCGTAATGCAGTTTATATATTTTCTACTTTCAAAATATTTGTAACACAATAATAATTTTTGTTAAAATGTTACCGTTTTTATCAACATTTTGGAATAATTAATAGGTAAATAATTGTAGATAAGTATGTATATAATTACTTTTTAAGTTATATGTATCTTTACTTATACTAATTAACTTAGTTTCCATTATGTTTTTTTTTTTACTTACTTATTTATTCTGAGCGACATAACCATACTTCTTCAAGTGTCATGCGGGTCGTCCCAACGTCAGCCATCTCTCGAGAGCATCAAGAGTTGGGCAGCTGCAAAAGTGCTCCGAGTGTTCTTGTGCAAAAGTGCAGCTGCAAAAGTGCTCCGAGTGTTCTTATTTGACCATCAAGATCATGTCCTTCTCTCCCTTAAGCACATCTCGCAGATAGAACACCTCCCGAACTTCGAAATCAACAGTCAGCAAATGCCTGCTCTCTGAGCACATAATATGTATGCATTACTGATCATATTATCCATAGAATTTGTAGCATTCATCGATATTTATGAATATAACGTTGCCATTCTTTGACGGAGTTTAAAATTGCGGTTATTATTACAGACAACATTTCCTATGAACCTTTTTAATGTACCTATAGAACAAAAAGTATCACTTTGAGACAAGAATGACCATGACATAAAGAATTTACAATAAATGTAACTCTTTGGATAAATGAATATTTACTTATACCTTTTTTAGTTTATTCTTTATCATCCCTCATCGCAAAGGAGAAATCTTTAATGATGAGTGATGAATTTAATTTTAAATAATAAATTTTAAATAAATAATAAGAAAACCATATTTTTTTTTTTCACATTATATACCTATCTAGTATGTCTGTGAGAATACTTCTTTAAAGCGATCGACAACGGGTTATTTTTCTTTTTTCTTCATAATTATAATTTTCACTAAAGATTTGAGAGCAAAGGGAAAATTCTCATTTGAATGTTTCATTACTGTATAAAATTCCGATCGCATTGTAAAATAAATTATTCTGGTTAGTATAAAAATGTGACGTTTCTCACAGTGTGTAATTTATTCATTTCTATTCACTCGGTCATATATTTCATCTTCACCTTTCTTCCAACTCTACGGAGGTTATATTATTCAGTCAAATGTTCTTCAGCTAGCAGAGCAACCTGGATCTTTTCATACGAGAAGGTATTTGAATATAAAATAAAGAAAATGTAATATTCCATGACACCACTCAGGTACACACCCAATAATACCACGTGTACCTATGCAATGTGTCATCTCGACACTTGATCAAACGAATAACATTAAAATTTATCCATAAACCGGGATTTGTTTTTTGAAATATTCTTCTTCTCTGGTTTCAATCCTAAGATTGGTTTGCAGCAATTCTCTCAATTCTTCTTCTCCATTCTTCCCTGTCTTGTGCAGCTCTTTTAAGATCTACATATGACTGGCATCGCATGTCCACCAACAGGTCCTCCAGGTACTCTCGGCGTGGGCGTCCCCTGGAGTTTGTCCCCTCGGTCATACTCAATAATAATTTGAAATATTAGGTTACTACATATTTATTAAATCTTCAAATAAGCGGCTTATTTTCTTTAGACATTTCGATGAATATCACAACAACAGAAAGGCATAGACCAAAATTGTTTAATTTTAAGAATAAACTATGAAGTAACAGACCAAATACCAAAATAGACCTAAAGGATTTTATTTCACAAATTTCAAATCAATTATTATTTTTTACTGTTGCGGTTTGATATTCTCTCTTTTATTTATTTATTTATATTTAGACTTTCTAATGAGACTTATTTGAAAAAAAAAAACAAATAAAAATACCGTGTATGAAATATTTAATTAAAAATAATTGTAGTGCCCGTATATTAGATCAAGAATTTTTCCAAATTAACTTCCATGTTTTCATCGATAAATTTGTATGTATTATTCGCACAATCCGTTTGATCAAATCTCGACATGACACATCGAATAGAAGGGGACAACTATATATAAAGATTCTCTTATTTTCCCTGTTCATAGTATCTCGTGTCTGTGACCCACGAAGAACGATAAATGATAAGCTATTCTTTTTCAATACGCACGTGGAATACATAAGATGCCGCAAAGCTCTAAACAAATAGACAATTTCTTTGCACCCCTCATCCCTCGAGCGCCACAATGTTAGGGCCGCCCTTTAACGTGTTTACTTCAGATTTTCTAACCGTTAGATCACAATTTTATTATTTAAGAAAGATTAGAAAATACGAATAAGAATTTGTTTGCTCGTACTTACTTATGAGAGAATGATGTTGCTGTTTTGTTTTACTACATATTTTTATATTATGTATGATGCTCGTTCTTATTTTTATTAGGTTCAAATTTGTTTCGTGGTTCATGTCATTGTGATGGATATAGTCATATCCTGGCGCCAAATACATGACAGCAGTCGCAGTCTTTAAATTTGATTGCTCTCTTGTTCTCAATAATTTTCAACTTTTATGTCATTGTGTTATAAGCTCTAAGCATCATAGCCACTATACAATAATTTATCTATACAAAGATTTATCGAAAAAAATTTAACGCTTTAAAAACACATGATTTTTTTTAATTTCAATAAGTTAAAGTGCCCCTATAAAGGACGTTGGTGATTAATAAATTATCATCGATATGTTTTTTTTCTATTGTTGCACATTTCGTTTGGTCAAGTATCGAGATACACGTCATGTAGCATAAATGAAATTAATGTAGTCATTTGATTTTATTAATAAACTGTAGCCTTTAAAATTTTCTCCCCCTTTTATGTATGAAAAAAGATTAACATAAACTTTTGAAGATCATTGCCATCATTGTTTTAAAATATGTACCTATCTATTCTAAATATATATTTTCGATAGTGAACACGTATCTAGGTAAAATATAAAATAATAAACATCTTTAAAGACAACGGCTTAATCTAGAGGTAAGATTCGATTCTATTCTCATCCATTGAGTTGTTCGTACGTAGAGTCGAAAATTTGATAGAAATGTAAGAATACTAATAACAGTAAAGGAAATGTTTCTTGAAAAAATATTTGTTGTGTGTTAAAGTGTATGATTAGTATTCATAATATAACAGAATATACCGCCCATCCAGAACACATAACAATAATTGATTCCATTACAAAATAGGCTTCACATCAAATTTTATGTCTCACTTCTAGGCTGAGACCGCTCGCTGTTTGGTTTTTTTTCTGCATGATTATTAAGAAAAGTGTATCACATTTGCAGTAACAGTTAAGCTCAACCGTAGCTCGAAAAGCTATTTCATTTTCTAACGATATGAGTGTGTGCTGTATATTATGTGTATGGTCTCAAGTCCAAACGATCTCCTCTCTCCTAATATGATCTCACACAATCCACATCCAGTTATTGTAGGTACGCTCGAAAAACAAACATTTTCTATAGGTACAATATACACTAAATAACTGATACACTACAAACTGAATTATTTGGAATTTAGACCCCACTTAGGGGCATAGGGAGGCAACAAGAGCTCTCCATTGCGCTCGATCTTGCGCAACGTTAATGACCTCCTCCCACACCATGTCCAGATTCCTCAGCTCTGCTTCGAAGGAGCGGAATACAGTATGAGAGGGTCTTCCTCGTCTCCGGGACCCTGATGGGAGGAAGAACAGCGTTCTCCTCGGCCAACTGTCATTCGGCATCCTTAGCACATGTCCCAGCCAAGTCCATCTCCTCCACATAATAGTAGAGGTGATGGGCTCACGCTGGGTGAGAACTAGTTCTAGTATTTGTGGCACTGAAGATGGTCGTGTGACCGAAAGGCCTCTGCCAATAAAGAATAAATGTGAAATAAACAGTGTTTTATTTAAAATAATAAAAGTTTTATTATAAGTACCTATACAATATGGGATTTCACAAAGTAACCGCCGAAAACATCAATAATCTGGGGTTCAAATCTACAGCCAATACGGAAAATTGGTGACGAAACAGCAAGTTTACCTATCAATTTATTTTGGTTTTTAACCGTTAAGTGTCGATAGGCATAAAGTCAGGTATCTGTCTATACAACGCTCGGCCGGCGTCCATACAATAATTAGTATGGAACTTTCGATATTGCGTATAAATTTTGGAAAAGAACAATGGATATTTTGTCTAGGGAAATGATATACACATAAAAATTTATACTATTTAATTCGGAAATTATCGCACATTAATTTGGAATGGTGATTACTCTTATTTTTGGTGAACATTGAACATGTATGAAATTTAATCACATCGCTGAATAGGTCCGTTCATAGTAAAAGTTCCGTTGTAATGTGTGAATATATCTTTTTTTTCTTTTTTTTTTCAAAATCCACAGGTTCGTCATAGTGCATTGTAGACAACTTTTTTGGTACATTTTATACCGATGTCATAATTTTGGTTAATCCAAAAACTGAAGATTTCTTTATCATCTTTGGAACGTTTAACTTGGAAATTCACATGAATATTTTCTTTTAGGTTCCTGTTAAAATTTAGACTAGAATATTTTAGTTTCAAAAAATGATTTATATATTTTTGATATTTTGCCGGCGCTCACTGCGGTGGCCCATCACTTCTACCATTATGAAAAGGAGACGGACTTGGCAGGGAAATGTGTTAGGATGCCGAATTAGAATTGGCTAAGAAAAGGGGGAAGACGTGGAAGACCCTTTCACACCGTGTCCCATACGTTCGAAACAGAGCTGAGTGATTTGGGCATGGTGTGGGAAAAGGTAATTGAAGCCGCGCTCTTGTTGCCTCTCTATGCCCCGAATTGGGGTCAAAAGGGAGTATTGATTGATTGATTTTAGTTTCAAAATTAGTTAAGGTGAGTATGTCTCCCAAGTTGATGGCACTCCCAGTTTCTAAAAATATGTCAGTAGGTTTCACCAGCAGTTTTTCTAGTCAACCGATTCCGACCAATCTGAGACAAGCCAGCCCTGGTGAAAAAATAGTTAGAAAACTCTGACTCGACCGGTAATTGAGCCTGGGACCTCTTTTTCGCAAATTAGCACTCAGAAATGTTTATGAATATAGAAATTATTAGTTGTATCTTGATAACAAATAAAATACAAACATCATAATTTGTATTGATACCAACATTTTGCAGTTCTGATGTTCTAGTAATGTAGGTATAAAACACACTTCCAAAATATTATTTTTACTATAAAAACCGTAAATTACAATACAATATAACTTATTGCAATGTGTTTATAGAATGAAAGTAAAAGCAGGTATACATACAGTCCAAATTCCACGAAATACAGATAATACCTGGCCATTTACATACAATTAGTATGGGAGCCCGGCCGGCACCCAATAGACAGATAACGAACTATTTTACAAAATGGGTATTATTTATGAATAGACGGCATATTGTTTAAAAATAAAAAAAGAACAGCACAATAGACACCCCATTACAGGAATAATACCTGGAGTCTCAATAAAAAAATCCAAGTTTTACCTATTGAAACAATGGAGGGAATTTCCGAAATGCTCCGGCGGCGTCGTTTATACACTTAACTGTTAATCTAAACAATATTACTATATTACCTACCTATTAACTTATTGATTATTCGATGTAAGCGTGCATTAAAAACGAAAGCTCAAAGGTATCTGCGGTTTTTTTTTTAATTTATAATTTACTGCTTTTGCTACTATTAACCGAATCGCATTATGTTGAAACAAATGTATTGGAAAGAATGGCAAATTATATTATTTGGCAATCATCATTTATTGAAAGCACCGCCTTCCACTATATTAATCCAAAACGAGATGAGTTTTCTCTTCCAGAGATAAAATTGGATGCTAGTTTATCGTTGGATGTAGAATAGGAATATTTCGGTTAAAACACCGCGTGTTTAGGGCGTATTTAGAGCTCCGATGAATAATGAGCACTTAGCCAAACACACATTTACTCCGTGCTCTAGACGTTGTTTAGCAATACATCTCCCAAGATTTACGTATCAATGTATCTCTGTTATATTCCTGGAGTAAGAACGAAACACTTCTAACTCCATTTCGGGAGAACTCCCAGCCATACCAACGTACCTGCCTAATGTATTACAGAGAAACAAACAAACCTAAGACCTTACTCCATTTTTTGTTTTCGAATCCGCCTTAAAGTTTATTTTTCTTACGTTGTTTTATTTTCAGTCACTAAAATTGTATTTTCCCGTATTTCATTTTGCGTTATAAATCTTATCATTTTTTTTCACTTTCACTATGTAAGGCGAATATCAATACAGGCCATGTTTTAGAAAAATAAATCGAGGCTTTTAATTGTTTCAGAAACAGTTTCATTATTTTATTTAATTTTTGTATACCTAATATTCATCATACCCACTTTATTCAAACTGTGTTTGGTTTTAAATTGGTTGACTTGTATACGTATTTCATTTATTTATTTATTTAATTTATTACACAATAATAATTAACACTTGAATACACAATAACAAACCCCCATTATGCTTTGGTTTTTTATTTAATTTTTGTTATTATAGAATGTTACAATATAAAATTGGTTTTGCTATTAAAGCCTACTCATTTGTTTTAAAGGCACAAAACTGATGTGTATTTCATACCTTATTGAATTATTAGAGAATAGAGAAAAGCTGAATCGCATCCGGACAGACTATCGTTAAAAGTACATCTGAGCTAGATGGGAATATTCCAAAACCCCAGCTGCAGTTGTGGCGAGAGAGATTCAGACTATCAATCTGGTGGATCATGCCCGTTGTATAGGTTCCAAGCAGCGATAGGAGATTTATTCGAACTGATGATTGAAGCCAAGATATGGTTGAAGGATCTACATTACTATACCTACTTTATAAGCGCCTTTTGCTCTAAGAATGTTATATCTTTGTATGGACACTGTTGGCGTTTGTATTCATGTAAAATAGTTTTTTCTACAAATCTCTTATGTGTTTTTATCTATTAACACATTTGCAGTGTTTTTAGTAGTTAAACGGAAAAAATATATCAATAATATTGTAACATTTACGTTCAGCTACTTTAATTATCAAAAACTAGCTGATACACTTCTTGTTTAACACCTTGAAAAGATGATTTTTTAAAATAATATGCCTGTTTTGATTCGTTTCAGAAATAATTAAAAATGTTTAATGAATGTCGAAAAAAAATATTACTACAACTAGAATTGCCAGAATCAGCGATGATTAAAAATCAAACTTAAAGTCTGCGGTTTATGCGAGATGCTATGATATAAGAAAATAAGAAAGTATATAACTGAATTAAATATTATGTAGATTTGGTAGATTTTTCCATTAAAAATTCTTATCAGAAGAATAAAGCGACGGCGGGAAGAAGCGAGTCAATATTTCACAAAATAGATTACGAAGGAATCTAGTGCTTATTGTTAATAGCGGAATAATTCCACGCTAAGTAGTCAGTAAAGAGAACATTTCCAAGAAATAGCTTTTGAAATTATCTTTTCTGGTAAATGGTCTTGAGTATAATTTTACAAAGCAAGGACCTCTTAGACCAGCGGATAAGAGGTTTCTTTAATCGGTCTTGTCGAGCTTCAATATAAATAAGCATAATAATTCTTGGAAAACATAATATTTCGTAGACAAACAATAGAGCCGAATTGAACCGTCATGCCATCGCTTATTAATTGTGAATATTCTATTTTTGGAAGGAGTGAAAAAGTTTACAAATTTGATATTTGGCTTAAAGGCGGGTTACAACGGCTATCACACAACTTAATTATTGACATCTGGTTGACAAGCGTTTTTTATTGGACAAAGGTGCAACGTCCGGTCAAAGTTTCAAATTCGTTTATTTTACGATCGTCATTTCAAAAAATAGAGAATTAAGATCCTACTTTTAAGCATTAGCCGTCTCCAGACAGACCGAGCACGGCTCGCGAGCCACGCTCAGACTTCCTGCTCGCGAGCCGTGGCACCAGAGGCAAATTTTAAAGGAGTGAAAAAGTTTACAAATTTGATATTTTGCGTAATCAAATGAGGGTTACAACGGCTTATCCAATCCAAACTCCCTTAAGACCCCACTTAGGGGCATAGGGAGGCAACAAGAGCTCTCCATTGCGCTCGATCTTGCGCAACGTTAATGACCTCCTCCCACACCATGTCCAGATTCCTCAGCTCTGCTTCGAAGGAGCGGAACACAGTATGAGAGGGTCTTCCTCGTCCTCGGGACCCTGATGGGAGGAAGAACAACGCTCTCCTCGTCCAACTGTCATTCGGCATCCTTAACAAAGGCGGATTAAAATGTTAGAGTCATTAGTTGTTTTTTTTTTTTTTTTCTTTAAATGTTTAAAGGTTGCGAGCGGGCCTCACGATTCACGGTGAGCCAGTTTGAACGAGTATCGATCAAACCGTCCACACCACTCGAGCAGCTCAGACTGAGTCGCCTATGAGAATTGGAAAAAAACCGACAATATCCGTATGTATCCCTGAGGCAGCCCGAGCCACGTCCACATCGGGCGAGGAATCGGCTCACGAGGCTGCCTCGCGAGCTGTGCTCGGTCTGTCTGGACACAATTATAATCTATGAGGTCATTCATGACTGACGTGGACTGTTTCCTTTCTCGACCTAAGTATTCCTATAGTCTAGGTCAGAAATAAAGAAATGAGATAAGGTGTATGAAATACGTGTCTTAATAGGTAAATTAATTGTCTCCATCTTAATGGATACAGTGTGAAGGTTAAGTTAAATATTTTGCTAATTTGCGTATGGTATTGATTAAACAAGAGGCAAGCTGAGATATGCCACTGTTTCTTGCAACTAACATACCGAAATAAGACATCAGGTGCCATCTCTCTCACACCTTTCTTCGATCTCTTTCTTTAACATTTTCCTGTTGACTGCATTCAAGGCAATTAAAATAAAGATGATCTAGGTACCCTCTTTGTGAAATATGAACAATGATTTCAATATAAAACGTCGTC
Organism: Mystacides longicornis; assembly: GCA_963576905.1. Lineage (NCBI taxonomy): Eukaryota > Metazoa > Arthropoda > Insecta > Trichoptera > Leptoceridae > Mystacides > Mystacides longicornis. Next base: position 16,573,287 of record OY756433.1, on the reverse strand, counting down.
ATTATTATTTTTTTTTGTTTTGGCATTGCATCCAAAAAAGGATGATACAGCCAGACTCTTGTCATATTAAGTCAAAACAAAAACAAATAATAATTCATAAAAAAAGAGAAAAAATAAATTACAACAAAAGCATGTTTTTATTTATGAAATTAAACAAAATTTTATGGACATCTGGGGAATTAAGAGAAAGCAAGTAAATGATACATAAAGGGAAACTGGGGTTTTTGAAGAGAAAATAAATATCCAAGGAGTCCCTCAGTGGACACCCAAAAAACACGTGATCTAGCGTTTCTTCATCCCATTCGCATTCGCATAATGGAGATTGAACAAGGCCAAATCTGAACAAGTGACTATCCAGTCGAACATGTCCAAAACGCATCCTGGATATGTTCACTATGAAACTCCTAGACATTCTTTTAGAAGCATTGAACCACGGGCGCGAAGGTAAATCTGGCTGTATCATCCTATAATGGGAGCCTTTGGTATCCCGATTCCAAGCTGAAAGCCACAGCTTTCTACATTTCCGTTCTATTATTCTTAGACAGTCGCTTTCTGGTAGGCTGAAATCAGGAGGCTGATCTCCTTGAGAACACGCCTCCTTTGCTAATGAATCGGCCATTTCATTGCCGTAAATACCTTTGTGAGCTGGAATCCAGGCTAGGATTACATCTTTATTCATCTCTTCCAATTCTAAAAGAAGAATTCTAATGTCCAATATTAATTTATTTCGCGAAAAAAGTGATACTGGAGACGCTAAACTTCTAATCAATGACAGTGAATCCGAGAAAACTATAAATCTTTGATCTGATAAATATAAGCACCCACGTACGTCGTCATTATTAGGTTCCAAGATTTCATTGTTTCAAATTTTATAATACTCAAACTTGTTGAGATAATAATTATAATTTTAAGTGATATTTGGAGAGTGAATGCGAAAGAGGGCTGAAGAAATTTGAAGACTAGAAGCTTCAACAAAAAATAACTTTTAAATTTCAATTGAGGACTTGAATTTTCAAAGAAAGGATACCAGATAACGTTAAAACCTATTTCGATTACTTATCTTAAAAAGAATTTTGTACCTAAGTGAAATACTTAAAACAAAATTCTCATATTTTCTAAAATAGCTTTTATCCCTTAAGGAATATGACATCAGCTTCATGATCATTTTTTTTTCTTAAATAAAATGTTAAAAAAATTCTAGCTTTCAGTAATAAAATTCAATTTTTTAAACAAAATCTGGCGTTTATCCTAGTGTTAAAAAAGAAACTGTGATGTACCTATATCAGTATAAAATGAATAATATGTACCTTTAATTTTAATCGTGGGAACATAATAATATATAGTATGCCACTGTTTCCTGCAAGAGGCAAAAGAAATCTAGGTATCCAATTCACATGAAAGGCAATTATCAGTTTATCCCTTTTAAAACAGTGCACAAGGAAGGAACAACTGCGCTTTATATCTTGCATAGTAAAGTATGTCCTTCCACTTCATTACATATATCCAAAACAGCGCTTTGTTTGACCTACTGTCATTAAACATTTTTTAATCCTTCCTAATTCTTCATGTATACCTACATGCAAGAGAACTACATATTATTTTCGGTGATGGGCATACCTTACCTTACATAAGGTAGACTCTTCTTTCTCCAACTCTGTCCATGGCGGATGCACCTCTGTGGACAATATTTGCCAGTTTGTAACGGTCAATTTTTGTGGGCATTGAATAAATTATGAATCAAATTTTGCGCGCTCTGTTCGTGAAGAAATCAAACCGCATTGTGTGTGGGTAGCGACTTACTGTGAACGTAGCTCCAGGGTTGCGTTTAACTATTATCTTTATCCAATCAAACGCACGTATACTATGCCGGCATCGATCTACGAGACCTGGCAGACGGACGTCATTAGCACAGAGAGTATATTGGGTCCGTAATTTTAAAGTGCGGACATTCTGTGTTGAATTTGGCAAAGGGAGAAAAGTACCCTCCCAGTGTGATTGGTTTTAAATAATTAATCGGAGATTCAATTGTAATTGAGTTCTTTTGAAACCGTCTGTAAGTGGTGTTGGTGGTAAACAAAAATTTGACCCGCAGAACACAAGAGGTGAGAACCTTTGGCTTTATTTCACTGTTCGTCAAATTGATTTTATGTCGGTACGTTGCGAAGTTTGAGGGTGACGCATTTCTTTATATTTTTTGCAGAAATGCGGGAACTACCTAAGGGTTATCTACCTACTGCGATACACCCAGATGTGACTGTATTCTGGGGACTAAACAAATTTTCTTTATTCGTCCGTGGGAACCAAGTATTGTGACCTTACATAAACTTCAACCCTTGTTCTTACATTAAGATTTTTGTATGCTACAGTTGCGAGTTGAAAATCATAAAAAGGTTAAAGTTCATTGTAAAAATTATAAAGTATTTGATAATATTTATATATTTAAATGGGTCGATTGAATTGGAGTAGTTGGTGGCTAATATTTGATGAAAATTATAAATGTAATATATTTGCTTTTATTGTGTTTGAACCCACCCTAAGTTCTTCGGAATGTTTTTTTTAAGTTTCCTAATTAATGTAAATAACGTTATATTTAGGATATCATTATATGCTTTTTTTGGTAATTGAGTCTTAGAGTATATATGTTTTTTTTAACTTGTGTTTAGTTTAAGATATATATAAGGTTGCCAAAGGGCGACAATCATATTTATAAATTGCTAAAAGAAAAGTTTTCTAACTTTTTATGTTGGTTCAATAAATATTCTTTGTTTATATCTTAATTTTTCATTAAGAATTTCTTAATAAATCCCCACTTGATAAGAGGACCTTAATACAAAGGACCACTACCTGAATAGAGTCTCAAACTGAGTTAAGCTGGGCTGAGTAAATTATCTTTCTTTGTTGGATGAGACCAACATCTTTGAACTTAACCTTCCAGAGGGAGTGACCACAGAAGTCCGTTTGCCTTTGAGTCGGAGTTTCTTGGTAGGCGTTCCTCAGTGTGAGGGTTCTGCCCATTTCCTCTGATTTCGGCAGAATCCGTCACAAGTACCTTCACATCAGTGGTCAAAGGCAATGTTTAGGTCACAGGACCAAAAACAGTTGTTGCACTGGGAGCATCAAAATACGATTAAGAAAACTTGTTTCATAGGAGTTAGGAATATGCAGTGATACTTTGCAAGAGGCCTGTGGAGAAGAGGCCGAATAAGAGGCAGCGCTCCAAAAAACAAATTGAAAGATGCCACATTATATGGAATTTGGTTGCGATGGCACAAGTAACATAATATCGTACCATGACCTTCTTCATACAAAACCAAAACCTTGATCTCATCCAAGAGGAAAAAAGGCAGTACTATACGTAATGAAGAAGAAGATTACTTGGAAGAATGTTTATAGTGACGTTAGCAAAATGTATTGAAACTTGTGGAAGTTTCACAATCTTGATAAAGTTCATTCATATTATCATACGCCTTATTTTTTTATTCTAAGCTTTCAGACAATAAATATTTCTAACGAGCGAAGACATATTAATCTGAAAAGCGGAATCTTGACCCTGTACTTTTTCCGTAGACTGCATTTCACTTTTGTAAATGTATTTCCACAGATTGAAAAAACTGAAATTGTTTCATAAAATGAATTACAAACCTACCATAATAATAACTAAATCATCATTAATAAGAATCGTTCCAACAGAAATAATATCTTTACCTACTGAAATGAAAATTATTTGCTTTTACATAATTACCTATTATGAAACTTTCAAAAATGTTCAAATGCTTTCGAATCAAACGAAATTTCTAATTTAAATTACCACATACCAACTTATGTATTTGTTTTCTCCGTTATGGATAATTTTAATTAAAACATACGAATGTTTGTAAAATAGAATAAAGTATCTAAATATTATTAATGTTAGGTATGTTTTTGTAGGAAAGTTTTTGAAATTTTCTAAAAGTTTTCTACAAAATTTTGATTATTAAGTTTAGGGTCGATGCCCAGTAATACCCACCACTTTTTATGTTTACCATATTTTAAATCTCCATTTTCCATCCAAAAATTAGTATGTAGGTGAAGTTACCACCGTAACTTCACCTACATACTATTTTTTTATCTTTAACTAGCTTTAGACGTTGTCCTATGGTCCTAATAATAGTAGGTAATATTGAATTCAAATTTGTATAGGTACCTACGTAATCAATAATTATTATTTTCTAACCAATGAAATTCCGTCCAATTCATCGGTTTTAAACCATACCTTTATTTTATATCCGCATTCTGTCAATCACGCAAACGATCAACTTGTTTTTTTGTAAGGTTTGTGTATTTACGTAGTGAAAGTTCATTATTATGAATTAAAAAAAAAAACACAGTTGTAATTTCACGATTTTTTAATTGAATCTCGTGCAAGAGACTAAAGTAAAACTGAAGACGTGGTACAATATTGGTCTTTGGCTTTGTTTTAAATTTTAATTTAAAGTCTCTTAATAATGTCAACTTGAGCTAACTCTAAACGAAAACGCTCGAGGTTCAATTAAAAAATCGTAAAAGTGCATCTGTGTTTTTCCTAATTCATATCAAACCCTGTCAGTTCTTACCAAATGCCAATTTAATTTCAAAATAAGATTTAAGTTTTATTGTAATCACCAAGAGGGTTACCTACTTTGTTTTCTTAAATGTTGCAATGTTCCGCGCGACTTTCGTATTTTTTTCTTTCATAATAACCTTCTCCTAACAATAGCAACAACAACAACAACAAACTCCCTTTTACACCCCAGTCAGGGGCATAGGGAGGCAACAAGAGCTCTCCATTGCGCTCGATCTTGCGCAATGTTTATGACCTCCTCCCAAACCATGTCCATATCCCTCAGCTCTGCTTCGAAGGAGCGGAACACAGTGTGAGAGGGTATTCCTCGTCTTCGGGACCCTGATGAGAGGAAGAACAGTCAATCAGCATCCTTAACACATGTCCCAGCCAAGTCCATCTCCTCCCCACAATGGTAGAGGTGATGGGCTCACGCTGGGTGCGACGACGTATAGCGTCGTTCGTGATGCGGTGGTACCATCTTACGCCCAGAATTCTCCTTAGGCACTTCATTTCAAAAACTGAGACTTTTTGTGCCTGGGCTTTGGTCAGGTGCCAGGACTCACACCCATAGAGGAGAATGGGCAACACACGCATCAAACAGTTTACATTTCGTCTCGACACTAAACGCCGACGCTTTCCAAATCTTAAAGGCGCCACTTGCCATACCGATACGTATCGGGAGCTCAGCCCCGAGGTCACCAGTAGTGGTAATGGTTGCTCCCAGGTACTTAAATTTATCCACCCGGGAGACCTGGTGACCGTCGATGGTTATCGGTAGCTGTTTATCGGGGCAGGCATTACTCGCCATGAGCTCCGTCTTACTGGCATTGACTCGAAGGCCAAGGCGTGCTGTTTCGTCGCAGAGTCTTGAAACACTGCGCTGTAATTCCTCCACTGTCGTACTGAACAACGCTAGGTCGTCCGCGTACTCCAGGTTGCACAGTTCGCCCATTAGACCATCTCTCTGTGTTATCGGTATACCTCTTGCTCCTTGCATGGACTTTCTCAACAGGAAGTCCATGACAATAATGAATAGAAAAGGAGCCAGTACGCAGCCCTGTCTGACTCCCGTGGCAATAGCAAACACAACAAAAAATAAATAGCGAAATTGATCCGGTCGTTCAAGCGTGATGCAATGATCACCGACAATAAGTAATTACATGACTGAAAATTTTACTGTTCTTCTTCTTCCTAATGCCTAGCCGTAACCTATCTTCTCGCTTATCGAAAATAAATATTTTAGAAAAATAAAGATTTTTATTTTCGTGTACCTACTTAGCTCACACTCACTTCAAAATCAAGTTCGCTGCAGATAAAAAAAACATTATCTTGCAACAAAATATAAAATGTGTAAAGTTTCCCCATTGTTCGTGCAGTAAGTTGTTGTTTTCTTGTATTTCCTCCGCAACAATGTTCCCAACTTTTGTGCAAGCCACTCTTCATATTTTTATATTTTAGTCGAGTCGTTTTAAGCGAGGTGAATCGATAAATTCTGTGTTGAACGTGTTTTTTGAAAACTTTCACATTATTATGCAATAAAATATTTACATCGACTAAAGAAGAATTCCTAAAATAATCCGTTTTAACAGAATAGCATTCAGAAAACCAATTTTTTTATTATTATCGAATAACATCACTAGGTACGCTCAAGAGTTCATAACTCGTGTCTTTTTAAGACAAATTCCATGGATTGCTGAGAAAACAAACAGTATTTTTGCATTGGCGCGAATGTTATATCGACAAATATAGCTTGTGTTTTTAAGAACGAGCTTATATAAAGATCTATACACTATACAGGTATCATCTAATCTATAAAATGAATACTTTTTAAAAGGTTTTTAAAAATGTATCATATACCTATCCCCAAAGAAGCTACAATAAGTTAAAAATAACATAAAAAGAAAGTAAGAGGAAACAAAAACTTTGATAGCTAAGCTACATAATTCTTAAATGTATATTATTTAGATTTGTCAACTTTTTAATTACCAAGAAGTGTTTGAAAGCCCTGCGAATTCGTCGGACTTTGTAGCTACCTACTTAATGATTGCTAAACGACGTTGCGCGTTGATTTGAACATCCGGATTAGGGATTGCTTTAATTTAACTAGATATAGGTAAGTAATTTAAAAAAAAGAGAAAATCATGAAATTCTCAGTTTCAAAATAAATAAAATTACAAATTTCGTGTTATAAAAGTTTTTGTATATAGGTACATACATATGAATAATAAGAAGATGGTAAATATAATATACGAAAATGAATATGTAGCATATTATTTATAAGACTTGTTTTAACCGATCGTGATTTACGAAGTGGAAACCAGAGCCGACACCACGAGAACGAAGATTCTCGAAAAATCTCCGACCCACTTGGGATTAACCATTCGAGACAGGGTAAGAATCTCTGGATTCGAAGGATCAACGATATCGAGAACTTCAGGAGAGGGGTAGTAATAGAAGGCTTTACTGGAAAGATCACGTCAATATAACGTATTTGGTGATTCTGGTAAATATAAGTGGATGAAATTACATCTAGCAGCAGAGCCCCTGATGAACACCAAAGAGATGGAAGGGCAGTAAGACATCCGCTTCCCAATAATAGAAGGAAAGAATTATCCGAGACAGTCCCATATCAAAAATCAAGAGAACTCATTTCAGTTTTATTCTTATACATGTACACAGAACTGCGCACATCAGTCAATACTACTTTTAAAATTCCACTTTGGGCATAGGGAGGCAAAATGAGCGCTCCACTACGCTCGGTTTTACGCAGTTGCTTTCTATTCTCTTGTATATTTAAGAAATTAATGAAATATGATTTATACCTACCTACAATTTTACACTTACTAAGAAGATAAAAGCGTTGAATGTGTTAGCCCTGTGACAAGCGTCTCTGCATGGAATGTCTAGGGATACGGGTTCGAGTCCAGAGCATGTCAAAAAAATCCCTTGATAGGAATATCCTGCTCCGATCACCGGATCCGTCGATTTATGCCGGATCCGATATGTGCATTTTGATGCCGGATTCGGTTTTCGGGATTGCAATCTCTAACCCGGATCAGACCATTCCCACTTAAACGCCTTCTCTGTAAGAAAATAAATTTGTGCTCAATAAAAGTGTATACTTACAATTACACTCTTTGACTAATTCACAGGAATCTTCTTTGCTTGTGTCGAGAAAGAGGAAGATGATCGACAGCTGGGATCGAACCCACGACTTTCAGTAGGAAAGTCGGCGTCGTCGTAACCGGTAGACTATCGACCACTTCAAAGTTGTGCTTGGTATATTTTCATTTCCTTGATGTGAGAGATTTACCAAAAAATATTCTACGAAATGTTGTCGAAATTTCACACTAGATCCATATAGTACAAGTTTAGATAGATACACGATATCATTACAAAGAAATTCTATAATCCTTTGCTTAAACCCCGATTTAACGCATATAGGTACACACAAAAACTAGGTCCATTTCGCGCTAATGGCAAAGCTTCCTTTTAATTCATAATACAACAGAGCTGAAAGCTGCGATAAATCATTTCACTTGTTCAAAAATATCCACAATAAGACAACCTCTTTCTTCTGCACCCTTAGTGGGGTTAAAATAACCAGATAACTTATAATTTATCGTTTCTGCTCTTTGCAGTACAACAACACTTTCTAACTTACTACCTATCCTATTTATAAATTCGTCGATTGTTTAGTACATTGACAATACAAATGTGACAAAACCAACGTATTTCAAAATACGTTGGTATTTATTTTTTGGGAGTAAGTAACTGACGTTTGTGTAATGCTTAGAAAAGAAAAGCGACCGATACATTACAAACATAGAATAATATTTCTTTGTGACATGTATAAAGCATTCTATGTATGTCTATCTCTTTTACTACCAGCAGTAAAATGATGAATATTACGGCCGTTAGATATCGGGTCCGCTTTTCTAGAAAACTATTGCATAAAAGGCATGTCAATCAGATCTCTTTACTTATTTTAGTATGGTTTTGAATGTTGATAATATTATAGGGGCTAAACTGTGCACGTAGGTTCGTAGGTACATGTTTCATGGCTTTGTTTTAAGTTATTTTCAGCTGCTCTTATGCTGGTTACGCGGGAGTAAACACGCCACCCCATTAGCATAAAACTGCTTGAAAGAGGCCAATAAAGTTAGTTTGGTGACCTGTAGAAAATTTGAAGCTTTATGCAAGAAGGGTGGAAAAAATTTATCACAGCCTAAAAATAGTGAAATTATGTATGTACATACATACTTACATATAATTTTGTTTGTGTATTTATTACTTTTAACATCTTAGTTTGTTATATTCACTCACGGATCTAACGTCATTAGCAGTTAGGAAATAGGTTTACAACTTCAGAATTTCATGAACTTTCCTGTAACTCATTTCCTTTAATTTACCTTCTTAAGCCGAAGTAAGTACTAGGAAATAACTGTTAAATATTGTATGATTTGCGCAAATGCCTCAATTAAGTTTAATATTCTAACGGCGTCAATCTACCTAAGATGGATAATGTTTTAGAATGGTTATTGTAGGGACGAATCTTGACGGTACTTTGTTTTAGACAACATAAAGAGAGGCAAAAAAAACAGCTAACAGCTATCTCTACATACACTATCCTATATTTTTTCTAGTATAGCTTTCCACATAAATGGGTATTGAGCCAAAAGAACAAACACAATGTTTGTAAAATCCTTATGAATGTCGAATATCTCTAATATAAATTAAAGTCGGGTTAGTACGAACACTTATAACTCGAGATCGGCTCAACAGAATCTTCTGATGTTTGATTTATTGGATTCTTCTCCGCTCCGGATAACAGAATAACCAATAAAATGTTTAAAAACTGGATAATAGATTATGTAAAATACAATATTTAAGTTTGTATGGAACGGTTACCTATAACGCGCCCACGACATCGCGGGTAGTTCCCTCTCATTCTCGCATACGCTCCTACAAGCCCATCCCACTACTCCACTGCACCGATTCGATCGTTAGAAAATTTTCATACAAAGTCAACAATATTATCGAGCACATTCGTGTTGGTAATAGGCGAGGTAGGGTGTGTGCGCGAGCACATTACTCTCAAGTTCTTCCCGCCAGAGCTTTGAATACGAATGAAATATGAATTTTTCAGAAATAGTTTAATGTTTTTTTTTATTAGCTTAAATTAATCGAATTAATTTTGTATTGTTTTACGGGGGCGCAGTGCACATTATGTACATATTAACGGGCCACTTCGGGCTAGAACCACAATACAACGTCTGTCGGGAAAGCTAGTTTAATATAAAACAGATTTACGAAATGCGGACACGTAATAAACGACGGGATAAAACTGAAACTTCCAACTTTCCAATTAATTACTAAACAAAAACCACCACTGCATTAAGGGTGTAGTGAGTTTTATTATTATTTTCGAACTAACTGTATAAAAATTATTTTGAATAGAATGCAACCGCTGTAGTCCGGAGAGTACAACGGCCGGTTGATCCAACACGGAGACAGGAAATATGAATAAACAAGTTTTTCGGATATGTTGGAAAAAAATTACAGGCAATGCTATAGGTATGTATACCGATGTAGCGTGGTCGGTATTGCCTGATGTGGCGATGCTGTAATATAAGTTCAGAAGGTTGCTACATAAAAAATGCGTGTTCGTAGATAAATAGTTTATTCACATGAAGCACAGGTACCTATTATATAAACGTGATGAAGATAGCGAGTGAATGTTCAAAAGGAGTGAATATGTATTGTGTGATGAGCGACGGTGGACAGCGGAGCTGCTAGTAAGTGTCTTGATTGCAAGGAGGGCCGGCGTAGGCTGGCTTGCCCGCGTACTGCACTCTGAGGGATCACGTTGTAGTGCCGTGTGCAGACTTGTTTCCCATGCAGTGTTATCGCATTGGTTCGGTAGAGGTCCCTTACTGTGGTGCCGTGTGCACCCAGAGTTGAGTCTGCACACAAAGGAATGTTACTCATAATATAGGTAGGTTTGCATGTACTTGCGTACGTGGCTATACCTACATTCTATTAAATTTGAGAATATTGAATGTTTCGATATAGAGGATGGGTTCTTAGCAACGTACATTACTCTCTATACATTAGAGGGTATTTATAGATCTAATGATTTTCATCAAAACCTTTACGTGATCTCCTGTTCTACTTAATCGTATTCATACGTAAGCTATTGGATGTTGATTTAAGCAGGAATATACCCTCGTGATCGCATCGTTAGAGCTCAGCTTCATCATTAGAGAATTACACACATACAAACCCTCCCTTATAATATTATGTTTGTAGTATGAATGTTTGTGTGTGTAATAATATTTGAAATAATAATATATGCGTGAACATGAATTAGTGAGCACATCAGCTTGTCTAACTGCTCCTATACTGGATCATAGGAATCATACATGAAAGCTGCTATCATATTATTATAATATTTACTTGATTATTGAATTGTTGGTGCGTAGTTTGCCGAAATGTTCGTTCATTCGAAAGAAATTATTTTATCAGGGATATTTATACGAGTAGGTTCATATATCGTTTTGTGTAAAATAATCATTCGGACAGAATGTGGCTTTGTGTTTTCCACGCTTTGCTTGGTAGGTAAATATTACCTTTGAATTATTTATATAAATAATATGATTGAATAAATTTACACGACATGATAGTTTTGTAGCACAAACGATATATTATTATATTTTATGTCTTGTATTTTTTTTTTTTTAAATAAATCTGTGCTCACTCAAAGTGAACACAAATACACCCCTTGACTCTTTCACAGTAAGCTATTTAAAGCTTGTGTCGTGAAAGAGGAAGATGTTCGGCACCTGGGATCGAACCACGACGTCCGCACCAAACAGTACGAAAGCCAGCGTTGTAACCGATAGTCTACCAACCACTTCATATACATAAAGATTGACATCGATTTTATTGAAATCTGACATATTCCAGTTCATACCTAATAAAAATAATAAAGTTGAGTGAGTCTTCGCAATAGGTCTTTGTCAGCCTTTTTGCGTCTGTTTTTTAACACGGGCCTCCTTCAGTTGTTGCCATCTCTCTCTCGTGTGTGCAATTGGAACCTAACTGAAACTGGCGTTAGTCTCAATGTTGTCCTTCCGACTCATCATGTATATGTACCTGTTCCTTCTTTCCACCCATGGACGTATTTTGACCATCTGGCATCCGTCAATATTGTCACATGCCAAGCCCAAGACCAATTCGGTCCTGTAACTCTCTGGACTATTTTTGTTGCCCTTGCCACTTCTCTTATCCTATGATTTCTCCTTCTGTCTTTTTGTGATATGTTCACAAACTCTTTTATAACGGTCAAAGTCTATCATATTACGTACCTATATTAAAAATGAAATTATGCATTGATCAAATACTCACTTTTATTTTGAGGCGGATATTCTCCAAGTCGCCCATCTCAGTTTAACCCTTCATGGCCAAGGATCTTCTTGTTCTTTTACTAGGTCTCTTGGCCTTTTATGTTCGTGCTGTGTTGTTCGCCTCTTATAACGTGGACTTCTACCTATCCTTCCATCTATTAGGTGATCGTTCTGAAAGCCTGCAATATTGGGGAATGCCATCCCTAGCTGCCCTTACATGTCTTGTGTCCGTCATCCTGGACATCGTTCATACTCGTTCCAGAACCTTCTTCTCTGTCGTCAACATCTGACAATGTCTTAAGTCGGCTCTAATCTCGTGTACGTGTGAAGTCGTGCCGTGAATTCACGTGTGAATATACGCTGCGATCCGCGCGGTAACTGACCCCGTAGACAAATTCAAATTGGCGTTGGACTACTAACGAAGATTTCGCCAATGTATAGTGCGAAAAAAATAACTGTCCACTGGAGCATAAACAATTATTTAAACCAAACAATGACACTTATATAAAAAGTGCACAGTTAATTTTCTTCCTACTCTACATTGTCGAAGAATTCGTTTGTAGTATTGTAGTCGATCGCCAAATGCATTTTGTGTCCCTCCACATTCGCAAAGCTTCACAGTCTTATTCACAACTTTAACGACTGCATGAACAACATCTACACTGGTATTTCGCGGTTGTCGAGGGCATTCGCGCCGCGATTGTAGAGCCGACTTTCCACTTTGCATACCCTTTGTATTTCTGTATTTCGTACTATGTCTCGAAGGGTTTTGTCTGAGATATTTTTGAATTATTTCATTTCGATGGTGCGAAGTAGTTTCTGGCAGTGTCGGCTATGAATTCGCTTTGGTCATGATTGCCAAAGGATCAATATATTTTATATATTTTCATTTTATATTAGTATATATACTTTATGAGTACCTACTAATTAATATTGAATGAATTACTTGTCACAACCCATAGTTGTTCGAAACTATGAGTAGCTACATCATGTATTTGTGTCAACCTAAGTATAGTTATAATTGATACAATAAACGTTATAGTCCAACAATACAGGAATATTGCAACATCATACAATGTGACTTGACACGTGTCTACATAGAGTACTTACTTGAGCACTGCTGTTTGCTTCCCGTCAAGTTTCCTACTAATGTCACAGAGGTAAATACCATTATAATAATATATGACCCGGTCCTGTCTGTTCATAACGGTTAAACATTGACGGATGATGTCCATATTGATGAATTGCAATCCTTGTTAATATAATATTGATACAATATAACAGACTTTGATTAATTAACAATGTCAACCTCATCTATAACATTGATATCCTCTATAAGGAAACGAGTTTCCTCCTCCTTCAAAATACAATAATTTTAGGTCTCTCAAAAAGACAACTCAGTTTAAAAAAAATAACAAGAAGACCAAAAAAAACCGAAACGTTTTCAGAGTAAACCAGGGAGACATAACTTTGGAAAAATGATGACATAAAAAATGACAATAATTTCAAATACTTAGTAACAGTTGATACATTTTGACACCAAACGGCGATATAGAGAATTAAATTTCCATAAAAATTGCATAGTCAAGTTCATCCTTTAGCAACATGAAGAAAATAATATGGAAATCCATTTACTTATCAACCAAAACTAAGAGTGTCACCTCTTTATAACACGTGTATTTATACAAATCGTGGCACCTGATTAACTAGGCTCAACAGGGGAGATTTCTTACTGCTGAGGTACTGTTATGTCTTAAATAAGAGTATGCGGCAGAAAAATACTGCAGCTAATCAATTCAGTCATCCGTCAGAATTGCGGATTAAGCTAGCTTAACCATGCTCTGTGCATATCTTTCAATTGGCGCAAGATAGAGAAGAACGTTGGAGGAATAGTGTGGCATCAACAATCAACATGCTCCAAACTAGGAGCGAACGTGGATTCAGTAAATAATCAAGTGTCATGTTTACTTGAAAATAAGCATGGTAGTTCTGATTTGGTTTGACGTTATAATATTTTCGAATAAAACTAAGATAAACCGTTCGATGGTTTTCCAAACCTATTCATATTATGTGATTTGCCCACCTGTGAGGTTGGCTTTATGTCTATTTAGGCTCACCAATCCATTCGGTGTTATTACAGTAGAAAGGAAAATAATGTTTCTCAAAATATTATCATTATAAATTATTATTATTCCTTTGAATTTCGTAGTAACGTTAAAAATTCTTTACCTTATGTTGAAACATTACAGCAGGTACTGACAACACCAGATCATATTGTTTATTTTAAGCTTGATATAATATTATTGCTAGAATTATGTAATCATTCAAAATAATATTGTATTCACGTTGTCGCAAAATTGTAAGATTAACAAAATAGACGAAATTATACTCATAACACTGTTTATTAGTGTTTATCCAGCTTCTGTATAATTTCTAATGGTATAAATTTAACGTTTTTAACCTAATATGGATTTTCAAAAAGTCATATTTTTTTCATGATTCTGATGGTTCACCCAAATTAACACAAATTTACCTATTTTCTGAGCAATTCATCATAATCAAAACTTGTGTCGTAAAAGTGTAAGATGGGCTGCACCAGGGCCCAGGGATTTTGTGATACTATCTAAAATTTCAATTCTTTACCTATGTAAAATAGTCATCCTCAAAGAGCTTGAATACGTTCTATTTATGATTCTACCGTAATTAAATGGTTTTCTACAGAAAAGTGAAGTAGTTGTGAGTCTGTTTTTACCAAAATTAAAAATAATTTAATTCATAAAAAAGTATAATCTCTAATATAAATTAAAGACGGGAAAAATAACACTTATAACTCGAGATCGGCTCAACAGATTCTTCTGATGTTTGATTTATTGGATTCTTCTCCGCTCCGATAACAGAATAACTGATAAAAAATAAAAAATGGATAAGAAATTATGTAAAATACAATGTTTAAGTTTGTATGGAAGGGTTACCTGGGACGCGCCCACGACATCGCGTGTAGTTCCCTCTCATTCTCACAATATACGCTCTTACGGTAGCCCATCCCACTTACTCCACCGCACCGTTTCGAGTGTTTTATAAAATGTTCATACAAAGTAAACGATATTTCGGGCACATTCGTTTTGGTAATTGGCGAGGTAAGTGTGTGCGCGAGCGCATTATTCTCAAGTTGTTTCCGCCAGAGCTTTGAATACGAATTAAATATGGTGTTTCAGAAATAGTTTAATGTTATTATTTTATTAGCTTAACTCAATCTATCGCTAGTTTTCAATATTACTAACAAATATTGCATTTTTTTTTTTATTTAACCATTGAACTTACCTCTTGCATTATGTTTCAGTCGACGTCTTGTTTATTGCGGTATCCAGGCAACGTTTAATGAAACAACGTTTACAGCGTACACTGTTTCTTTCCCGCTTTCATTATTTTATTGCCGGTAGTGAAAGAGATAAACAAAGAGTACGCCGTTCGTAATGTTATACGGCCGCTTTTGTTATATAGGAAATCATAGCATAAGAGAATCGACGTTTTACATTCCGCATATTATGCACCAGGCTATTTTGTCTTGTACTGGAATAAACTTTAGGTACTGTAAGTAAGTCCCTTTTTAAATAATATTTAAGTGGAGCTTAGGTAAAATACACTACTTACGTTCGCTGGGAATCTAAACCAGCCTTAATAATATCTAATTAATTTGATACGCATATTGTGTAAGGTATTATCTAAAATAGAGAATACGCTTGTAATATTATTATTATGTGAAGTAGAGTGAAAACAAAATTGCCTGCCGCTTAGTTTATTGTATTAAACTCGTAGACACCTAAACTCGTTTTCTCGGTTGGAGTATTCTGTTCAAAGTACGACACTAAGTCGGGAGTAATAAACTCATTATAATCACAACTCTTAAAAATATTTTTTTTTGTAAATGTAGCGTTTTGAAGGTTTGTGAATGTCATATAAGTCACCTTTATTAATTTGGTAAATAGCATGAGATGAGTAAAGCGCCTACTACACGAACAAGCATCACCACAGTTCTGATGCTTTTCACACTATAACTTCCATTCCATTATCAATATCTATAAAGTACAAAAATGTTTGTATGTCGGTTATAGACTCGAAAACCACCCGACCGTTATACTCCAAACCGATTTCTTTAGAAAAGTGTTATATTATTATAACACTAGTTTTTTAAAGGCGCCCGTGGCGCCCCTGGCCGGAGAGGTGAAAGTTCACCAAAAAAAGGGCATTTTGTCGTCGCCAATTCTCGTTCCGAGTAGCCCAAATGGCGATAAATCGCCCACGTTGGCAACACTTAATAATATTAGTTAGTATACCTGTATGTTCAACGCGCGTGCGCATAACGGCAAAACGCTATTGGTTACTCAGAAGCATCCCCGATCCGCTGGATCAAAACTTGTTTGAGGGTGCGAGTGGCGCGCCATCTAGCGGCGTTAATGACATCAGTCAGTCAGTCAGTCAGGCAGGCAGTCAGTCAGTCAGTCAGTCAGTCAGTGAGTCAGTGTTCAAGACAAATATTATATAGATAATATGACGTATATAATGTTATTAAGCGAGGATGGTCTGATACCACTATCTATATCTATTATATAAAAACATGAACAAAATGTTTGTACAACAACCTTTAGAACCTTAGAAATCTTCTTGTTGGTCGTTTTCTTCATGTCATAACCAAATGACGGCAATCTCCACGTCCCAGACGATATCTATTTAACCCTCCCATCACTGCTCCAATTGTACCGACTCCCCCATCGTTGATCCCAATCCAGTCTTGTTCCGGTTCAGCCATCAGCTCTTCGCCGTCCTCTTCTCACCTTGACTTTGCCTACTATTGTAAATTTTTCAAGGAAGCTGAAGTCCCGCGAAATCAACAATTTGTACTCCTTAGAAATACCTAAATAACTCTTAAATTCGTAATTTAGCACTACTCGCATGAAAAAATACCAAAGTTAAGCAACATAAAACATGAATTATTATTGACAATATTTTTGGTTGAAATACCACCTTTCTGTAGACATAAGGTAAATTTTCTGTAATAATAATTGTTCTTTTGAATAGAAGCCACTTATTATTGACAATATTCTTGGTTCAAATACCACCTTTCTGCAGACGTAAGGTAAATTTTCTGTAATAATAATTATTGTACTTTTGAATAGAAGCCACCGAAAAATCAATACTAAATACCTACGTAATTATATTCGGTGAAAAAATAATTATTATTACCACAAATTATAAAATATAAATCATTTATTAGGAAGCGTTTGTAGTATGGGTTGGGTGGTACTGTATGATATGCTAAACATTATTTTGAAAGAGGTTCCATATTGTCTATAAATGAGCAGAGCTGTTACCAAGCGCCACGCCCATAGCAACGTGCCTCTCCGCATTACTAGCAGACCGCACTTAGTCTAATCCGTTCTTATTACCCCTACCTGCGCAATGATTTATTTGAATCAACTGGGTGAATTTGTCTACGTCGCATAAGAATATAATCCCGCCACTAATCCCGACAATGTTCCTAATAAACCGAAAAGTAATTAATAGCATCTCACTACTTCATTATTTGTTGTCACCGCGCTGCACCCATTTGTTATCCATTTTATTATTCTACTAGTAGTTGTTGTCGCTTGTCGGTTTAGATTGCATCGCGCCTTTAACTTCGCCAGTGGTTGCAGGTTAAATCTGCTGCATCTAGACTAATTCTGTTTTTTTTTTACGTCCCAATAAAAGGAAAGATATTTAAAAATTCTCAATTAAAGATAGTGATTATTTTTTGATGAATATTGGTCTAACTCTAACCGATGAGAAAACATGAAATAGTTTTTTTTTTTTTTTAGTAAACCATAATTGAAAACTATGCCAGTTTTTTATGCGTACCTGTTCTCTTTAAAAACTAACATATGTAGTTAAATAGAAAAAAAATAAAATGCCGAATACGTGAATAACTACAACGGTTTTGGAACAGACAATAACCTTCTTATAATATCATACAGAACATAAATTGACTATATATAACGCACTCCAATGAAGGGTAGGAAGATCACCAGGATGAAACAGTGGGAGCGGTCGGACGCATTTGGATGATGAAGGCGCAATATGTACACGTAAATATTTAAAGGAAAGGTGGAGAGGTTTCTGGTCCAGTTATTGAAAACAATGGACTAATAATGAGGATGAATCGAATACTCTTTAAACATAGTACACACCAAGCAAATTTTTTAGTTGCCATCAAGGCTTGACCATGCTTTTAACTTTAGCAGAAGAAAGTAACTCTCTAATATAGTTTGAAATTTCAAAGCCAAATCACTCCGGCAGAAATGTGTGGAATTAGTCAATCAGAGAGAGGTCTTTTCTCAGTGCTCTGTTCCGCATCTTACCTTTCATTGCCATAATCCACAACAGAAGTCTGTATGAGAACACTTGCTTATACCTGTTCTAGTTTCAGATTTGTCCAAGTGGATCACATTCCGTACAAAAAGAGGAACTCTTTGTAGGAATTATTTTTTATTATAATTTACAGTAGGTATACATAGGTATAGGCCGGTTTCCCACTGCAATTTTAATATTGCAATGGTTTTTCTCTGATTTTATAAGACAGAGATCAGAAACACAAAGCACCCGGTTGTTACGTGATACAATGACATGACGTCAAACTAATGTGTTGTTTTGTCGCACCGATAATATAACACGTACCACGTCATCGCACCTTATTGGAGTGTCATATTACAGCATGTGAAAGATCTGGATGCATAATAATGGGTGTATTATAATAATATTTGCATCTGCATGTTATAATAGCGTATGGGAGACAATCAAAATATAATAACACGACCTTTCATTGCCGAGCAACTAGATATAACAAAATAACATACGACAAAATAACATAATAAAAATTACTTAGTCCATAATGCAACTATATTTTCATAATGTGTTATTAGTATAACGAGGTATTATATAGAAGAAAAGTTCATCCTACAAAATGCTTTGTAAGCATCTACAGATAAGTTTTACTTCATTTTTCACAATATTGGTTGTGAAAGTTTGTGATATTATCCCGGCTTATCATGTTATCTGTGATATAAAAAAAAAAGTCGAGTTAGTGCGAACACTTATAACTCGAGATCGGCTGAACAGATTTTTATAATGCTTAGTTTACTTGTCCACTCCGGATAACAGAATAAAACTAATAAAAAATGGATAGCAAATATAACAACACAATTTTTATTTATTTATAACCATTGAGTATTTATAGATTATATAGATTACTAGGTATATATTATATTTCTATAGTAATACTGCAAAGTTTGTTTACTTTATAGAAGAACACGGAGGAAGCCTTCAGAGTTAAGGAATAGTCGGTTGTAAGCTGAGAATAAAAATAAGTTTTGTAAACATATCTTTTAAAATTCATATTAAAATACACCGTGTTATATTGTCTAATGTGATTTTGTCGTATGCGACAATATACCGGCGTAACGTACAATAATAATTATTCGCATGCGTTAGTCGAGTGACTGTCCTACAATAATGACATTGTTGACAATATTATAATGAATTCCCCTTTGTGAGTTACATTGTAATTTGTTTTATAATTTGTTAAATTTAATTAACAATATTATATCATCATGAACTCTCCAACTTTAAAGCAACAATTTGTAACAAAAACTCCCTTTTACAAAATGTTCAACAGTTTGTTGATTGCCTATTTCTACCTTGTAAACATGGCCAGTAAAAACAACACGGAACTTTTTGCTTTAAAAGAGTTTTTATAATTTGATAAAATGGAAAATTTTTGATAATAGGTACATAGGTAAATTAAAAACATATGTGGTGATCTTTTAAAAATCGTCTTTAAAGTTTCAAAAGGATACAGGCATACCTTATTTTGAGTTTCAACATTTTTGTTGGCTCGATGGTATCAGATATGCCCATAAATGATTTTGTATCTACTAGGTAGGTATACTATTCAGCTATTTTAGAAAAAAAAATGTATATACCTCAAAAATTGGCGACTCTGAAACCATTAATATCCTGTAAGTCAGGGTTTGACAAAAAATGATAACTAAAAAATATTAAAAAATCGCTTAATAAAATGTCTTATACATTGAGGTGGTTAGCCCTAAAGGTGTTCTATCTCTGAACTTCACAGCACGAAAAAATTTACTAGTTCACGATTGAGTATTCTGGTTCGTCACGAACCCACGAACGTCACCGCGTACTATGGAAATTTGATACGTTGCATGCAACATGACATTGGTTACGTTACCGCGCATGTTCAGATGTGAACAGAGCCTTAAGAAATCTAATCGGATATCTATCTTATTAATTTTGAATAACTTTATAAAAGCTTGTACCTTTTGAGTGTAGAAAGCAAGAATGATAACTCATATGCCAAAAGTGAATTCGCTATCCAAACATGATATGTATTTAAATACGTAATGATTATTTTGGTTTATTTAAATACAAGTACCTAGAGTAATAAACAAGAAGATGTAAAGTTTGTTTATTCCGGAGCGAGATCCAAACGGAAAATTAAAATAAAACAAATTTAGAGATAATAATAATAATATGAATAAGAGGATACATTTAAAAAAGGTTTTTTTCTATAAGGAAAGCAAAATTTAATAGAATCTTGTCGGATTTAATTGGATCCTTTAAATACACAGACTCTGTTATTAAGTATAACAGAGCAATTTTAATAAACCAATATTGTGGAGTAGTACCTATAAGGCGAGAAAGATAAAAATCATACCGTTAGCATTTTTACATATTATTAAAATAATACCAGACAGAGTACATACCTAATAATCTGTATTTCCTATGGTTTTTTCGTTCACGGTTCCGCTAGCCCGATCCAAATCTTCACCTTTCGCAGATCTCTCCATTCTGACAGTTTCTGATTTATCTTAATTAGATATTTCTCCCAACTTTTTCTTCTAAGTTTCCTTTCATACTAACTTTTGCCATTTTTTCTCCCTTCAGATAAGCTCTAATGAATATTAATTTTTCCCCGTTTTTTTTTCATAATCTGTGTTTATTTTTTCGTGACGGCTATTTCATAAATCAAAACGGATCTTGTGATGAATCGATGCTTTCTAATTCCTTTTTTTATTTACTTATTTTTTTACAGTAGGTATGAACCTAATTTAGGTTAATACCTACCTAAATACCAAATTATACCTGTATAGAACTTTTTGTTTATACCAAAGATTAGCTACCTTTAAAGATTCTATCTAGGCTCCCTATTTATTCAATCAAATCAATCAATCAAATCTCCCTTTGAACTCCACTTAGGAGCATAGGGAGGCAACAAGAGCTCTCCATTGCGCTCGATCTTGCGCAATGCTTATGACCTCCTCCCACACCAAGTCCATTTCCCTCAGTTCTGCCTCGAAGGTACGGAACACGGTATGAGAGGGTCTTCCACGTCTTCGAGACCCTGATGGGAGGAAAAACAGCGCTCTCCTCGGCCAACTATCATTCGGCATCCTCAACACATGTCCCAGCCATGCCCATCTCCTCTCCGTAATGGTGGAAGTGATGGGCCTGCGCCGGGTGCTATTTATTACCAAGAATTTTTTGCACCTATAAATGGGTCATTAATAATTTGACTGCCTTATAATATATTGTCTTATAAATCAGTTGTTTTGTCACAATTTTACATACACATTGATGGCAAATAAATGACATTTCCTCCCATTGCAACTGTTACATAGGAACCTATTGATCAAGTATCACAATTATTATTTCTTCGACATGAGATTTCCCGTAGTTTGATTGTTACTACTTAGCAACAATATCATAATATCTAAACAAACGAATTATATTTCCCGTAGTTGGGTTGCTTTTTTTATACTTTTATGTGAAAAAAAATTTCAGGTGTGCTTATAGAGTGCAGACGAGACTCTTGTTGCCTCCCTATGCCCCTGAGTGGAGTGTAAAAGGGAGAATTGATTGATTGATTGATTATGAGAGCTTAAATAATTTGAATGCTGTCGTAGTTTGGAATCTCGTCGTTGCCGACCATTTCAACTTTCACGACACAACCCTTTGGTTAGTGTGAAAGATGTCAAAAGTGTATTTGTGTTTACTTCGAGTGAGCACACAGATTCATTTTTATTAAAAAAAAATATGACGACACCGTGATATGTTTTGATAAATATAAGCTAGGAGGCTTACGTAATCGATAGATAGCTTTGTTTTTAATTTCCAACCAACATGAAGAGCTTAATATTGACTCATGGCCCATTTCAGAGAGCAAACATTGTTTACGGGGTAGAAGTTTTGTTTTCTATATACCTTCATTTATAATATGAACCAAGACTTTGTTCAAACACTGGCTTGTTGATAGACATTTTTTTCAATAAATAATATATATTTTGACAATGCTTGTTCAAACCGCTTTGATTGATGAGGGTTGAAACCATATTTTTATACACACCCATTTTTAGTTATCTATCTATAAATTATACAGTGTTAACATAACAACGCTATCCGTTTCCTTACAAACCAAAGGTAACTTAGTTTGGGTGTTTTTCGTGCATTTTTTTATAAATTTACCTCTTATTGTCCCCTACCTTCAACGACAACAGCCTTCCTTTTCTACGCTGCCCGCAACTTATTCTTCAACCGCTCTCAATCTAGTCGAATCTCGAATGCCGACCCGGTATGTGATCGTAGTAGGTAAATGACTCGTTCCATAATAACGAGATGTTTCTTTTCAACCTTTAAGATGCCAAACTCCTCGTGTGTGGTGTAAATAGTGGTAAAATTTCAGAATAATCCCTTCCTATCCCTCCCCAAGTATGATTTTATGGTATGAAAACCATAAAAAAATAAGTAACACCTGTTTGTGAGACAATTCTTCTTCTTTAAGTGCCACTCCTATCGAAGGTTGGCGACCATCTGCGAGTAAGTCTCACGGTCCTGGGTAAGTGTCACCAACTCTACAGCCTCTGGCACACCAAACCACTGTCGGATCCCGTCACCTCTACTATTATGTGGAGGAGATAGACTTGGCTGGGACATGTGTTAAGGATGCCGAATGACAGTTGGCCGAGGGGAGCGCTGTTCTTCCTCCCATCAGGGTCCCGAGGACGAGGAAGACCCTCTCACACTGTGTTCCGCTCCTTCGAAGCAGAGCTGAGGGATTTGGACATGGTGTGGGAGGAGGTCATTAACGTTGCGCAAGATCGAGCGCAATGGAGAGCTCTTGTTGCCTCCCTATGCCCCTGAGTGGGGTCATAAAGGAGTTTGGATTGGATTGGTTTTTTTAAGCATATTTTTGTTAACAATAACTTCCCCTCCTTTAATTAATATAATAATATCATGGATCGGCAAGATCACCACCGCAGAAGTTTAATAAAGAACCAATATTGACCGACCTAATAATACGTTTAAATAACCGACCATCTTATTCCTCTTTCCCGACACTGGCTTTAAAATAATTCAGCGACGTATTTACTGTAAGTGGAAACATTACGCTAAAAATACAGAAATGATAAGATTTTGCTCAGAGCTGTGCAGAACCTCTGAAAGTTTTCTAAACTTCAACATCTACTATATAAATGAAAGTCGGGTTAGTGCGAACACTTATAACTCGAGATCGGCCGAACAGATTCTTTCGACGACTGATTTATTGGATTCTCCTCCGCTCCGGATAACAGAATAACTAATAAAAAGTTGAATAAATGAATAAGAAAGATATAAAGTATACATTTTTAATTAGTATTGAAAGCATTATCAGATAGAACTGCCACCGCCATCTATCGTAATAGTAGTGATATTTTGGTAGAAAGATTTCATGGATGGCGGTTATGATTTATTTTTGAACCGACATCTACTATATAAATGAAAGTCGGGTTAGTGCGAACACTTATAACTCGAGATCGGCCGAACAGATTCTTCCGACGACTGATTTATTGGATTCTTCTCCGCTCCGGATAACAGAATAACTAATAAAAAGTTGAATAATCTACTATATAAATGAAAGTCGGGTTAGTGCGAAATCTTATAACTCGAGATCGGCCGAACAAATTCTTCCCACGATTGATTTATTGGATTCTTCTCCGCTCCGGATAACAGAATAACTAATAAAAAGTTGAATAAATGAATAAGAAATATATGAAATAGACATTATATGTTAGTATTGAAAGGATTTTTAGACAGAACTGCCACTGCCATCTATTGTAATAGTAGTGATATTTTGGTAGAAAGATTCAATAGATGGCGGTAATGATTTATTTTTTAACCGACATTTTATGTGTGTCTTCTACTATATATATATATATATATATATGAGATCGGCTGAACAGATTCTTCCGATGTTTGATTTATTGGATTCTTCTCCGTTCCGGAAAAAAGAATAATTACAAAATAAAAAAATGGATGGAAAATAGTATGAAAATATGTAATACTGTTTTTAAGTGAGTATGGAACGGGCTTCCTCACAACAACCGCGCCATCTGTGAAAAATCCCATAAAAACATAATTTTTATTTACCTGATAACCATCGAGTTTCCAAACATTCCGCATTGGTACGCAGATTTTATTGATAAATTTTCTTTCATGCTTCAGAAATACTTTTTTTTAAACATTCACACATAATTTAAGCATTTTAAACCAATTAATGAACCTTTTTCTGGTGTTTTGGTTGTGCAATTAATTTAGTATCATCTGACTTATAAAAAAGTCTGTATTACCTATATGACTATTTATGACTTTTTATAAGTAAGATGATGAAAATTCAATATAGATATCTAATATAGAAATGGGTGAGTTTTGGTGCTTTTGAAATAACTGATTCATAATATTATAACCACATAACTTTTGGTTTTTTCACAATGAGTTGGCTATGTTATGTTACCCAGCAATATTTTATTGATCGGGACGAAGTTCGATGGGTCAGCTAGTTAATAATAATAACTTTATTCAATAAAAACAACACAATAATTAAAAAATACAACTTGGTGACTCCCTCCACTAGGCAATGCCTGTCTTGGAGAGGAGGTTGAAGAGCAATAAAATTAAATATCTACATTTAACACAATAATAAAAATTATAGTCAATAAATGGAGCCCAAAAAACAATGACATCAATGTTGATCATAAAAATGTTAAAATACCAGCAATAATCAACAAAAAAAAAAACAAAAAAAAAACAAAAAGGTAAAAAGTGGTTTTAATAAAACTCCTGTAACCTAATGAATTAGTAATATTTTTTTTAAATCAAATAGTAAAGATAAAATTAAATCATAGTCATAAAGTAAACATGTATATAAGTACATACAAATGCAATGCAATAACAATAACAATAAAAAATAACAACCATAAAATAGCCATTAATAAATATATACTTATATAATAACATACAATAACAATAAGAATTACAAAAAATAAAAAAATAATAATAAAATGATAAAATATAAAAATAGTACAATTAAATAATAAAAAATATATACATATATACAAATACAATACACACACACACCCTCACACACACACACCCTCACGCACGCGCACACTCCCTCACACCCTCACACACACCCTCTCTCACTCACACACACACACACACACACCCTCACACACACACACACACACAAAACAAAAAAAACAAACATTAAACATTTTCTTCAATATAATTAATTACACAAAGCTACAAAAAAAACATTTTTGGGTATATTTGAGTAAACACAAAAAGCCAGCCGAAAACAAAATAACTCATTTAAATTTTGTATGGATTAATAGTAAATTAGGATTTTTTTTTTATTAAACTTGAGAATGATCAAGAGGGCTATAAGGCGAAGATAACAAAAAAATATGAGTTCAAAATGTATATTCGTAAGAACCATACTTCAAACAACGGTAGGTATAATATGATTTAGATCAAAAAGTTTTAATATTTAGTTGACAGGTGACAGGTGAAAAAGCTAGTTTACTTACTTACAATATAAGATCAGGGACTCAGAACAGAACAAACTATCTGCTATTTATAAGAACACGGTATCGAATTTTCAAGATAATAAATGCAACCTTTTTACATCAAAATCAATTAATTTCCATCGTCTCGCTTGCTGTAAAACTTCAAAGAACTACTTCCACTTTGACATTAATATCAATAGCAGGCAGAGCTACGTCTTGAAAGAATACGGCAAGGTTTATTTTAAATAAGAGTTTCTGCGAAAGGGGAAAAAGTTAAATAAAAGTGTAATTATAATGAAAGTGGGTGCTTGTATTTGAAACGATTGTGAGAATTGTCAGATACAAAGGATTCGCTTTTATATATATATATATATATATATATATGTTAATATAAAGCTTTTCGCGACGCGGAATATGTAAATTGTTATTTCGGGTGCTGTCGCGTTGTGAGTTGTTCCCGATGTTATTTGGAACATTATTAAAGGTGTTGGTTTGTTGGTTAGATGGTGGTATATATTTCGGAGCCATCAGAGACTCCATCTTCAGCCTTTCGTCGTATTACAGAAGTAATGACGCCGAAAATTAATCTACAGTAACAAGACAAGGATGTTATTCGTTGACTCGCTAAGCAGATTATGACGTATTTTGTCTCGTGGAACGCGCGCTATTACGAGATGTGTTTGTAGGTATACTGTCTGTTAGGGTACTTGTGGATGGATTTGAGTCAGTGGCGGAACTTGTAGTTGAATTGGAGGTTGTGGTGTTTGATTGGAGATGTGTTTGTGGGGTGTGGGTGGTGGTTTTTGTATGTGTGGGGTGGGTGGGTGTGATTTGGTCTAAGAGGTGGAGGTAGGAGGGGTTAAGTTTAATCGTTTCATCTCTTTCGTTCAGTGTATGATCTCGTTTGGCAATGTTAATTGCTTCGAGCAAGGTGCGGTGTAGTTCTCGATTTGACTTGTGTAGTGTTTTTGTGTTTTCGAAGTCTATTTTGTGGCCTTCAGTCATTGTGTGTAGCGCGAGGGTGGATGAGGGTTTTTTGTTTTTGACGTCATTTTTGTGTTCTTCGGCTCTGACCGAGACTTTTCTATTCGTTTTACCTATGTATACTTTGGGACAGTCTTTGCAAGGGATTTGGTATACACCTTGGTGTTCGTTGGGGATCTTATCAGTAGGTAGAAGTAAGGTTGTGCTAACTTTTTTGTTTGCTGAGAAGACAGGGCGAATATGTTGTTTCTTGAGTATGCGGCCAATCTTTTCAGATACGCCTCTGACATAAGGGATGTTACAAGTACCGAGGTACCTGTCGTTAGGTGGTGTTGACAGATTAGGGGTGGATGCGTGTGATTTAGCTGCACTCAGCTGTTTGTTGGAGTACCCATTTTGTTTTAGGATTTTGGTAAGAACGCGTTCTTCATCTTCTCTTTGTGTGTTATCTGTCAGTGACACAGTCCTGTGGAACAAAGATGTGGCGACCGCTTGCAGTTGGGAGGGGTGATGATGAGAGTCCGCTTGGAGATATCTCGAGGTGGAGGTTGCTTTCCGGTAGATTTTATGTCCTAGTGTGCCGTCGGGGTTTCTGCGAATGAGTGTGTCGAGGAAGGGGAGTTGGGAGTCGGTCTCTATTTCCATCGTGAATTTGATGGTTGGATGTAGATTGTTTAGGTGGAGTAAGAATTCATCTAATTTTTCTTTTCCGTGGGGCCAGATGACAAAGGTGTCATCTACGTATCGTTTGTATAGGGTGGGTTTATATTGAGCTTGGCTTAGTGCTCGTTCTTCGAAATCCAGTAGGAACAGGTCAGCAAGTATTGGGGAGAGGGAAGAACCCATACTGGCGCCTGATACTTGTTTGTATATTGTGCCTTTGTATGAGAAGAAAGTGTTGGACATGCAATGGGCTATCATGTTGATAAACATTTTAGGTATTTTGAAGCGATCTTTTAAAATTGTAAGTGTCTCATCTATGGGAATGTTTGTGAAGAGAGATACGATGTCGAAGCTTACTAACAGGTCTGTTTCGTTGGTTTTTATTGTTTTTATCAACTCTATGAAGTCAAAGGAGTTTTTTATGTATGAGTCGCGTTGTATGGAATCGGGATAAAGAAAGTTTGATAGGTATTTAGAGAGGTGGTATGTTGGGGTGCTTAGTTGTGAGACAATGGGTCTTAGAGTTAATGGATTTTTGTGGATTTTGGGAAGTGCATAGAACTTGGCTATCGCCGAGGATTTTTCTCTCGGAATTAGGCGTTTCTTTACTTCATTAGAAAGGGTGGATTTAGTGATGATAGCTTTCGTGGTTTTTTCTAGGTATGTGATGGGGTTCGTCGGATGGACTTTGTACACGGAGTCGTCTTGCAACAGGATTTGAACCATGCTGTCGTATTCAGTCGAGTTCATTACCACGGTGGCATTGCCTTTGTCGGCTGGGAGGATGACGATGTTGGGATTTTGTTTAAGTTTTTTGAGGGCTTCACGCTCAGCGTGCGTGGTGTTGGACTTGGGGGCCTTGGATTTGCGTAGTATAGGGCAGACATCCTGTCTGATTTCTTCAGCTGTCTTGTCCGGGATATTTTGCAAGGAAGTTTCTAGGTTAACTATGAATTTTTCTTTCGGTATGTGTGAGGGGGATATGGCAAAGTTGAAGCCTTTCGACAGAATTGAAAGGGCATTTTCGTCGAGGGTTTCGTTGGATAAGTTGTGTACTGTATGTGCGAGTGTAGGGGGGGGTTTTTGGTTGTTGCTGTTTGGTGTCTGTGATCGTGGTTGTAAGTGTTTAGTGAGGTTATTGAACTTCCTGATGTGTGTATTTTTGGTGTTTGTGTTTTCTGTGTCGAGTCGTTCTTGTATTATGTCATCAAACTGATTCCATAATAGAGGATGAATGAGGGAAGACAGTTTAAGATGTTGGTAATATAAGTTTACACTTATCTGATCTAGTAGGCGGCGTTTCTCAGCAATCTCGGCTCGCACCAGTCCTAGGCTTGCTTTGTGTAGAATACGGTTGGTGTGTGTATTCTGCTTGTAGTACCTGAGACGGAACGATGTCGGTATCACCTTGTTATCACGGCACCTCACTAAGAATGTAATATCGTTCAAACACTTCACTCGTTTTAGCTTGCACTTCTCGAAACGGTCAAGATCTTGTTTGACGCCACTCCCGTAAAGTGATATTATGTTAATATAAAGCTTTTCGCGACGCGGAATATGTAAATTGTTATTTCGGGTGCTGTCGCGTTGTGAGTTGTTCCCGATGTTATTTGGAACATTATTAAAGGTGTTGGTTTGTTGGTTAGATGGTGGTATATATTTCGGAGCCATCAGAGACTCCATCTTCAGCCTTTCGTCGTATTACAGAAGTAATGACGCCGAAAATTAATCTACAGTAACAAGACAAGGATGTTATTCGTTGACTCGCTAAGCAGATTATGACGTATTTTGTCTCGTGGAACGCGCGCTATTACGAGATGTGTTTGTAGGTATACTGTCTGTTAGGGTACTTGTGGATGGATTTGAGTCAGTGGCGGAACTTGTAGTTGAATTGGAGGTTGTGGTGTTTGATTGGAGATGTGTTTGTGGGGTGTGGGTGGTGGTT
This sequence comes from Mystacides longicornis, assembly GCA_963576905.1. Taxonomy (NCBI): domain Eukaryota; kingdom Metazoa; phylum Arthropoda; class Insecta; order Trichoptera; family Leptoceridae; genus Mystacides; species Mystacides longicornis. Next base: position 16,543,767 of record OY756433.1, on the reverse strand, counting down.
TTTGTATGTGTGGGGTGGGTGGGTGTGATTTGGTCTAAGAGGTGGAGGTAGGAGGGGTTAAGTTTAATCGTTTCATCTCTTTCGTTCAGTGTATGATCTCGTTTGGCAATGTTAATTGCTTCGAGCAAGGTGCGGTGTAGTTCTCGATTTGACTTGTGTAGTGTTTTTGTGTTTTCGAAGTCTATTTTGTGGCCTTCAGTCATTGTGTGTAGCGCGAGGGTGGATGAGGGTTTTTTGTTTTTGACGTCATTTTTGTGTTCTTCGGCTCTGACCGAGACTTTTCTATTCGTTTTACCTATGTATACTTTGGGACAGTCTTTGCAAGGGATTTGGTATACACCTTGGTGTTCGTTGGGGATCTTATCAGTAGGTAGAAGTAAGGTTGTGCTAACTTTTTTGTTTGCTGAGAAGACAGGGCGAATATGTTGTTTCTTGAGTATGCGGCCAATCTTTTCAGATACGCCTCTGACATAAGGGATGTTACAAGTACCGAGGTACCTGTCGTTAGGTGGTGTTGACAGATTAGGGGTGGATGCGTGTGATTTAGCTGCACTCAGCTGTTTGTTGGAGTACCCATTTTGTTTTAGGATTTTGGTAAGAACGCGTTCTTCATCTTCTCTTTGTGTGTTATCTGTCAGTGACACAGTCCTGTGGAACAAAGATGTGGCGACCGCTTGCAGTTGGGAGGGGTGATGATGAGAGTCCGCTTGGAGATATCTCGAGGTGGAGGTTGCTTTCCGGTAGATTTTATGTCCTAGTGTGCCGTCGGGGTTTCTGCGAATGAGTGTGTCGAGGAAGGGGAGTTGGGAGTCGGTCTCTATTTCCATCGTGAATTTGATGGTTGGATGTAGATTGTTTAGGTGGAGTAAGAATTCATCTAATTTTTCTTTTCCGTGGGGCCAGATGACAAAGGTGTCATCTACGTATCGTTTGTATAGGGTGGGTTTATATTGAGCTTGGCTTAGTGCTCGTTCTTCGAAATCCAGTAGGAACAGGTCAGCAAGTATTGGGGAGAGGGAAGAACCCATACTGGCGCCTGATACTTGTTTGTATATTGTGCCTTTGTATGAGAAGAAAGTGTTGGACATGCAATGGGCTATCATGTTGATAAACATTTTAGGTATTTTGAAGCGATCTTTTAAAATTGTAAGTGTCTCATCTATGGGAATGTTTGTGAAGAGAGATACGATGTCGAAGCTTACTAACAGGTCTGTTTCGTTGGTTTTTATTGTTTTTATCAACTCTATGAAGTCAAAGGAGTTTTTTATGTATGAGTCGCGTTGTATGGAATCGGGATAAAGAAAGTTTGATAGGTATTTAGAGAGGTGGTATGTTGGGGTGCTTAGTTGTGAGACAATGGGTCTTAGAGTTAATGGATTTTTGTGGATTTTGGGAAGTGCATAGAACTTGGCTATCGCCGAGGATTTTTCTCTCGGAATTAGGCGTTTCTTTACTTCATTAGAAAGGGTGGATTTAGTGATGATAGCTTTCGTGGTTTTTTCTAGGTATGTGATGGGGTTCGTCGGATGGACTTTGTACACGGAGTCGTCTTGCAACAGGATTTGAACCATGCTGTCGTATTCAGTCGAGTTCATTACCACGGTGGCATTGCCTTTGTCGGCTGGGAGGATGACGATGTTGGGATTTTGTTTAAGTTTTTTGAGGGCTTCACGCTCAGCGTGCGTGGTGTTGGACTTGGGGGCCTTGGATTTGCGTAGTATAGGGCAGACATCCTGTCTGATTTCTTCAGCTGTCTTGTCCGGGATATTTTGCAAGGAAGTTTCTAGGTTAACTATGAATTTTTCTTTCGGTATGTGTGAGGGGGATATGGCAAAGTTGAAGCCTTTCGACAGAATTGAAAGGGCATTTTCGTCGAGGGTTTCGTTGGATAAGTTGTGTACTGTATGTGCGAGTGTAGGGGGGGGTTTTTGGTTGTTGCTGTTTGGTGTCTGTGATCGTGGTTGTAAGTGTTTAGTGAGGTTATTGAACTTCCTGATGTGTGTATTTTTGGTGTTTGTGTTTTCTGTGTCGAGTCGTTCTTGTATTATGTCATCAAACTGATTCCATAATAGAGGATGAATGAGGGAAGACAGTTTAAGATGTTGGTAATATAAGTTTACACTTATCTGATCTAGTAGGCGGCGTTTCTCAGCAATCTCGGCTCGCACCAGTCCTAGGCTTGCTTTGTGTAGAATACGGTTGGTGTGTGTATTCTGCTTGTAGTACCTGAGACGGAACGATGTCGGTATCACCTTGTTATCACGGCACCTCACTAAGAATGTAATATCGTTCAAACACTTCACTCGTTTTAGCTTGCACTTCTCGAAACGGTCAAGATCTTGTTTGACGCCACTCCCGTAAAGTGATATTATGTTAATATAAAGCTTTTCGCGACGCGGAATATGTAAATTGTTATTTCGGGTGCTGTCGCGTTGTGAGTTGTTCCCGATGTTATTTGGAACATTATTAAAGGTGTTGGTTTGTTGGTTAGATGGTGGTATATATTTCGGAGCCATCAGAGACTCCATCTTCAGCCTTTCGTCGTATTACAGAAGTAATGACGCCGAAAATTAATCTACAGTAACAAGACAAGGATGTTATTCGTTGACTCGCTAAGCAGATTATGACGTATTTTGTCTCGTGGAACGCGCGCTATTACGAGATGTGTTTGTAGGTATACTGTCTGTTAGGGTACTTGTGGATGGATTTGAGTCAGTGGCGGAACTTGTAGTTGAATTGGAGGTTGTGGTGTTTGATTGGAGATGTGTTTGTGGGGTGTGGGTGGTGGTTTTTGTATGTGTGGGGTGGGTGGGTGTGATTTGGTCTAAGAGGTGGAGGTAGGAGGGGTTAAGTTTAATCGTTTCATCTCTTTCGTTCAGTGTATGATCTCGTTTGGCAATGTTAATTGCTTCGAGCAAGGTGCGGTGTAGTTCTCGATTTGACTTGTGTAGTGTTTTTGTGTTTTCGAAGTCTATTTTGTGGCCTTCAGTCATTGTGTGTAGCGCGAGGGTGGATGAGGGTTTTTTGTTTTTGACGTCATTTTTGTGTTCTTCGGCTCTGACCGAGACTTTTCTATTCGTTTTACCTATGTATACTTTGGGACAGTCTTTGCAAGGGATTTGGTATACACCTTGGTGTTCGTTGGGGATCTTATCAGTAGGTAGAAGTAAGGTTGTGCTAACTTTTTTGTTTGCTGAGAAGACAGGGCGAATATGTTGTTTCTTGAGTATGCGGCCAATCTTTTCAGATACGCCTCTGACATAAGGGATGTTACAAGTACCGAGGTACCTGTCGTTAGGTGGTGTTGACAGATTAGGGGTGGATGCGTGTGATTTAGCTGCACTCAGCTGTTTGTTGGAGTACCCATTTTGTTTTAGGATTTTGGTAAGAACGCGTTCTTCATCTTCTCTTTGTGTGTTATCTGTCAGTGACACAGTCCTGTGGAACAAAGATGTGGCGACCGCTTGCAGTTGGGAGGGGTGATGATGAGAGTCCGCTTGGAGATATCTCGAGGTGGAGGTTGCTTTCCGGTAGATTTTATGTCCTAGTGTGCCGTCGGGGTTTCTGCGAATGAGTGTGTCGAGGAAGGGGAGTTGGGAGTCGGTCTCTATTTCCATCGTGAATTTGATGGTTGGATGTAGATTGTTTAGGTGGAGTAAGAATTCATCTAATTTTTCTTTTCCGTGGGGCCAGATGACAAAGGTGTCATCTACGTATCGTTTGTATAGGGTGGGTTTATATTGAGCTTGGCTTAGTGCTCGTTCTTCGAAATCCAGTAGGAACAGGTCAGCAAGTATTGGGGAGAGGGAAGAACCCATACTGGCGCCTGATACTTGTTTGTATATTGTGCCTTTGTATGAGAAGAAAGTGTTGGACATGCAATGGGCTATCATGTTGATAAACATTTTAGGTATTTTGAAGCGATCTTTTAAAATTGTAAGTGTCTCATCTATGGGAATGTTTGTGAAGAGAGATACGATGTCGAAGCTTACTAACAGGTCTGTTTCGTTGGTTTTTATTGTTTTTATCAACTCTATGAAGTCAAAGGAGTTTTTTATGTATGAGTCGCGTTGTATGGAATCGGGATAAAGAAAGTTTGATAGGTATTTAGAGAGGTGGTATGTTGGGGTGCTTAGTTGTGAGACAATGGGTCTTAGAGTTAATGGATTTTTGTGGATTTTGGGAAGTGCATAGAACTTGGCTATCGCCGAGGATTTTTCTCTCGGAATTAGGCGTTTCTTTACTTCATTAGAAAGGGTGGATTTAGTGATGATAGCTTTCGTGGTTTTTTCTAGGTATGTGATGGGGTTCGTCGGATGGACTTTGTACACGGAGTCGTCTTGCAACAGGATTTGAACCATGCTGTCGTATTCAGTCGAGTTCATTACCACGGTGGCATTGCCTTTGTCGGCTGGGAGGATGACGATGTTGGGATTTTGTTTAAGTTTTTTGAGGGCTTCACGCTCAGCGTGCGTGGTGTTGGACTTGGGGGCCTTGGATTTGCGTAGTATAGGGCAGACATCCTGTCTGATTTCTTCAGCTGTCTTGTCCGGGATATTTTGCAAGGAAGTTTCTAGGTTAACTATGAATTTTTCTTTCGGTATGTGTGAGGGGGATATGGCAAAGTTGAAGCCTTTCGACAGAATTGAAAGGGCATTTTCGTCGAGGGTTTCGTTGGATAAGTTGTGTACTGTATGTGCGAGTGTAGGGGGGGGTTTTTGGTTGTTGCTGTTTGGTGTCTGTGATCGTGGTTGTAAGTGTTTAGTGAGGTTATTGAACTTCCTGATGTGTGTATTTTTGGTGTTTGTGTTTTCTGTGTCGAGTCGTTCTTGTATTATGTCATCAAACTGATTCCATAATAGAGGATGAATGAGGGAAGACAGTTTAAGATGTTGGTAATATAAGTTTACACTTATCTGATCTAGTAGGCGGCGTTTCTCAGCAATCTCGGCTCGCACCAGTCCTAGGCTTGCTTTGTGTAGAATACGGTTGGTGTGTGTATTCTGCTTGTAGTACCTGAGACGGAACGATGTCGGTATCACCTTGTTATCACGGCACCTCACTAAGAATGTAATATCGTTCAAACACTTCACTCGTTTTAGCTTGCACTTCTCGAAACGGTCAAGATCTTGTTTGACGCCACTCCCGTAAAGTGATATTATGTTAATATAAAGCTTTTCGCGACGCGGAATATGTAAATTGTTATTTCGGGTGCTGTCGCGTTGTGAGTTGTTCCCGATGTTATTTGGAACATTATTAAAGGTGTTGGTTTGTTGGTTAGATGGTGGTATATATTTCGGAGCCATCAGAGACTCCATCTTCAGCCTTTCGTCGTATTACAGAAGTAATGACGCCGAAAATTAATCTACAGTAACAAGACAAGGATGTTATTCGTTGACTCGCTAAGCAGATTATGACGTATTTTGTCTCGTGGAACGCGCGCTATTACGAGATGTGTTTGTAGGTATACTGTCTGTTAGGGTACTTGTGGATGGATTTGAGTCAGTGGCGGAACTTGTAGTTGAATTGGAGGTTGTGGTGTTTGATTGGAGATGTGTTTGTGGGGTGTGGGTGGTGGTTTTTGTATGTGTGGGGTGGGTGGGTGTGATTTGGTCTAAGAGGTGGAGGTAGGAGGGGTTAAGTTTAATCGTTTCATCTCTTTCGTTCAGTGTATGATCTCGTTTGGCAATGTTAATTGCTTCGAGCAAGGTGCGGTGTAGTTCTCGATTTGACTTGTGTAGTGTTTTTGTGTTTTCGAAGTCTATTTTGTGGCCTTCAGTCATTGTGTGTAGCGCGAGGGTGGATGAGGGTTTTTTGTTTTTGACGTCATTTTTGTGTTCTTCGGCTCTGACCGAGACTTTTCTATTCGTTTTACCTATGTATACTTTGGGACAGTCTTTGCAAGGGATTTGGTATACACCTTGGTGTTCGTTGGGGATCTTATCAGTAGGTAGAAGTAAGGTTGTGCTAACTTTTTTGTTTGCTGAGAAGACAGGGCGAATATGTTGTTTCTTGAGTATGCGGCCAATCTTTTCAGATACGCCTCTGACATAAGGGATGTTACAAGTACCGAGGTACCTGTCGTTAGGTGGTGTTGACAGATTAGGGGTGGATGCGTGTGATTTAGCTGCACTCAGCTGTTTGTTGGAGTACCCATTTTGTTTTAGGATTTTGGTAAGAACGCGTTCTTCATCTTCTCTTTGTGTGTTATCTGTCAGTGACACAGTCCTGTGGAACAAAGATGTGGCGACCGCTTGCAGTTGGGAGGGGTGATGATGAGAGTCCGCTTGGAGATATCTCGAGGTGGAGGTTGCTTTCCGGTAGATTTTATGTCCTAGTGTGCCGTCGGGGTTTCTGCGAATGAGTGTGTCGAGGAAGGGGAGTTGGGAGTCGGTCTCTATTTCCATCGTGAATTTGATGGTTGGATGTAGATTGTTTAGGTGGAGTAAGAATTCATCTAATTTTTCTTTTCCGTGGGGCCAGATGACAAAGGTGTCATCTACGTATCGTTTGTATAGGGTGGGTTTATATTGAGCTTGGCTTAGTGCTCGTTCTTCGAAATCCAGTAGGAACAGGTCAGCAAGTATTGGGGAGAGGGAAGAACCCATACTGGCGCCTGATACTTGTTTGTATATTGTGCCTTTGTATGAGAAGAAAGTGTTGGACATGCAATGGGCTATCATGTTGATAAACATTTTAGGTATTTTGAAGCGATCTTTTAAAATTGTAAGTGTCTCATCTATGGGAATGTTTGTGAAGAGAGATACGATGTCGAAGCTTACTAACAGGTCTGTTTCGTTGGTTTTTATTGTTTTTATCAACTCTATGAAGTCAAAGGAGTTTTTTATGTATGAGTCGCGTTGTATGGAATCGGGATAAAGAAAGTTTGATAGGTATTTAGAGAGGTGGTATGTTGGGGTGCTTAGTTGTGAGACAATGGGTCTTAGAGTTAATGGATTTTTGTGGATTTTGGGAAGTGCATAGAACTTGGCTATCGCCGAGGATTTTTCTCTCGGAATTAGGCGTTTCTTTACTTCATTAGAAAGGGTGGATTTAGTGATGATAGCTTTCGTGGTTTTTTCTAGGTATGTGATGGGGTTCGTCGGATGGACTTTGTACACGGAGTCGTCTTGCAACAGGATTTGAACCATGCTGTCGTATTCAGTCGAGTTCATTACCACGGTGGCATTGCCTTTGTCGGCTGGGAGGATGACGATGTTGGGATTTTGTTTAAGTTTTTTGAGGGCTTCACGCTCAGCGTGCGTGGTGTTGGACTTGGGGGCCTTGGATTTGCGTAGTATAGGGCAGACATCCTGTCTGATTTCTTCAGCTGTCTTGTCCGGGATATTTTGCAAGGAAGTTTCTAGGTTAACTATGAATTTTTCTTTCGGTATGTGTGAGGGGGATATGGCAAAGTTGAAGCCTTTCGACAGAATTGAAAGGGCATTTTCGTCGAGGGTTTCGTTGGATAAGTTGTGTACTGTATGTGCGAGTGTAGGGGGGGGTTTTTGGTTGTTGCTGTTTGGTGTCTGTGATCGTGGTTGTAAGTGTTTAGTGAGGTTATTGAACTTCCTGATGTGTGTATTTTTGGTGTTTGTGTTTTCTGTGTCGAGTCGTTCTTGTATTATGTCATCAAACTGATTCCATAATAGAGGATGAATGAGGGAAGACAGTTTAAGATGTTGGTAATATAAGTTTACACTTATCTGATCTAGTAGGCGGCGTTTCTCAGCAATCTCGGCTCGCACCAGTCCTAGGCTTGCTTTGTGTAGAATACGGTTGGTGTGTGTATTCTGCTTGTAGTACCTGAGACGGAACGATGTCGGTATCACCTTGTTATCACGGCACCTCACTAAGAATGTAATATCGTTCAAACACTTCACTCGTTTTAGCTTGCACTTCTCGAAACGGTCAAGATCTTGTTTGACGCCACTCCCGTAAAGTGATATTATGTTAATATAAAGCTTTTCGCGACGCGGAATATGTAAATTGTTATTTCGGGTGCTGTCGCGTTGTGAGTTGTTCCCGATGTTATTTGGAACATTATTAAAGGTGTTGGTTTGTTGGTTAGATGGTGGTATATATTTCGGAGCCATCAGAGACTCCATCTTCAGCCTTTCGTCGTATTACAGAAGTAATGACGCCGAAAATTAATCTACAGTAACAAGACAAGGATGTTATTCGTTGACTCGCTAAGCAGATTATGACGTATTTTGTCTCGTGGAACGCGCGCTATTACGAGATGTGTTTGTAGGTATACTGTCTGTTAGGGTACTTGTGGATGGATTTGAGTCAGTGGCGGAACTTGTAGTTGAATTGGAGGTTGTGGTGTTTGATTGGAGATGTGTTTGTGGGGTGTGGGTGGTGGTTTTTGTATGTGTGGGGTGGGTGGGTGTGATTTGGTCTAAGAGGTGGAGGTAGGAGGGGTTAAGTTTAATCGTTTCATCTCTTTCGTTCAGTGTATGATCTCGTTTGGCAATGTTAATTGCTTCGAGCAAGGTGCGGTGTAGTTCTCGATTTGACTTGTGTAGTGTTTTTGTGTTTTCGAAGTCTATTTTGTGGCCTTCAGTCATTGTGTGTAGCGCGAGGGTGGATGAGGGTTTTTTGTTTTTGACGTCATTTTTGTGTTCTTCGGCTCTGACCGAGACTTTTCTATTCGTTTTACCTATGTATACTTTGGGACAGTCTTTGCAAGGGATTTGGTATACACCTTGGTGTTCGTTGGGGATCTTATCAGTAGGTAGAAGTAAGGTTGTGCTAACTTTTTTGTTTGCTGAGAAGACAGGGCGAATATGTTGTTTCTTGAGTATGCGGCCAATCTTTTCAGATACGCCTCTGACATAAGGGATGTTACAAGTACCGAGGTACCTGTCGTTAGGTGGTGTTGACAGATTAGGGGTGGATGCGTGTGATTTAGCTGCACTCAGCTGTTTGTTGGAGTACCCATTTTGTTTTAGGATTTTGGTAAGAACGCGTTCTTCATCTTCTCTTTGTGTGTTATCTGTCAGTGACACAGTCCTGTGGAACAAAGATGTGGCGACCGCTTGCAGTTGGGAGGGGTGATGATGAGAGTCCGCTTGGAGATATCTCGAGGTGGAGGTTGCTTTCCGGTAGATTTTATGTCCTAGTGTGCCGTCGGGGTTTCTGCGAATGAGTGTGTCGAGGAAGGGGAGTTGGGAGTCGGTCTCTATTTCCATCGTGAATTTGATGGTTGGATGTAGATTGTTTAGGTGGAGTAAGAATTCATCTAATTTTTCTTTTCCGTGGGGCCAGATGACAAAGGTGTCATCTACGTATCGTTTGTATAGGGTGGGTTTATATTGAGCTTGGCTTAGTGCTCGTTCTTCGAAATCCAGTAGGAACAGGTCAGCAAGTATTGGGGAGAGGGAAGAACCCATACTGGCGCCTGATACTTGTTTGTATATTGTGCCTTTGTATGAGAAGAAAGTGTTGGACATGCAATGGGCTATCATGTTGATAAACATTTTAGGTATTTTGAAGCGATCTTTTAAAATTGTAAGTGTCTCATCTATGGGAATGTTTGTGAAGAGAGATACGATGTCGAAGCTTACTAACAGGTCTGTTTCGTTGGTTTTTATTGTTTTTATCAACTCTATGAAGTCAAAGGAGTTTTTTATGTATGAGTCGCGTTGTATGGAATCGGGATAAAGAAAGTTTGATAGGTATTTAGAGAGGTGGTATGTTGGGGTGCTTAGTTGTGAGACAATGGGTCTTAGAGTTAATGGATTTTTGTGGATTTTGGGAAGTGCATAGAACTTGGCTATCGCCGAGGATTTTTCTCTCGGAATTAGGCGTTTCTTTACTTCATTAGAAAGGGTGGATTTAGTGATGATAGCTTTCGTGGTTTTTTCTAGGTATGTGATGGGGTTCGTCGGATGGACTTTGTACACGGAGTCGTCTTGCAACAGGATTTGAACCATGCTGTCGTATTCAGTCGAGTTCATTACCACGGTGGCATTGCCTTTGTCGGCTGGGAGGATGACGATGTTGGGATTTTGTTTAAGTTTTTTGAGGGCTTCACGCTCAGCGTGCGTGGTGTTGGACTTGGGGGCCTTGGATTTGCGTAGTATAGGGCAGACATCCTGTCTGATTTCTTCAGCTGTCTTGTCCGGGATATTTTGCAAGGAAGTTTCTAGGTTAACTATGAATTTTTCTTTCGGTATGTGTGAGGGGGATATGGCAAAGTTGAAGCCTTTCGACAGAATTGAAAGGGCATTTTCGTCGAGGGTTTCGTTGGATAAGTTGTGTACTGTATGTGCGAGTGTAGGGGGGGGTTTTTGGTTGTTGCTGTTTGGTGTCTGTGATCGTGGTTGTAAGTGTTTAGTGAGGTTATTGAACTTCCTGATGTGTGTATTTTTGGTGTTTGTGTTTTCTGTGTCGAGTCGTTCTTGTATTATGTCATCAAACTGATTCCATAATAGAGGATGAATGAGGGAAGACAGTTTAAGATGTTGGTAATATAAGTTTACACTTATCTGATCTAGTAGGCGGCGTTTCTCAGCAATCTCGGCTCGCACCAGTCCTAGGCTTGCTTTGTGTAGAATACGGTTGGTGTGTGTATTCTGCTTGTAGTACCTGAGACGGAACGATGTCGGTATCACCTTGTTATCACGGCACCTCACTAAGAATGTAATATCGTTCAAACACTTCACTCGTTTTAGCTTGCACTTCTCGAAACGGTCAAGATCTTGTTTGACGCCACTCCCGTAAAGTGATATTATGTTAATATAAAGCTTTTCGCGACGCGGAATATGTAAATTGTTATTTCGGGTGCTGTCGCGTTGTGAGTTGTTCCCGATGTTATTTGGAACATTATTAAAGGTGTTGGTTTGTTGGTTAGATGGTGGTATATATTTCGGAGCCATCAGAGACTCCATCTTCAGCCTTTCGTCGTATTACAGAAGTAATGACGCCGAAAATTAATCTACAGTAACAAGACAAGGATGTTATTCGTTGACTCGCTAAGCAGATTATGACGTATTTTGTCTCGTGGAACGCGCGCTATTACGAGATGTGTTTGTAGGTATACTGTCTGTTAGGGTACTTGTGGATGGATTTGAGTCAGTGGCGGAACTTGTAGTTGAATTGGAGGTTGTGGTGTTTGATTGGAGATGTGTTTGTGGGGTGTGGGTGGTGGTTTTTGTATGTGTGGGGTGGGTGGGTGTGATTTGGTCTAAGAGGTGGAGGTAGGAGGGGTTAAGTTTAATCGTTTCATCTCTTTCGTTCAGTGTATGATCTCGTTTGGCAATGTTAATTGCTTCGAGCAAGGTGCGGTGTAGTTCTCGATTTGACTTGTGTAGTGTTTTTGTGTTTTCGAAGTCTATTTTGTGGCCTTCAGTCATTGTGTGTAGCGCGAGGGTGGATGAGGGTTTTTTGTTTTTGACGTCATTTTTGTGTTCTTCGGCTCTGACCGAGACTTTTCTATTCGTTTTACCTATGTATACTTTGGGACAGTCTTTGCAAGGGATTTGGTATACACCTTGGTGTTCGTTGGGGATCTTATCAGTAGGTAGAAGTAAGGTTGTGCTAACTTTTTTGTTTGCTGAGAAGACAGGGCGAATATGTTGTTTCTTGAGTATGCGGCCAATCTTTTCAGATACGCCTCTGACATAAGGGATGTTACAAGTACCGAGGTACCTGTCGTTAGGTGGTGTTGACAGATTAGGGGTGGATGCGTGTGATTTAGCTGCACTCAGCTGTTTGTTGGAGTACCCATTTTGTTTTAGGATTTTGGTAAGAACGCGTTCTTCATCTTCTCTTTGTGTGTTATCTGTCAGTGACACAGTCCTGTGGAACAAAGATGTGGCGACCGCTTGCAGTTGGGAGGGGTGATGATGAGAGTCCGCTTGGAGATATCTCGAGGTGGAGGTTGCTTTCCGGTAGATTTTATGTCCTAGTGTGCCGTCGGGGTTTCTGCGAATGAGTGTGTCGAGGAAGGGGAGTTGGGAGTCGGTCTCTATTTCCATCGTGAATTTGATGGTTGGATGTAGATTGTTTAGGTGGAGTAAGAATTCATCTAATTTTTCTTTTCCGTGGGGCCAGATGACAAAGGTGTCATCTACGTATCGTTTGTATAGGGTGGGTTTATATTGAGCTTGGCTTAGTGCTCGTTCTTCGAAATCCAGTAGGAACAGGTCAGCAAGTATTGGGGAGAGGGAAGAACCCATACTGGCGCCTGATACTTGTTTGTATATTGTGCCTTTGTATGAGAAGAAAGTGTTGGACATGCAATGGGCTATCATGTTGATAAACATTTTAGGTATTTTGAAGCGATCTTTTAAAATTGTAAGTGTCTCATCTATGGGAATGTTTGTGAAGAGAGATACGATGTCGAAGCTTACTAACAGGTCTGTTTCGTTGGTTTTTATTGTTTTTATCAACTCTATGAAGTCAAAGGAGTTTTTTATGTATGAGTCGCGTTGTATGGAATCGGGATAAAGAAAGTTTGATAGGTATTTAGAGAGGTGGTATGTTGGGGTGCTTAGTTGTGAGACAATGGGTCTTAGAGTTAATGGATTTTTGTGGATTTTGGGAAGTGCATAGAACTTGGCTATCGCCGAGGATTTTTCTCTCGGAATTAGGCGTTTCTTTACTTCATTAGAAAGGGTGGATTTAGTGATGATAGCTTTCGTGGTTTTTTCTAGGTATGTGATGGGGTTCGTCGGATGGACTTTGTACACGGAGTCGTCTTGCAACAGGATTTGAACCATGCTGTCGTATTCAGTCGAGTTCATTACCACGGTGGCATTGCCTTTGTCGGCTGGGAGGATGACGATGTTGGGATTTTGTTTAAGTTTTTTGAGGGCTTCACGCTCAGCGTGCGTGGTGTTGGACTTGGGGGCCTTGGATTTGCGTAGTATAGGGCAGACATCCTGTCTGATTTCTTCAGCTGTCTTGTCCGGGATATTTTGCAAGGAAGTTTCTAGGTTAACTATGAATTTTTCTTTCGGTATGTGTGAGGGGGATATGGCAAAGTTGAAGCCTTTCGACAGAATTGAAAGGGCATTTTCGTCGAGGGTTTCGTTGGATAAGTTGTGTACTGTATGTGCGAGTGTAGGGGGGGGTTTTTGGTTGTTGCTGTTTGGTGTCTGTGATCGTGGTTGTAAGTGTTTAGTGAGGTTATTGAACTTCCTGATGTGTGTATTTTTGGTGTTTGTGTTTTCTGTGTCGAGTCGTTCTTGTATTATGTCATCAAACTGATTCCATAATAGAGGATGAATGAGGGAAGACAGTTTAAGATGTTGGTAATATAAGTTTACACTTATCTGATCTAGTAGGCGGCGTTTCTCAGCAATCTCGGCTCGCACCAGTCCTAGGCTTGCTTTGTGTAGAATACGGTTGGTGTGTGTATTCTGCTTGTAGTACCTGAGACGGAACGATGTCGGTATCACCTTGTTATCACGGCACCTCACTAAGAATGTAATATCGTTCAAACACTTCACTCGTTTTAGCTTGCACTTCTCGAAACGGTCAAGATCTTGTTTGACGCCACTCCCGTAAAGTGATATTATGTTAATATAAAGCTTTTCGCGACGCGGAATATGTAAATTGTTATTTCGGGTGCTGTCGCGTTGTGAGTTGTTCCCGATGTTATTTGGAACATTATTAAAGGTGTTGGTTTGTTGGTTAGATGGTGGTATATATTTCGGAGCCATCAGAGACTCCATCTTCAGCCTTTCGTCGTATTACAGAAGTAATGACGCCGAAAATTAATCTACAGTAACAAGACAAGGATGTTATTCGTTGACTCGCTAAGCAGATTATGACGTATTTTGTCTCGTGGAACGCGCGCTATTACGAGATGTGTTTGTAGGTATACTGTCTGTTAGGGTACTTGTGGATGGATTTGAGTCAGTGGCGGAACTTGTAGTTGAATTGGAGGTTGTGGTGTTTGATTGGAGATGTGTTTGTGGGGTGTGGGTGGTGGTTTTTGTATGTGTGGGGTGGGTGGGTGTGATTTGGTCTAAGAGGTGGAGGTAGGAGGGGTTAAGTTTAATCGTTTCATCTCTTTCGTTCAGTGTATGATCTCGTTTGGCAATGTTAATTGCTTCGAGCAAGGTGCGGTGTAGTTCTCGATTTGACTTGTGTAGTGTTTTTGTGTTTTCGAAGTCTATTTTGTGGCCTTCAGTCATTGTGTGTAGCGCGAGGGTGGATGAGGGTTTTTTGTTTTTGACGTCATTTTTGTGTTCTTCGGCTCTGACCGAGACTTTTCTATTCGTTTTACCTATGTATACTTTGGGACAGTCTTTGCAAGGGATTTGGTATACACCTTGGTGTTCGTTGGGGATCTTATCAGTAGGTAGAAGTAAGGTTGTGCTAACTTTTTTGTTTGCTGAGAAGACAGGGCGAATATGTTGTTTCTTGAGTATGCGGCCAATCTTTTCAGATACGCCTCTGACATAAGGGATGTTACAAGTACCGAGGTACCTGTCGTTAGGTGGTGTTGACAGATTAGGGGTGGATGCGTGTGATTTAGCTGCACTCAGCTGTTTGTTGGAGTACCCATTTTGTTTTAGGATTTTGGTAAGAACGCGTTCTTCATCTTCTCTTTGTGTGTTATCTGTCAGTGACACAGTCCTGTGGAACAAAGATGTGGCGACCGCTTGCAGTTGGGAGGGGTGATGATGAGAGTCCGCTTGGAGATATCTCGAGGTGGAGGTTGCTTTCCGGTAGATTTTATGTCCTAGTGTGCCGTCGGGGTTTCTGCGAATGAGTGTGTCGAGGAAGGGGAGTTGGGAGTCGGTCTCTATTTCCATCGTGAATTTGATGGTTGGATGTAGATTGTTTAGGTGGAGTAAGAATTCATCTAATTTTTCTTTTCCGTGGGGCCAGATGACAAAGGTGTCATCTACGTATCGTTTGTATAGGGTGGGTTTATATTGAGCTTGGCTTAGTGCTCGTTCTTCGAAATCCAGTAGGAACAGGTCAGCAAGTATTGGGGAGAGGGAAGAACCCATACTGGCGCCTGATACTTGTTTGTATATTGTGCCTTTGTATGAGAAGAAAGTGTTGGACATGCAATGGGCTATCATGTTGATAAACATTTTAGGTATTTTGAAGCGATCTTTTAAAATTGTAAGTGTCTCATCTATGGGAATGTTTGTGAAGAGAGATACGATGTCGAAGCTTACTAACAGGTCTGTTTCGTTGGTTTTTATTGTTTTTATCAACTCTATGAAGTCAAAGGAGTTTTTTATGTATGAGTCGCGTTGTATGGAATCGGGATAAAGAAAGTTTGATAGGTATTTAGAGAGGTGGTATGTTGGGGTGCTTAGTTGTGAGACAATGGGTCTTAGAGTTAATGGATTTTTGTGGATTTTGGGAAGTGCATAGAACTTGGCTATCGCCGAGGATTTTTCTCTCGGAATTAGGCGTTTCTTTACTTCATTAGAAAGGGTGGATTTAGTGATGATAGCTTTCGTGGTTTTTTCTAGGTATGTGATGGGGTTCGTCGGATGGACTTTGTACACGGAGTCGTCTTGCAACAGGATTTGAACCATGCTGTCGTATTCAGTCGAGTTCATTACCACGGTGGCATTGCCTTTGTCGGCTGGGAGGATGACGATGTTGGGATTTTGTTTAAGTTTTTTGAGGGCTTCACGCTCAGCGTGCGTGGTGTTGGACTTGGGGGCCTTGGATTTGCGTAGTATAGGGCAGACATCCTGTCTGATTTCTTCAGCTGTCTTGTCCGGGATATTTTGCAAGGAAGTTTCTAGGTTAACTATGAATTTTTCTTTCGGTATGTGTGAGGGGGATATGGCAAAGTTGAAGCCTTTCGACAGAATTGAAAGGGCATTTTCGTCGAGGGTTTCGTTGGATAAGTTGTGTACTGTATGTGCGAGTGTAGGGGGGGGTTTTTGGTTGTTGCTGTTTGGTGTCTGTGATCGTGGTTGTAAGTGTTTAGTGAGGTTATTGAACTTCCTGATGTGTGTATTTTTGGTGTTTGTGTTTTCTGTGTCGAGTCGTTCTTGTATTATGTCATCAAACTGATTCCATAATAGAGGATGAATGAGGGAAGACAGTTTAAGATGTTGGTAATATAAGTTTACACTTATCTGATCTAGTAGGCGGCGTTTCTCAGCAATCTCGGCTCGCACCAGTCCTAGGCTTGCTTTGTGTAGAATACGGTTGGTGTGTGTATTCTGCTTGTAGTACCTGAGACGGAACGATGTCGGTATCACCTTGTTATCACGGCACCTCACTAAGAATGTAATATCGTTCAAACACTTCACTCGTTTTAGCTTGCACTTCTCGAAACGGTCAAGATCTTGTTTGACGCCACTCCCGTAAAGTGATATTATGTTAATATAAAGCTTTTCGCGACGCGGAATATGTAAATTGTTATTTCGGGTGCTGTCGCGTTGTGAGTTGTTCCCGATGTTATTTGGAACATTATTAAAGGTGTTGGTTTGTTGGTTAGATGGTGGTATATATTTCGGAGCCATCAGAGACTCCATCTTCAGCCTTTCGTCGTATTACAGAAGTAATGACGCCGAAAATTAATCTACAGTAACAAGACAAGGATGTTATTCGTTGACTCGCTAAGCAGATTATGACGTATTTTGTCTCGTGGAACGCGCGCTATTACGAGATGTGTTTGTAGGTATACTGTCTGTTAGGGTACTTGTGGATGGATTTGAGTCAGTGGCGGAACTTGTAGTTGAATTGGAGGTTGTGGTGTTTGATTGGAGATGTGTTTGTGGGGTGTGGGTGGTGGTTTTTGTATGTGTGGGGTGGGTGGGTGTGATTTGGTCTAAGAGGTGGAGGTAGGAGGGGTTAAGTTTAATCGTTTCATCTCTTTCGTTCAGTGTATGATCTCGTTTGGCAATGTTAATTGCTTCGAGCAAGGTGCGGTGTAGTTCTCGATTTGACTTGTGTAGTGTTTTTGTGTTTTCGAAGTCTATTTTGTGGCCTTCAGTCATTGTGTGTAGCGCGAGGGTGGATGAGGGTTTTTTGTTTTTGACGTCATTTTTGTGTTCTTCGGCTCTGACCGAGACTTTTCTATTCGTTTTACCTATGTATACTTTGGGACAGTCTTTGCAAGGGATTTGGTATACACCTTGGTGTTCGTTGGGGATCTTATCAGTAGGTAGAAGTAAGGTTGTGCTAACTTTTTTGTTTGCTGAGAAGACAGGGCGAATATGTTGTTTCTTGAGTATGCGGCCAATCTTTTCAGATACGCCTCTGACATAAGGGATGTTACAAGTACCGAGGTACCTGTCGTTAGGTGGTGTTGACAGATTAGGGGTGGATGCGTGTGATTTAGCTGCACTCAGCTGTTTGTTGGAGTACCCATTTTGTTTTAGGATTTTGGTAAGAACGCGTTCTTCATCTTCTCTTTGTGTGTTATCTGTCAGTGACACAGTCCTGTGGAACAAAGATGTGGCGACCGCTTGCAGTTGGGAGGGGTGATGATGAGAGTCCGCTTGGAGATATCTCGAGGTGGAGGTTGCTTTCCGGTAGATTTTATGTCCTAGTGTGCCGTCGGGGTTTCTGCGAATGAGTGTGTCGAGGAAGGGGAGTTGGGAGTCGGTCTCTATTTCCATCGTGAATTTGATGGTTGGATGTAGATTGTTTAGGTGGAGTAAGAATTCATCTAATTTTTCTTTTCCGTGGGGCCAGATGACAAAGGTGTCATCTACGTATCGTTTGTATAGGGTGGGTTTATATTGAGCTTGGCTTAGTGCTCGTTCTTCGAAATCCAGTAGGAACAGGTCAGCAAGTATTGGGGAGAGGGAAGAACCCATACTGGCGCCTGATACTTGTTTGTATATTGTGCCTTTGTATGAGAAGAAAGTGTTGGACATGCAATGGGCTATCATGTTGATAAACATTTTAGGTATTTTGAAGCGATCTTTTAAAATTGTAAGTGTCTCATCTATGGGAATGTTTGTGAAGAGAGATACGATGTCGAAGCTTACTAACAGGTCTGTTTCGTTGGTTTTTATTGTTTTTATCAACTCTATGAAGTCAAAGGAGTTTTTTATGTATGAGTCGCGTTGTATGGAATCGGGATAAAGAAAGTTTGATAGGTATTTAGAGAGGTGGTATGTTGGGGTGCTTAGTTGTGAGACAATGGGTCTTAGAGTTAATGGATTTTTGTGGATTTTGGGAAGTGCATAGAACTTGGCTATCGCCGAGGATTTTTCTCTCGGAATTAGGCGTTTCTTTACTTCATTAGAAAGGGTGGATTTAGTGATGATAGCTTTCGTGGTTTTTTCTAGGTATGTGATGGGGTTCGTCGGATGGACTTTGTACACGACGACTCGACACAGAAAACACAAACACCAAAAATACACACATCAGGAAGTTCAATAACCTCACTAAACACTTACAACCACGATCACAGACACCAAACAGCAACAACCAAAAACCCCCCCCTACACTCGCACATACAGTACACAACTTATCCAACGAAACCCTCGACGAAAATGCCCTTTCAATTCTGTCGAAAGGCTTCAACTTTGCCATATCCCCCTCACACATACCGAAAGAAAAATTCATAGTTAACCTAGAAACTTCCTTGCAAAATATCCCGGACAAGACAGCTGAAGAAATCAGACAGGATGTCTGCCCTATACTACGCAAATCCAAGGCCCCCAAGTCCAACACCACGCACGCTGAGCGTGAAGCCCTCAAAAAACTTAAACAAAATCCCAACATCGTCATCCTCCCAGCCGACAAAGGCAATGCCACCGTGGTAATGAACTCGACTGAATACGACAGCATGGTTCAAATCCTGTTGCAAGACGACTCCGTGTACAAAGTCCATCCGACGAACCCCATCACATACCTAGAAAAAACCACGAAAGCTATCATCACTAAATCCACCCTTTCTAATGAAGTAAAGAAACGCCTAATTCCGAGAGAAAAATCCTCGGCGATAGCCAAGTTCTATGCACTTCCCAAAATCCACAAAAATCCATTAACTCTAAGACCCATTGTCTCACAACTAAGCACCCCAACATACCACCTCTCTAAATACCTATCAAACTTTCTTTATCCCGATTCCATACAACGCGACTCATACATAAAAAACTCCTTTGACTTCATAGAGTTGATAAAAACAATAAAAACCAACGAAACAGACCTGTTAGTAAGCTTCGACATCGTATCTCTCTTCACAAACATTCCCATAGATGAGACACTTACAATTTTAAAAGATCGCTTCAAAATACCTAAAATGTTTATCAACATGATAGCCCATTGCATGTCCAACACTTTCTTCTCATACAAAGGCACAATATACAAACAAGTATCAGGCGCCAGTATGGGTTCTTCCCTCTCCCCAATACTTGCTGACCTGTTCCTACTGGATTTCGAAGAACGAGCACTAAGCCAAGCTCAATATAAACCCACCCTATACAAACGATACGTAGATGACACCTTTGTCATCTGGCCCCACGGAAAAGAAAAATTAGATGAATTCTTACTCCACCTAAACAATCTACATCCAACCATCAAATTCACGATGGAAATAGAGACCGACTCCCAACTCCCCTTCCTCGACACACTCATTCGCAGAAACCCCGACGGCACACTAGGACATAAAATCTACCGGAAAGCAACCTCCACCTCGAGATATCTCCAAGCGGACTCTCATCATCACCCCTCCCAACTGCAAGCGGTCGCCACATCTTTGTTCCACAGGACTGTGTCACTGACAGATAACACACAAAGAGAAGATGAAGAACGCGTTCTTACCAAAATCCTAAAACAAAATGGGTACTCCAACAAACAGCTGAGTGCAGCTAAATCACACGCATCCACCCCTAATCTGTCAACACCACCTAACGACAGGTACCTCGGTACTTGTAACATCCCTTATGTCAGAGGCGTATCTGAAAAGATTGGCCGCATACTCAAGAAACAACATATTCGCCCTGTCTTCTCAGCAAACAAAAAAGTTAGCACAACCTTACTTCTACCTACTGATAAGATCCCCAACGAACACCAAGGTGTATACCAAATCCCTTGCAAAGACTGTCCCAAAGTATACATAGGTAAAACGAATAGAAAAGTCTCGGTCAGAGCCGAAGAACACAAAAATGACGTCAAAAACAAAAAACCCTCATCCACCCTCGCGCTACACACAATGACTGAAGGCCACAAAATAGACTTCGAAAACACAAAAACACTACACAAGTCAAATCGAGAACTACACCGCACCTTGCTCGAAGCAATTAACATTGCCAAACGAGATCATACACTGAACGAAAGAGATGAAACGATTAAACTTAACCCCTCCTACCTCCACCTCTTAGACCAAATCACACCCACCCACCCCACACATACAAAAACCACCACCCACACCCCACAAACACATCTCCAATCAAACACCACAACCTCCAATTCAACTACAAGTTCCGCCACTGACTCAAATCCATCCACAAGTACCCTAACAGACAGTATACCTACAAACACATCTCGTAATAGCGCGCGTTCCACGAGACAAAATACGTCATAATCTGCTTAGCGAGTCAACGAATAACATCCTTGTCTTGTTACTGTAGATTAATTTTCGGCGTCATTACTTCTGTAATA
This sequence comes from Mystacides longicornis, assembly GCA_963576905.1. Taxonomy (NCBI): domain Eukaryota; kingdom Metazoa; phylum Arthropoda; class Insecta; order Trichoptera; family Leptoceridae; genus Mystacides; species Mystacides longicornis. Next base: position 16,523,202 of record OY756433.1, on the reverse strand, counting down.
CGACGAAAGGCTGAAGATGGAGTCTCTGATGGCTCCGAAATATATACCACCATCTAACCAACAAACCAACACCTTTAATAATGTTCCAAATAACATCGGGAACAACTCACAACGCGACAGCACCCGAAATAACAATTTACATATTCCGCGTCGCGAAAAGCTTTATATTAACATAATATCACTTTACGGGAGTGGCGTCAAACAAGATCTTGACCGTTTCGAGAAGTGCAAGCTAAAACGAGTGAAGTGTTTGAACGATATTACATTCTTAGTGAGGTGCCGTGATAACAAGGTGATACCGACATCGTTCCGTCTCAGGTACTACAAGCAGAATACACACACCAACCGTATTCTACACAAAGCAAGCCTAGGACTGGTGCGAGCCGAGATTGCTGAGAAACGCCGCCTACTAGATCAGATAAGTGTAAACTTATATTACCAACATCTTAAACTGTCTTCCCTCATTCATCCTCTATTATGGAATCAGTTTGATGACATAATACAAGAACGACTCGACACAGAAAACACAAACACCAAAAATACACACATCAGGAAGTTCAATAACCTCACTAAACACTTACAACCACGATCACAGACACCAAACAGCAACAACCAAAAACCCCCCCCTACACTCGCACATACAGTACACAACTTATCCAACGAAACCCTCGACGAAAATGCCCTTCCAATTCTGTCGAAAGGCTTCAACTTTGCCATATCCCCCTCACACATACCGAAAGAAAAATTCATAGTTAACCTAGAAACTTCCTTGCAAAATATCCCGGACAAGACAGCTGAAGAAATCAGACAGGATGTCTGCCCTATACTACGCAAATCCAAGGCCCCCAAGTCCAACACCACGCACGCTGAGCGTGAAGCCCTCAAAAAACTTAAACAAAATCCCAACATCGTCATCCTCCCAGCCGACAAAGGCAATGCCACCGTGGTAATGAACTCGACTGAATACGACAGCATGGTTCAAATCCTGTTGCAAGACGACTCCGTGTACAAAGTCCATCCGACGAACCCCATCACATACCTAGAAAAAACCACGAAAGCTATCATCACTAAATCCACCCTTTCTAATGAAGTAAAGAAACGCCTAATTCCGAGAGAAAAATCCTCGGCGATAGCCAAGTTCTATGCACTTCCCAAAATCCACAAAAATCCATTAACTCTAAGACCCATTGTCTCACAACTAAGCACCCCAACATACCACCTCTCTAAATACCTATCAAACTTTCTTTATCCCGATTCCATACAACGCGACTCATACATAAAAAACTCCTTTGACTTCATAGAGTTGATAAAAACAATAAAAACCAACGAAACAGACCTGTTAGTAAGCTTCGACATCGTATCTCTCTTCACAAACATTCCCATAGATGAGACACTTACAATTTTAAAAGATCGCTTCAAAATACCTAAAATGTTTATCAACATGATAGCCCATTGCATGTCCAACACTTTCTTCTCATACAAAGGCACAATATACAAACAAGTATCAGGCGCCAGTATGGGTTCTTCCCTCTCCCCAATACTTGCTGACCTGTTCCTACTGGATTTCGAAGAACGAGCACTAAGCCAAGCTCAATATAAACCCACCCTATACAAACGATACGTAGATGACACCTTTGTCATCTGGCCCCACGGAAAAGAAAAATTAGATGAATTCTTACTCCACCTAAACAATCTACATCCAACCATCAAATTCACGATGGAAATAGAGACCGACTCCCAACTCCCCTTCCTCGACACACTCATTCGCAGAAACCCCGACGGCACACTAGGACATAAAATCTACCGGAAAGCAACCTCCACCTCGAGATATCTCCAAGCGGACTCTCATCATCACCCCTCCCAACTGCAAGCGGTCGCCACATCTTTGTTCCACAGGACTGTGTCACTGACAGATAACACACAAAGAGAAGATGAAGAACGCGTTCTTACCAAAATCCTAAAACAAAATGGGTACTCCAACAAACAGCTGAGTGCAGCTAAATCACACGCATCCACCCCTAATCTGTCAACACCACCTAACGACAGGTACCTCGGTACTTGTAACATCCCTTATGTCAGAGGCGTATCTGAAAAGATTGGCCGCATACTCAAGAAACAACATATTCGCCCTGTCTTCTCAGCAAACAAAAAAGTTAGCACAACCTTACTTCTACCTACTGATAAGATCCCCAACGAACACCAAGGTGTATACCAAATCCCTTGCAAAGACTGTCCCAAAGTATACATAGGTAAAACGAATAGAAAAGTCTCGGTCAGAGCCGAAGAACACAAAAATGACGTCAAAAACAAAAAACCCTCATCCACCCTCGCGCTACACACAATGACTGAAGGCCACAAAATAGACTTCGAAAACACAAAAACACTACACAAGTCAAATCGAGAACTACACCGCACCTTGCTCGAAGCAATTAACATTGCCAAACGAGATCATACACTGAACGAAAGAGATGAAACGATTAAACTTAACCCCTCCTACCTCCACCTCTTAGACCAAATCACACCCACCCACCCCACACATACAAAAACCACCACCCACACCCCACAAACACATCTCCAATCAAACACCACAACCTCCAATTCAACTACAAGTTCCGCCACTGACTCAAATCCATCCACAAGTACCCTAACAGACAGTATACCTACAAACACATCTCGTAATAGCGCGCGTTCCACGAGACAAAATACGTCATAATCTGCTTAGCGAGTCAACGAATAACATCCTTGTCTTGTTACTGTAGATTAATTTTCGGCGTCATTACTTCTGTAATACGACGAAAGGCTGAAGATGGAGTCTCTGATGGCTCCGAAATATATACCACCATCTAACCAACAAACCAACACCTTTAATAATGTTCCAAATAACATCGGGAACAACTCACAACGCGACAGCACCCGAAATAACAATTTACATATTCCGCGTCGCGAAAAGCTTTATATTAACATAATATCACTTTACGGGAGTGGCGTCAAACAAGATCTTGACCGTTTCGAGAAGTGCAAGCTAAAACGAGTGAAGTGTTTGAACGATATTACATTCTTAGTGAGGTGCCGTGATAACAAGGTGATACCGACATCGTTCCGTCTCAGGTACTACAAGCAGAATACACACACCAACCGTATTCTACACAAAGCAAGCCTAGGACTGGTGCGAGCCGAGATTGCTGAGAAACGCCGCCTACTAGATCAGATAAGTGTAAACTTATATTACCAACATCTTAAACTGTCTTCCCTCATTCATCCTCTATTATGGAATCAGTTTGATGACATAATACAAGAACGACTCGACACAGAAAACACAAACACCAAAAATACACACATCAGGAAGTTCAATAACCTCACTAAACACTTACAACCACGATCACAGACACCAAACAGCAACAACCAAAAACCCCCCCCTACACTCGCACATACAGTACACAACTTATCCAACGAAACCCTCGACGAAAATGCCCTTTCAATTCTGTCGAAAGGCTTCAACTTTGCCATATCCCCCTCACACATACCGAAAGAAAAATTCATAGTTAACCTAGAAACTTCCTTGCAAAATATCCCGGACAAGACAGCTGAAGAAATCAGACAGGATGTCTGCCCTATACTACGCAAATCCAAGGCCCCCAAGTCCAACACCACGCACGCTGAGCGTGAAGCCCTCAAAAAACTTAAACAAAATCCCAACATCGTCATCCTCCCAGCCGACAAAGGCAATGCCACCGTGGTAATGAACTCGACTGAATACGACAGCATGGTTCAAATCCTGTTGCAAGACGACTCCGTGTACAAAGTCCATCCGACGAACCCCATCACATACCTAGAAAAAACCACGAAAGCTATCATCACTAAATCCACCCTTTCTAATGAAGTAAAGAAACGCCTAATTCCGAGAGAAAAATCCTCGGCGATAGCCAAGTTCTATGCACTTCCCAAAATCCACAAAAATCCATTAACTCTAAGACCCATTGTCTCACAACTAAGCACCCCAACATACCACCTCTCTAAATACCTATCAAACTTTCTTTATCCCGATTCCATACAACGCGACTCATACATAAAAAACTCCTTTGACTTCATAGAGTTGATAAAAACAATAAAAACCAACGAAACAGACCTGTTAGTAAGCTTCGACATCGTATCTCTCTTCACAAACATTCCCATAGATGAGACACTTACAATTTTAAAAGATCGCTTCAAAATACCTAAAATGTTTATCAACATGATAGCCCATTGCATGTCCAACACTTTCTTCTCATACAAAGGCACAATATACAAACAAGTATCAGGCGCCAGTATGGGTTCTTCCCTCTCCCCAATACTTGCTGACCTGTTCCTACTGGATTTCGAAGAACGAGCACTAAGCCAAGCTCAATATAAACCCACCCTATACAAACGATACGTAGATGACACCTTTGTCATCTGGCCCCACGGAAAAGAAAAATTAGATGAATTCTTACTCCACCTAAACAATCTACATCCAACCATCAAATTCACGATGGAAATAGAGACCGACTCCCAACTCCCCTTCCTCGACACACTCATTCGCAGAAACCCCGACGGCACACTAGGACATAAAATCTACCGGAAAGCAACCTCCACCTCGAGATATCTCCAAGCGGACTCTCATCATCACCCCTCCCAACTGCAAGCGGTCGCCACATCTTTGTTCCACAGGACTGTGTCACTGACAGATAACACACAAAGAGAAGATGAAGAACGCGTTCTTACCAAAATCCTAAAACAAAATGGGTACTCCAACAAACAGCTGAGTGCAGCTAAATCACACGCATCCACCCCTAATCTGTCAACACCACCTAACGACAGGTACCTCGGTACTTGTAACATCCCTTATGTCAGAGGCGTATCTGAAAAGATTGGCCGCATACTCAAGAAACAACATATTCGCCCTGTCTTCTCAGCAAACAAAAAAGTTAGCACAACCTTACTTCTACCTACTGATAAGATCCCCAACGAACACCAAGGTGTATACCAAATCCCTTGCAAAGACTGTCCCAAAGTATACATAGGTAAAACGAATAGAAAAGTCTCGGTCAGAGCCGAAGAACACAAAAATGACGTCAAAAACAAAAAACCCTCATCCACCCTCGCGCTACACACAATGACTGAAGGCCACAAAATAGACTTCGAAAACACAAAAACACTACACAAGTCAAATCGAGAACTACACCGCACCTTGCTCGAAGCAATTAACATTGCCAAACGAGATCATACACTGAACGAAAGAGATGAAACGATTAAACTTAACCCCTCCTACCTCCACCTCTTAGACCAAATCACACCCACCCACCCCACACATACAAAAACCACCACCCACACCCCACAAACACATCTCCAATCAAACACCACAACCTCCAATTCAACTACAAGTTCCGCCACTGACTCAAATCCATCCACAAGTACCCTAACAGACAGTATACCTACAAACACATCTCGTAATAGCGCGCGTTCCACGAGACAAAATACGTCATAATCTGCTTAGCGAGTCAACGAATAACATCCTTGTCTTGTTACTGTAGATTAATTTTCGGCGTCATTACTTCTGTAATACGACGAAAGGCTGAAGATGGAGTCTCTGATGGCTCCGAAATATATACCACCATCTAACCAACAAACCAACACCTTTAATAATGTTCCAAATAACATCGGGAACAACTCACAACGCGACAGCACCCGAAATAACAATTTACATATTCCGCGTCGCGAAAAGCTTTATATTAACATAATATCACTTTACGGGAGTGGCGTCAAACAAGATCTTGACCGTTTCGAGAAGTGCAAGCTAAAACGAGTGAAGTGTTTGAACGATATTACATTCTTAGTGAGGTGCCGTGATAACAAGGTGATACCGACATCGTTCCGTCTCAGGTACTACAAGCAGAATACACACACCAACCGTATTCTACACAAAGCAAGCCTAGGACTGGTGCGAGCCGAGATTGCTGAGAAACGCCGCCTACTAGATCAGATAAGTGTAAACTTATATTACCAACATCTTAAACTGTCTTCCCTCATTCATCCTCTATTATGGAATCAGTTTGATGACATAATACAAGAACGACTCGACACAGAAAACACAAACACCAAAAATACACACATCAGGAAGTTCAATAACCTCACTAAACACTTACAACCACGATCACAGACACCAAACAGCAACAACCAAAAACCCCCCCCTACACTCGCACATACAGTACACAACTTATCCAACGAAACCCTCGACGAAAATGCCCTTTCAATTCTGTCGAAAGGCTTCAACTTTGCCATATCCCCCTCACACATACCGAAAGAAAAATTCATAGTTAACCTAGAAACTTCCTTGCAAAATATCCCGGACAAGACAGCTGAAGAAATCAGACAGGATGTCTGCCCTATACTACGCAAATCCAAGGCCCCCAAGTCCAACACCACGCACGCTGAGCGTGAAGCCCTCAAAAAACTTAAACAAAATCCCAACATCGTCATCCTCCCAGCCGACAAAGGCAATGCCACCGTGGTAATGAACTCGACTGAATACGACAGCATGGTTCAAATCCTGTTGCAAGACGACTCCGTGTACAAAGTCCATCCGACGAACCCCATCACATACCTAGAAAAAACCACGAAAGCTATCATCACTAAATCCACCCTTTCTAATGAAGTAAAGAAACGCCTAATTCCGAGAGAAAAATCCTCGGCGATAGCCAAGTTCTATGCACTTCCCAAAATCCACAAAAATCCATTAACTCTAAGACCCATTGTCTCACAACTAAGCACCCCAACATACCACCTCTCTAAATACCTATCAAACTTTCTTTATCCCGATTCCATACAACGCGACTCATACATAAAAAACTCCTTTGACTTCATAGAGTTGATAAAAACAATAAAAACCAACGAAACAGACCTGTTAGTAAGCTTCGACATCGTATCTCTCTTCACAAACATTCCCATAGATGAGACACTTACAATTTTAAAAGATCGCTTCAAAATACCTAAAATGTTTATCAACATGATAGCCCATTGCATGTCCAACACTTTCTTCTCATACAAAGGCACAATATACAAACAAGTATCAGGCGCCAGTATGGGTTCTTCCCTCTCCCCAATACTTGCTGACCTGTTCCTACTGGATTTCGAAGAACGAGCACTAAGCCAAGCTCAATATAAACCCACCCTATACAAACGATACGTAGATGACACCTTTGTCATCTGGCCCCACGGAAAAGAAAAATTAGATGAATTCTTACTCCACCTAAACAATCTACATCCAACCATCAAATTCACGATGGAAATAGAGACCGACTCCCAACTCCCCTTCCTCGACACACTCATTCGCAGAAACCCCGACGGCACACTAGGACATAAAATCTACCGGAAAGCAACCTCCACCTCGAGATATCTCCAAGCGGACTCTCATCATCACCCCTCCCAACTGCAAGCGGTCGCCACATCTTTGTTCCACAGGACTGTGTCACTGACAGATAACACACAAAGAGAAGATGAAGAACGCGTTCTTACCAAAATCCTAAAACAAAATGGGTACTCCAACAAACAGCTGAGTGCAGCTAAATCACACGCATCCACCCCTAATCTGTCAACACCACCTAACGACAGGTACCTCGGTACTTGTAACATCCCTTATGTCAGAGGCGTATCTGAAAAGATTGGCCGCATACTCAAGAAACAACATATTCGCCCTGTCTTCTCAGCAAACAAAAAAGTTAGCACAACCTTACTTCTACCTACTGATAAGATCCCCAACGAACACCAAGGTGTATACCAAATCCCTTGCAAAGACTGTCCCAAAGTATACATAGGTAAAACGAATAGAAAAGTCTCGGTCAGAGCCGAAGAACACAAAAATGACGTCAAAAACAAAAAACCCTCATCCACCCTCGCGCTACACACAATGACTGAAGGCCACAAAATAGACTTCGAAAACACAAAAACACTACACAAGTCAAATCGAGAACTACACCGCACCTTGCTCGAAGCAATTAACATTGCCAAACGAGATCATACACTGAACGAAAGAGATGAAACGATTAAACTTAACCCCTCCTACCTCCACCTCTTAGACCAAATCACACCCACCCACCCCACACATACAAAAACCACCACCCACACCCCACAAACACATCTCCAATCAAACACCACAACCTCCAATTCAACTACAAGTTCCGCCACTGACTCAAATCCATCCACAAGTACCCTAACAGACAGTATACCTACAAACACATCTCGTAATAGCGCGCGTTCCACGAGACAAAATACGTCATAATCTGCTTAGCGAGTCAACGAATAACATCCTTGTCTTGTTACTGTAGATTAATTTTCGGCGTCATTACTTCTGTAATACGACGAAAGGCTGAAGATGGAGTCTCTGATGGCTCCGAAATATATACCACCATCTAACCAACAAACCAACACCTTTAATAATGTTCCAAATAACATCGGGAACAACTCACAACGCGACAGCACCCGAAATAACAATTTACATATATATATATATATATATATTACACTTTTCATTTTAATTTCAACTGTAGTATAAGCCCGAATAAAACGCGACCCCGAATTAAACGCTACGCCGAAATTTTCATAAATCTTTCAAAAAAAAATCAAAAAAGTAATTATTCAAATAATGCTAAATTCAATCTGTCAGTTAATTGTTCAATGTAAAAACACAGGTTTCCTTCATTTCAATATAGGTACGTTAACATTTCGCGCAATAATACAAAAAAAAAATGGGCAAGAGATGTAAGCCCGTTGAAACACAGGTAGGTACCTAGGAACCTTTCCATGCTACTACAACAGTCAATTTGCGCAAAACCCCGAATTTAACGCGAGTCGATTTTTTAACTCAAAGTAAATGGCCGAAAAATATCGTATTATATTCAGGCTCGTACGGTTTATTATGTTCATCCTTTGCACTTTATTTTCGCCTCGTTTTCAGCTTCGTCTTTCACTCCAAAGCTCTGTCTGGTAACGTTGTTTTAAGCCTTCTCGATCCGTTATGTAGGTGAGTATAGCGAGCAAATTCGTTGTCAAATAATATTACGCAAGCTAGCCAGCTATACCTATAAATAACTGCATCAGTAGTGCATATTTTAATCAAATAGATACTTTATACAGAAGTCAGAAAATATTATATATATTTTTTAAGTTATAATTATTATGCTCTGTTGCTTTATATAGAAGTCATTTATTTTAAATTACTCGTCATGATCCATAATTATTATAATTAATGAATTTGGCAAATTGATATGGGGGCAAAGTAAGTTTCGTATGTGTTATACTATTAAAGTTAATTGGTTTAAATATCTAATACATAAATTACCAACCCCCATAAATTATTTGAATGCCTAAGTTGAAATAATTTGTCTAATTGGATAGTTTTTAATAATTTTTATTATCGGCAACATAAGAAAAATATTTTTACTGCATGTATGTTGATATGAATGTTAAGTTGTTAAATGTTCAGTTTTAGACAAAAAATAATAAAGTTACCTACTATAAGGTCACATTTATAATATGAAACTCGCAAAAAAAAATTAATACGAATTTACAAATTCTCTCTGATGGGAGTTTTAAGAAACCACTTGAAATCTTTGTGTGTGTATAACATTCTATAAAACTTAATTCAATTTACAGAAATTTAAAAATAAATCTACAATAATTTTATAAACAGTGTTCTAAAAAACATAAATTTTATTAGCAAATAGGTTGGGGCAACTAGTTTATATAAAATGATAAAGTACTTTGAATCCTACAGGTACATTAAAATAAAAAAAAATAAACAATTTTTAAGTAAATTTAAAGAGCTTTCCTCAAAACAAACTGCCCTAGTACAGGCTTGGCCTATTTGGGCAGCAGTTACATTTGTTATCTATTATCACTGTATTATTATGTATGAATAAAATAAATAAATAAATAAACAAACATGACATTATTATAAGAATACATCAATTTGCGAAAAAATAAGTACGAAATAACCGGAATAAACATTTTTCTGAGTTGTTTTCGTCTTATGGATTGTTTATGTCTATAGCGGAAGATGTAATAAAATTCCCTTCAGTAGGAGTCTTCAGTTCCTATTCTAAGAAGCCATTAACAAATTTTTATCAAAACATATTTTTAGATCGTATTTGTATGAGCGTGCTCCCGACTATGTATAAGACCTAATATTGCGTAGGTACTAAATCAATATTATCTTCGTACAATACATCCATTTACATATCTACAAAAATATGTAGGCAAAGTACCTACGTACAATGTAAAAAGGGAATGAATTTCGAAAATTATATAATAAAATAAATAAAAATTTCTTGTTTTGACGTTTGTTAAGCGGGGTTTACGCACGGCGAAAATCGACCGTCTAAATGCCAATTCGACTAGGTCGCAAGTGACTAAAGTCGCAAGCCTCAAAGTTGGTAGGCATCCGACTTTGGCCGCACGAAGGATACGTCCGAGCCGCGTACGATTTTAGTCACCTGTGTAAATGGGCTAGCGATGCGGCTTGGTGAGGCGATTTGTGAAGCGACTAGCCGCACGACGAAAATCGTATTTTCTTTTTTTAGTGAATTTATAACATTCCGGATACCAAATTTTCGGAATAACTTTTTTTTTTTTAGTGAATTTATAACTTTCTGGATACCAAATTTTGAGAATGACCCTTTTTTGATGAACTTTCATCTTTTCGGATACCAAGTGGCAACACTGGTTCAGTAATTTTTTTTTAAAAGACCTGGTAACCCTGGTTCTGAGACGGGACTAAGTTCGACGGCTCAGCTAGTACGAGCTAGTTATAAATAATATGTGTATTCTATAGGTAAGTCTATGTTCTTACTAATATCAGGTTTCGAAACAATTTCGCAGTCGGTACATAATGGAACAATCTCAAAAGAGAAGGTACATAATGAAGATGACTTACAAATTTTTTTGTTTCATATTATGATGGGTGTTTTGTATTGTTGGTTAAACCACATCCGTATTGTTCTCATTAATGGCAACTGATTTCTTATTATAAAACATAAAATTTCTACCCACACGACCCACAAGCGGGATGAAAATTGTTGATCAATAATCACATCCCTGAAATTACATTAACGCTTACTTGTGTATCACATTATTTTTTTCTCGGGGTTGTCTCGGATTGGACGGGAGTTGTTGACTCGTATAGAATGCTTCAAGCGTAATATTCCACCGGCTATACTGACACCTAAGTTAAGAAGAGTTTTATTAATTTACTAGTTTTCCAGACAGACGTTGTCCTGTAGTCCTTACTATTGATTTCTAATTTGTAAAAGAACGTTAAAATATGTTTGAATGTTAAAAACTTATTTCTGAAAGCTCGAAAGAAATTCTATCAAAAATCTGCCTACCAATGTTGTGAAACTCAATGGTTGTATTTAAAAAAAAATCACGATGGCGTTGTTGTCAGTAAATTTGTTACATACTAACTTTAATAGTAGGTATATTTAAAAATTGGGTATATTAAATAATAAATATTAGGTATATAAACTATTAAATTTACTATCAATTTTTCGAATTTTTAATAATTATTCTGTTATCCGGAACGGAGAAGAATCCAATAAATCGAACATTAGAAAAATCTTTTCGGCCGATCACGAGTTATAAGTGTTCGCACTAGCTCGAGATTCTTTTATATTATAGATTAACTTTCTAATTAGTGACTCTGAAAATAAAGCATTAGTTCATGCATAGATAAGTAGGTACACATCACACCTTTTTAAAAATTTTCTCCTAAATATGCAAAAAGTACTTCACTTTTTGATGAAACGTAAAAATAGTTATAAATTATTTTCTGTATGTATGTTGATTCATAAAATACAGGGCTTATGATAAAGTTATCTGCTCCTAGAAACTTTGTGATTTAATTAATGCGAAACAATGTTTGTGAGCCTTGCAAAGTGAGTTTTGCAAATTTTAATTAGATAAATAATTAAAATTTGTCTAGTAATTTCATGTAGAATTTCATTTCAGAAATGTGTTGTTAATACTGCAACTTATTGTTATACGGGGGACTTGTTTCAAACTAATAAAAAAACTTATGAAACAGTTTTATGAATCGGATACTCGGAAAATATTTCTAATATTCATACGATGTTAGTTGTCCAAAAACAATTTATAATTTTCTAGCTGCCCCGTCGAACTTCGTCCCGTTTTTAGCCATATGTAACACTAATGGCCATTTACTCACATTACCAGAACCTAATATTCTCGAGAATCGTTGTCCTGTGATCATTTTGAATTTGTTAAATGATAAATTAATTACATTAAATTTATTGATTAGTTACATTAGTTTATTGAATACAAATATAATATTTACACACAGATGTACGTACATTACATTAAAAAAAATCATACAAGTAACACAAGGCATGTCCCAATCAGAATTTTTTCAATTTTTTTAAAATTAAACCACTGTTGTTCCAACCGTTGCATCTGTTAAACCACATTTATACTATATTTTGCATCCGCAATCTGTCAGTCTGATCAACTTTCAAAGAACTGACAGTGCCTGTCAAACACCAATTTAATTTCAAAATCTTTAATTTTCTAATTATCCACGTAACTTTCCCAATTTTTTCTTTCAAAATAACCTTCTCCTGATAAAAGCCTACACGAAAAAAAACAATTAGCCAAATCGGTCCAGCCGTTAAGGCGTAATGCGATGACCACGGAAAATAGCTCTCCGTTTTTATATAATAGACTAGATAACTTGGTTATGTTACGTTAGCTCAACTACAAGCTTAACCCATCATGGTTATTTCCAGTCATTCGTAATGGATAAACCATAACTACAGTGCCATCTGTGGAGGAACCGCCAGGCTTGACGGCTTTCAGGATTCAGCGCGGTGAATCAAGGTTGCGTCGAGCTAAGGGTGGTTCGATGCAGTCCGTAGCCTACAGGGGGCGCTAGTGTCGACGGTGCGCGGGTCCTGGAGAGGGGAACGTGTAATGCACATAGATCAATAATTATACATATATTTTGAAATGTATAGAATCACTTGCCCCTAAGAATCAGATGATTAAACACTTCATCGAAAATTGCGTCTTTTTCTGCCTGCACATCCCGAGACAGCTATGGCCGCTTACCCCGAAGAGAGACGGGGAAACGCGTCCACGAAGTAAAATAAAGAGCCTTTATTGTGCCACATCTAATAGGCACAGGAATAGACTGTATGAAAAAAATGTTGTATTTCATTCCTTTGTCCTCGTAATTTTTCCACGTTGTTTGCACCGTTCAAAACATCCCTCAACTTTCACGAGTATTTCGAAACCGAAATAAGTCAAATCGATCCAAGAGTCCTCGAGTTTCAGCTAGACAACGAACAGCTATCAATTGTTTACATTATGTCTTAACACTCTATGAACAGTGACAAAACATGACGTAGGACGTCGTGTGGTTTTTCTTCGTAATAAATTTACAAAAAATTACTCTAAGAGTCATAATATGTTACTTATGTTTTTATTTTTATTGATTGATACTTTACTGTACATTATTTACATAATATACACAAAAACTTAACATAACAAAGACATCACAGAATCAACATACAGAGGGCGAGCTTACAAATTACCCCAATACAAAGAAAAAAGAAGAATAAAGAATAGTAAGAATACAAAAAAAAAGAAAACAAACTAAAAAATAAGGAAAAGGATGGGGAGGTGGATGGGGTGGGAGTGAGGGAAGATAGATGGGATTTTAGGACACAGATACTGTATTTGAGGAGATCATTATCTCTTTAACAGCTCGCTTGAACAACGTCAGACATTGGGTCAGTCTAAGGTTCGATGGGAGATTATTCCAGCAACGAGCACCCTGAACTGCAAAAGAGTTCGAGACGAAAGTTGATTCATGTACCGGGATTGAAAGGATGCACTGGTTGTTGGATCTCAGAGGCAACCGTGACTCGCCAGGTATTCAAAAGCTTTCCTAATATAATAGGGGAATGAAGCTGAATATAGGGCTTTGAGCACAAAAGTGAGTAAATGGAGTTGACGCCTTTGCCGTACAGTGGGCCATTTCAGGTCATTGCGAAATTGGGAAATGTGGTCAGATCTATTTAGGTTAAAAATATATCTTATTCCAGCATTTTGGAGTTCCATTTTGTTGACAAGATCCCGATTCATGTCCACATATACGACATCATCGTAGTCGATAATAGGCAACAGCAAAGATTGTTATTAAATGGGCTAAAACCGTAATATATTGTTATTAAATGGCCTAAAACCGTCTCCAAAAATTATGAATAAAATGCAGAGTTCCCGATGACATCAAGAGGCTGATAAATGGGAAGTGCTTCGGAAAGCAGATGAAGAAGTTATTGCCAACCAACGAATTTTAATAATAATCTGAAATTGTAACTGTGTGTCTTCTAAGGCCGAACAGCAGCGAAGCAGGGTGAACAAGTTGATAACTGAAGGAAAATATAAAATAAAAGAAAAGAAAAAATATATTTTTATAATACTATGGATAATTTCTGAGATTAATGATTCTTGGCGAAGAAGGACGAGGAAAACTGACCCCAAATAATGTCTCAAAGGCAAGGGCGCAGAAGATGTTTCTGAGACCATACCGTTTAAACATAAAACGTATTTATTTTTTCTTATACATATAGTATGTATACAAATAAAAGTGAGTAGGTAGGTACATTATACCATGATAAGTGTTGTACCAAAGAAATTAAATTATATTTATTTTGTTTGACCGAAGCAAAAGGTTTTGCGGGGATGAGGGAGTTTAACCCTTGCTAACCGAAATAGGATAAACTTTAAGATATAAACATCGAATATAATCTGTAGTTTGATGTAAAGGTTAATCCGAACCTCGATTATCCTTTTGAATTCTGATGAAAATCTATCCATTTACACTGCTACACAAATTCAACTAAAGTACAAATGGTATGTTTTACTTGCTGTGCAAATATTGAATCATGTCTGTATTCACGATTATATCAGCAATCCCTACCCATATTAGGTATAACTGCTTACATAACTACTTTGATTTTCCTAAGAGAATTATCTGGCCTTTTCATTAATCATTAATTATATTTAAAGCGTGTTGTAATCAAACATTCAGGGATGAAACATTTAAGGACTGATCGTGTTTTTTGTAAATACTACATACCTTCAGAACTAATTCAAAAGTGAAATAGACTGTAAAATATTTAATTAAACGTGTTTTCAGTTAGTTGGCTTAATCATCAATAGAATTTATTAGTAGCTATTTTAAGAAGCACGTGTTGTAATTACAAACGGACAAATTTTGCTTTTAAAATACTTTGTTTATATCGAAAAAAAATATACATAGGTATATACCTAAACCGTACCAAATGACTCAATACATTACATAGATATGCTTAATTAAGTCGGGTCAGTGCTAACACTTATAACTCGAGATCGGCTGAACAGATTTTCCGATGTTTGATTTATTGGTGATAGAATTATTATTAAAAAGTTAAAAAATGCATTAGAAAAAATATAAAAATTAGTATGGATCGGATTTCCTGTAACGCAAATGCCATCTATGAAAAATTCTAAAACAATAAAATTATAATATTAGAAATGAAAAAAATGGTCTAAATTTTGTAATACCACGTTTTTTTTTTAATAACCACTAACCGGTTTTCGAAAGCGACTGCTCAGATGGAGTAAGATTGTTTACCTGACAACCATTGACATTAAAAATATTAGTACGCAGATTTTGATGGAATTTTTTTCGAGCCTTCAGAAATAATTTTTTAACATTCAAACATATTTTAAACAGATTTTTGTATAAATTATTAATTTGAAATAAATATTAATAGTAAAGACTACAGGACATCAACGTCTGTCGGGAAAGCTAGTAAAAAATATAGGGACATTGCCTTTTTCCAATGATTTACCGGGGTTGGCCTGGAAAAAATTGCCTCAGGCAATAAGTTCCGCCGGCTATACTGACACCTTTGTATAGAAAAGTGTTATATTAATATTTACTGATAACTCATTTAATCCAATTCATTTTCTGTAATCTTATTTTGGTTTTCTTCAGCATCACTATATACTAGAAAGACTTCATTTTTACCTCCATTTCCAAGCAACGGGGAAGTTATACAAAGGTTGTTAAAAGTTTGTAGAAGTCATTATAACCTCTGGACAACCTATTCTATTCTACATCATCTTCCTAGTTAGTTATATTTATTTACAATAATAACAAATTGAATGTTTTTTTTTCGTTTCAGGTGAAGTTGAGAGGCTGTTGCGTGAGTTCCGCCAAAATCAGGAATTGGTGCGCAACATTGGCGCGCATTACTATCAGATCATTTATCCTGTGCAGCTGCGGCATCACGAGAAGATGGGGATCTCAACCAGAGAAGTTGGCGCACAGAAGGTAAAGAGATTTTCTTTGATTAATCTATAATCATTTTCTTTGAACCTATGAAGAGTAGCCTCTTCCAATGACAGCTATACATACAATATAAGTATTACTTGGGATCACCCGTCACCACCTGACTTCGTCATAGAAAATAATGTGAATTCCAAACTTTGGATAAATATCTACACGATTTGCGTTTTTAATATAAATTCGTGGCTTAGAATGATGGCTGGGCATATGTAGGTACTTACATAAGGTTAGTGTATGCAAATATCATCATCATCAGCCTTCACTCGTCCAGTATTCCTTCATTCCCGACTTCCACGATTCGCTGTCTCTTGCCATTACATGCCATTGATTGCCGGCCACTCTCCTGACCACCTCAGCTGTGGCCTACCTGGGTTTCTATGGCCAGTTCTTGGTCCATCCACCACTTTAGTGACGCTATTTTATGAGTCACAAAGGCAACATTGGTCCTTTCTCTAATCCATTTATTTCGCTTCTTGTCTCTCAGGCTAATGTTGAACATCCTTATCTCCATAGCTCGTTGTGTCACTTGGAGTTTTTGTATTGACCGTTTCGTAAAGGTGGTAGTTTAAAAACCATATGTCATTACTGGAAGGATGCACAGTGCATGTCGTGGACTTGAGAAAACAGAGCAGTTTATCAAAAGCAGCCCATGCCAAGCCTTTTCTGCGTTCAATTTCTGCTTCTTGGCAGTCACTACCAATTTGACCAAAATATGATGAGAATTTACTGTCCATAAAGAAAGAACTTTTTACTTCGAATTTCTTGCATTAGTTTACTTTTATGCAACCGATGTAGGTACCTATTATTTGTGTATCCATCCGTTTCAAACATCAGAAATAGCTCACTACTACTACATATCTATTTGGTGATGACATCATAGCGTTAGTCGGACAATGTTCCGAGCACTTAATATAAGATTATAGAATGAAGAGAGGGGTTCGTTAGTTCAGAGAGGGTAGAAGGGTAGGTTATTACAAAGTAAAATATCGTGTCCTTCCAGTTGAGATTGAACACTGGTTGGTACCTACCTTCTCGTGCACAATATCTCCACAGCCTTCTGAGGAAACTTCATCATAGATAAAACAATATAAATATAGGAGTACAATGGATGTTTATATAACGCAGCGTAGAGGGTGGTTAGTATTATATAAGCCTCCACCGCTATTGTGGCGATGTCTTTTGTTCATCTTTGTGAAGGTACCATCGGTAGCCAGCCGCCATCGAAACTATTCATCCATTCTCTCACGCCAGTTATTTTTTTCTCTCTCTCGTAGAAAACATTCGATATTGAAACCTAACAAGGAAAGTGGTAGGTAGTAGGTATTATTATTGAAGGCCGTATGTATGTAAAAGACAGTCCGTTCCTTCCGAGTTACACAAACATCCATTAATCACGTCACCCCCTAATACAAGAAACACTTGAAGGTTATAATATTCGGGCTGGCAGAGGCGCGCCCTGCACTTACGCCCGTTCAATTACATCCCCGTATTATTTTCTCCTGCAAATGGAAGACGTTTTAAGTTTTCCGATTAATATTCAAAACTTTCATACATTCGGTATGATAACAAATTTAATATCAGAAAACTTGGTATTTTCCACATTATGAATGTTGCGATTTAGCAGATTTACGAGCATCTTTTTCGCGGATATTTTTGCTTCAGTCTGGATATAATAATTTATTGAAACATATTCCTTATAAGCAAGTACCTACCCCCTACCACTTTAGGTTTTCATATCGTAGGGAACCAACCAGAAATAAATCAAATATAAGAATCAATATAATGTTTCTTTTAATGAAAAGTTTATTTATGTAGTAGGTATATACCTAGGTATATGTATATTTTTTTAATCTGTATATTTAACTACGTTGTGGACTCGCATCATAATATGCTTTATGAGATAATAACGGATAAAAATATTTCTATTAACATTTTTTTTATAATCCACTTACTTACTAGCTTTCCCGACAGACGTTGTCCTGCAGTCCTAACCAGAGGCGGCCCGTTCATATGTGCACTGCACCCCCAGAAATAAAAATACATAATTAATCCGATTAATCCGACTAATAAAATAATAATGCTAAAATATTTCTAAAACATTCATATTTCATTCGTATTCAAAGCTCTGGCGGGAACAACGTAAGAATATGCGCGCGCACACATTCTACCTCACCTAAGAAGTACCGAACGAATGTGCCCGATAATTTTGTAGACTTTTGTATGAACATTTTCTAAAACGCTCGAAACGATGGTGTAGTAAGTGGGATGGGCTACTATAAGAGCGGCAATCACGTATGCGAGAATGAGAGGGAACTACCATTGTTTGGGCCGAAGGTGCTTGGTGGTATTTATTAATAGTATTAGAAATGAAAAAACGAGCCTAAATTTTGTAATACCACGTTTTATTGTAATATAAATAGGTAGGTACGTTTTGTTATAAAATGTCGTATTACTAAATTTAGACTCGTTTTTTTTTCATTTCTAATACAAAAAAGAACATAATGAGACGAAATAATATACGATATTATTACTAGTAAAAGTTTTGAAATATTTTGTAACTTTAAATTAATTATTAAATAAATTATATATATATATTATTTTTTATATATTATGACTGATGGGGATATTTATTGCTTTGTTTTATATTTTTTTTTATATGATTATGATTAAAATATTTTACTACCGTTTTTAATAAATAAAGATGAATTCAAGCTTACAAAAAAAAAAACATCTATGTTATAAAATCAAATATCATTAGGTACCTACCTACATATTATTAAAATAATGAACGAAATTAATATTTTACCAACCGACTGTACTCGTATAGGTATTATAATTTACCTTAAAAGATTATATTGTAAACTAATATCAAGATTCAAACAGCTTCAAAAAACTTAGCGACATTACCCCCTATTCGGATTTTAGAACGTTCTTATTAAGAACGTTCTAAATGATTTAGAATTAAGTTCACTCGAACTAAAATTCGTATTCGGAATAATTATATGCCGTGTTCTAAAAACCAATATTAGTTCACCATAAATATTTTTTTGAATTATAATAATCTATGGATCGAGGATCGAGCATGCGCCTTATTGGTTGATGCTGACAAGCGGACAGCCAATCGGAGAAGACAAATTCAAACGAGCTCCATGTTCCAAGCAAGTTCCAAGTAACATGGTCGCCGGAAACTGTCGAACCAACCCGAAGTGTAACGAAGACGACTGTATGATTGCATTGGTGTTCAATGATAATAATTTTTCATGCTATTATTTGTATTACTTATAATAAATTCGGGGGAAATGCTTAATATTTTTAATAAAAATAAACTTGTTTGATAATTATTTGGTTAAAAAAAACGTTTATCATAAAAATATCATCAGATATCTTTTTAGACGCATACAATTAGGTGTGAACTAAGATTAGGAACGTTTTGACAGATAAACGCACTAAAATTGACTTAAATACGAAATTCGAATACCAAAATGAACTAATTTCAAACTAAAGTCTAATTAGGAACAAATAGGAACGTTCTAAAATTTCTCGAATACCAATCCGGCTAACTAAAATAGGAACGTTCTTATTTTAGTTTAGTGCGCACTTACTTTTGAATTGGAATAGGGGGTATTGTATTATTTATTATTTTTGGACTGGATATATTGTAACAGCTACAAAAAAATAATAAACAAATGAAAATTAAAGATTCTTTATTCAAAGTTGTATTCCCGAGAGCCTAGCAACTGTAAGAGAAAGGTAATGTTCAAATAATAGATATTGTAGAAGTTACGAGAGATAATTTGAAATTTTGACAGACCAAACGTCAACCGCAGAAGGCTTATTTGAACAACTTGGCTGTCTGGATTTTATTGAAACATTCTATGCGTAATTTCAGAATATCATTGTTGAACAAAAAAAAACATCTGTTTGAAAATCACACTAACATCGGTCAAACAATGAATGTCAAACGAAGAACATTTATTATTAAAGCTTTTTGTAACATCTTTAGTGAATATTTTTTAAAGCCTTTGTCTTTTTTTCTTATCAATAAAACAAACTTTAAAAAAAGGGAACGCAATAATATTAGACCAGCATTTCTGAATTTTAAAACGGCTCTTTTACTTGGAATGAAGGTGAGAATAAAATTAATTAATAAATTTGAAATTTAATTAGGAAATACGCCTCGCTGAGGATGTAATGGAAGATACGAAGTATGCGACACAACAAAACCTTTTCAGCGAAGGTTTGTTTTATTTTTTTTAATTAAGTTTATTTTTTTCACAACAAAAATGAACGTTTGGGCAATTTGTATTAAAAATAGTGTTAGTAAAAGCATCGCGCGTATACGACTTTATCCCTATATGAGATACCTAGCCAATCGATTAGTTAGAAGTGAGCAATCAGCATAGCATCCTCAAATAACAATGCATGCTATAAACTTATAATACTGGTGTGAGAGAATTATTATTTTCAAAACCTCCCCAAGTTCCAGGTTTATGGTGGAAAATGAAAATAAATAAATATCAAATTGAATTTTTGAATTTTAATTGGCGTTTACATAGCTGTCAGTTGTTTGACAGTTCGTTGGTGCGAGTGTCAGAATCTGTAAACAACTTTTAAAACAAATGCACAGATTAGAATCATATTGAATCAATGGTAATTTATCAAAAAAAAACATTTGATAAGTTTGTTGTTTTAAGCAATCGACCGCCATCAGACAGCTATCTCGTATATTTTTTATCTCTTATCTTATCAAAAGTGATTATATTTATGAAGCGCTCGTTTTCCTTTTACGCCAGTTTTTATGAAAGAAATAAAGCTTAAATGTAACGACGAACATAAATAATATATCGTCGTTAAGCTCAGGGCGTGAAGCGTGCGTGATGTGTTCAAGCCCCTTCTCTTAAGTTTCTTCTCGAATCCACCTACAGAGCACTCATCAAGCAAGGTATTCGCCCTCTTATGGGTAGAACCCTAATTATTCAGCATGCAGTTTTTAACCCTTTGGGAATTATCATGAACATATATCTGATTTGTCTTTATCTCTAATATAAATGAAAGTTGGGTTAGTTCGAACACTTTATAACTCGAGATCGGCAGAACAGATTCTTTCAATGTTTGATTTATTGGATTCTTTTCCTCCTCTCCCGGATAACAGAATAACTAATAAAAAGTTGAAAAAAAAGATATAAAATATAATATTTAAGTTAGTATGGAACGGATCGCCTGCGACGCGCCTACGCCATCGCGGGTAGTTTCCTCTCATTCTCGCATACGTGATTGCCGCTCTTACAGTAGCCCATCCCACTTATTCCACCGCAAAGTCAACAAAATTATCGGGCACATTCGTTTCGGTAGGTACCTACTTCATAATATTATGTAGGTGAGGTAGAATGTGCGCGCACATTATACCTATTCTCACGTTGTTCCCGCCAGAGCTCTGAATACGAATGAAATATGGATGTTTTAGAAATACATATTATTTAACATTATTATTTTATTAGTAACTTAATCAGATTAATTATGACTTTTTGATTCTGGGGGCGCACTGCACATATGAACGGGCCGCCTCTGGTTAGGACTACAGGACAACGTCTGTCGGGAACGCTAGTATTATCTATATTTGAATTGAACGGGACAGGGTGGATAGAAAAAATTGCCACATATAATAAGTTCCACCGGCTAAGCTGAAACCTTTGTTTAGAAGTGTGCATTAACTCATTTTATTTATTTATTAGAGACACCGACATAACACTGAACACAAACTAAGAAAAATATAGAATCTTCAGTGCTCCATTAGCAAGTAGTGTCTCCCGCATGGTTATGTAAGATTATGTAGGTACACATGAGGTAAAATTATGTTATGATTATAAAATACGACACGCTTAGAAAATGGTACAGGAGGAATATAAACCATTCATAACAGGATCATATTATTAGAAAATTTATACATTTTTGTTCGATTCGACTTAACGGTTACGCGAGTCCTTAACATACGAAACTGAAATTGATGGTACAGGTATTGAATGAACTTTAATTAAATAGTTTACATATGCAGGTAGCTTTAAAAGGAACATTTCCATTTTTCTGAAACGTTTCATAAATTTTTCCCGACCCAAAAATTTCAATATATTTTATAGAAACGTACGGGCAAGTTGAGTTCCTCTGGAAATTTCCCAAGTTTTGATGAACTTTATTTTTTTTAAATAAAATCTATACCTACTATCAAAATTTTTAGGAAACATTAAGCTCAACTAAACATTTTATTGAATTATAATATTTTTTTGGCTAAATAGCTTTTTTTATATAGAATAATAACATTTTTATTAAAACTGCATTTTTCTGGACATTAGGTTTTGTTTCTCTGGATAATTTAATAAAAACTGTATACCTACCCTCATTAACATTGAATTTTTGGAACAGAAAAAAATCAAGAACATAAAATACATAAAGCAATTTAATAAGAAATTACACAATTTATAGGAAACAATAAAAAAAAAAGAATTTTTCTTTAAAAAAAATCTTAGTATAGGTAGTATGCTATTTCCAACAGCGTTAATTATTGACGCGATCATTATCACGTTAGCGAAATTCCAAAAAGGAGAAAAAAAATTGTCACTTTAGGGTTCCGTTGACCGGATGTTAGTTTTCCTAAATGCCTTATGGATTTTGGCGCAAAAACTTTCCTTGTTATAGGAACGGTAGAATTTCCAGTATGATCAAGGTTGTAGATGTTTTCTGGAGAGAAAAGATACTTTCTCAACACCAGATTTTTAATGAATTAGTCAACATTGTCTTTGTTAAAACTTGTTGCTCTGCCAATACTTGTAGTCTATGGCTTTCGAAGAGATATTGTTGGAAAACGTTTTCGAAATTTAATCAGGCACTGCTTCCCAGTCAAATAATTATGGCCCAGTTTTATGAAAGCTCCTTTTTTTCGCTTTTGCGTATTCTAAGGCCAGATTACAAAGACTTTTGGTAAAGCCTATACGAAGAAATGCTGTTTTTTTTTCAAATATTCATACAGTTGAATTCCTTCACCATTCAAGGGCACTCCACATCATCAATATTTTCCCTTTTTTTTAATTTTGGATAATATGCAGTTGACAGTTTTGAGATTGCGTATTTTTCCGCCACTTTCCTTATACTCATAGCTAAAATAAATTATTTTTAAGCCATAAATTTCAATAAAAAAAATATGTAGGTATATATATTAGAGGCTGCAAATTAATTAGAAAATTTACCACTCAAAACATCACTAACAGGATCTTTGAGCACATCTTGATCAACTTCGTGACACCTAGTTTTTCCAGTTTTGCTTCGTGAAATTATTTGTACAGATTGACTTTTTATAACAAAAAAATGACTGAAAATAAATTGAAAATAATTAATTACTTTTTGAGTAAAAAATATTCAAACGCCGCTCCACACTTACAGTTTGAATAGAAATGACAGTTGTCACGTTAGTGTTGCATGATGTTCAAATATGTATTGAAGTGTGTTGCAATTTCAAAATAAAAAGGTTTATTTTTTAACTGTCCAGAGGAACAAGTGTCCAAAGGAACACAACTTGCCCCTATGATGCGGAAAATGTTAAGTTGAATCCTAGCATTTATTGGATGCCCCTAACGCCCTAATGCCCCAAGAAATATTATCTATGTTAAGTTTGAACTACTCAAACTTTTTCGTGAATACCATTCTTGCCTAATGTGTTTGTCAGCCCACTGCTTTGCTATATAGAGTCTTATAGACTTATTGTCTGTTGAAATTGTTTCTCAATACGTTGACGTATAGTGGGTACCTATACTCGATAGTCGTTGTAATTTTATTTATCAACTAAGTACTTTGAAATGCGAGACGATCTATATATAGTGTCTCAAATTAGATATAAATACATTATTCTTTCCGATCTTGGTTTTCCTCTGAATAAACCAATAGATTAACAAAATATTAAAGAATAGTGAGATAATGTGTAAAGGTGAGTAACAGTTGGGCGGGTTATCTCGGGTAGTGAGCATTCCGTTGTTGGCAAGGGAGCCATTAATATCACATATCGGTGGAGTACTTGCAACCTCGTTATTACAGCCAAGACGTGGATACGTAAAGTGAAATTAATTTCCAGCTCCCTCAAAGTGATAATACACATGCGTTCCTCCCCTAAACCTGGTGGTAGGTACCTACCCTCTCAGCCGTTAATGCCTGGATAATTATACCAGTGACAGCCACTCACACAATACCGATTCTACATTACTAAATTACTTGTTACACAAGTGATAGATTCGACTCAACTTGTCATTAATTATGATTATTCCAACTGCTTGGTGGCAAAACTATTTCAAAGCTTGATAGCAAATGTGAGAGATTGTATCGATAAACCTTTTGTTAACAAACTATGCTTGAAATGCTCGTCAAAATGAAGTTTTTATATAACATAACTAACGTAGGTACTATTAAGGTATTCAGAGGCCATAAGAGCCTTTTACAGCATATTATTATCCAAATCATTCAGCAGATTCGAAGGAGCGGATCATGGTGTGAGAGTGTCTTCCTCGTTTTGGTATGGGAGGAAGAACAGCGCTTTCCACGGCCAACTCATTCGGCATCCTTAACACATGTCACTTATTGCCTGAGACATTTTTTCCAGTCAACCGGTCTCGTCCAATCTGACACAGGCCAACCTCGGGTAGAAATCAAATCCGGAACCTCTTGATCTGAAATTCAATCCCCTAGGCTACTGAGGTCGTATAATTTGAAAGATAAGAGAAAGTAGCGTATTCCTTATAAGACTCTCAAAAGATAGAAGAATATCCCAAGACAAGAATTTGTAAATGCTAGATTATACATTTTCATTACCCAAAGAAGAAGTTTTTAGAAAAAAATATTGATGATTTCAATAACGGAGTCGCACTTTCAGTTTGTACAAATACCTACTCCAACATTGATTTCGTATGAAAAGATCTCCTGAACCATTTGAGAAGTATTACGCCTTTGTCGAATCGAACCTGTCGGTGTGTACCGGCTGTTGAATAATACACGTCATACGTCATAATACCTATTGTTATTTTTACATTCTCAATTCTCTACTAAACACGTAGTGCTCCAGGGACGGTCACGTTTCCACCAGCCACTCTTGTTGCTTTCTACTTACTCCCCAGTTACAAATGTATGCTCCCACTTGAAACGCACCATCATTTATTCATTTTTCGCTTTAGTATCTAGTTTCTGTGTCGTATTGTTTTTACGTCTCCGCGTAAACATATTATCGTCTTATCGTGTTTACCATACTTGGAGTCGAGGATATTTCAGATACATTTACTTCGTGAGTGTTTTTTATAGTACCAACCTACTAAGTATTTTACTTTAGTTAATGAGCGGTAGCTTTTGATGCTACGTAAACTGACTCTTAGTAGAAGTAATTTACGAAGATCCGAAATGTTTCATTGTCTCCTGTGATAAAATAGGATGTTAACCTATGAAAATATAGGTAATCAATAAAATGTGGGTATCAAATAAATCCTTTTATTCTAATTTTATTCTTCTCTCTGATGGCTCTACAACCCATATTATCGAGTCTTGGCCTCTAACATTGCATCCAACCTCTTCACTGTTCTCTACTCTAACTTTCTAATTAGGGAAGAAGTTTTCATAGGTAGATATTATATTATTTTGTCTCTTCGGTGAATTATCTAAAAACACCTGTAAACGATCAAATTTGTTGGTTGAACTTCACGTTTTCATCAAACAACAGGTAAAACGATACTATGCATAATTAACGTTTCAAATAATGTTTTTCATTACTGTGTACTTTAATGTTCTTGCCGTGTTTTTTGCCTTTGGTGAAGTGGACTTCCAAATATCCGACCACCCAAAAGATGGCAGGATTGTAGGGATTCCACGTCATAAGAGGCAAAAACAGTAGGAACATAACAGGCCAACAGGCCTAGTAAAAGAGAAAGAAGGAGAATAGAGAAAAAAGGACAGATTAATGCGCAGTACCATTTGATGTCGACTTCTTCTTCTTCTTTAAGTGCCACTCCTATCGGAGGTTGGCGAACAGCTGCAAATAAGTCTCACGGTCCTGGGCAAGTCTCACCAACTCTGCAGCCTCTGGCACACCAAACCACTGTCGTAATTTCTTTAGCCAAGAGGCTCTTTTACGACCCATACCTCGCCTACCTGATGTCGACTGGGATGACATTTTGACAAACACCACCGTACAATATCGTCAATCAAAGCCGCACACTAACAAAAAATAATTTGACAAACACGTAAAGTTTTATAAACAAATTATTGATCGTTTACAAGCCTTCGCTTTTAGATTATTTCCAAACAGACCCAGAAACAAGAAGCCGTGGTATGTATTCACGAGATGGGTAATTCTTAAATAATTTATACAACGTCTGTGTCTGAGAATGATTCATGTGTTCGGATACTCGTGTGGATAGAAGGAAAAGAAGGTCGGTTATAAACTGAATCTAAATAAGATCCGCACTAGTTTACAGCTCGCGGAGGAATTCTCAAATGAGAGGAGCCCATAAACAATATTATTCCTTGATTTGTAGTACTGTCTGGGGAGTATTTTCAAACTTTGCTGGCAAATGTTATTTTAGTTCCAAGCAAGAAATTTCCAAGAGGATAGGAAAAAAGAACACAACATAGGTAGGTACTTACTCGAAAAACCGGTTCATACATGTTCCCCGGTTTTCAATTAACAACACACCTTTATCAAAAACGCAATGTTATGTACTTACTTTTAATACCTTCTTATAAAAATAGGATCTATCCAATGATGCTTTGTTGGGTGTTCTGGTTAACCCCTTGTAAATCAGGAAAAAATATACTTCTCTCTTTTCTTAAAATATCTTCAGAATACCTTGCTATATAAAAAAAATAAAGTATAAAAGTGAAGTGCATCAAATTATATTATATAGGTACTTACCTACTTAGATTTTTTTATATTTTTGGGATAACATTGAACTGATAACCGGGCGGTTCTTCGCTTAAATTCGTACTGAATGCCGTAAGTTCGATTCCAGGTGACGATCATCTTTCACTTTAATAAAACAACCTTTAAGTAGCTTACTGTGAAAGAGCCAAAATAAGTGTATTTATGTTCAGTTTGAGCATGGATTCATAAAAAGAGCTAAAATAATTAAACGAAGGATATTTCACAAAAATATAGGACATTCGACTAGGTGTACAAAATTATATTTTTTGATATGTCAAAGTATCGGAAGATTCTTTTGAATAGTCATAGATATGAGTCTAAATTACCGACGCGACTCAACCATTTTATTTTGCTCTTGTACAATTTACGAGAACATTATTCCACGAGCGTTGATTGTGAAGGGTGCCTCTATTAATATTTCACATTCAGCGAACATCCCTCTTACATCGTAAATCAGACGGCCCTTCTAAAGTTATTTTCAATTTGGAAATCTTTATGTTCATTAATAAATCAGTGGGGAAAGGGTTGCGCTCGAGAGACGCAGCGAACAGATACTTTTTTTTCAACAAACGTTTAGATGGAAAAACTATAATGATTTCTTTATGCTGTGATGGAAGATAAAGTCGGTGATGGATGCTGTGCAGAGGGTTGCAACTCATTCTGGGAGTCTATCTAGAGACTATGACAAACGACCTGCACAGTATACGTCGCAACCTGAGACTGTCGTGTTAGCCAACTAACATTATTAAACAGAGTTCATTTTTTGTTAGCCTTTTTTATCAATCAATCTTTCAAACTATACCTACTCTTAAAACAGTCACATTAAAATTTAAGAACTAACTTTATTAATGTTCTGTCATGTAAAAAAATGACGCATAAGTTGAACGAATATGTAACAACTAATGACTCTAACAATTCATTACTGATGATCGATTTTTAAATGGGCTTACGACCGTCTTCTACTGTTATTTCGAAGGCTGGCTTAGTGTGATCACTTTACGTTAACAACGTTCGCCATTAGGTGGTAAGTAATGTTTAAGTCTCCGAAACTCCTAATCATGAGAATTCTCGACATGTCGAAAAATCTCATGTATACAACAATAAATATTTAATAATTAATGAGATATAGAGATTAAAGTTGGAAGTAGGAAATTATTGAGAACAAGAGAGCAACCAAATTTAAAGACTGCGACTGTTGTCATTTATTTCACGCCAGGATTTGAATATACCCATTTTTGTTAATGTCTCATCTTTATTGCCTATCTTTATTACATAATATTTAACAATCTAACAGCAGAAATGAATTGTTAGTCATTAGTTGTTACATATTATTCGTTAAGATCTAGTCCTGAAAAATGGTGACAAGAATCTAGACATAATTAAAACGTTGTGCATACGTTCACTACATTTATCATACCCAAAGGCCATAAACATTGCACAAGATTAAGTGCAATGCAGAGTTCTTGTTACCTCGCGATGCCTCTAAATATGTGGTTCAAAGGGAGAACGAATGAATGAATGAATGAACCCACCGCACATAAGTACAGTTGAATAACAATTACCTTTAAAGGCAAATAATCCTTTTTATACTTTGTTTTCTGTATATGAAGTATAAACTCTCTTTAGGATGGTCGATTCCGGTCCAAGTCAAGCCATCATCATTGACGACTCAACCAATTGGGGGCCAGAAGGCATGAAAGGTAGTTCAATGGAATATCACAATTCAAGAGTTTTAAAATAGGAAAGAATTTGGTTATTTACTTACAGCATACCCTTTCTTTATAGTTCTTAGCGTTGTGATTCCACTTTTTATTAATTTGAGGCTCTCAGCAGACCCCGCCTTGTTACCTTTTCGCTGAGACAAACATTTTTGGAAAAAAGATGTGTAAAACATTTTTTTTTTTTTTTTTTTTTTTTTTTTTTTTTTTTTTTTTTTACCCATCACGCCGTGTCCCGTAAGGGGTAGGCAGAGAGAACGGACCTCCACTCTTTTCTATCCAAGCATACTTCTTTCGCTTCTTCCACCGACATACCATTTCTCATACAGCTTCTCCTATTTCTCTTACTTCTTACCTGGCCTTCCTTGAGGACGGAATCGATGTGTTCGATCCACGTCATTCTCGGTCGCCCACGCTTTCTTACACCATTCCTTTCAGCCTTATGAATTTTCTTTGTCATTCTGTTTGCATCCATTCTTTCCACATGCCCAAACCATCTCAACTTATTAACTTTCATCTTTGTCACAACACTTACTTCCATACCACATTCTTTCCTAATATTTTCATTCCTTTCCATATCCCATAAAGTTTTTCCACATATTCTTCGTAGAGATTTCATCTCTACTGCATTTATACTACATTCTTCTTTTTTCGTCCATGTCCACGTTTCACAACCATACATCATCGATGGTAGCAGGATTGCGTTATGCACTAGTTTCTTTGCTTGTAGTGAGACGTTGTTGTTTCTCATTATAGGTCTTAATGCACCGCCCACCCTGCGACCAGCAACTTTCCTACGTTCGATTTCTTTTTCACACTTTCCATCACGACTAAACATGCTTCCTAAATACACATACTCATTCACTTGCTCAAGACATTCATTTTCTACGGTTACTTTGCAATTCGTTCTTGCTTCATCCCTTTCAAATACCAACACCTTTGTTTTGCTTACATTCATTTTTAGACCATTTTTTGCACAATTTTCAAACACACTTGACACAAGTTCTTGCAAATCATTTTCACACTCAGCCATAAGTACTAAATCATCTGCATACATAAGCGCACATACCTTTATACCATTCAATTCAACCCCTATATTAATATCTTTTAACCCACTGACGCAAAAATCAAAGAACAAATTGAACAACCAGGGTGACATGACGCACCCTTGCTTCACACCTTTCGTAAGATAGAACTCCGGTGAAAGGTGACTGTTCACCTTCACACACGCAGTACTTTCCGAATATAGCGAAGCAATGGCACGAATCAACCGGTTATTCACTCCATACATTGATAGAACCTCCCATAATTTACCCCTGTCTACCCTATCATATGCCTTTTCCAAATCTACGAATGCACAGAAAAGCTTCTGATGTTTACTCAAAAGCTTCTCCGTAATCATCCGCAGAGCGTAGATCTGATCGGCTTTTTATTTAAACATATAAACATTTTATTTAAACATATAATATTTCTGTATTAATAATAAAATGTTCAGTGCTGAACAAAAAGTACATACTTAAGTAGTTGAAATGTGGTTTATAACTTGCTGCCGAATGCAGACATTTACTTTGAGCGAAGGAGCCATAAGCCAATTATAGAACAAATCTGAAGACAGCGTATATAATTGCTAGCATGAGTTCTGGAACAGCGTTGTGTGATTTTTATTTCTATTTCAAACCATAAAATGATCTGCAGTTTCATATTATTTTCTCTTCATCTTTGAAACAAATAATATAAATATTTTAATGCTAAAATAATGACTCAAAGTTTGCCAATTAAAACAGTTTAAAACAAATCTTTGAAATAATATATTTATAGAACAAATTTTTCATCGCTTTTATTATTTTCAAATAAATAAATATACCTACCTACTTAATTCTTATGTCATTTATTTTTTGTAAATCTTATATTCATTGAATATTTCACAATTTGTCAATTCAGAAATGAGGCACTTATTTTTTATCGTGCAGAGTGAGAATGGGCAATCAGTCAATCAATACATCCTTTAAAACCCAACTTAGAGTAATAGCGAGGCAACAATTAGAACTCTTAGCCGCAGTTTTAATCATCTTATCCTTTAAACCATGTCCAAATCTATCTGATCTTAGTATGAGGGGGTCTTTCTCATCTTCGAGACGCTGATGGGAGGAAGAACAACGCTCTCCTCGGTCATCCATCATTCGGCATCCTTAATACATGGTAAAATCAGTGGGAAATCACTGATGTTTAATAAGTAAAAACCTGCATACTTTTATAGAATATGTAACAACTAATGAGTCTAACAATTCATTACTAATGTTCGATTTTTAAATGAAACAAACCACTACGAGCGATCGTCTTCTACTGTTATTTCGAAGGCTGGCTTGATGTAATCACTTTACGTTAACAACGTTCGCCATTAGGGTGGTAATGTTTAAGTCTTCGAAACTCCTAATCATGAGACATACTTTTCTTCATAAAATATAAAACCTGCGTTGGAACAATCATAACATATACTAGTATATTCAAGAACCGATACAACAAGGACGAAGAGCCTAGAAGGTGTTTCCGGAGAGATCACGTAGATAGAGCAGTTCCTGCAAGGATTATAAGAATAGCAGCTGACTCTGTACCAACTCTGGCAGACGACTACGAGGTGGAGGGATAGCTGGACATCCGCTTCCCAGGAAAATGATGATCCGAGAGAAGACAGGACGCAGTCCGAACTGAAGTAGAAGAAAGAAATAAAAACCATAAAATTAACTCTTAAAAATAGTTGTTCAGGTTTTATTTTCTTCTATAATAAAATATGTACGTACTCATTGTTCCGTACACCGTATTTTTAGTCCTGCCCTATTTGCTACCATATTGGCATTAATCTGCTTCAATATACCAACCATCCTTAAATCGTTGAATCCCAATTTCTTTGCAGTGGCTCAGAAAAGGTTTCGTCAAATCAGGCGGTAACTTCTAGTCGGTAGATATAAAATAATAGTAAGGTATATTATATTGAACATGAACATAAACATTGCGCAAGATCGAGCGCAACGGAGAGCTGTTGTTGCCTCCCTTTTCCCCTGAGTGGGGTGTAAAAGGGAGAATTGATTGATTGATTGATATTATATTGGCAATAAAATAGGTACGAGATTGTATTTTGATAGATTGAGCTAGAATCTAATTCAGATCTCTGTATGCTGTAAATTATATTTTGTACTTACATGCTGTAGCCGTGCGTCATATTATTACATGTAGGTATACGTAAATTCACTGAATTTAGTATAATATAGAAGGTACGAATAAAGGTTCAAATTCGGTTTATATGTTGGATTCTCCCAATTTTCAGTGAAGCGTTCGCAGAATGTACATATTATATTGAATACATTATACGGTGTAGGTACATACATGCGTATATATCTTATATTATAGTGAACAAGAACATTGACCGACTAACGTCATATTCGTGAGCCACATAATATACACACATCTAGAGCAGTAGTGGTGCGTTATTTCTGTTATTTGAAGCGGGCGGATACACACATAAAAGGCACACCTGTTGCAAAAAAATCATTTGTTTATGACTTCTACGTCTATAAAGCCATTTGTATAAGATAACATTTTAAAAAACACATACATTGGCAAGTAGCCAATTTAAATTAAGTGTTCATCATGTGTAATAAAATCTCACCATGCCTATTTGTGTAGCCTAGGGGTTACGACGCTGCCTTTAGTACTGTTTCGTACTGGAGGTCGTGGGTTCGATCCCAGGTGCCGACCATCTTCCTCTTTCAAGACACAAGCTTAAAGTAGCTTACTGCTACAGAGTCAAAGAGTGTAGTATTATTGTTTTCACTTTGAGTGAACACATATTCATATAAAAAAATAAAAAGGGGAGCATAGCATTAGAGGGGATTGGTACCACAGCGTACAGCAGGTTTCGAACCCCGGTTTCGACAATTTCCATTTTTCACAATACAAGCTTTGCTCCTGTGAAGTTTCCGTGACATTTACGCTGGTGTGAAGTAACAAAATTGTGTATATGGAATCGTGTACATAGGTACAGCACCCCTACAGAATACTTCTGAAAACTCCGCAGCCCACACGAACTTCCCGCGAGTTTTTCACTTAAGTTAGTGAGTAAAATTCGAAATAGGGGTACAGGAAGGGTTGCCAGGTGTTCGGTATTTTAGAAGCGTGTTCGGGGTTCGGTATGACAAAAATACCGAGGAATAGGCGGTTCGGTATTTTTTTTTCCAATTGATTCTCCTCCCTAAAATAAACCAGTCTTTTCCGGATATCAAATTTACGGAATAACTTTTTTCTTTTTTAGCGCATTTATAATTTTCTGGACACCAAAATTTTGTGAATGACCTTTTTTTAGTGAATTTATAACTATGCGGATACCAAATATTGAGAATGACCTTTTTTTGGTGAACTTTCATCTTTTCGAATACCAAATGGCAACACTAGTTCGGTATTTTTTTGGAAAAAACCTGGCAGCCCAGGGTGCAGGGACCTTAGGCAATTGAAAATGGCCGCTAACGGTATCGGTCGGTGGGTGTCCCAATAGTAACACGTTCAATCGACAGCATTTTACGTTGTTACCTTGGGAACATAATATAAAAATGTATTTATCCAAACTAACGTATTGTTAAAACTATAATTGTGCAACGAAGTCACAGGCTGACGGGGAGCCCCTAGGTGTTATATTATAATGTACATTAGGCCTCGGTGTTTCAGCAAGACTCATTAATTATATGTGGAAACCATTTCCCAAGTATGTTAATAGCCAAACCGATGAGAAATTCTCCGTTATTTTTATACATCAAGTTGTCTTATAGATTAAGCTATTTCGCCCGAAACATTTTTCACGGCTCGTTGAAGAGTGTTCGGAGAAATGTCCCAGCTAGCTGAAGTAGTGGGTAGCTGCCTAGCAACGTTATCGTATTATCTCTGTCCGGCTGTGTGACCGTTTCAATTAAGCGTTTAATCTACAAAAGGCTCTCAAGCCAGAAAAAACGTTTGACACCAAACACGTGCTATCAAGATATTTTTTCCAAGACTATAAAATTACTAAGTATTATAGAAAGTTGCGGAGCGAAAGGTTAGTATCATCCTCATTTTCAGAACATTATTAATTATACAAAAATGTTTCAACAAACTAGCAGAGTTATAGGAAATTTTTCTGACCTTTACATATCTTCCTACCTATTATATTTATGCATTTCAAAAGGTAATATAGAAATGGGTGGGTGTTTTTAGATTTAAAAGAAAACGTGGCTTTATTATGCGCTGAGTAAAACCACGATAAAATTCTGCTTATTTTTCTTCCTGTCATTTGATAATTAGGTTTATTTTTCAAACGGTCAAATAGAATGTATGAATTTAGTTTGAATGAAATAAAAGCGAGTCTGTTCCCATAAATTAATTTTACCTACTGAGCAGGGGGTCGTGACCCGTTGTTCTGTTAGATTAGTAGAAAAAACAATGTTCAGCATAATTGAAGTGATAGAAGAAGCTATGGTAAGGAAGTTTAGTTGTAGATTCATTGTCAAATGAATGAAAAATTAGAAACCTGATTTTGTTACATGCAACATTTCTTCCTGCCGAGATTGTAGCAACGTATTTAAAAAAAAAAAGCTAGAACTCAATGCAATAAATTCAGCTCTTATTTCATCTCTTTGCTGGTCTTCAGAAAGGCGATACCCTAAGAAATTTGTTTTGTCACTAACTACGATGTTTTGGCTGGATTCGTCCACCTTGAACCCGCTTCAATCTATTTCATCTGTTTCATCGTAATATTTTATCAATCACATACATTTTTTTGTTATCTTTATAATTACCCTTACTATGCATTCGTTTCTTTTGAATATTGTTGCAATAAATTAATGTGATTTTCCTCCTATTTTACAATACCAAGATCCAAAACATCAATACTTACTGTTCTTCTTCTTTGTCAGCCATCCCTCCACTGCTGTATGTAGGCGTAGGCCTCTTCTAAAGTTTTCCACCTTTTTCTGTTTTGTGCTGTTTATAACCAGTTTTTCCCTGCGATAGGGTTCTTGCTGATCTTGCTGTTCTCAAAAAGGGATTGAAATTAGAAATAGTCAATTGGATGTTAAAAACCAAACAATGTGTTTAAAATCGAGAACGCCAGACCGATTTGACTAATTATGATTTCGAAATATTCGTATACGTTCAGAATAGTTGTAAACGGTTAAAAATATGGAATAATTGCGAGGAAAATAGAACAAAAACTAAGGATTTGTTTACCCATATAAGGCTTTTTACAAGTTGAAAGTTTATTAGTTACAAAGGAAAGTATTGTTTTTGGTTTTCACTGACTGGAAATGAATATGGTATGTTATGTACTTTGAATGCAAATGTGTCAAACCCAGCCTTTACAAAAAAAAAACATTAAATTATCATATTATAAATAAAAATAATATATGTAGGTACCTACCTGTTCTGTTGCTTATATCATAATGAAAATAAATAAAAAGAAGCTAATAGGTAGGTCGAAATAAATAATACAATTGAGCTGTGGCCCTGGTAATTTTTCATTTAATTGAAACAGGAAACTTCAAAAGAGAAGCAATTATATTGGATTAGAACAAACACTGGGACAGGAAATTGATATTAAATTTTTTACTTTTGTCTTTTCGCTCTCCACTTAATGACGGGGAAGATCAAATACAAATATTTCTCCAGAAGAATAATAAGGACAGGCGAGTACACACAGGGGATGTTTTTCTTGCGACATTCGCACGAGGGTTGTGTTGGTGGATTTGCTGAATAAAAACATTACTAGAAAATGAATACTTATTGTTTGTTCAGGTTCTTTGAATTTGTGTCAATTATTGTAGATTCTCTCTCTAAGGCTTTATTTATTTTAATAGTATCCATCTTATAACTAACTATTAAATAACAATACTCTATAATATTAAAACTATATACTCGCCATCTAATTCTTTTACGAAAAGATAATATTATGTTCGCGCGAATTTAAACTCCTCAAAACTGATCTATGAATAGTAAATATTTCAATAGAACCTGTTAATGACAATATTTTTTCTCAACAAAAAAAATACAAACAGTTAGTGGTTTTTCGGCTAAACACATGAAAAAAATTAAATTAGATCAACTTAGTATTATGTAAGGTAACATTTTTCGATGGTTTTATTCAGCCTTTTTGTGTCATTCATTGATAGCTATATAAGCTCCGGAACACACCTCTCGTAGTTCCCACAACTCCCTCCCAAAATGCGATGTTTTCCCTATAAAATTAAATAAATTCTTTAGATTTTATAAACCAAATCGCATTTTCACGATAAATTAGAAGTGCGCGAGCGCCTTTGTCAATCTCGCATTGATGTTTTTTCATACACACACAAATATACACACACTTCAATTTATAAATACATTACTACTTATAAACAGTTTAAATCTAGTAGAATTAATTAAGCGGAGAACTTGATGTACCAATCATTTTTATGCCGTCTCCTTTATAAAAAGCAGAGTAAAATACAAGTTGAGGATATATCCCACAGACGTGCGAAGAAAGCAGGAGAAATATCGGGAGAAGAGAGAAGTAATATTATGCATACCTGAAGTAATACATTACGCGAGTGCCGAGCATCTCTACTATAATGTATCACTTGGAATTTTAAATATAATAATACAGTCATCGCACAGTGTTATGTAGAAGTACACCTACCCTTCATCGCGCGCACTACTCCCCAGATATTCCTGGAGGTATTCGCCAGCCGACGTCATATCTGACTATTATTAATATGGAACAGAGATTCGCTTCAAGGATTCCTGTTTGGTGTATTCAGTTCATTACTGATGTATTGATTGTAAATATAACCCTCATTCACAAAAATGGATATATAAAAACCAGGTTCAATTTATGCAATCCACAGATAAAATAGTGTTGCAACCGGTACGAGTACAAACTTATTATTCTGCTTCTTTTACTAGGCCTGTTTGTTGGCCCTATTATGTTCTTGATGTGTTTGCCTCCGAAACGTGGAGTCCCAACTATCCTACCATCTTTTGAGTGGACACAGGCCCTGCTAATATGCCAGAATGTGGAATGCCATATTTTATAGATCTTGGTATCCGCCAACCTGAACACATTCTAGTTCCAGAACCTTCTTCTCTGTCGCCCCCATCTGACAATGTCTTTAACTTCGCATATGTAGCCTTCTGATTTCCGTATTTCGTATAATGTCTCTATTTGCCAGCGATATTTCTAAGTAGGTACTTTAATTTCGTTGGTGCAATGGATACTTCCGGTTCTTTCAGTATCGGTTCTGGATTCAATGCCGTATTATACTTATATATTCTGACCATGCTTTGGATGTTCATATGTTTATGTTGCCATCATATGGTAAATTTCTGCATCCAGAAACTACGTTTTATGAAAAGGCTTTTAAAGCAAAAATACAAAAACATGTTTTTACTGACCTCGTAAAGCTTACGACGTATGTCCTATAATTGTTCAACTTTCAGATGTCTAAACTTCTCATTTTCATCATCAATTACATAAAGTGTCGTTAATTCCAATGTTGAAAATTTACAATTGATAGAAATCGCCAATTGTTTTGTAGAAGAAATTTTAATTCATATATTAAAAACAAATTATCTTTCTAAAGATAAATAAATTCCAGATAGGTATAAATTTTTGAAAAGCACTTCAAGTCCTTCTTGGTAGCTGCCTGATAATCAAAGCGGAATCGAGTTTCATTTTAAGATCCAATAATTCCGAAATATTATTCGAGTTATGATTTGCTACTCGCTAAGTTCGTAACTCGAGGTCCCGAATCCATTTCATCCTCTCATCAAAAGGAATAGCAATCATTCGTATAATTTCTACTATAAATTCTCACCTCTTCAAAGGAATCGATATAACGCCCACCTGAGTCAGTCACTCGACTCTGAGATTATAATGAGCCAATCATTACTCGAGATATTAAACGCGAGCCGAGATGTGGATTCCGATAAAATGTTATTACTGTTTTTGTTATTATATTATTTTCTTCTTGAAAAGCGTTCCAATCGCCAAGTATTCCTACTGTGCAGAGATTGTTTTTATCCTCGCTTAGATAAGTTTTTTATTAACTGCTATTTAAAACGTGGAAACTTTGTCCGTACATTAGTCATTTGAAAGTTCGTTACCGTAGAAGTGGCATATCTCTCTATACGTATACCTAGGTACATTTTCAGCTGATGCTGAACTAGACTTAAAGATTGGTTAGGTTTGTGGTGTGTACTCTTTAGAACGTAGAATCTCGCCAACTGCTGTTCGCCGAAGAACAATAAGTTAAAAATGCCTCCAGGTCTTACTACAAAAGTTTTGTGGATGCGCTCCATGCCATGTTTTACTAGAAAACAGAAATCACAAAAATTAACGACTTATCTGCTTTCTTCTTCAGATACTAGCTTATGGAAAAGTCTTTTTTTTTAAACGAATCAATGCAGTGTATACGAAAAGAGATTTGTTTTAATAATAATAAGTAGGTAGACACTTACTTGCTACATTTAAAGAAAAACCAACAACTACTGTTGGTTTGTTCGTATGAAGCACCTACCTACCAGTGACCATTCCATCAATTTATTAATCGAAATTCAGATAAAAGACTGACCACCGATGGGCGAATTTTGTACTTAATGATGGATTTCGCGGACAATATCAAATGATATCAACCGAGCGATATTATAAATAAATTCATAGATGAGAATGTAGCAGCAATTTATTTCAAGCTAGTGATTTCCAAACGTCAAAATTCTAACAATAATTTTAGCGGAACATTCAGTTTGTTAAAACGTGTTTTTTCAATTTTCTTAAGCGGAAATCTTACGGAATCTTCAGACTTCTGAAAGACGGGTCTTTAAAAATGCAGAATCGTTTTTTCGTTAGGTACTTGATATCTGAAATAATTTGTTGGTACCTGTGTATTCACACATATATTTCCAGCTACCCAGAATGCATTTTGAAAATATTCATAGAAGGTACGTCATTTGAATTGTTCTTTTTGTCTACTCGTGTACAAAATTCTCTATAAGTCGCGTACTTGTTGTGCGGATGTGCAAAAATAGAAATAATTGTACGTACACGTTGGCAAGCTGGGTTTTGTAAAGAATAAAAATAGCACAATACTACTACAATAAATAATGTATAATATTATAAAATTGTAAAAGTTGGTCTATGTGTAGTGATTTATTGTGGGAATAAGAATAAAATAGAAAACGCCATGGGGTACGCGAATCAATATGCAGCCAAGGAAGTGCAGTCGCCAGTTTCCCGAAGCTTTTTCATTGTGGGAATAATAATATAACCTACATAGTATTATGCAACATTCCGCTTCGCACAGCATGTAAGTTGCATCATGTTTTTTTCGTTGTTCCTCAGTTTTAATTCATTCATTTCATCCTCATTCACGATAAGATTTCTCCTCCTATCAGTGCGTGCAACTATCCGAGTTTTTGATGTATGAAATTTGGAGCAAGTTTAATTGTTTTTCAATTAGTAGGCAGGAACTTCAATTCAAATTTTTTTTATTAATCGTATTACAGGTTTCTAACTTCAAATTGCGACATTTTTCATTGTGTAAAAGCACTTTTTATGTAAAAACACTTTCACTTTTTATAGGTACATTTCAATGATTTAACGGATTCCGCTCATTTGTTGCACTTTTTTTTAATGAATCTGTGCTTACTCGAAGTGAACACAAATACCTACACTTTCTTGACATCTTTCACACTAAGCAAAGGCTTGTGTCATAAAAGCGGAAATGGACTACACGGCCGGGATTCTAACCTACGACCCCCAATAGGCTGTACGTACGAAAGCCGCCGATTGATACCACTGGACTACCAACCACCTCATGTATACATTTGTATTAAAATTCATTTGTTTTCATGTATATATTTTAATTAAAATCTCTTAAATATAATTTTTTTGTTGTATATACCTACCTTTGTATTTGTTTATTTCGATTATTTACATGGGTCTTTTGTCTTTTTTTAATTGGAATAAAATAACGCAGTACGTATTGTCTTTCAAATCAATTTGTGTAACAACAACGTTCGCCAATTAGGTGGTCAAAAAGTTGACGAATCCCTGAAATTTTCATTATGGGAATCTTTGACATTGATAGAGAATAGATAATCCCATCCCTCCGACATTAAAAATAAAAAAAAAATAAAATCTTTCTTTATTTCTCGCATAAAAAATTTCGCAGACAATTGAAACATATAAACAACAAGATTATACAAATAATAGTTTAAAATAATATCAAATAACACATAAATGAGAAATCCCACAAGGCAGTGCCCGTTCGTGGGTATTACAGAAGTATTAGGTATATAAAATTGGACTTTTGTATTATGGAAGTTAAAAATAAAAATACTAAAATATATATGGAAATTGCAATCAAAAACTGAATAAAGAAATGCATATCCAATCCAACAATATAAATATAAATAAATAATACTCAGTCAATATTAAATCATCCATTGTAAACATATATAAAATAAAACAAATATAACTAAAAAGATTTAATAAGAAAGGACCTATGTAGTTATATAAAGTATAAATATGGATAAATATATAAAAACAAAAGATACAAATCAAAACATAGTATAGTATTAAAGAATAAAGTAATTGAAATAAAAACAAGAATTACAAAGCTACAACAAAAAAATTAAAAATTTGAAATAAAAAACAAAAATATAATACAAATAAAAACATATTATGTAAGAAATTAAGAGTTATTAAATGGAACATTAGATGATGCAACAATTAGAGAAATATATATTTTAAGTCAATAGGATAAATCAATTATGGATAAGAAATTTTTGATAATGGTCAACACTGATATCCTGAGTCAATAACAAATAAAACCATGATAAAAAAGTATAAAAAATATAAAATAAAAATAAAATCCTGATAGTCATCAAGTCATTAAGCAAATTGATAAAAAGACAATTTAAAAATGTGAAGAACAATGTATCAAGTTATTTCAATAAAAACAAAATAAAGATCAAGACATTCACATCAGTAGAACAAATATACATATATAAAATAAAACAAAACAAATATAACTAAAAAATATTAAAAAGAAAGGACTTATGTAGTTATATAAAAGTATAAACATCGATAAATATATAAAAACAAAAGATACAAATCAAAAATAGAGTATCGCATTCAAAAAATAAAGTAATTGAAATAGATTAAACAATTACAAAGTTATAATAAAAATAAAAATTTGAAATAAAAACAAAAATATAATACAAATAAAAATAAATGTAAAAAATTAAGAGTTATAAATGGAACATTAAATAATGCGACAATTAGAGAAATATATATTTTTAGTCAACAGAATAAATAAATTATGGGTAAGAAATTTTGATAATGGTCAACACATATATCCCGAGTCATTAGAACAAATAAAATCATGACAAAAAAGTATATAATATATAAATAAAAAATCGTGACGGTCGTCAAGTCACACTATAAAAAATAACTGCTAGGATCAACCCCGCACAACCAACCCTTTACTCTATTCAGAAAAGAATTATAACTCCTAAGATGCCTCAGATTTATAGGAATGGAGTTATATATTTTTGGAGCTATATAAGCAGCATTTCTCTGACCAAATCTGGTCTTAAACTTTGGGAGCCTATATTCGTTACCCAGTCTTATACTCGCTCTACAATTAGCCGTTGTAGTGAATCCACTTGGGTTCTTCCTTATAAACTTAATACATTGGAGAAGGAATAGCCTTCGAAGGTCATACAATTTTGACAACCGAAACAACTCATCAGTGTTAAATTTCATGGGTTTCTTATACATAATCTTTATAATCATCCTCTGTGTTCGGCTCAACGGAAGTAGATGAGCGTCGTAAGACCCTCCCCAAGAAACCATTCCATAGGTAAGTAGGGACTGAGTCAAACTAAAGTAGACCATGCGTGTCACCTCCAGTCTCACAACATCTGCTAGTCTCTTAAATACATACATCTGACTTCTAAGTCTCTTAGTAACATGGTCAATATGCTTATCCCACTTAAGTCGCGAATCAATGTAAACTCCGAGATACTTTGTACATTCGGCGCCCCGGACCAACATACATTCCTGACATTCACTTGTGCAAGTGTCGCTGTGGAATCTCAATGATAGAATATTGGCGTTCCCCGGGGCTCTCCTCTTCGTTATGTAGAATGGTACATATAGGGTTTTCTCAAGGTTAAGAGTGAGCAGGTTGCCCTTCAACCAACTACTCACAGTTCGCAAACAGTTGGATGCATTTCGGTTCGTCTCTTCCCAAGTGCGACCACTGACCGTAATAGAAGTGTCATCAGCAAATGATATTATAAG
Organism: Mystacides longicornis; assembly: GCA_963576905.1. Lineage (NCBI taxonomy): Eukaryota > Metazoa > Arthropoda > Insecta > Trichoptera > Leptoceridae > Mystacides > Mystacides longicornis. The sequence goes on along the minus strand of OY756433.1, from coordinate 16,480,753 downwards.
GCCGGGGACATTGATATTGCAGAGTTCATTGATATATATTAGAAACAACACAGGACCCAGAACTGTTCCCTGTGGTACACCGTGGACAACAGTCCTCTCAGAGCTGAAGCAATCACCCACTCTAGTCTTTTGCAGTCTATCCGATAGATAACTTTGCATCAATGATAAGCATTTGCTTCCTAGTCCAATATGTCTCAGCTTTTCAAGGAGCCGGGCATGGTTTACTGTGTCGAATGCCTTACGGAGGTCAAGGAAGATAGACAAAATGCAGTCCCCACGATCAAGTCCCTCCCCAATGAACGCAGAAAGCCTAAACAGTGCATCAGCGGTTCCCATTCCTTGTCTAAAACCATACTGATTTTTTGACAATGTGCCCTGCGTGTCCAAAAATTTCACCAACCTACTTTTAATAGCCTTTTCATTTCATTCAAGTATCAATTACGAAAATCTTAAGATATCATTAATAATGTATTATGTTTGTTGCATACCTTTCTTGAAATACAACTACAGGTATCACTCAACTATTTTAGGGGTCAACTGCCAGAAGGTAACAATTGAGAACACCCTTTTGAAATAACTTATATTTATTTATTTATCTTACTTATGGTCACAATAGTACATCACAACAAAAAGGCAATCAGCACAATTATGTTTGTCAAAAAGAATAAAAAAAAAAATTAATTTGAAGTCAAGGTTGTTCAGATATTCAGTTGTCCCTCACTCGGGGTCATGAAGTCGGCAGGATCACCCTCATACGCTCTTATAACTTATAGTTTGTGAATGTTTCTTCTGCACTTATCCAACGAAATTGTGACTTCAGAGAGACTTCAAAGAATTCAAAGTAAAAATTTCAATTTTCCGTCAATGAACCTTCAGCTAATGCCATTTTGTACATACATTTTATATAGTTTTCAATGTTTTTATTTGTGTTTTTCTATTTTAAATTTGATTTTGACAATGCATAATGTATACCTACTTTCATTCAATTTCCAATTTCTATATTCTACATTTCACTTTTATTTTATTTATATGACGTTTCTAGATGCATTTTGTTTTTAATTATTTCATTTTATGTGCCCCTTCCATTTACCATCACACCAAAGATTTAGAATTCGATTAGTGTTATTTATAGTTTCTGTGATTTGTAGTTTAATTTAAGTTTTGAGGAATATGTTTGTGTTGTGTAAATTTATGGGAGATTTCCAGCTTGTATAGTATGTTTGATTTGTTTTTTTTTATAACATGTAATAGGCGTTTTTCGCCGTGTATTATATTAAATAAATAAATAAAAAATCCTAATTTACATCACAATCAGTCGAAAATGGTTTTCAATTTTAAACTGCAAGTTCTTTTCGCATAAATTTATTCACTGCGGAAAAATAATTAAATCTATAACGTGATGCAAAAATAATCATTCCGATCGCTATGATATCCCATTGTTTGCGGACTAAAACTCCATCCATGCCGCCTTTATATTTTAACCTCGAGATTTCTTAATAGACCGAGCTTATTTGCATATTTATTACGAATCTCTTCCGTCTATCAGATTGCAGATATTCTGCCAAGATTTTTTTCTGTCTTATTTACATTACAAAGATCCCAGGAGTATTTTTTTATATATTATATAAACCTACTTACTATTTGTATACGTCATAATACAGAAAAAAAAATTAATATCTACCTCTTTGTATTTTTTTTATTATCATTGGAGCCACAGACATCAATAAAAAACAAAATAGAATGGGATGAAATCCATTGTATGTATTGTTAACATAAAAGTAGCTTTTGTTCAAAATATGACATAACTAAATTAGTAAATAATAGCAATAACATTTCTTATTTAATTTTTTGATGTGTTTATTTTGGCTTGAATCTTTAATTGCACTCAGATTTATTTAACTCAATGCACCATGATAGGTTAGTATTTAAGTTATAAAATATGTAAACCTCCAACTGTATCTAATCAAAATAAAAATTCTGGGTTTAAAGTATCACAAAGAACTATACACAAATAGAAAGTCTTAACCCAACAAACATTTAATTAAAAAAAGAAAGTTGTTTTGTCTAAAATCAAATTAGGAGGATATCAATCGTGCAAAGATAACATAAATGTATTCGCCAAGTTAGTGATGAGATAAAACTTCAATGTCCCATCCACAGCTTCAATACCATCTAAAAGGATAAAAACATCTTTAAATAATTAAAATTTGATTTTTTACGTTTAAATCTTCCCTCATTATCGGGGATTTTAAGGGTTGTTATCGAGAAACAGACATATTACAAAATGTCGACAACAACGAGGAAATATGCTAATAGGTTTTAAACATTTTCCAACATACTTAAAGCTCGTACGAGGTTTTGATAGCGACAGACCATCGGAAACAGTATCAATTTCAAAGCTCCCCTTTAAGCTTTGGTTATACTTTCGCATATTATCCCAATTAAAATTTTCCTACAGGATACTATAATCAAACAAGCATACCTACCTTGACATGAAATTCAATAGGAATAAAATGAAAGAAGCTACGTATATTTAAAGGAATTCTGGGAACATTATTAAAGGAATTTTTCGATTTGACTACACAATATTTTTCTCTTTTTTTCTTATTAAAGTCTAATTTTGTTATTAGAAAACAACCTACATAAATAAAACACCCGTTTGATAAAGTGGTGTCATTTTCGTCAGCAGTAGGCACTTAGCACCTGATATTATTATTATCATATTTAATGCTTAATGTCATGCTTAAAATATAGCCAGGAATTTGTTACTCGATAATAATAATTGACTAAGTACCAAAATCTTGTAATAGAAGACTTCCTATAAGCCCCATTTACGGGCATAGGGAGGCAGCAAGAGCTCTCCGTTGTGCTCAATATTACGCCATCAGCTGCCTGGATCCCTTCAGGAATCTCCAGGGCTTATTCCTTGTGCCTTTTTTAACATGTGGAGGTTTAAAGACGTGAGGTGGTCAACCTCACCCTCCCAAACTGATTTTTCGATATCCTGCCTCTTACAGGATACTCGATAAACCAGCAAAAAGAGCCGAAAAATATATATCGATATTTTGTCCAGTTGGTGAAATAATTAAGATGACAACAATACATGGGTGATATAAAATTAAACGTAAATATAATTTAGACTTACCTTCTTACATTTGATTTACAAAACTTTAGCAGTTTCTTATTTTGTAGGTACAAATTCATCAAGATTTTTTTTAAATATTAATAATTAGTGTCACGGACATAGAAATAATATTATAAAAAATTTGAAAATTTAGAATAATTTTTTGTTTGTAAGAAAAATCTGTTTCAATTTTCATGTTATATTTTTCAGTATCGAATTATAATCTAACGATGTTCTATCCAGTTCTATCGTGTTTTTCCAAAGAGTTCCATAAATAGAGCGGCCTACTTGCCTTGTATTTTATGTTCTCAATATGAGGCAGTTAACCGCTGCGTATTTTTTATGAATTCAGTCTGTCACAGACGTTGCTAGGTGACGCATCGTGTTTCTTACATAATAATTGCCCTCATGTGTAATGAGATACTGCACCAATTATGCAATAAGATAATAAAAGTGACAATATTGTATCTTTTAACCCTTAAAAACAATTTATTATATGTTTTTTTCATTTAATAATTAATAATATTTTCTACAATATATTTCAATATTATTTGACATATCGATACCTCAATATGCAAATTGGGTAACTCAAAAAAAATAACTTTTTTGGATGAAAAAAAACGACATAATTTTGATACATAACGATTCTATAATTTGAAAAAAAAAAACCGCAAAGTGGAACCTGGAACGGGGCCCAGGTCTCGGGACCCTTAGGTTAGCAATCACAAGTGAAAGTAACAGAAAAAAATTCATTCCTTCATATACATCTTCCTTCAAACTTATTAGATATGGAAAAACTCTTCAAGTCATAATTTAATGAAATCGTTGTTCATGTACCCTCATGCCCTTTTGTTTTTTTATCATTTTAATTTGTGATCCAAGGTTTGCTTTATTTCTGTTTTATGTATAATTTTCTGCCCAAGTATTTCATATTTCTCTTTTTACTGGTTTAAATTTGAGGCCCATGAAAATTTATGTGCTACATATTTTCCTTCTTTTAATTTTACAAGATTGATATCTCTCAGTTTTCACCAGAATCTGAGTATTCTGTTGACCGTAATGTTCTTGCAATCTCTTACAACATTAAAATAAATAAAAACTTCCTTATTCTGTGCTTGTAATGATATTCAATCAAACGATTTTCTTAATCAATGTCATGAGTATACAGTTTCATCTTGAATTTATCCAAGACAATTCTCAATCTCAATCAATCAATCTCGGTCTGCATAGAGAATAGAGTTGCGCATTTTAAACGTTGTAATACTAACAAACTTTTCCCTATTTTTCTTAAGGTGTTATTAAGACATTTTATTATTATGTTGGATTTGCCGAAATCACCAAGAATGTGTATTTGAATACAGAATTTTTATAACATCATTAGGTAAATCGTTTTGTCAAAAATGCAGTTATCCATGTTGTATATCAATGTATCGACACCAAAGAAACATAATAATAACATTGTTGCTTAGTAAACAGTTTGTTACTATAGTAAACAAATATCTACTGAAATATAAACAATGCACTAAGTAAAAAGGTTGAATTCCATTACATTCGCAGTATAAGTCATTTATATCGAAAATTAAAATTTTGTAAGTCATCGTTATGAATGTTTTCAGCGCATTATTTAAACACAATTGGAACATCACCCGCACACCTCCCTCCCACCAAACTGGGCACAAATTTAAAGTGAATTTTCTTCCTATTAGCCCCTCTATTTATGGAACTCTTTGTGTTTTTCTTTACTCCAACCGCAAGAATTAGTTCTAGGTCCTTTTCAATCTTTGTTTTCAATTCGGTTCTTATTATGTAGGTAAAAATTCATTTAGAAATTTAAAATATAAATTTTAAGTATTATATTGTATATTATGTAAAATTCATAAGGTTTTTACGTGTAAAAATGTGTTAGTAAAATATCTATTGTTATTTTACCTGCGTTAACGAATATTTCCATTCCAATTTTCAGTTTACCGGAAGGGGAGGAGGGTATGGAGCATCGGAAGGAAATTATCAGGGCGGCGGGGGTACGAGACCAAGGACGAGGGTGAGTTTTTATCACATTATTGGATTTTTATTCTCCTCGAATTACTCTGCAGGAACCATTTCTCTTCCCAGAATTATTCATTTTGATTTTTGTTGACATAAAAAGTGTGACAAAGCGAGTACCTATCTGGAGCCCACATTCTCCACGCAAACATTTTTTTATTTGCGCAAGCACAGTGTTATTATACACCGTGATTTCGATTAAACTCAGATCATCTCTATATATAAAAAAAATGGAGCCATATTGTCCTCGGTCATTGCATCACGCGTGACCGGCTAGACCAATTAAGCAAATTCTTATTTGTATTGTTTGCTATGGTCAGGAGAAGGTTCTTATTAGGGGAAAAATTAAAAAGTTCCTCAGAATATAAGAAAATTTAAGAAATCTTAACGTAGGTCACCTTCTTAGTGCTTTTGGCAGTATAAAATTTTCTGTTTTTGAATTTTACTTGGCGTTTGTCACCTGTCAGTTGTTTGATATTTGGTACGATTTTCATAATTTTCGACGTGTAAAAATCGTTTAAAACAGATGTATCCGTCAGAATACCATTGTATAAACAGATAATGAATTTATCATTATTAAAATTCGTATTCAATCTTCATAGTTTTAGACACGACAACGTCTGACCGGAAAGCTAGTTTAATTCATAAAGAAACTAACGAAAATCTATACCTTGCTTGAATACCGTATGTCCAAATAATCTGCCTGGCATTAATCAGAGTTGTAAAATGACGAGAAGTCGTAGTTAGGGTATCTCTTCCCTGAAAATATGGCGCAGCCTTAGAGCATTACTTTATTCTTAACAAGCCAGCGACTTAATTCATTTTAAACATGGCGTGCAGACTGACTTGGGCTACTTTTGTTCTCATAATTTTGAAACTATGTACATAGGTACCCACACATTTTTGTAGATATTTCGAATTAGGCGTAGATTTCCATAAGATTAAATAGGACTTAGCATGTGGATGATTTACTTAAAATACGCGCTAGTCCTCAAGGAAGGAGGCTGCAAAATACATTACAAAAAAGCTGTTCTTTATTTCAATTATTTCTATACTAAATTTCCACAGTTTTGTTGTAATATTGCTAGGAACGAGTACTCAGAATACGCCATTATTGATTACAGTGCAGTTTGTACGTAGTTTTGTTGATAGATATTACATTTTTAAAGAAAATAAATGTCAAAATACCTTAGTTTAAGTGATATTCTCAACATAATTCGCCGCAGTGATCGCCGAAGTTGGGAATACCTGACATGGCTTCAAAAGAAGTATCTTCTTTTATAAATAACTAGGAAGCAGACCCCCAGGATGACCACCTAAACGCTGGAGGGACAGTTGGCACTCAGCTTCCCAAAAGGACAACGTAGCAGGAACAACAGGCCAAAAGGCGTTATCAAAGAGGAAGAATAAGATATTATTTCTTATGCATTTTCGACTTTTTAATAGTTATTCTGTTATCAGGAGCTGAGAAGAATCCAATAAACCAAAAATGATATCTGTTCATCCGATCTCGAGTAATAAGTGTTTGCACTAACCCTACTTTCTTTTATATTGGTATGTAACATTCAAAGATTCTGACTCGATTTCTTCCAACAGCCAACATAAATTATTGATGTCCGAAAAATGTCTATGGAGCCACAGACGTTAAGTACAAGTCTTAAAGATAAACTAAGAAATGAAGAGATCAGATGCCGAACGAGCGTCGCAGATAGATCGCATCTCAAAACAAAAATGGCGATGGGATGGACATGTGGCAAAACGGTGAAATGAGAAATGAGCAACCAGAATTCCGAAATGGCGACGATATCAGAACAAAAGGCCAATAAGGAGATCCCAAAAAAAATGACTTAAGGACGTTGATCCCAGTCGCAGGATAAACTGATCGAGAACGATGGAAAAGTTTAGAAGAGGCCTACAATCTGCATCCAGCAGTAAAGAAACGTCAGATAAAGGAAAAAATATAGGTATTTTAATGTTGGAGACAAACCATTAATTGGATGTTTTAGTTAGGGTTAAAAGAGAAGATTACCGTATTTATTAGTGGAACAAGGCGTGTTTAATATGTTAGTTGAGGTGGCCGGATGTCTCTAACAAGATAAAGTTTTCAAGTGAATAACGGATCCTAGTAGGTACAATATTTACAATCCAGCCACGTACTGTGCCAGTCAGCCCGCCTCGCTACGGCCGCGTTGCAGGTGATATAAACTTTCCGAAATATGAAGTTTTAAATATTTCCTCTGGAAATTACTTTCGGAATTCAATTTCCTGTTGCCGTTGTGGTTTTGGCTATGACATTACATTCCTTCATTCACAGAACTATCCCGCCAGAACATTGAAGTATATTTTTACTGTTTTCATTATATCCTCATCGTATATTTTATGAGAAAATAAATACGCAACATAAAAGACCTTTCCCGAACACATTCTTAAAGCCTTTTTTCTGAACCTACTCATACTAGTTCAGTTCACAAGTATGAACTTTATTATCGTACACACCATAAAACACTCCAAAGGAATATTCAAAAGTAGGTAGGTACCAAAATGGAATCAAGAACCCCAACTAAAGGTTCACTTACAGTTTCTTGCCTGTTCCATACAAGAATGTCATAGCAATAATTTACTTGCATCGTCTAAACATCACGTTCAATTCTTGCTCCTCTAGGCAGGTTTTGCATTAAAAAATGTTCTTGGTCTAAACCAAACTTGCAATGATTGCATGTAATTCTTGTATACAATTTGATTCTCCTTAATTTGAAAAAATGAGTGCAGTGAGTGAGGGTGTGTCAATTGTTGTTTCTGTTCTGAGGAAAGATGATAAAAAATGATAAAATATTGATTAAATTTTTATATTTTCTGTATCCCACAAGCACTCATGACTACTATAAATCTCGTTAAATTTAATTATATCGGAAGAACCGAATTTGATCACTTTTTGACAATTTTTTTTAACAACAATTTTCTCTTAAACGTTCAACACTTGAATGAAATATCTGACAGCGCAAATACATGCAATTCTTGAATCAAACGGTAGAAAATGGTAGAAGTCTATGTTTAGACGTTTCAAGACTTAAAAGCAATCGTCGACCTAGCAACACTCTCATTGGTGTAAACATGAGCTACTTTCAACTATTGCTTGTCAAGAGTTGCATTCCATAATTATTGCATTCCATTTTTTGAAAATATCTGTGTATAAATAGGACCGTGCAATTCTTGAAGGTTAATAAATTGCATTCAATTATTGCATCGACATTATTACTATGGAAAAGGCAAGAAACTTGCATCGTGTAAACGAGCCTTAGTGTACCTAATATTACGTTTGCGCCAATTTTTTATATGAAGTTTTGTGTCCAATACGACCGAATGAGTGGCGTTACAAATAAATCCACATGAAAAAACACCTTCCGTCAATGTAATCGTAAACACAATGTAACACATGGATTGGGGCCCAGACATCACAAAAATAATAAAGATACCCACACACTAGGCTGATTTGAATCCACTGCAGAAAATTATGTGCCCTTTTTGGGGGCACAATTAATGAGTTAGGAAATTATTGTCCACTTATGATTCAGGAAGTCATAGGTTCTAGCTCCGATGTCGATGACATTCATTTAATATAAACCAGCTAGGACGTCAAAAATTATATTTATTTTTCAATCTAAAGCAGTTTCGTTGTAATAAAAATATTCTAGTTTTTTTATTAATTCTTATTTAAAAAAAATAAGCATATGTATGTCTATGCATATGCCAATAAATTGAGCTTATTGAGATTTTAAATCAAAACTTAATTATGTACTCAGATATTATTTTACAAAAGAAATCATTGCCAAATAAATGGGAAAGAATACTTTATCAAAATGTCTAAAAAAATTTGTCTTAATATCAAATTCAGTCTTAAATATCGATACTTATAATATATAAAAAGGTACATGTCGACCTATACCTAGTAGTTGTCAATTTTCAAAAATATTTTGAATCGAAAATTTTGTTTTTTTTTCATTGAAACGTTTGTTTGGAATATTTTGTCGCCTTTTGTATTGTTGATCGTTGTTTGAAATATGCAAATTTATTCGTAACAAAGCTAGCAAAAAAATACTCGAATAATGTGTAAACGTAGGTAGGTACTGAACTGATTGTCCAACGTATCTCTGGTCTACAATCAAAACCCGTATACGAAATTCATCCCCTTTTTATCAAACAGTCACTTTCGATTTAAAATCACATACTAGTCTCAATAAAATATGTTGTGCGTTGACTATTCAATATATCAATATAACGTTTTGATAATATTAAAGTATTAAGCTTAATCAATTTGAATGTCCATTTAAATTTGAGTTTATGATTGGTATCTGGTACACATAACAATCAATCTAGAATAATTCAAGAAACTTCCTAAATTCTCAAAAATGTAATGAAAGGTTGAACGACATAATTATCTTTTTGTCTTTGAAAAGGTCTGTTGTCAAGTGAATTGAATGTAAAGGATTCGTGGGGCACGAAATTCTTATAGGGTTGGAATCCTGCCTCGGTAGCCCGGTGTATATCATCGCCCATTTCTGATAACGTGACCGCAACGAAGCTGGCTTCTTTTCGTACACAACCTTACTTGAGTTTTTTTGATAAAACAGTCTTAATTTTATTTTATTATCTAGAAAATAGTTAATAATATTTAAGCAATTGATAAAACCATCATTTTATTCCCCGCTATCTTTTCAATACAACTTGATTTTCTAATGCAATATTCCTTTTGTGCAATGTTAAACGTCTGATTTGCGATTAGAAGATATTATTATGCATTTCAAACACCGTCTTTACATAGATAGTAGGTATTATTATTTTCTATCAGTTTCTTTTACTCACGATTGTTAGACAAGTTTGTATCAAAGGATCGTGAAACGTACTTACAGCGTTATTGAAAAGAAAAAAACAATGTTATTTATTTATTTTCGAATGGCTCGGTTTTATTAATAAATTAATCTATGCTCACTCGAAGTGAACACAAACACACTTTAAAATCTTTCACACTAAGCAAAGGCTAATAATATTGTCCTCTAAACTCTAATGAGCTGCTTTAAAATTTTTCATTCTATACTACCGGGCCAAATCCACTATAGCCACTGAATTGCTCTTGAGAAAATCATCGTTGTGGATTTTTGGAAGATGGGTTTTCGTCACCAAACTTACGCCTTCTGTTCACACATGCACTCACAGCTAAGATTTAATTATTTTTCCCATATCCAGAATAGATAAAAAAAAATCAAAATAAATGGTGGCAACTTCATCTATAGTAGGTACTTAGGTATTTTTTGGTTGTTTTTTTTATAACGCTGGATGGACATGTTATTGAATGTCTATGAAGAGGATTTGAATACTGACTTAAAGATGGACTGACAATTCGAGTATACAGGGCTTGCCTTGAGGCAAGTATGAACGTATGGAAGGGACTTACGTGCCGTGGTAAATGGAGGGGTGTTGCAACTAATCATGATAGAGCCTGTAGGTGCCTACTAACAACAGGTGAAACATTTTGTATGATGCGTAGGGGTTCACAACAGGTGAAACTCGATCTACATTGGATTGGGTTTTGTGGTTTAGGGCAGACATCAGTGCTCCGCTACAAACTATGTTTTTAAACCTGCTTCAGATCAAAAGATGACGTGCTTATTCCTGATTTTTGGTTTAATTTAAAACGTAACCGTCTTCTTTTTTCTGGTTACTACAATACTAGGATAGAGCTACACGAATAGTGACAACTCTGTTCCATCTCCACTCCTCTCTGTCACACAATGCTGTAAAAGGCATATAATCATTATTATAGGGCCTCTACAGTTACCCCTATATACAGTGAAAGAAAAAGTACACAGTGAATATGTAATCTTGAAGCAAGCAATTTGCTTTGTTCAAAAGGAGGTATGACAGTAAAAAGGAAAACACGTTAATCTATTTATTGTTACTTCCATTAAATACATAAGTGTAACAACATTAATCATCAAATGGTATGTGGTCCCCAAATTTAATAATAAATACGGTAAAAGAACATTAGAGTATAACGTGCCAAAGATACTTAATATGATGCCGGCATCTATTAAGGAGTGCAAAAGTAAAAATATTGCAAAAAAGTTAGTCAAGGAATGGTTAATAAAGTGTGGATTTTTGTATAATTAGTTGTTAAACTAAAAACTGAATATTTAATTTTAGGTTATTTTAATGTAGGGGAGACCGGGGCTACAATTAACAGAGGTAAGTATTAACAAGCATTTTTCTCTAAAACTATACCTTCGACACCAGCCAGTGCTTAAGTTAACTTGTCAATTAGATCGCGCCGCATGCTACAGTAATGGTCAGATGCGCTCCGCGCGTCATTTCAGTGAGTTATGTGCCAGTCGATATTTATAAGCAGGTAACGAACATTTTATAGTTCACGATATTTTGATTAGCACAATAAATATAAAGTGTTATGATTATGTTTTTTGTTTTCCTAGTAGCATATTTTATACTTAACAATTCCACGTTTCAAATTTGAAATGATGGTTGTCTTACATTTTATTACGTAATTTAATAATAAAAATGTACCTTTGGGGCTATAATTAACAAATCGAGGGGGCTTGTATTAACGTGTTAAAACCTACCCCACATATAGGTTTAGACGATGTGCCTAATTTAGATATAAGCCTGACTGAAGTGATATCTTGAATTGTAATTCAGATGATGAATCCGAAAACTTTTAGTACGTAAGCATTTAAAATAGTTCCTTATCTTTGATATTTTTGTTGATTTTGTATTAAACTACATTTTATGTAGGTACGTTGTTTAAATCTAAAGACGATGCTAAAGTTTTAAAGAAGATGTTCATGAAAGACTCGTTACCTAGCTTTTAAGATAAAAAAATGTGTCATTTTCTACCTCATTGTATGATGTTGTTTAAGTAATATGACTAGTTATGTTTAAATACAAAATTGTGATCTGTTTAAGACTAACTATTTATTATTTTCATTAGGTACCTAATATAAATATATGTCGTACCTACACGTATTTACTTTTCTTTATATCAGTGAGTAAAAAATAACATATCAGTGAGTAATAAATAACACATCAGTGGAAAAAATAGACAAAGTTAATTTTTACCCCTTATGTTAATACCTGCCCCACACCTGTTAATTCTAACCCCAAACGTGAGGTAACAATTAACAACTGCCATTTTTAAGAAAAAGCGTTCTATCTTAAGCATCGTTTCTATTATGGTTGTTTTGAGATAAGAACATAATAGCTGAATGATTAAAGCATATGTATCTCAAAAATCAAGTCTAAATGTTGAATAATTTCTAAGATACAACTAAAAATATTTTTTTTGTTAATTGTCGCCCCGGTCTCCCCTAGTATATTATGATTGAGTTCATATTTTAACATGAACATAGAAAGAGAACACGCCGACAAATCTTATAAGATTTGGCGTGACTCAATTTGTTATATTTATAAATATTTATTTGTTTTATATATAAATAAAAATAAAAAAAAGACGTATCAATATATTATTATGTTTTTATATAAACATACATAGGTTTATTATTATGTATTATTATTCGATCACCTGTAGGGCTATTCTCGTAATCAATCGCTTTTAAAAATCACTTAACGATAAGATGAAGACACGATCGCAAGCAGTCGTATTCACAAAACTATCGCAATCTAATATCCTATAATATCCTATCTGGAACTGGATCATTTTCATACCGATATTTCAAACATAACGAATTTTTAAGATATCTACTAGATATCTTGTTTTGTGAATACCAATCCGCCATTTTATGATTGTCAATCAAGATAAGAGCGTATTAAGACCGCTACGAGAATAAGGGCACTGGTCTATCACTATAGTGGCCTCTGTGGTTTTAGCACTCAAACATTCCTTCGACAATGATAAAGAGCAAACCCGGGTGCCTGATGTTACGGCCTATCCATTTAACACGATGTCAGACTCTTTTAAGGAATAACCTTGCTTATTTGAGTAAGATTATAGTTGAATTTTTTTTCAAAAACAAAATATCAAATGGATATTGGAAAGGTATTATTGTATTTTCAATTTACAATATCCAATATATCGCCAACTCTATCTAACACGAAGACGCAGTCATCTCTGAGCGATATGTATTTTATTTCGATCCCGATATTATGGTGATGTCTGAACATTCGCTTACTTTGTGCAACAATCTTCTCAATAGCATTTAAATTGGACGCCCTCACGGTTTCATGTGCAGGAATTGGTTTCGTAATAATGTGCGCTAACCTCCTCACACAAACACATACATTCGATTTTTATCACATTGATTGTTGAAGCGAAATGGCAAACGAACGCTTTTATTCCTTATGCTTAGTCCACACTAGGCAACAACATGTTGGCGAGAATACAATGTTGCCAACATGATGCTACAAACAAGCAACATTAGATGGCATATTATATTAAAGAGATTTGTTGCTTGTATCCGTGGATTCCGTTACAAATGGGCAACATCGCCTAGTTTTGACAGTATTGTCAATATTTTGCGTAAATCCTTATGGCGGAGGTTTTATGCATACTTTTACCTGCCAAGTAGGTATGTATTTCCTTTAGGTAAAGATTAAACAACAATACACACTCTATTGTTGTTTAATGTTTACCTATCCAAATGTTGATATTCTTATTTATTTTGTGTGGTTTTTTTTCTGTCCTATCCAATTGGATTTAAATTTTTAACTACTGTGTTGTTAAAAAATGTACGTAATGTTATAGACATTGTAAATAACATGTAAAAGGCTATTGCCGTTGATATTGAAAATAAATAAATAAACATAATTAATTCTATTTATATCTCATACGAAAAAGTGACGAAATTTTTAAACGAGTTACTATATAGTTTAATTTTTGTTTAGATTTCGCTTAGATTTTTTCCCATTTTGAATTCCATTCAACCATTTACCCAAAAAAACTAATTCGTTTTTTGCAAAACAGCAGTTATAATATCAAGAGCAGCACAGACACCAGCAACTTTTTATACTCATTTTCAACAACAAACTGGTGTGGACGCCAAACATCCCTGTCAACATGTATCCAGATACAATTGAAGTAGGTAACTTTGTCTATTGCCAAGATATTGACAGCTTTTTGATACCCAGTGTGAACATGGCTTTATAAATATATATTACGGTTCTTGTCTGTTAGGTTAGAGTGTGGTTATAGTGTATTCTCGAAATGATCGAAATAAGAAGAAGACGCTGAATACCCGCATGAGTAAGTTGTTGACTCGCTATGAACTTTATTGGAAAAACAATGTAGCTCTGAAACGCAATCAAAGTTTCTCAACAATGATTCGAACCGTCCTATTGTAGGTTATTACGAGAACTCGAGTATTTCAATTCAGTGCAATCGCTTTAAAAAGCAGGTAGAATTTGTTTGCGGTGAATGGAGATTTACTTGACAACTAGCTTTCCCCACAGACGTTGTCCTGTGATCTTACTATGAATATTGAATTCGAATTAAAAAAAATGATAAAAATTACTTTTAACCAATGTCATTACGACCGATGCATCTGTTTAAAACCACACATTTTCCATCCGAATTCAGTCAATCGCACCAACTATAAAAAAACTGACAGTTTGTGTCAAACGATAATTTGATTTCAAAATTAGATTTATTCACTTGTCGCGATTTAATTTATAAAAAAATTCTCTTCAATTTTAACAAATTAGAAAAAAGCTTCGAAAAAAAAATCCATTAAAAATCTGCGTGCCTATATTTTTAATATCAATGGTTGTTAGGTAAATAAAAATTCTATTTCTTCAGAATTTTTCACAGATAGCGTTGTTGTATCGAATTTTGTTCCATACTTTCTTTAATATTATATTTTATATTATTTCTTATGCATTTAGTTATTCTGTTATCCGGAGCGGAGAAAAATGCAATAAACCAAAAGTTATAAAAATCTGTTCAGCCGATCTCGAGTTAAAAGTATTCGAACTAACCCGACTTTCTTTTTCTTATTTATTATTTTTTTATTTATTTCCATTATCAATATAATTACAACAATCAGTTAAAACATATCATTATTGGAATTTACTGTCCCACGAGACAACGTCTATATAATATATATTATATCAACGTTTACATCTTTAGATTTCAATATTGGCTTTACAACACTGACTGAGTCTTGTTACTATATTATTATTATTTTCTATGGGTTTTTTTCTTCTTATATTATTTGTTTATAGAACTTCAAATGTCAAAATTCTTCAGTAGATAATCCTCATAGTGTTACAAAGCTGGGAACATCATAACGTACCTACTTGGCAACATAGTTGTAAAACATTCTATACCTGATTTATTCAAAATTTCAAATAATAGATATGTTTTTTTTCTTTTGAAAATTGTGATCAATCATTTTTGTGAGAATTGTTGAATAGAATGTCAGTGCGAACGATGACATAATAACTATTAAAAAGTTGAAAAGTGCATGAGAAATAATATAAGATATAATATTAAAGTTAGTATGGAACGGATTTCCTGCAACGCCAACGCCATCTATGAAAAATTCTATAACAGCAAATTATTGTTTACCTGACAACCATTGACATTTAAAATATTGGTAGGTACGCAGATTTTGTTGGTTTTTCTTCGAGCTATCAGATATAATTTTTTATCATTCAAAGATATTTTAAACGTATTTTTGTATAAATTACAATTTTGATATAAATATTTTTGTAAGGACTACAGGACAACGTCTTTCGGGAAAGCTAGTTTATCAATAATATCCAACTCGTTCATAAAACATTGGCATTCGCGTATTAACTACTATTCAGATATTCAAATATAACAGAAATTACCTAAGAATCTGTCGTTATAATCGTTCTTCCGTCTTGGGTTTTTATTTCTACGTACTTACATAAAGTTTTCCGTCAAACCTTTTTTTACTATTGTTTGGAAGGATATAAAATATAAATTGAGTATGACATATTAGTCTTCTCATAAAATTTTGCTCTATATTTTATCGTGTCAAACTCTTAATTGTTTTATTAAATTAAAAAAAAAATGGAGCCGGCCCTGATACGATCACGTCGACTGTGTTACATCGCCGTGCAACGGATTCCGTTTAATTAATTATTGATATAACGAACGGAAGTGGCTCAGATTGACGTATCGAAGCGTTTGACATCCAATCCCTCAAAAAGAGGACAAAATATTTCCCGGCCTATTTTTTTTTGTTCCCGATACCAAACGCCTACCGGGTAGGCACTTTGTAAGTAGGTAGGTATGAACGTACTATGTGTTTGACAGCTAAATTGGCGCGGTGTGGACGCTTGGAACTCTCATTTATTATTCAACAACTTCGCATATTGAAATTAACTCTGACTCCATTGTGGTTGATTTTCATTTAACTTGGAATTTACGTATTTTTAGACTGTGTTTTTTGTAATTATACAATACATATGAACAAACACATTTTTTCTTTGAGTTTTTTTCGCACTAAATTATCACGTTTGCTGTGTTTATGAAAACTAGTGGTCGGCCAGTGCTCTAAATCGACCATAAATAATGTAGATTATAAGTATGTTTGAATATTATTAAGGTTCCCTTGTCAAAGACTGAGCGAGCGCTATTTCACAATTTTCTTTAAAAAACGATGACATGGATACGTCGAATAAAAAATGTTAATATTACATTCAAAGTTTTATCTATAGTTATTTAAAACAAAAAAATATTAATCTTTTCTCAATTTGACGACAGATAAACAAAAGATCTGTGTCAAATAGGTAATATTAATAATAATATAACACTTTTTTATACGAAGGTGTCAGTATAGCCGGCGGAACATATTGCCTGAGGCAATTTTTTCCAAACAACCGGTCCCGTCCAATCTGAGACAGACCAACCCCGGGTATTAATGTCAAATACATCGAATGTGTGTGAGTATGAAATATTGTGCGTATTGTGCGAAGTGTTCTTTTTATTAATTCAATCTATTTTATGCATAATTTTTAAAAAATATTAGCATTCGCCACCCCTTCTCTAAACAAACAATAAGTGTGCGAAATTTCATACTCCATCTAATTTTTACATCCGCGCAATTTGCGTAAAAATAGTCACAAAGTTTTTCCTTCATGCATTAATGTATAGATAACGAGTGACGATAGCTAGTTGCAGGTTGTAATTCTTATCACGCAAATATAAAACCGAGGTACCTACCTAAATATTTGTGGCCAGTGAAGAATCAAAAGTAGACTATTATGTTTGACAGTTTTAGGAGATAAATAAATATGAAGTTGGTCGAACTAGCTATATGCATTAAAAATATCAATAAAAAATACCTACCCTATGTCGTGCCTTATCCATGTAAATGTTAAAAAATTGCTGCTTAAGTTAATGATGTTTTTAGATTATATTTTTTATGAATGATAAAATACTTACTTTCCTTGTCCGGACTCAACTTTGCCAGTTCAGTAAGAGGCAACATGAATGTATCGCTTTGTCATAAAAATATGTATTTATTGATTGAGTGGGTTGATAAAAAGTTCAAAATTTTAGTAAACCTTTACCAGATTTTTAATGCAAATACCTATAAATAATTTTATATAACCGCATATTCTTCTTCTTCTGGAGTCCTATCGGGTCCCCCAACGTCGACGGCCATTCAAGAGAAAGCCTCCCTATCTTCAGCTGCCTTGAATAAGCCTTCCGCAGTTCTCAGTTTGTCCTTTTTCCGAGCCAGAATGTTACTTCCTTCCGACTTCCCTGTAGCCTCTATTTTTTTCTGAGCTAGAATAAAATAAACTTGGACCTAAAACGTTTCATTCTTTGGAATAATGTTTAAATACAACTTGATATTATGATATGACTTCTATCCAATTTTTAGCAAAAAAAATCTGTGAAGGTAGGTACTGTTAGCATTCTCGTCCTATTTCTTTTAGTCTCGCATTCATACGACTTTTGAGTGTAGCTGTGAAGATAATAATTATTGTATAATTCCTGTTTCTGTGAAAGACGAACCTACAAAGTGTTTAATCACAGTCCGTATAAAAAATGCTCTTTTGACATTTGAAGCTTTGTTCTATAATCTTTTAGCACGACTGCCTTTGACACCGACCTCTCCATGGAATTAAGTTGGTCTCGGTGGTACCTGCTTTGTAGGAGGGTTTTTTAAAGAAAACGGAAACAGATTTTCGCACGCAGGAACATAATATGTATACTTTATTATTATGTGAGTGAGATCAAATGCTCAGAAAAAGTAAATTTACAAGTACAGCTTTAAAAATCTAGAAAAGTTACAAAAACCATATTATAATGATGTGCTCTTATAATAATATGTCTGTTTGAAAAAATAAAATTGAAGTTTTTTATTATTGTTCAGACTAATCGTGTTCATTCTTGAACACACCTTCTCTTAAGATTCCCGTTCTTGCACTAGCGGCATCGATCATTCTCAAAAATCTTTCTCAAGTCATCAGCCCACCTTACGTAAGTATTAAAATTGAAGTTTTTTATTATTGTTCAGACTAATCGTGTTCATTCTTGAACACACCTTCTCTTAAGATTCCCGTTCTTGCACTAGCGGCATCGATCATTCTCAAAAATCTTTCTTAAGTCATCAGCCCACCTTACGTAAGTATTAAAATTGAAGTTTTTTATTATTGTTCAGACTAATCGTGTTCATTCTTGAACACACCTTCTCTTAAGATTCCCGTTCTTGCACTAGCGGCATCGATCATTCTCAAAAATCTTTCTTAAGTCATCAGCCCACCTTACGTAAGTATTAAAATTGAAGTTTTTTATTATTGTTCAGACTAATCGTGTTCATTCTTGAACACACCTTCTCTTAAGATTCCCGTTCTTGCACTAGCGGTATCGATCATTCTCAAAAATCTTTCTCAAGTCATCAGCCCACCTTACGTAAGTATTAAAATTGAAGTTTTTTATTATTGTTCAGACTAATCGTGTTCATTCTTGAACACACCTTCTCTTAAGATTCCCGTTCTTGCACTAGCGGCATCGATCATTCTCAAAAATCTTTCTTAAGTCATCAGCCCACCTTACGTAAGTATTAAAATTGAAGTTTTTTATTATTGTTCAGACTAATCGTGTTCATTCTTGAACACACCTTCTCTTAAGATTCCCGTTCTTGCACTAGCGGCATCGATCATTCTCAAAAATCTTTCTTAAGTCATCAGCCCACCTTACGTAAGTATTAAAATTGAAGTTTTTTATTATTGTTCAGACTAATCGTGTTCATTCTTGAACACACCTTCTCTTAAGATTCCCGTTCTTGCACTAGCGGCATCGATCATTCTCAAAAATCTTTCTCAAGTCATCAGCCCACCTTACGTAAGTATTATTAATTGTGGTCGCTTTTATTAACACTTTCGACCAATTTAAGGTCACTATTTTGAAAGAAAATACTTAACATTTCTTTGTATTTTCAAAAATATTTTATATAGGTACTTAAAATTATAATTTTTTTAATTCTGGTATTGATTAGGTTCTAAGTAAGAGGAAAATGTTCATAACTTAAAACTTTATTTTCTGTGGTTCATGTTCTGATTATGAATGAGTAGCTTTCGTTTTATCTTTGTATGTTGATACTGGCTATCTTACTTTGGTAAGGTTTTATCTGCATTTTTATCTAAGATTATTTTTGGGTTCAGCTGCATCTTTCCTTCTAAATATCGTGCGTTTTCTCAAATTTCCAGTTAAAATATTTTCAGAGTAACGAAACGAGTAATTTGAAATAGGCTTTTCTAGTGAGTATTATGATTGTTTTATAGTATGGCTTTTTCATCATTTCCAACATATTTCTTGTTTCTACACACACACAATGATACGAATCTGTACTCATTTATAGTAAACACAAATACACTCATTGACCTTTCACAGTCTACTTAAAGCTTTTGTCGTGAAAGTGGAAGATGGTCGGCACCTAGGATCGAATCCAGGTCCTCCAGTACGATAAATATATTTTGGGTTAGTTGTTAGAGACCGCAACTTCGTTGTGGTGAGCTCGCACTCTGTATGTTGATTCTGTGATGTCTTTGATATGTGAAATTTGATGTGTGAAATTTGATGTGTTCATACTACCAATGTACAGTAAAGTATCAATAAATCTACTATATAAATTCAAGTCGGGTTAGTGCGAACACTTATAACTCGAGATTGGCTCAACAGATTCATCTGATGTTTGATTTATTGGATTCTTCTCCGCTCCGGATAACAGAATAACTTATAAAAAGTAAAAAAAAATGGATAACAAATGATGTAAAATACAATATTTAAGTTTGTATGGAAAGGTTACTGGGACGCGCCCACGACATCGCGGGTAGTTCCCTCTCATTCTCGCATACGCTCTTACAGTAGCCCATCCCACTTACTCCACCGCACCGTTTCGATAGTTTTAGAAAATTTTCATACAAAGTCAACAATATTATCGGGCACATTTGTGTTGGTAATAGGCGAGGTAGGGTGTGCGCGCGAGCGCATTTTCTTAAGTTGTTGCCGCCAGAGCTTTGAATACGAATGAAATAGGGATGTTTCAGATTCTGATTTCAATGTTGTTATTTTATTAGCTTATCTTAATCGAATTAATTTTGTATTGTTTAACGGGGGCGCAGTGTACATCATGTACCTACATATTAACGGGCCACTTCGGGCTAGAACCACAGGACAACGTCTGTCGGGAAAGCTAGTAAATTAATAAAGAACAAAAACCAACGTCGTAATACCTAGGCTGCCAACCATTTCTGTTCTTGTATGGCGTCTAGTGTGGTAATATTTTTTTTACACAAATCATATAATTTATTATTTAACAGAACATTAACATGTAGGTACTTTATATTTTTGTATATAAAAATGCTCAGAAAATTAAACAATATTCAGATTTAAAATGTAAATACTGATAAAGTTTAGCTGTCAAAAGTGTGAACTACGCTCATTATATTAGATTTGACAATAATAGTGAAACGAGTCATAAATTATTTAATGTTAATAATAAATGGGTAATTTATCTTTCTTACACCTCTTTTGTGGTCCCATGTAATGACACACTCACACACTCGTGCGCGTACAACCTACCTCATAAGAACAATTTATTTCGAATATACTTAGGTATTATTATTTGACTCCCATACATTCCAATGTCTTGCACTAATGATAAAATGTGTTTTTGTTCTCAAAATATTTTTTTCATATATAATATCGTTAAACTAAAGTAAAATCCTCTATGCATTCGGCGTTTCTTTTAAATATAATATTCCTGAAACATCGAAAATTTTAAGTGGTTTTAAATCACTCGACATCGGGTGGATTGCCTAATAAAATTAAAAAAAAATAAAGCCTTACCTACTACTCAGTAGAGCGCTGCAGCCGGCCATTTTTTTCCATGTCAGACGCTAAGCTTTTTGTGTAAAATATGATGTCGTAATGCTTGAATTGATGTGGGTGCTTCAAAGTATACAAAAAGTAGGTATTTGTTTAATTATGTGTTTGAAGAATTAGTAATTTGTTTCATCCATATTTTGAAGTGATAGGTTAGCCCGGTGATATCAATCGACGGCTTTCGGTGAATTCAATAGAATGTCATGGTTTCGAATGCCGGTGACAACCATTTCCACTTTCACGACACAGCCCTTTGATTAGTGTGAAAGATGTCAAAAGTGATTTTGTGACCACTTTAAATGAACCCAATTAAAACTTTTGTCCGTAATGGTGGTGGAATTTAGAAAAAAAGACTTTTAAGGGATTTTTGTTTATTTTTATAACTTATCGAATATAATATGCAAAGATAATACCTAATATAAAAATCCAGACTTTTGATATAAAGACAAAGACTTCGGACACTCTTAGGATATTTCTATAAGATAAAAACTACAAGAAAGAGAAAATTAGGATCAGCCATTAAAGACAGACATTAGAGACATTAAAAAAAATTTCCGTAATAATTTTTCAAAAAGTTTTTTCGTGATGAATAAATTTTAACAAAATAAATTTTTTTGTGTGTTTACATATTACCTACCTATTTAAAAACATTCATTTTGATGATAGAAGGTAATTTTATGCCGTCAAAAAATAAAATTTATCGCTTTTTTTTTCAACAGTGAAAAAGGATAATTTTAAATTTATCGCGTTAATGTGATCTTTTGTTTTGTATTTTAATAGGTACGTTTGGTAGATGACGAAGCGATGTGCAAATTTCAATAATTGTGTCGTTAATTTTATCAAAATGTGGTCATTGAAATAATTGTTCGGAAGTCATTATCGAAATGGAAGCATACAAAAAAACAGGCCGTTATTATAATAACTTTAATTATTATTTGAATAAAAAATTATAATTGTAAACAGAATAATGAAATTTTAAGTATGGTCCCATATGTTACAAAAGACTTCGACGTGCTTTAAAAATTACCTAGCTTAACAGCATGATTCTTACACAGTTATAATATGTTAAGATTTCTTATTTTCTAGTGCCTAACCAGCAGCATGTTTTGGCTCGTTTCTGTGTCTGTCTGGGACGTGTCTGTTTTCTAATTCTTTGCTGGTTTGTTTGTAGAGTTCGTCAACCTGAAATCGAATCTGCTGCTAAAGTAATCACTGTTTTGATATGTCCACTGTGTTCTTGCTACGTTGTTTCTTCAAACGCGCCTTCTTGTTCTCCCCCGTAGCACCTTTTCCCTATTTTCATCATAGCTTGAAATATCCTTTGACAACATTCTTGACTTAAATGTATGAATGCAATGAGGTACGTTCTTGATTTAAGAAACAGAAAAACAGAAACAGATTTGTATCTTTTACTGGAATACACATTAGAAATCATGTACTTAAAGTCGGCATATAATAAACCTTGGCACAAAATATATTATTCTGGACAGTTGTTGTTGATAATAATAATAATTTATTCCAATGTAATAATATAGTTTCATACAAATTGTTCCTCTGAGAATATTTTGTATGGGGCAAGTTATGGTTTTGATTAGTCACATTCCGGTCATACGAACAGGAAGCAAATTCTCTTCTCCCGATTGCTCATTAATCATTATTTATGCAACACCCAAGACGTAGGGTTTATTATTTGTGACGGCACCCTATTGTATAGGTCAAACCCTATTAAGTACTTTCCTACCTATAGCCAAACTGACATTAGCAACGACACATTCTGTTATATTTATGTATTGGAAATTCGTTACATCAAACACAAGCCATCATATATTGTTTTTAACTTTTGAAGATCGTTTTTATGCAACACTTCTAGCATACCTACTCTAACATTTACACAAAGATTCATGATTTTCAGGGCTGTTTGAGATAGAATCCGTGAGATTTATGATCCTTTTTTCTCTGATTTGTTTTTCAACATCAATTTTAGACTGCTTTTACTAAAATTTTCTCCTAATGGGGATTCAAATTGCACTATGTTAAATTGGCCTTTCAAGACATTGGTACGATGATGTAAACTCCTTCAAATATGATTCGGTATTCAAATTTTAAAAGTATTGTGTCAATTCTATTAACTGAATGCTTAGAAATTTAATATTCAAAGCTTTGTCACAACGGAAATGGTTCGAGAGAAACTGAAATTTTATTTAAATAATTTCGTTATATCAACTTTCGTTACAAAATAATAGGGGTGGGTATTTTAAATTGGTGTTGGCGTTATTGGCCTTTCATAGACAAACGATGATGTTAACTCCTTCAAATATGATTTTTTATTCGATATTCAAATTTTTTAATTATTGTTTGAATTCTATTAAGTGAATGCTTAGAAATAATATTCAAAGCTTCGTTACAACGGAAATGGTTCGAGATAAACTGAAATTTTATAAAAATAATTTCGTTACATCAACTTTCGTTACAAAATAATAGGGGTGGGTATTCTAAATTGGTGTTGGCGTTTGGAATAATTAAATAATGTGCTCATTTCCGGCTACATACAGCTGTGGAGGTGAAAAGCTAGCCAATAATATTTTATAGGACTACATCTGTCAACAGATCGACACTAACGGTGTCATATTTCTATTTCACGGTTCCTTAAAGAGTGATTTATGCTCCGGCTGGGACCTGAGGCAGGCGCCCGCTAACTCCATATCCAACACCATGGACTAATAATAAACCATTATCAACTGGTCGCGACATTATAACACACCTCATTCCGTTAAGATTTATTTCTGTTTACACCATTATTATTGGTGTCGATAGAAACGTTTTTTATTATTTGCACTTTGGTCTTTCTAGGCAGTTAAATCAAAAGATTTAAAGGATAATAAGAGATGAAACGTAAATACCAAGAAATATATTTGTAGCAGTCAACTGTAATGCATAAATAACCGATGATTCCGATTTCACAATACATTTGTTAAAAAAAAGTATGAAGATGGATCGTATCAGCTGAAAAAGTGGGGTTTGTTTACAAAATCTTTTACCTGTCTGAATGGTCGTAGGAGTAGGGTAAACGATATAGTGATTGCCCACTTAAGGATACGCTCTCCAACAAATTGCTATAAATTTTTTAATTATTTAAATTAGCGAATACTTTATTTTTTCCTGCATTCTATGAAGTTTGAGGATTTCAAATTTGATATCAAAATAAAAAAAACAGTTCATCAAAATTTATAAAAAAATACTAAACTCGAATGTTCAAAAATATATAGTCATGGCCCACCTCTATTCAGAGATGGCCCATTTCACATTACAGTCATGGCCCACTTGAAATTTTTAACAAAATCATATTAAACAACAAAAAGATTGTTATAAAAATATATGAAAAACGATAGAATCACATCAATTATTACTCTTTATACCCGAAATAACCATTTCACCGCCATTTATAAATTGTAATTCATACTTTTATTAATTTTGAAGTTAAATTTTGGCTGCCTAGTGGTTCAACGGTTGACTTTTATAAATACTGGAAGTTGTGGATTCGATCTCAAATGCTGAACATTTCTCTCTTTCATCTTAATAGCTTTGCTTTCAATGAAATATGTTTAAATGTTATTTTTGTATGCTTTTGTTGAGTCCAGATTCATTGAAAATATACCTATCATTCGCAAAATGTTCTATGGTAAAATATGGCAGGTAAATTAAATTATGTGCTCATGCTCAGCTTTTATTGAATTGGAGAAGTGGTGAGAGGCTAAAATATTTGAACCGTACCGATAATTATTATTATTGTATGTTAGTAAAAAGTACCTATTCATATTCAACGTTTTTCCATGCAATGCTCAATTATTTATTTATAATGTCTTTCAAAAATTTCCCATTTAAGCTTCATACAATATACCTTCCTACACTTTTCCACGATGAAAATTGCCTTTTACATTCATCCAAAATTCAATATACGACCGTAAACTTAATTACAGATCCAGATATCGTTTTAAAAAAAATACCTACAATAAGAAAATGATACGTACTTTTTACTCGATCGCAATGATAAATTATTCAATTTAAAATTGTATTTGATAAACGGTTAGACGGTGTGTTTCTTGATCAGTGTTATATTGAACGGGGGGTGATTGACATAACGTATTCGTGCAACCCTTACGTACAATACGGTGGATGTCGTATCTTATAAATACACAAGAGGGTTGCTGTATCTAATAAAAGTTTAAAACGTTTGTAAACCACTCGACGTAAATACATTATCGTCAATTTATTATATCCAATATAAAATTTTAATATTCCACTTACATACACCAATATGCGATATCGTCTTACACGAAGGTGCATAATAGATGCTTTCACGAATAGCTTGATATCTATGAAAACTTTACGCGCAATATAAAATACAATATCTAGATGAACGTATGAAAAGCTTTCGAAAGATCATTTCTTTTTACATTATGACAAGTATTGTTGTGGAAGCCATGCATATAAGGAGATATACCTACATAGGAAAAAAAAGTATAGGTAGTATTATATGTAGGTACACAGTAAAAAATATACGTGGAGGTATCTGTTACTGCGGTATGTAATATGTGAGAAATAAATCTTCACTAAGTGCTTCTCTTTCGCGTGGGTGTTACCTAGCAACATGTATGTTTGTAGGTGTTTGTTTCTTAAATAAAAAAAAAACTTTTTTTTTGGTTTCGTTTCTTATTTTTTTTCCAATGTGAATATTGAATGAAACGTTGTTGGTAGGAACACTTACCGAGTGTTACAATTTATAAATTACCTCATTTATCTTTACAACTCTTTCTCTCGCTAAAATCTGGGCGTACCTACTCCGCAGCTATCTACTGAAAACAACATTACTTATCGATTTTAATCTATGCCGGGTACGAGAAAAAAATCTCCCCAGTCGCAACAGAAGATAAAACTTTTTTATTACACATTTATTTTCAGTCTTGTTTTTTTTTATTTAATTATATTTTTATTTATTTTACAATTTATCTTGTTGTTTGATTAAAGGACAACTTTCTCGTTTTTTTTTCTTACGAAGAAACTTATTATCTTCGCTTTTTTACCGACCTGCGTAGGTGCCTGTAATAAATTATTACTGTAGGTTTTTTTCACGTTTTTTTTATAAACTAAGAGCTTTTAATAATTTACTTAGTTTTCATTAAAATTTTTCAAGGGTGTCATTTCTGTGATGTTTATTGTGTTTTTTGCATGTTCTTCTTCTTTTTCTTCTGATTCTGCCATCCTTCCATTGCTGGATGTAGGCCTCTTCTAAAGTTTTCCAACTTTTTTGTTTTGTGCAGTTTCTCACCAGTTTTTCCCCGTGACAGGAACCACATCATCCACCCATCTTTTTTGCATGTTGAATATGGTTATTTGACTAAGGAAAAAAAACGCTCCGCTGATTCTCGGCATTCCGGATCTCGTGACTTCTGTGAATGCTTTTCTTTGCTTTTGTGCTTTCGAGTCTAAGAAGTTCTTCTATCTTCATATGCCCGTCGAGTTTTGAATATTCTCGGTCCATTTGGCTGGTCTTAAACGGCAAAAATACTGATGTTCTCTTGATGAAAGTACTTATCTTTATTAAAGAGATTTATTTTCGTTTATTTATTTTTCAGTAATGTTTGCTCTCTTATGTTAGTAAGTACAATCAAATGTTGGTTTAGTACCTATATAATTACATTACTGTTCATTTGGAGTAAAAATTACTATACCGATATTATCTCAAACAAACATACCTACAATTTCACTCTTCGCAAACATACCTACAAGGGTGGGTTTTATTGTAATTCGAGTATAACAATTACAGAGAAATAGTTAAGTATATGGGATACACATTGCTCTGACTAGTTTGTTTGAATTTTCAATTAGAATTTCATTCACCAACGGTCGAACATCGTGTTAGGAATAAAACTCAAACATTTGCGGTGACCGTATCGAGTTTTAATGTACAAATAACAGTATGGGGGCCATGGAAAATCCAATGATCTAACAGTGAAAACGTAATGCCGTACGATTAAAGCTTTCGATAGCCATATTTTAATGTAGCTATATGTACAAAGGACCAAATGTTTAAGAATAACTTATTGAGAGGGTTTGAATAAAAAAATTATTAGGGATAGGTATTTCAAAATTATGTAGAATTATATCTTTATTGTAAAACAAGTCAGTCACTTCAGATACCTCAATAACGAGTTGACAGAAGAAGTAGAGTTTTGCGACGAAATACACGTATTTATACAGCTGCAACCTTAGGAGCATCAGGACCACAATATGAAAAAGTATGGCAAACATATGTAAAATTAGAACATTGATGACAACAATGTTGTTAGTAGAACAAAAACGGCCAAGAGTAAAAGTGTTCCAAGAACAGAATTGATGAGAATGGATCGAAAAAATAGAAAATGTTGACGGTGTATTCTTTTCTTCTTTCTATTAGTTTTCGTTGTATTCAGGATCTAGGTTTCGAAGCTATGTATACAATGTCAGAACCTTTTTTTCTCCTTTTTAGAATTTTATCCACAATTTGGTCATATGTCAGAACCTTATAATATTATTTTGTTTTCTCTCTTTATTGTGAGCTTTTACAATTATTATTTTATACTAGCTTTCCCGACAGACGTCATCCTGTGGTTCTAGCTCGAAGTGGCTCGATGTGCACTGCGCCCCCGTTAAACAATATAAAATTAATTCGATTGAGATAAGGTAATAAAATAATAACATTAAACTATTTCTGAAACATCCCTATTTCATTCGTATTCAAAGCTCTGGCGGGAACAACTTGAGAAAAATGCGCTCGCGCACACCTCCTACTTCGCCTATTACCAACACGAATGTGCCCGAAAATATTGTTGACTTTGTATGAAAATTTTCTAAATCTATAGAAACGGTGCGGTGGAGTAATTAGGATGGGCTACTGTAAGAGCGTATGCGAGAATGAGAGGGAACTACCCGCGATGTCGTGGGCGCGTCCCAGTAACCTTTCCATACAAACTTAAATATTGTATTAGTTTTGTTTTCCATTTTTTTTACTTTTTATTAGTTATTCTGTTATCCGGAGCGGAGAAGAATCCAATAAATTAAACATCAGAGGAATCTGTTGAGCCAATCTCGAGTTATAAGTGTTCGCACTAACCCGACTTTAATTTACATATATAGTAGATTATTTTAAGTAATTTACATTTAATTAAATTTTCATAGTGCCAATGACAGTATTCAACATTGTATTATGATGATAGTAATTATTTTATTATCTATATACCTACACAATAATCGAATTAGAAAAGGGAAGAAGGAGAGAAATGGGAGAGGGAAGGGGAGGGAAAGGAGAGTTTGGAAAGAATTAAGGAAGAAGTGGGAGGAGGCATAACTGAAAGAAAAGAAAATTGGAAAAATAAATGACTTATTATTGCAAAATACTTATTGGTTTTAGTTTTTCTTGAGCTTGTCACGTGTTCTTAAATTCAAAAACTACCAACTACCTAAGCTTTGAGCTTAAAATCATCTTGAAACATCAGGCAGTCGAAAAAAGAAACACTGTTGCTGAAACTGTAGCAAACATGTCGCGTGTACCTGCAAAAAAAGTGTCCATTTTGGTTGTTTGAGTCAGCTTTTATGATGAGTGCTGGTGATTATGGCTATTCATCATTATTAGAGCGATAAATTCCCATTTTATGTGTTCATATTGCAGTTAGTGAGTGTTAGATCTAATTTATTGCAAAATCTTACATTACACATATTATTATTCTTCGTCCTTCACCACTCGAACAACGCAAAATATTCTATGGAGAAGAGAAAAGAACCAACCATATTATGTATAAACTAGTTTCCCAACAGACCTTGCCTTGTCAACGTTCCGTTATGTTTTTTTTTTTCATAAGAACCATCTCCTGACAATAGATAACATAACATAAAAAGAAATAATAAAATTGGTCTAGCTGTTCACGCGTTTTGTGATGACTAAGAGAAAAAGGGCTCCTTTCTATAGAGCAATAAAAAATTGAAACATGTCATAGAGCTTATTAAAATTACCTATAATCATGTAGATACTCAAATTTGAAAATCAAAGACTTACGGACGAAAATTAAAAATATGTACACAGGTATGAAAAGTGAGATCGGTTTTGTCGTACATAATGGAATTATTTTGAGTGGGTTTTTATTTTATTAATTTTTTATAATACAAATACACTATTGGTCTTCACAGTAAACTACTTGAAGATCTTGAAAAAAGAGAGATTGTCAGTATATTATGGTATCGAACCCATGACCTTGAATAGTAAAGCCGGTGTCATAACCGCCAGGCTACCACCAAACATTTCGGTGTTTCATCCAAAATAGGCGATGAAAAAATATGTTTCCCAAAATAAAAGATATTGCAAAAAAAAAATATAAATTTCGAAGACAAATCATTAATTTTGGCTTATACATACTTAGATTTATTGTATTCAGCTACAGATTTATAAGTAACAAATACACAAAAAATACGATTCGGGTGTTATAGGGACTCTGTTTGATTAGATCGAGTGTATAGAATCATTTGTCATTGTCATTTATTCGTATCTGGTTTGTCCGTATCGTAAATAATATTCCACCTCTCTGCGTATTTTTGGATTGGTCTAAACACCCGAGAGAAGCCACAACTGGCAACACCGAACAAATTGACAAGAATCTTATCAGATTTGACCGCGGGAGTAATTTATAACGCAGTGTCTATTTTCATTATCCCTAATAACAATGCATTGGAATATTCATTCAACGCAGCTAATTACGTTACACGTATTCGTGACATTTATTGATTAATTCGAGATAACGAATTTGATTAGTTTCAAATATCCCCTTTCGTGTTCAATGGATGTGTAATAATATTATCAACCCTTGTATCGATATCACCGCGTATGGCCGGATCATGTTATAATTCGAACACAGTAAAATCACGACATTCTCATTAAGCAAACATGCTGCGATAAATTTAATAAATATCAATTAGCCCATATAACACTAATGACTTTGGTTTTATTGGTATAAAAGTCAACGACACTTAAACTAATATATTGAGACATTATCGAAAACAATTGCAGACGATTTGTTACATTTTTTTTTTATTTAAACGGTAAAGGAATAAAAAGAGATTGCCCCTTTTTTTAATCAGAAAAACCATCTAAAACTATGAAGGCTTCCCCGAGCCAAATAACAAATTTAATTAAGCAAGAACAAGGCATCGCCTACTTAAACCACAGCCAGAGAGAATCTCCGATAATTCAGGGTGAGTTTTAATTTGCAAGGTAAGCACAAAAATTCTTCGATTTGGAAGTGTTTTTTTTTTCGGTATCTAGGTGGTTGTTTTCACAGTTTCTTAAGCTGTCTCCTTTTTTCAATACTTTTTTACCCAATTTACCAAATTCAACTAATTGTAGCGTGTAATAAACTTACAAGTTAATCGCTACCAACGTTATAAAGAACATATATCGCGTTCAAAATCCTTAATTATATTATTTTTATAATGATTGTTTCAATGTGATTTTTACTCTTTATCATCTTTGATGAAATCGAGAAAATGTCTTACAGTCTCGTTTATAAATAAAATCGATAATCGTAAGATTACGTATAACTAACTGATCAGTTTTTACTTTATTTATAAAAAAATATTTGATCCGCGTTTGTTATGTATGAAGATGACATTTCACACAAAATTTTGTTAACAAACAAAATACATAGTAGCCGGGCAACGCGAATGTTTATAACCAAGATGCGTCAGATTTGAATGATTTCGAGTTATTGATGAAGAAATAGGTCCCTTATTTTTTATTTATTTATTTTATGTCAAAATATAGTTGTCCTTGTTAAATCATACGAAACCTTTAAGTTTCTGCTTTAATGAACTTATTCGTGTTTGATCACTTCTATTTTAATATTTGTACCTACCTAAAAAGTATTATTTGAATATTTTCTTCAAAACGTCATGATATGTCATATAAATTTAGTTGGTGCATCATGTTTGTAAGTCCTCGAATGATAACAGGAATGCATTTGCTTTATTTGTTTAAATTTTCTATAATTAAAATGATAACTAAAAATACAATGGACCTAAATATAGAGGGAGCACATATTTGGACGGGAAAAGACTTAAATACTATATTTTTATTACAAAAAGCGTTCTTGTATACTCGAAACAACTGTCAGTTGACATTAAATCCAAATCTACAGAGATCAGCTCACAATCAAGCGATATGCGTTAAACTATCTCAATGATAGCTTGGTCTGTGGAAGAAGTGCGGCCGAACTCCACAGATGGGGTTACGCCGACAGTCCCCGATGTGAGTGTGGGAGCGACACACAGACGATACAGCATATTGTACATGTTTGTCCAATACATATGTTTCCTGGCTCGATGGAGGATTTGAATTTGCTGACGACCGACGCCAAGAATTGGCTGAGGGATTTTAAATTGTTTTTATAATTTTGACTTGCGCCTTTTAACCATACGACTATATATATAGCTTGGTCGTAATATTTTCTATCGCTGAGCTATTTTTTCCACTCATCGAAGTTTATAAAAAAAGTAGTTAGTGCTCACATTGTATATTGTTATGTTTCTGAGTTTACTTACCAATACTTCTTTTGCTTTACCCGCTATTATATGAAACTCCATTTACAAAATTTACTGTGATGGTTTAAGTATACTGTAGTAATGAAATAAGTTACGTGGTATGCTGTGCTTTTATAAGCATAGCATATTACAGCTTTTATAATCAGACTTATAATTTTCCCTAACGCTGAAAACAGCAAACATAATCTTTTTTTTGATTCCATTATTTGTTCAATTTTTATACCTAGGTAAGTACTCTTCTTTGAGTAGTTTTAAAAAATAATCTAAAATTTTAGGATATTTTTAATATCGCTGTAAAAGAGATAATCTTTTAAAAACAGAATTATTCGTGTTAATTGAATGTTGAATCTTTTTAGAATTATGGTAAAAAAAACCTCTGAAAATGATTCAAATTTGATTTGAAATACATATTAATGTAGAAAATTTAAATTTCATGAAAAATTTTTTTAATTATTACTCAAATTTTTTGTTATGAAATTATTGGCTTAGTCGGTCGGTAAAATAATAATACAGAACTTTTCTATACAAAGGTGTCAGTATAGCCGGCGAAATAGTACGTAACAAAGTATCTTTTTATTTCCTCGAGACAATGGGTTTATCAATTTGTTTATTGAAAGTAATACTCATTTCATCTTGTTCTGTTAAGCAACAGGAAGCTAGTCTATAACCTGTAAAACAACCTACTGATCCAAGTTTCAGTCCGAACTAACAAGTTAAGCAAGACGGGTATCAGCTGCAGCTAGTGAATAATAAAACAAACACATTATTCTTTGTTGGTGTCCTTAAACTCAAACTACTAAAATAAAACAACTTTCGAAGGTTAAAAAAAAAACTGAAGTAAGTTTATTTCTGCGATATAAAAAATGTTATTTTAAAAATGTCTTTAACCTCCTGAGTCCTTTTGTCATATATATATTACATTAAAATAAAAAAAATATTCCAACGCCATCTAACAATTTTCAACCATAATTCTTCAAAACTTCCATATATGAATCTTTTTGTTACACATTGTTTATGGCACAACTAGCGAATTGTTTTATAAACGTGACAATTTGCTAAAAATGTCGGACAAAGTGACATGTGAGGCGAGTTTCTCTCGGCAGACAAGTTGGTAATCTTTTTATTTTAGTGGAATCAATTAATTTTTCTTTAATTTTTCCTTCGGATTACATTTTATAATCATTGTTTTATTCAGTAATGATGTTATTTTGAAGTTTAGTGTTTTTTTTTTACATGATATTTTGAGTCACATTTTTATGTCATATATTTATTACGTCAGGTTCTAATGTCTAAATAGAAGATTTTTTAACGTCATACTGATATTACAAGAGGTCTCTAGATCAGCAAAATTTTATTTATAATTTTTCTTATGTATCAAAATGTATTTTAATTAAACCATTTATTTACAGATTTGAGTGTGGAAGATATTTTAAATGCATTAGAAGAGTCTGATATTGAATTAAAAAAAGCAGTACGAAATTGTAGATCGTCCACAGGTTATCAAAATGTATTACCAATATATGGGTGGAGTCGATCTCTCAGACAGGATGATAGCGGTCTGCCCTGCTCGAGCTCATACTCGGAAATGGGCTTTTCGTTTTCAATATAACTAACACTGCATATTGCATAAAATGCAAAATATTTTTGTGTTGCACTAGCAAAAGAAACTGTTTTAGGAAACTTTACACCAAACCCTAAAAATTTAATGAAATTTCCTAAAATATCGCATATTTTCCTTTCTTAAACCATGTTTTGATATTAATTTTGTATTTTATTTTTAAGTATGCATCATTGAAATAAAAAAATAAATTTTCTCTTATTTTTAACTATAATAAAATGTTTCAATAAATTACAACTTTTACTTTGTTAAGACCCGAAGTAATATATGTACGACATAGAAAAACTCTATTTGTATGAACTGAGACCTTGTGTAATATATATATGACATAAGGAAAATTCAGAATTTCCCATGAGGATTTTTTAAAATATTTTTTAAATGTTTTTTAGTTTATTTTAGACTCATATATCATAAAAAATATAAAAAGGAGATCAAAAAAAATCTCAGGTCTCAGGAGGGTATTGACGTATGAAAATCGCGTAAAGTTCCCTAGAAAATACTCACCAACATTTATGTTCTTTAGTAATTCTGATAAGCGGTCAAATGTGGGTACTTTTCTTTTATTGGGGTTGTTTACGACTACCATCCCTCCGTTCTCGAAGACAACTTGAGTCAATACTCTGTCACTGACCTTTTCACAGTCGACTACTAACTATTTGATAATATATCGTATGGCCTTTTAACAAAGAATTTACTCAAAACGAATATACAACAATTTACACGCGAATAACAAAGTTATTTTCCTTTTTTCTAAATCAACCCATCTAGAAATTTGATAAAATATTGATAATCGGAATTTTACTAAAGGGGAAAATTGCCTTATTTCCTTTCTTTCTTAGTACCGTTTTTGGAAAAGACTCTGACATTGCCTATAATATCAGGGAGCTTCCGTTAGTTACAAACTACTTAATTTTTTTACCCAACACGCCGTGTCCCGTAAGGGGTAGGTAGGCAGAGAGAACGGGCCTCCACTCTTTTCTATCCAAGCATAATATATCTTTCGCTTCTTCCACCGACATAACATTTCTCATACAACCTCTCCTATATGTCTCTTACTTCTGACCTGGGAGAACGGAGTCGATGTGTTCGATCCACGTCATTCTCGCTCGGCTGCGCTTTCTTACACTTTTCCTTTGATTAACTTAAAATTTGGGACATGTTTAAAGCTTAATGCACTAAACAAGACATTTTCCATACAAATGCTTCCATTTTCTACTCAAATAAGTATCATACAATTCTTCTCATGAGTCAAGTAATGGAAAATCTACACTGCAGTCATATTATCATTTTAAGGTTCTGTATTTGAATTTCGTTTTTAACGGAAAATTTGCTCGTGAATGTAGGTAGGTAGGTACCTACTGTCGGTTCAATCGAGAGAGTTGAAATAGTTTGTTTGAATAAAGGACATTGGAAATTTTCAAGAATAATGTAGGTAGCAGGGCCCCGTTTTGGAATGGGCGAAAGGAGATATTTGATCTGTGTACAGAGAGAAGGAAATTGTTTGCACAACTGTGTGTCAACACGCTTGGCGTTAACTTAAATTACTTGCGTCTCGGCGTGAACGAACTTTCCGGACAACTTCTGATTCCTGAGTGAAAATGCAGAAATGTCGTAGCACACAAAATTTGAGACATGTGAAAAACTTAATGCACGCCATAATAAGACTTAAGTGTAATATTGAATGCATTAAAATTTACACATGACTCATTTTATGTGCAAGAACAGCTATTTATTTATTTTTTTACACGACTGTTTGAGAAAGTAATTCTCCATGATGAAACCTTACAATATTTTTTCCATTGTTTATTGTCCAGTACCTAAGCTTTTTCTTTAGTTATGAGTTTTATTTACTGAAGAAGTTGAGATAGGTACTTTTAAAATTAAAATGAATGAAAAAGATAGTTCGACCGGAGAAGTAAAGTAGATATATTATTATTAATTTTTTTTCAAGTAGTGACATCTACCTACTCCGATTGAATTCATGAATTTTGTATTTTGTTCTGAATGAAATATTGTTTTATTAGAAACTTGTCAGATAAACAATAATAATATTGTTGTTATAGAACTTACATAGATGGCGTTGTCAGGAAATCGTTCGTTCCATACTTACTTTAAAATCATTATTTTTATTATTTCTTATGCATTTTTCAACTTTTTAATAGTTATTCTGTTATCCGGAGTGGAGAATAATCAAATTAATCAAACATAGGAAGAATATGTTCAGCCGATCTCTTTTATATTATAACATAAATAAGAATATTGGCACCTGACCATGACCATAGCCCAAATACAAAAATTTTCCGCGTTTGAAACGACGTGCCTCAAAAGAATTGGATTTAAGATGGAGCTACCGTATCACGATTGACAACCTCGACGGTTTTGTTGGCCGAGGACAGCGCTCCCATCAGGGTTCCGAAGACGAGAAGACTCTCTCAAACTGTGTTCCGCTCTATCTTCGAAGCAGAACTGAGGGATTAGGAAACCAATAGTATAAGTTTTCGATGATCGAATATCGAAACGATCATTGAATGAGTTTCAAAAATTTCCATACAAAAATGATCGAATGATTCGATCGTTTGATTTTGGAACACTATTTGCACGCTAATTAGCTTGCAAATAGCTTTCAATTAAACTCGCACTAGCCCCGCAGGAGTAGTGGAGAGCTTTTATTGTGTCCTTATGTCCCCAATTGGGGTTTTGAAGGAATAAGGCATTGTATTGTACTCATAAAAAATAAATTTAAATTGCAAAGAATATGATCAAAAGAATATTGGGCGTTGGAAAAAACTACCAATACGATTTATTTGAAAAGCAATCTAATTGAAGTATTTTAGTACTGGAATAACCCAATATGTGATCGTATTTTGGTGCCTACCTATTCGGAATCTCCTAACAAAATTTCTTATCGAAGTACCTACCAGAAGTTATTTTAGGGTAGATACCTATAAATTTATCTAGGGATCAAACCATCACATTCCCCATAATCGATTGCCATGGAAATGAAGCTTGTTTTTCTTATCCCCATGAAACCTTCGAACATTCGCCCTGTCATGATTAAATACAAGTAAGTCCTTATATATATAAACAATATACCTAAATAGAATCCCTCAAACCCTTATTTTTTTTTAAATTCTATGTCCTTCCTTATCAGCCTGCATCAGTCCACTCCTTGATATACGCATCCTCTAGGTATACACGGCCTCCTCCACGGTATACAAGGCCATAAATGACATGGCACCCCGTACATTCTCTGAACTCTGCATCACCAAGGAACCAGCAACAAGACCCTTACGTTCAGCTATGAAATCTACCAACATGCTAAATGAGATCAACAGGAGCAACAAGTCGAACTTCCACGACAGGGCTTTCAGCGTAACAGGACCCGTCACCTGGAACCGACTTCCCGAAGAACTAAGAAAGGACCAGCCCATCAGCACATTCAGGAGCAAACTAAAGACACTTCTCTTCCCACAAAGCTTCCCGTGCGCCCTTGAGATGGAAATCCATTAAACGGTGCCAAACAAATTATCCAGCGTCATCATCATCATCTAGACTCTTCCACGTCCCCCAGGATGAAGAAGATCGGGGGACGTGGATTCTGGAGACGGCCTTTGTCCAGGAGTGGACTGATACAGAATGAGAAGGAATAAAATAATAGAATTTAAAAAAATTAAAGGTATATAAGAGAATATCTATTGATTTTGATACATTAGGTATATCGTAGGTATTCATAAATAACTCAAGTCCCCATAAAAAATAAAATTCGAAATAATTTTTTTGGTGCAGGGAGCGCGTTAGTTATAATTGTTTTTTTTTTTATATTGGTATGTTAATGGAATGGATTCCAATAGCATAACAAAGAGAATATTGTATAAGTATGAAAAAAAAGTTGTATGAAGGCGTGATCGACCGAGTATGACGTGGGTCGAACATAACGATTCCATCCTAAATGAATGACCGGTCAAAAGCAAAAGAAATAGGAGAGGTTGTTTAAGGAATGGAAGGTGGAAGAAGTATGCCTGGATACAATACCACAGCCAGGAGGGGAACAAGGAGGTTTAAACCCCCGAAATGAAGATATTTCCTTAGTGAGTACGACTGCTTTTGTTTTTCTACTGTTTCACTACGCGACTTAACGAGTCTCGTTCGCCGCTTGCCGATGAACAGTCGTGCGGTCTGTGCAACGTCGCTTATTTTCAGTGTTTTTTGTTATATCGTTAGTAATAAAATTACTGGAGTCGGTCGTAAAAAAAAAACAAAATTTATTTCTATTTTCTGGTTTACTTTTTTATGTTTGATTAATTTGTTTTGGTTGTTTGTTTTCTTTTGGTTTCGGAACAAGTAAGTGTCCTCCACTATGGAGGAAGCAGGCCAGCCACCAGACCCACCTGATGGCAGAAAACGGCCTCCACCTGTCAATATAGACCACGACGTTCCTAGGAAGGTCGTGGCCTTTACACCCAACGAACCATCATCCACGCATCTCCCACCCTCAGAATATAAAATATTTTCTACAGGCCCGTTCGTCGTGTACCTTCAGAATCAAGATACCTCCTCCGCAATTCACCCGCTGGTAGTTGGTCGCCTCCTACATACAAATAAATTTACAGGTATTGTCAACGGCTCAATAAAGGCAGAAGGTAAGTACAAAATTTGTCTATCTTTTAAAACTGCAAAGCAAGCAAACGAATTTGTTAAAAATGGTGAATTCTTGTCATCTCAAAGGCTTAAGGCTTTTATACCAGCACATAAACTGGTTAAACACGGAGTTATCCGCGGAGTTACCGAGGATATTGACATTGAAGACATAATTAAAGATGCTCAATTGCCGGATGGTTTCGGCAATATCGTAAAAGCAAGAAGATTGAGCCGAAAGGTAAAATCCGACGAAGGGACTACCTGGAAACCCTCCCAAACACTGGTCTTAACTTTTGAGGGACAGCGCATTCCTGAACATATATTTATGTATCATAATGCTTTCCGTGTAGAACAGTATGTGTTTCCGACCGTATTGTGCTACAACTGTTGTCGATTTGGTCATACAAAAACGAAGTGCCGCTCAAAACCCCGCTGCTATAAATGTGGAGAACAACACGCTGGGGATGAATGTAACGTTTCGTCTCTGAAATGCGTTAACTGCGGAGGTCAACACTCTGCATCGAACATATCGTGTCCCGAACTCAAAAGACAACAAAACGTTAAAAAGACCATGGCAACAGACAATATTTCATATAAGGAGGCATTAGATCTCCATCCAAGCATCTCCTCCACTTACGCTGGAAAAACAGCTTTTACTGCGCCAAATAACTCATACTCCGGGACGTCAATCATTTCTCCAAGATCAACTCGCCCAAAATCTCCGCGACAACGTTTGTTTATTCCACCCACACTTTCCCCAAAAGAGCATGAAAGCAACCTCATGTATACGAACGGGGAGCCCCTTAAATTTAAGGATGGCTGCGCCCTTAACTCCAATAAGACCGACGACAAAGACTTAACCACAAAATCTTTACTTATAGAAAACCTTTCACTTCTTTTGCTTAACCTTATTTCAAATAACGAAAAAAATTCACCGTCCATCGCTGCTAACCTCTTAAATTATTTGAATGAATTCTGTAAATCTAACAATGCCTCAAATTCAACAGATAAAGATCTTACAGTGGAACTGTCGTAGCGCGAGCGCTAATCGAGACGACATTCTACTTCTAATTAAAGAACACCAACCTGACATTGTTGCACTTTGCGAAACTTGGTATACATACAATTCTTATGTTTCCTTCCCTGGCTTCTCTTGTCATAGGAATGACCGCCTTGACGGGAGAAGTGGGGGTGGAACTGCAATTCTAATTAAAAATTCCCTCTACTACAAAGAGATTCCCATCTCCTCTCCTTTAAATGTGCAGCTATCGGCTGTAAATTTGGGAGACATTTCAATAGTTTCCGCATATATTCCCCCACGTAACTCCTTTGATGAAGTATTCTGGAAGAACACGTTCTCCAAACTAGGTAAAACGTATATTATTTTAGCAGACTTTAATGCACATGGCATGCCGTGGGGATGCGCTTCAACAGACTCAGCCGGAAGAGGAGTAATTGACGTAACAGATGAACTAAATCTGTGCATCCTTAATGATGGAAGTGCCACCCGATTCTCCCTCCCTCACCAAAACCAAAATGCTCTGGACATCTCTATTTGTACTGGTGATATCGCATCATTGACATCGTGGAGGGTTTTGGATGACACAATGTCGAGTGATCATTACCCCATTTTAATCGACATTAATAATAAATCACAACATCTTAGGCCCCAGAGGAATCGTAAAAGATACTGCACTCGATTTGCTGACTGGTCGAGGTTCTCTTCAAACTTAACCACCTTTGTTGACACGATGTCGCCGCTTCAACATGAAGCAGAAGCCTGCGCTTCGCAGATTTACGACATATTCGACAAATCGGCAAAAAACACTGTACCACGGACAACGTCCATGGCAACTAACAGAAAACATCCCCCGTGGTGGGACGTCGAGTGTGACGAAATGGTTAAAAATAGGGCACATACTTTAAAAAAATACAAAAAAAATTTGACACCGGACAATTATTTGGAGGTTAGAAGGGTGCAAGCATTGACAAAGAAATTATTGAGAAAAAAGAAACGTCACGGATGGTACAACTTCTGCAAATCATTGTCCCCGGATACCAACATTTCGGAGATATGGCAGTCAATTCGACAATTCCGAGGAGTTTACTCCCCAAAGTCAGACCCGTGGAAATATTATTCATCGTGGATTGCGGGCTTTGTAGGAAGGCTGGCCCCGGACTACGTCCCAAATCTGTCTGAGATTCAAAAAGAGAACACTTACAATACTGAAGACTCCCATTTTTTAACATCACCGTTTACCCTCGACGAACTGAAATCAGCTATTAATTGCTCAAACGATTCCACACCAGGTCCAGATAACGTCCCATACACATTTTTCAAACATTCTCCGGAGGAGTTTCTGGCTTGCATTTTGAACCTCTTTAATTCAATAATGAATTCTGGAAATATTCCTTCGGAGTGGAAAAGTCAACTAATTGTCCCCATCCCTGGAAAAACCTGGAAAAAGCCCCTTTTTGGATAGCTCTTACAGACCAATCGCACTATCAAGCTGCTTTCTAAAATTATTGGAGCGCATGCTCAAATGTAGACTGGAATGGTTTTTGGAGAGCAATGATACAATACCGGAGTGGCAGTGTGGGTTTCGGAAAGGGAGATCATGCATCGATAATATTGCGTTGCTTGTGTCGGATATTGTGCTTGCAAAAACTAGCGGAAAGGCGACGGTTGCATGTTTTATGGATATCCAGAGCGCTTATGATAACGTCACACTACCCATACTTTTTAAAAAAATGCTGCAGGCTGGTTTGCCGAAGCAAATTTGTTGTTTGATATTTAATATAATGTCAGAACGTAGAATTATCATAGATACCCCAGATGGAAGTATCTTCCGAAACGTATATAAAGGACTACCACAAGGGTCTGTTCTAAGCCCGATATTGTTTAATATTTACACACTTGATATTGGTCAAACAATCGCACCTGAATGCTCAATTTTGCAGTATGCTGATGATCTTGTTGTTTATTGTGCTGAAAGCGTTATATCTAAAGCTGCTGTTATGCTCAACGAAACTATGAACTCTATAAATGAATGGCTCATTAATAACGGCTTTTCCTTATCAGCGTCCAAAAGTCAATTAATTGTTTTTACAAACAAGCACCGCGTTCCACCAATATCCATATCAATCAACGAGGAGGAGATTCCAGTCAAGGAATCTATACGGTTTCTGGGAATAGTATTGCAAAGGAAGTTATCCTGGAACATGAACATTGACAACATCATTGCTAAGTGTGAGAAAAACTTAAACATCATGAAAGCCGTATCAAGAGTGTGGTGGGGCGCACATCCCTCCACTTTAAAAACCCTCTACATTGCACTCATTCGTAGCCACTTGGAGTATGGAGCCTTTTTAATGGAACCACTCCCACATTACCTCTCATTAAAATTAGACAGAATTCAATCAAAATGTTTGAGAATCATATTGGGAGCCATGCGTTCCTCTCCCTTGATAGCCCTGCAAGCTGAATGCGTTGAGATGCCTCTTTTCCTGAGGAGAAAATCCTCCGCACACCGTTTTCTTATAAAAAAAATGAACCAAAGTAATCATCCGATATTTCAGAAAATAAATTCACTTTCACAACGATATGCAGATTCCCCCAAGTATGCAAACAAACTTCCACCTCTACTGTGTAATTCATTGGAGTTAATAAATGACAAATTTGAATCCTGCTTCGCTCACACACTTCCAATATACTCAATTCCTTTCGACTCATTAATGTATTCCCCTTTAATTATACCATCCATAAATTTAGACAAAAGCCACGCATCTCTTTCCCCTAAACATGTGAAAAATATTTTCCAAAATGAAGTTTCAAACCGTTGGCCAAAATCAGTATTATTTTACACAGATGGGTCCAAAAACTCTGTTGGCGGATGCGGTGCCGCTTTTTATTCCCCCGCTCCCAGCATTTACAAGAAATTTCAGCTTCCTCAGATTTGCTCTGTTTTTACAGCGGAATGCTTGGCAATGAGAGAGGCTCTGAGAGAAGCCATCACATTATTGTCCTCTGATGTTGTCATCTTCACTGACTCCCTAAGCTTGGTTAACGCTTTGCAATCTAATTTCAATGCCCACGCCAACAACCATCTAATTTGTGATATTAAAAAACTATTGTTTATAGCAAACAGTAAAGACATACCTTTATCAATCGTCTGGATCCCATCCCATATTGGAAT
Source organism: Mystacides longicornis (assembly GCA_963576905.1). Lineage (NCBI taxonomy): Eukaryota > Metazoa > Arthropoda > Insecta > Trichoptera > Leptoceridae > Mystacides > Mystacides longicornis. The sequence continues at coordinate 16,438,121 of OY756433.1, read as the reverse complement.
ACCTGGAAATGAAACAGTTGACTTGTTGGCCAAAGAGGCCTGTTCCTGTGGTATTTTCCCCCCATACTTTGCACCCTCCTTAGATGACTGCATTAATTTTTCAGAAAACACAATTAGAACTGAGTGGAACGCAGTATTTGTGGCGTCTCCACACGGTTCTAACTACAAAGAAATTCAACCCTCAATCCTGTCTAAACCGTGGTACCACGGGATGAAATTATCCAAGCTGACCGTCTCTCTCATATCAAGGCTGAGATTGGGTCATTGTATCATTGCGTCACATCTTGCCAAAATCAACATTCTTCCTTCTTCCATGTGTGAGTGTGAAAAGGAGGAAGAAACTGTCAATCATATTTTCTTCAACTGCCCTCTCCTACCTAACGAAGAATTTCTACTGGACATTCTGGCGCAGGGAACTACTTTCCCTGTGTCAGTGAATTTCCTATTAGCCCAAAATGACAAAAGAATAATATCCACAATTGCCAAACATTTAATAAGAAATAAAAAGATGATTTAATACTTGAATTTAATGCGCAACTTTTAATTTAATTTCCGTTTACATGACCAACCCCGTTCCCCTTAGTCTTCGCACCGCCTAGGTGTTAGTGACAACAACATTAAATCTATTTTTAGACGGCATCACATCGCTGACGCTCCAGGTGTAGATAACAAAAAATATGATTGAGAATATTTCCTAATTCATTTTGATGATTGTGCATTTTGAATTACTCGTGCTGTATTTTACTTTTTGGTGGGCTGCTTCACCCTTGTTTTGGGTGCTTGCCCAAATAAAATTAAATAAATAAATAATACGCGACTTAACTAAACCCCCGCCGAAATTATTATCTGGCTACGCCATGCGATGGATAGAAAAGAGGGGTCTTTCTGTCCACCCCTTAAAGGTTTTAAAAACGGTAATGGGTTTCCATCAGCAACAAATTAACAATAAAACAAGCGAAAATATAAACAAAATTCCATGTGTTTTGTTCAAATAAACACATAGTTACCTGAAAAAGGGTCCATTTTATCACCATAAACATTTTATGCCACATAATTTCAAAATACAAAATGTTCAACTAGCGATAGGTATATGAATAAAAAAGGGTTTTTTAGTATTTATTTTAAGCAAATCCTCGATGATAAGTTGCCGGTATTATACTGAAATATTTTAAATTTAGATTAAGCGATCCCTTTTTATACAAACAATAAGAGAAAATATGAAGATAAGGTTGAATTGATAGAAATTTAGTTCCGTACCTACCTGGATATTTGTGGAGGCGCTGTATCAACCTAACAACTCTTTAGGGGTCCGTTTGGAATGAAATGAATCTCTATTCTGAATCTCTGTTAGAAACTGCCGGCGTGGCGTAAAAAAAACAGAAATTTTGTATGAAGACTTTTATACCGTCACCATAAAATACTTCGTTAATCTGCAGCACATACTTCGATAACGTTCTTCCTTGATTAAAACTGATTTCTAGATCAATATCAAGGAAATAAATATGGACAGTTTGAATTTTGCGAACGATTTTTTTTCGTCAATATAGAGTGGGAGGAAAATTAACTGTCCACTTTTTGTATTTTTAGATACGATAAATAAATAAATTTTTAGATAAGTGTCTTTGTTTGGTTTAATTTTTTTTTTATAAAATGAATATGTGTTCACTCAAATTGAACACAAATACACTCTTTGACTCTTTCACAGTAAGCTACTTAAAGCTTGTGTCGTGAAAGAGGAAGATGGTCGACACCTGGTATCGGACCCACGACCTCCGCACGAAACAGCGCGAAAGCGGGCGTTGTAACCTCCAGTCGACCGACCATTTCATTTTCAATTGTTTATAATATATAATATTCAGTGTTATTAATAAAAACACCTTATTACTTGTATAAACCATAGAATTATCAAATCTCTAAAACCGTGGTACAACGAGGATTTTTTATGCTTATTCTATGGTTATACCTGGATTATTAATAACATTTTTCTTAGATAATTGTTTAACGTTATACCAAGATTATTAATAACACTGTTAATGTTCTAGTGGACAGTTCATTTTTTTTCACACTCCACATTGACGAAAAATTCAAATTGTCTACAGAGGCAATGACGGCTTTTACATAATAAATCACAATTTCACTGATAATAATTTGAACTAAACTAAAAATTGGTAGGTAGATGACAGTTATTTGTGGGTAGTTTTACCCGTATTATATGTAGGTACACCACACACCCTGCCTGTAAGTACATAATATAATATTATACCTATAGATAATACGTGTGTGGTTGTATAAAATGCGATATTATTATGTGATATATTTGGGAGGATATAACCTCAATGACCCCCTACCCTACGAGCGGAAATAAGTTCCCATTGAGAAGGAAACTAGGTAAACTTTCAATAAGGTCGTGCTATCATGTTGCCGATATTTCATACAATATTATGATCCTCCGCTTTTCTACACACTTTGCCGTATATCCTGCCGCTATTTTTTCGGATTACTAAAGCCGCATTTACTTATATTAATTTATAATAATGAGTTCTTATATTTTTACTCATGGTATAGGTATGGAATATGAGTCTTGTGATCGGATTTCAAAAAAAAAAATAGATTTCGCTGAAATTAATTTTCTCAACGTTTTCGAGGGTTTAGATTCCAAAAATGCAAAAAAAAAAAAAAATTTCCGCGTACCTACCCGTACGCCAAAAATTTGTGCGCACCCATAACTCATAGTAATTCTTATCCGATTTGATTGAAATTTGGTAGAACGGTTAGCCCCTCGATGTAGATGAGTCAGTAAAATGTTGAGATCTGTACCTTCAGGGGAACCCTCTTAAAGTATCCAAAGAAAATTTCTTTAAACTTGTTCTGGAAAAAGGGCTAAAGAAGAAAAAAAAAATCTTCGATTTTCATAAAATTCGGTATACAGGTTGGTCTTATGCTCCTACACAAGCACGTAAAATTTGAGGTCCGTAACTTCAGTGGGTCCCCCTTAAAATACCGATTGATATTGAATATGTAGTTCTAAAGCAGATAATAAAAAGCTCCAATAGTCGATATCATTTTAAAGTTTCTATAATAATTCCAAGGACAAATTCATTTTAATCGTAAAATTATGAGCCAGTCTTCGAAACAACAGTAAAAGACGGTCGTAAGCCCGTGGTGGTTTGTTCCATTAAAAAATTGAACATCAGTAATGAATTATTAGAGTCATTAGTTGTTAGATAATTCTGTAAAATTATGAATTTTTATGCAAAGATATGTTTTACACGAAAAGGCTGTTATATATATTATGAGTTATATATATTATGAGAATATACTATGAGTTCTGGGCTACCCTAAGTTAGCAGCTTACAATAATAATTCCACGTGTGAACGGCTGGACCAATTTCGCTAGTTTTTTATTATTGTCTTTGCTATTATTAGGAGAAGGTTCTTATGGACTAACATGGAAGGACTACCGTTTCAATCCACTTGGCAAGCGTAGCGTTGAAATCCTGACTACCCCTCTCAAATAACTTTTTGGTTGACTTCGCAATGGATTTTCACCGTATTTGAACAATGACATAACTTAAATAAATATCTTGTTATTGCCCTTAAATAAATAATAATAATATAACACTTTTCTATACAAAGGTGTCAGTAGGTGACGGAACTTATTGCCTGAGGCAATTTTTTCCAGTCAAGCGGTCCCGTCCAATCTGAGACAGGCCAACCCCGGGTAGAAATTTCAAGTTAAAAAACCTCTTAGAAAAACTCTGACCCGATCGGGAATCGAACCCGGAACCTCGTGATCCACGCTAGTACAACTAGGCTACCGATGTCGGTAAAATATAGTTTTAAATATTACTAAAAGGGCAGCATAACTGTAAGGTGGCAGCCAGTGACAGATCAGGACGGAGTAGAACCATTTTGGAGGCAGCTAAGACCCACCACGGGTTGTAACGCTGAAGACGATGATTGCTAAAAAAAAGATATTTTGATACAAGTTTTGGCAACCAACCTACGAACCATCATTATTTTATTCAATGTGATTAATAACCAGAATTTTATAGATTCCAAACAGCGTCCTGTCAAAAAACTATTTTCGATTCATACATATATCATGCAAGCTGGTATAAAATATCAAAAAAATATAAATATTTGGTTCGAGAATATTTTATTTCGCAGATAGCGCCATACTGAATCAAATTACGTAGGAAAATTTCATCGTAATAATATATGTTCCTGGAAATCCAGTTTTTCACGTAGCGGGGACACGTAATGCAATTTTCATGCATTTTCCACTTCGTTAGGTGCCCCAAATTTTCGTTTATATCTTCTTACACAACCTCCTCCCCGCCCGTACTACATACCTACATACGTATATTTCAATCATTTCATATTATGTACCCGTTTGGAAATCACGTTTATGTTGGACCTAGAATTCGAACGCCTTCGTTGTGTCGAATACTGAAAATATTTTCTTTTAGTAGTTACATAGGTTCATTAAATTGTTTGATACCCCTTGATATGTGATATTTTAAAGTGATCTTGCAAAGGTGATCTCAGCTATATATCAATATCTTTGATTGTCTGTGGAAGAGTCTTCTTCAAGAATGGTCGCCACAGGTATAATTAATTCTTTTAGGGCAGTTTGCCCAGTGGTTACCGTCTCGGCACGGTACGACGAGGGAAGCAGGTTCGAATCCTGCCCGGGGCATGGGATTTTTCCACATGTTGAACAAGGTGAAGTTTCTTATAATATTCGGGAATGTGAACATTACCACCTAATGGCGAACATTGTTTACGTAAAGTGGTCACACTAAGCCAGCCTTCGACATAACAGTAGAAGACTGTCGTAAGCCCGTAGTGGTTTGTTCATACCGTTTCAAAATCGAACAATATTAAATTTATGCATTGTCAGGTTATAGTCAGTCATAAGTTGTTGATATATCGTTAAATTCTACCATATCATGAACAACGTAGGTCTATCATTTTTACCACAATGGAGATGAGATGGACCATGCTGTCGAATAATAATCGGCTAAGGGCGCAGTTCTTCCTATGCCATCAGGACCCCGAAGACAAGGAACAATCTCTCTCACCGAGTTCCGTTTCATTAAATCAGGGCTGAGGAATTTTTAGTGGGGGATGTCATTGAAGCCGTGCAAGATCGAGCGCGATGGAGGGCAGTTGTGTAGTCTCCCTATGCCCCTATCGGGATCACAAAGTTTGTATCGTACCTATTATATTGTATAAACTGAAAATAATAATATCATCATAAAGGAGAACGACAAGTTGCTTCGCTTTGCTCTGTTAACAATTCTCACAGTTTCAATTTAGCTTTTCAACAGTTTCTGCTTCAACTCAACACTTTCACTATATTTAAACAATAGCGCAATATGTCCTCAACTTGAATTATAAACACATGCACCATGGTCTGCCTACCGCCCGTATCTAGCTAGACTACAATGTTCCAACATTATACTGACATGTGGGTATCTACAAACACTGTATAGCATGGAACCTGATAAATTTAATACCTTGTTTATTATTTAATAGGTACCTAATAATTTAATACCTAGATGAGACAGTAACAAAAATGGATATATTCATATCCTGGCGCCAAATACATGACAGCAGTCGCAGTCTTTAAATTTGGTTGCTCTCTTGTCCTCAATAATTTCCAACTTTTTTCTCTATTTTTCATTTATTATTTAATTTCTACTTGTTGCATACATGAGATTTTTCGACATGTTGAGAATTCTCATGATTAGAAGTTTCGGAGACAAACATTACCACCTAATGGCGAACGTTGTTAACGTTAAGTGATCACACTAAGCCTGGCGGACAGGCGGCCATGTTGGCGGCGTTGCTAGAACAACAGAAAATACTAATGGCAATGGCGAGCGAAAGGACCGCGAGGTCTTATGGCGTAATGCCAAATTTTGATGCTCAAATAAGAAATTTTACGGGAAAAAAAGGCGAAATGGAAGCCGAGAATTGGCTTAATGCCCTTAATGGGTTGGCGGAGGTACACGAGTGGCCAGATAGGTTCAAACTGGAAGCCGCCAAAATGCGATTAGTAGGGGCAGCGAAGTTTTGGCTGGGAGGGCGGAACTTCCGAAACTGGAAGGAGTTTGAGGCGGAATTTACCGCCACATTCACCAGGCGACAAAGCCTTGTTGAAAAATGGAAAGCGGCGAATGGCAGAGTCCAACAGAAAGGCGAGGTCCTGGTTGCGCAATGTAAGGAGTGGACCGGCATCCAAATTGTAGAGGAGCTGTTTCGGGCGGAGCAAACAGGCACAAGTTCGCCTAAGTAATCACCACCAAGAATTGTGTACAAAAAATGTTGTATCACAGTCAACTTCTTGTCCTGATTCATTGTTTTTCTTATTTTTCAGGGAACTTTTTTTGCAAAATGACTCTTAGTTTTGGTTTTCTAAAAATACAAAACACACCTACCTAAGTTTCAAATCAAATTTTCTTCAATTTGAAAGATAAAATGCTTGAGTAATTTTTCTTAAGGCTTGGAAAACTGCTCCATTCAGAATCAATATTTTAGGCAAATTGGAAAAAATATACTTTTATCAGAAAAGAGCTCATAGCGCTACTAACCTAAAAAAATCTGACTACTTCAATACCAACCACTCAAACAAAAACCACAAAATGAAAAACATCTTGTAAGAAATTAATTCATAAAAAAAAAAAAATTATATGAATATTTCAATAACATTTATGACGGACCTAATTGCTTTTAAACATCAAAGAATACTTATTTCAAACATCTATTGGTTTATTCCGATGAAAAGCTGCGGACAAGTCATCAAGAACTAATTGATTACCACTAATGTGTAACCGCAATGTGTACGACTGTTTTGCTGAGAACGCGAAACATTTATTTTGAGCGAATCACAGCTTTACCGAACACATTATAATTATAATATATTGTTCAATCACTTAAAGGCTATTAGTTAACCGAAACACGTAGTGGGGCGGCATTGGAACAACCAAGTTTAAAAATATTAATATCAATTATTGTTTTAAATGGTTTTCTTTTAAAACCTCATTTCCATAATGGATATTTACGATTCCATGGGTGCCAATTTATAACGGTTTTTTTTTTCACTTTTGCTTTATTTTGAAAATCCTTGCTAATTTAAAAGTAAAGGGGATTTTTCTATTTAATTAAACATTATACTCAAGTTTTAAAGGGAGGTGTATCTATAAAATACATAAAAGGTTGTTGGTGCTACGATATCTTTGAGTATGTGGTTTTTTAGAATGTCTTGCATATATATTTTGTATTGGCCAATAATCATTGTTGGCCTCTTCAAAACTTTTCCAACTAGGTACCTCTTTCCTGTACACGACCGATACAATTAGCATCTGTTCTTCACTTTTGAGGTCTGCCCACACTTTTCCCACCATACCATGGCTACCACTTCCGTCCCGAGGATTTTCAGACCCACCTTATCCTTTCGTCTCGCGACATAACTTTGCCATTTCTATTTTTTACTATTATGCAATCCACGATGTTAGTAAGGTGTCTCATATTTTCGAAAATATTGTGTGATATTCACAACACCCCTATCTAGTGCATGAATTTCTGTGAATATTCTAATAATATTATATGGACGCTCCTTGATGTCAAAGTTTTTGTCTCTAAACTATATTATGTTACGACATAATTAAATGCAGACTTTTCTTCATCTTTTTTACGGTAATGTGCTTAAATTTTCTAAAAACCGTCCAGATTAATAACAAATAATTATGAGGCTAATTATGTTTTTACTGTATGATCTCTACAAGGATCCCGATGTCATACAAGTAATCAAAATAGCAAGATTACGCTGGGCTGGGCACATAATACGAATGAACGAAGAAGCCCAGACCAGACGATTAACCCTCACACAGTCACACATCCCGAAGGTCGTAGAAGAGCAGGAAGACCCAAGCTACGGTGGATGGACGGTGTTAACACGGATGCAGGTGTCATTGGACTGAGGAGCTGGAGGACGGCGGCACTCAGAAGGACGGAGTGGAAAAAATCTCTTGACTCAGCCAGGGTCCACCCAGGACTGTCGTGCTGATGATGATGATGATGAATTATGTTTTGTTAAGCTCTTGTTTTTTTGCTATAGGTAATTAATGGTTTCATGCAGTTCTTTCATCAATCAACACCTTCACATTTATTAGCACACTACATTTTTGTCAAAGCGCAAATTTTTCAGATACACTCCATCAATATTCCTTTGTTATCCCGGTTTAGTTTTTTTATGTTTTTCAAAGCATGTGCAATTATGAACAATTTTAGTAGGATGATAATCTTTTTGTAATGGTCAATAATTTGGCATTGCAAATAAGTCATAAAATTATATCCAGCTGTCATTTTATTAGTGAACATTCTCATTCTATTGGGCTAGAGCATTTTAGTACGCAAAAATTCTAAAGTTAGAACTCATTATTTAAGTCCAGAGCACACACACACAACACATCGTAGGTAGGTACCTATGAAATGTATTTTGCTTAATTTCGTACGCAGTTTATCGACAGACTTTCTATTCTACCTTATTGAAACTCTTAAACATTATCATGTTTTCATTTTGACAACAGTTATAAAAACTCCAATCCAATCCAAACTCCCTTTAGACCCCACTTAGGGGCATAGGGAGGCAACAAGAGCTCTCCATTGCGCTTGATCTTGCGCAACGTTAATTACCTCCTCCCACACCATGTCCAGATTCCTCAGCTCTGCCTCGAAGGAGCGGAACACAATATGAGAGGGTCTTCCTCGTCTCCGGGACCCTGATGGGAGGAAGAACAGCGCTCTCCTCGGCCAACTGTCATTCGGCATCCTTAACACATGTCCCAGCCAAGTCCATCTCCTCCACATAATAGAAGAGGTGATGGGCTCACGCTGGGTGCGCCGGCGTATAGCGTCGTTCGTGATGCGGTGGTACCATCTTATACCCAAAATTCTCCTGAGGCACTTCGTTTCGAATGCAGATACTTTTTGAGCCTGGGCCAGAGTCAGGTGCCAGGACTCACACCCATACAGGAGAATGGGCAACACACACGCATCAAACAGTTTACATTTCGTCTCGACACTAAACGCCGACGCCTTCCATATCTTGGTCACGTTGTTGAAGGCGCCACTTGCCATACCGATACGTATCGGGAGCTCAGCCCCGAGGTCACCAGTGGTGGTAATGGTTGCTCCCAGGTAGGTACTTAAATTTATCCACCCGGGAGACCTGGTGACCATCGATGGTTATCGGTAGCTGTTTATCGGGGCAGGCATTATTCGCCATGAGCTCCGTTTTACTGGCATTGACTCGAAGGCCGAGGCGTGCTGTTTCGTCGCAGAGTCTTGAAACACTGCGCTGTAATTCCTCCACTGTCGTACTGAACAACGCTAGGTTAAAAACTAAACAGCATTTTTTAAAATAATTTTGGCAAAGAGTTCACTACATTGTTCTTGTCGTTGATAAAACATCAAATGAAGACTGCTTTTTTTAAATATGTATAGTGAATGATGAACTGGAGGAGAGAGAGGAATGGAAATGATTTCTTGAGGAGGCCAAGGCTCATAAGGGGCTGTAGCGTGGATGATCAGTAAAGTTGATGGGTCTCAACACATATGAAGCACAATAGTTTTGCCTATAAAATATCTTCTAAACTTTAAAGGTATTCTAATAATAATAATAATTGTCTCATTAAGTTTTCCCCCAAAAGTCTCACAATACTTCTTATATTTTAAAACATTCAAGAGAAAGAAGAGTGGATACCTATTCCGCTTCTGTCTTTTGTAAAAAAAAAAGGTATGAGGAATAAATTGAAATTTATTTATATGCCACTTGCGCAGATAATTTCAACGAAAAAATGTTGGAGCATTTCACACAATTTTTCAATCCATCTTTAGTGTAACATCTACGAATATACGGGATTGATATATCTGCCGTCGCTTCGAAGGTATGTAGGTATGTGTAATAATAATTGTGTCAGTGTGTGAATATTAGGTACATACGTAGAGAGAGCGCTGTGAGCTTATATTATTCCGATTTCACGGTTGGATCTAATGCGGCAGAAACGCCTGCAATGATCGTTTACAGCTTAATCTTTTCCGCGTTCTTTCCGAGCGTCCCCTCTTTCTTTCTTTTTTTACATTTATTTCTTGGTCTTAACACTACGGATACTCTATAGAAAACTAAATAAATCTAAAAAAGAATTTTCAAATGGCGTTAATATCAGTTATCTACCTACCTGTAACGAATGACGTACCTATTCTGTTTGATTCAACTATAATATTATTATATACCAAGTCATTTGTAGGTAGGTACTTATTTCACTTTTAAAACTACCCGTGTTATCTCTATATCAAACCTTAAAGTAAGAATATCAAAGATGGAATGATAACTCATCGTTATTAAGTGGTTGCTATGGGAACCATGCATAGTGTAGGTTTTTTTTGTCAAAAAGTGCGCTATTGTTGTTTAGTGTGTGGTTTCAAGATGATTGACCCGCTAGTCGCTAGTCTATATCACGTTGCTACCATTGCAAGCTACATACTTAACATTACGAATGCTGCACTATGGTTCCCATAGCAACCAAGTAACGATGAGTTATCTTAACTTTATATTATTCTTAACTGATAAGATTTAACAATAAAAATGTTGGATTAATTATATCACAACTTTCTCTCTACGAGGTTCCAAATTAATTATAATTTGTACCCTCTCAATTTTTTGGCATTAATTTATTTTTTCGTCTATGACAAAATGAAGTAGGGTCTATACGAGTAGAAGAAAGAATTGGAATAAAAACAACCATCTTCGTATCTAAATGATTGGATACAAATACGGTAACAATAAGGTTATTAGATTTGTAGACAAACTAAGAGACAAGAAGAGTTTATAAGAGAGAGAGGGAAGATTTTTATTGTAGACATTTCAACAGATTGTATCGTACTCGGGATTCATGCATTTCAGTTAAGGTAGAATCACACTAGTCTGACGTGTCGAGTTGTGATGTTTCCGAACGCTACTTGTTTCATACATTTAGTATGGTTTAAATTTGTGTGTCTCAGATCGTGTAACGTGTCCTCAATAAAGCTTGATGTGCCCAACTTAGCGATTAAAGTTATAACACAGAATATGTCATTGTATGTTTCTGGAAATCACTATTATTAATACATTTATATACCTAAATCATATTATAAAAAATAGTAGGTCTGTCGGAGAAAGGCAAACAGCCGCATTTTACACATTGGGGGGACAAAGTCAGATCTAACGAAACGGCTTCAACCGTCAACAAACGTGAACGTTTCCATACGAACCTGACTGTTTTTTTTAAGTTCACACCACGTTATCCTTCAGGTTCGTAGGAGTTTTATTGATTTCAGTCTGCTCCAAGAGTAGATATGCACGTTTTAGTCTTGTTTTGTGACGCGTAAGAGAAGCAGTGTTTTTGTCACCCATGAAATTTAATACTATGGATAACCTAATATAAAAACATCTACACTAGATGAACCTAAAATCTTCTTTGAGAATTTGGATGCATTCATCATAATTTGTCTGATTGAGAATGGGATGATTCGTAATAAAACATTGAAAATATATCAATGTGATCTAAAACTTCAACTAAATTTATAAAACAATAACATCAGAATACGGAATATAAAATGTGAGTAAGCCTACACGTCAGTAGGGTTATTCTCGTAGCAGTCTTAATACGCTCCTATCTTGATTGACAATATTAAAATGGCGGATTGGTATTCACAAAACAAGATATCTAGCAGATATCTTAAAAATTCGTTATGTTTTAAATATTAGTATGAAATTCTATGTAATCGGCATTCCCGTAACTATCTTACAAACGTCAAATTCAAGGGCGGCCTGATTGCGATCATGTCTTAATCTTATCGTTAAGTGATTTTTAAATGCGATTGATTACGGGAATAAGGCTCCAGATCGCGTCGCAGAACAAAACGTCAGACAAAAATGTGATGCCACCTTTAGTCGAGGATAAAATAAATACAAATGTACCAACGGACATATATTCCATTACCATCCACTTTGCCAAAGGATCCTCTTAAAAACTTTTAAATGTATGTTAGTACAAGTTTGGCTTTTAGAGAAAAACAAGTTGCGCTATAAATAATGGGATGGTGTGGCCGTTAGTTTTACTCGGAGAAATGTTTTTATTTCCCGAATACATGTAAGATTCCGCTCTATTACCGATTTGTAAAATATGTTTGCTTACCCTTCTTGTAAAACGATTGGCTGGGTTCAATATAAATTTTAATATATAAACCTCGCGTTCTATTACTCACTCCTTAGTAAGAAACAACGATCGTTCTTTTGTACAACGTCTAGAAAGAAAAATGCTTAAGAAAGAAAAATGATTCTTTCAAGCCCCTCATTCACGATCGCACCAATCGACGACATCCAAAATATTAGTCCCCCATTCACGATCACTCCAAATGGATGTCATATATTTTGACAGATGTGAATCTTGATGTTTTTTTGCAATCATTTTAACGAAATTTCTCTACATAAGTTGATACACGTTTGATGCTTTTATTAAATTCAAAACAACAAGACGTGCTGTAGGTATACCCTAGTGAAAGGATGATGACAAATTTGGACTAAGTTTTTAACACTGAAATTCAAGTGATATTTTTCCACTCAAAGTCATTATTTGGAGTGACACGCTCGGAACGGATGGAGTGATCGTGATTGGTGGACCTTAGATATTATCCTGGATGAATTTATTATATAATGGACTGTAATTTAAACCGGTTCTTCAAGCGTTAAAGCAGTGGCGATACCAAGATACCTTTTTTTCTTGGAAGAAGGGGAAAATCCTCATGAACGTTGAATCGGACTCCTGCCCAAGGGCAGACCTACCGACTAGAAACCCCTCTTTTGGATCTTCACACTACCAACTAAGAATTACTTCATCACAGACACCCAGAAAATACGGACTTAACTTTGATTCTGGTTTCGATCACTCATATAATACAAACATCTTGACTATTTTCAGAATTACAATTTCATTTATTTATCTAAAATTTATATTATACTAGCTTTCCTGACAGACGTTGTCCTGTAGTTGTCCTTCTAACTATGAATATTGAATTCGAATTTGTAATTTACCTATACAAAAATACGTTTAAAATAGGTATGTTTGAATGATAAAAAAATTATTTCTGAAAGCTCGGAAGAAATTCTATCAATAATCTTCTTACCGGTCTTTTGAATTCACAGATGGTATTGTTGTTAGGAAGTCCGTTCCATACTAATTTTAATATTATATTTTTTGTAATTTGCTATCCATTTTTCCATGAAAATCTGTTTAGCCAATCTCGAGTTATAAGTGTTCGCACTAACCCGACTTTCTTTTATATTATAGATAGCAAAACCGTTGTTGCCTTTAATGTTATGTCTTTTTTCTTATTTTGTAAAATATTATATAATGTTTAACAAGTAAAAGTCCTAGGCCGTAGATATCATAAGGAAATAAATAAGACAGAGAATAGGCCGTAGATATCATAAGTAAATAAATAAGATAGAGAATAGGCCGTAGATATCATAATTAAAAAAGCATGAAAAAAAATTCAAGTACCTAATATTAATATTTTGTCACATTCATTCATATAAATTACAAAATTCAGTACCTTCATCACTTACTTAAAGATAATAACAAAAAAGTTTTATATATTTTTAGTTTATATATAAAATATTGTACTTGTTTCTCATGAAATATCACGAATTACGATGTATGCTATCATGAGAGACCTACGAACTACAAAGAAAGGAAATTTCTCAAAATCCTTCAAGAGGACAACAGGTCTGCCTTTTGAATGGCTTATCGGAGATCTCTAGACATCGTGGTTGGAAGAAATCCACTAATTGTATCCCGTTAGCAAAATGTATCTTTCGATAATGACTGTGTTTGAATTAACTAATAAAAACAACCACCGTAGTTTTCATAGAGAAAGAGGCCAAAACACTTTCAAACATATCATTCAGGTGCCAAAATAAAAAAATAAAAATGTCCAAAAACATTTCCACAAAACGGAACGCGGTTAATACCTGGTATTTAATACGATTCGTTATTCTCTGCGTTGGTCATCTATGTAGTAAGTGGATTAACGCTATGAATCCCGCTTGCTAAGATTAAAATAATAAAATCAAAGCGATTTATTGCGATTTGTAAATTTGTAAATCGTAAATCACGGGTGCGTGGCCGCATACTTCGCTAATAAATCGGGGAAATTTCATGCTTGGTAAAATTTATGCGCTATGAACGTAAAAAAAATACCGATCAACTCGATTTTTATTACCTACGCGCACTTTTTATACAACCGTGTTATGTGGGTCTTGTCATATTATTATGTTTACGCTCCGTACATGCAAAGCAACTCGCAACTCCAATCATACGAAACGGACGCTTTATCAAAAATAATCCACACAGATGTTGTAGGTATGTATCGGTTTTGTTTTTTATGTTAAGCTACTTTAATGGAATACGGTGGGTAGGTAACATGTCATACGCAACCTGAATAATATTGAAAACGGTTATTGTCAGGTTGTGACGAGCGAAGTTTGCGTTGGAGATTTTTTTTCCGACTGCCGATTAAAAACTCGTCCTATAACATTGTTCTTTCTAGCATAAAAATGTTTTGTATGAAACGTTTATAAAAAGGTTTTTGTTGAAAAATGTCTTATACGGTTATAATACCTGTAATGTTATGTAAAATGAACTACTAATCACGATTTTTTTTTCTTTATTTCAGACTGGCAAACACTTTCATCGGACATCGCTACTTATCAAAGCATTTAATCATAAATTTCGCCTTGATCTGGAGCTTAATACGTAAGTATTTTGTGTATTAAAATAATGTTTATTAAATTTTTGCTGTGTGTTACTATGGCTATGTAACTTTTTATCTGTGATTGAAGAAAAAGCTTATCGTAGAAATTTTATGACAGGATAATCTTAAAGTGTGTTAGAACTATGAATGAGGTAGGTATGTGGTAGAAATATTGATTGATCTCAGAAACAGTTTCAAAAATAATTTATAATAAGCTTCCCCGTCAAGTACGATTATAAAAATATCAAATTTCTCGTTTTGTAACGTTTGAAACCTTTTCCTACTCGTTTATTTGTAAAATAACTTCCAAATTTGTAGAAAAAGTCAGTTCAATTATGCTGTACCTACCTATTAATGTATACAAAACATAGTTCAAGAAGAATTCTACTCGCAATTTGGTGAAATACTGAGTTCTTGTATTTTGCTATGCGATGCATCGCCCTGTGCCATAAGAATAATCTTCAAACCGCAACAACGACCATGCTGATCTCATCACAAAACAGTTGGTGTATTATATTTCCTCTCTTTTCATACTCAAGTTACAAATTGTTCAGTGTCGCAGTGTGCATTCGTAAGAAATTCTCATAAGTAAGTACTCATTAGTATACAAAATGCAACACTGCACTATGGTAAAACACTGCATATATCAAAAATGCGAAAAATCCATTTTTGCTACAAAATTCAAAAGGACATTTTCTGTTAGATTTTTTCCTTCTTCTTCTCTTCATTTTAACAGACTGGACTCTCATTACGAGGAAACCACTAAGATATTTATCTTCGACCAGGATCTCATCCACCATCAGCAAGTTGAAGGATTTCATGCTTAACCCGACGCACAAAGTGTCCGAGATAGGATATAAGCGCTCTCCACTGAGTTCAATCCAAATGACCTGCATTCGCATCATGTCCAAGTACATTAGCTCTGCTTCGAAAGAACGGAACACGGTATGAGAGGGTCTTCCTCGTCTTCGGGTGGGAAGAAGAACAGTACAGTTGTGATAATTTATATGATAGTCTGTCCTATATCTACGTTGAGATGAGAAGATTTTTATCACGTTTCTGCTTGAGGCTTGGAACTTTTCAACATGTTTAGGATACTTATAAAGGGCCAAGTATTATTCTGTATAACCACTTTTTTAAATTGATTACTTATGCGCTCCACTCGTTTAGTGAGTGGTTTGAGCAGTTGTAAGACAATTAACGGCAAAAAAATTTAACCAAAAAACATCAAAACTTAACCAGTTATGGTTCAAATGGTTCTTTTAAATCGGACGCATTCAAAGCGTCAAATATCTTAAAAAAAAACTAGAAATGGTAATATAATGTATCAAAACGTTTAAAACGGAAAACGAGCATAAATTCTATCTTCTTGAGGACCTGACAGGGATCGACGTTGGTGACGACCTCGGCATAAACGGCTCGATCCTGCACTGCTCTGAAGAGTTCACCGACCCTTGATATTCAGGTCTATTCCAGGATATTTGGCATCTAGGATATCTGATCCCTACCAACTCCCCATCTTCCCTCAACTTTGCTCTCTAATATCAGTTGGAGAAGGCGATATTTCTCCCCTCATAGCACACGACCCAAATATGAAACCTTCTTCACTTTGATATGCGACAGCAATTCTCTCCTGGCTCTATCTAAGACTTAATATGTGTTACTAATTATTTCGGTCCACGGCGTTCTGTGTAGCAATGCACATTCCAAATGTTCACCTTGAATATGTCATCCATAAGAAGTGAGTGTTGAATTTGATGAGACGCCGTCGCAGTTTAAAATAAATTATATCGTAAACGATAGCTCTGTAATTATTATTATTTTTAAATGCACCCCCTTGTTATAAGCGATATTATATCGGAAAACATGTTTGATATTAATAGGAAGCTGCGTTGAATGTATGAAACATAATCAGACGTATCACGGTGGAGTAGCAAAACGCAATAACGATAATCTCTCCATACGCGAAAGCCTCTCCCTATTCCGGA
Organism: Mystacides longicornis; assembly: GCA_963576905.1. Taxonomy (NCBI): domain Eukaryota; kingdom Metazoa; phylum Arthropoda; class Insecta; order Trichoptera; family Leptoceridae; genus Mystacides; species Mystacides longicornis. Next base: position 16,421,268 of record OY756433.1, on the reverse strand, counting down.
ATAGGTACAATTTGTTTCCACGATGCTCGAATTAGAATGTTAATAGAGTGTAGATTATAATAATGTTATTCGTGTTTTGTGCGAGGTCTGCCGGGTTGTAATATTCAATTGACCTTAACTAATGACATGGAAACTAAACCGGTCTCTGCGTATTTTATATCCACGTCAGGGATGCTACCCGTTACTCTACTAGGTATATTCGGAAAATTGTAATTATTATTATTGTTATTGTCGTTGTTTTAACGGATATATTTAAATGTGAGGGGTTAAACCATTTCTATAATAGATTGCGCTTGCAGTCAATCTCCACAATAATTTTGGAATAATAGAACTTTTTTTTAATACTATAAAAATTACTTGATATTTGACATATTTTCTACCATACCCCCCCCCCCCCATCTCTTGATTTACATTTGTTATACTGTTATACGAACGTAATGACCCTACTGCCTCAGAATCAAAAATTGTTCTATTAACTAATGTGCTGAATTAAATTCGGTATTTTTTTTTTATAAATCATCGTTTATTGTATAACCGGAACCAGCGTATAACGTCGTATTTATGTTATTTATTTATTTAATAAGTTCACGGCACAAATGTGCCTTTAAACAAGATAAAATAAAATGTAACAACATACAAATAACAAGCTTTACAGAAAACACATGCAAGCAAAAAGAACAATGCCAATGATAATTATAATTACCAATATATTCTTCTTCTTCTTCTTCTTTACAGTGTGGCAATTCACTCTCTCGAGAGTGATCTATGTACCAAAATATTAGAGTCGGTAAAAACAGTCAAATAAATATATCCATCAGAGACTATTTTACATAAAAAATATCAATAATTTGAAAAAAAAATATAATTTTTATAATTTCCTTGCTTTTTAGATAACGGAAATCAGAACAGAAGTAAAGTTAACAGAATATTATATTTTTTATTCTGCGGTGGTTCGAAGCTCAACGGGCGGGTCAACCAGTATCAAAATAAAACTCTCTTTTTTTACAGTGCTCTTTGGCAGTTTGTACGAGTTCGAAAAAAATGGCTCCATTTCAGAAAAATTTAATATTAACTCTTCTTAGTTCTTTTCACAATATAATTTTTTTTTCTAATGTTACCTTGGAGATTGACATCACCATGCACTGGGTTCCTAGGGATGACAAGACGGCTGTCTTTGAAATTTTTTTTTGTCACTAAGGTAACAACAAAATATATTGTTCTAAGCTGACAAATTCACCGCTATTTATAGTCTGTATTCATCGGAAAACAGATCATTACAGTTTTTTAATAGTTGGCGCGATTGACAAAATATGTTTAAAACAAATGCATCGGTCGGAATTATATCGAAAAAAAACTTATATTCAGTTCGAGTTTAATATTCATATAATTTTCTAGATTTTGGTTGGTTCATTAGGTTTGAGTATAAAATAGAAAGTATTTTTAAAAAAAGATAATTTTCTAGTTGGAAACATTGATTTTACATAAAGAGGAGTGAATGTTGTATTTCCCGTATTATAATTTTGTTCATCTTTACAAATTGTACAACGCCACCTTCTACAACATTTGACACAATTCCAACGATCTCGTTAGGGATTTTAAAGACAAGGGAGAGAGCGGCCGCCTTGCCTTGGCTTAACATTAATCCGTGAACTGACATTATAATATAAAATGCCTAAGCGAATTTCAAACTGTGTACCCGCTACCCACCCACCTTGGTTTATATGTCACAAAATTATAGGTACATTATTATTCGCCTGCTGAGAACAACAGTGGCCAAACTACAAAAATATGATATCATTTTGAAATAAACACGTAATTGGAAATATTTTCAGTAGCAAAAAGTGAATTTAGAGAGTAATACATTTTTTCTTTTTGATATTCCAATTGAAAACCAAGCTTCATGATGCAACTACACAAAAAATCCTAAATCAAAAAGTTTTTTTTATTTTTTTTATAACTAGGGGTCACGCATCACCACGATTCGATGCGAAAATGGTGGCTCTTGGTACCTTAAGTTATTGTCTGCACAAAATTAAGAACAGAACTGACGCTTTACTTGGATGGGGTATTATATGTGTGTATCCACCCATTTCAAACAACAGTACTCAACCGACCTCGGTAGCCTAGTTGTACTAGCGTGGACTTCAGATCCGGGGTCCCGGGTTCGATTCCCGGTCGGGTCAGAGTTTTTCTAAGTGTTTTTTCACTTGAAATTTCTACCCGGGGTTGGCCTGTCTCAGATTGGACGGGACCGGTTGACTGGAAAAAATTGCCTCAGGCAATAAGTTCCGCCGGCTATACTGACACCTTTGTATAGAAAAGTGTTATATTATTATTATTATTATTATTACTCAAGCACCACTATGTAGATGTGACCCACGGGGAACATTTCAGGTAGGCGGCGTTAGTCGAGAATCATGTTCTGGGCTATTCCCATATTGTTACTAGAATGGAACGCCTGGGTATTTTAGTATATAACGACCTATCACTTCAATGTATTGGAAAATAATTTCAACAGACAATGAGTCTATCAGATCTTGAACAACAGAGCTGAGGGCTTACAACCTCCTAGGCCAGGTTAAAGGCGCTTTCTACTCCTAGGAAACATTCGCTGTACTCTGTTGCCAATTGTCATTTCGTAGAAACTTGTATAATTATATACAGTGAGTGGGGAAATATTTCAAATTTTTGCAATTTTCGAGGCGAGTGACATCTACTACCTCCAACCTTCAAAATATTTGATAAAAAGATTAATTTGAGGGGTTGATAAAGAGATAGTTACTTTCATAACCGCCGCGTGTTGGAAAAAATAAATTTCTCGTCAGATAACGAAAAATGACGTATCGCCTGGAATAACGTTGAATATTATACATTTGGTCGATTTTCGGTTTTTTATATCATTCGATAGAGTAGACATTTCTCTACTACTGGCATTTTAAAAAAATTAAATATCTACTTCTAACACTGCAAAAAATCGATTTTAATCAATCATCTCCTCACTCACTGTATATACAAGTTTCAACAAAATGATAATTGGCAACAGAGTAGGTACAGCGAATGTTTCCTAGGAGTAGAAAGCGCTTTTTACCTGGCATTTGTGGTTGTAAGCTCACAGCTCTGTTGTCCAAGATCTGATAGACTCATTGTCTGTTGAGATTGTTTTCCAAAACATTGGTTTGATTACCTATGTTACTAGGAATAATCCAGTTTTTAATCCGCGAGGATATAAACAAGATAGACCTATCACTTAATAAGACACTGTTGAAGTGAGCTCAACCAGTGACATACTGACCTCACACTGTCATTTTTATAATTGTTCTTAAAAATGAACCCTTCACAGGTTACACAAACCCAAGGTTATCTATATTTTTTTTTTGTCTTTGGACTTAGGTCACTGTGTTTCTCAGCATACAAATGTGTGTGTTATATTATTTGACAGGGTATTTTAGTAATGTATACAGTTGTTATATAATTATAGTTGTGTTTTAGGCTACGGATGTTGTGTTATGGGGAAAACCCATGGGACAAAATCACGCTGATAACAACATTACACCTACACCAATGTTACATAAGATTTATACCTTCTGTTATTATTTTCATTCGAAAAAATTACACAAGATCTGCTTTATTTTTAAACCACTTCAACATTAATGAAGATGTCGCTGGCTATCTGAAAACAAACTCGAATTGTGACAGCAAACTTTATGGAACAATTTATGACGTAACAATGAACCTTATTTTTTTACAATATTATAATATTTCATGGTTTCCTGAAACTATTATTCACTTCCTGTAAAAAATTATGTATAAAAAAAATGTATATAATAGGTATATAATAAATAATGTAAAAAAGACATATTTATCAAGCAGTTTTTTAAGAATATGTAACAACTTATGACATCAACAATTCAATTTTGCTAAGCAGTTTTGACTATCGATGTATTCAATTTTTTTACTCCTATTTAATTTCTGGGGATTTATTTTCATCAGACTGCAAGTTTCTCATTAGCTCAGAACACAGAAACTTTGAGCGTGACCGCAGAGTCTTCAGTTGTACTTGTAAAATTCACTTGTATTTCGATTACTTACTAGGCTCCTATGAGAAAATGGCTTAGAAAAATTTATCGAACATCGCCTTGAGACACGGTTTCAACTTCTTATTGAGAACTTTTACGTTTCTTGACAAAACTATTATGTTATACAGAACAAAACGTTCTTGTTTGGTTCTTGTGTGTTTCTCTCTAATTCAATTTGTCCTCACAGCTTCTATTTGTAACAACTTGTTCTTTTGTTGTGGCTTTTGTCTACGTCAGCGTCGTCGGCTATCACAAAATATACTTGAATACTGAAAAAAAAATTAACACTTTTTTTTAGAAAACTTTATATTGTGTAGGTACTGTTGGCAAAATTAAAATTACTAGTGGTCGATCAGTGCTCGAAATTCGTCAATGACTAATTTAAATTATAATTTTGAACAATATTGATGTTAGCGCTATTTCACAATTTTCATTCCAAAACAATGACATGGATACGTCAAATTTGAAATGTAGATATTATGTAGGTATATGTAAAGAGGTTTTTATACTATTATTGAAAAAAACACAATATTTATCTATTCTCAATTTGACGCAATGAATTTGAATATCCCGCTCCACCTTCCATTTGAATATACCTACCGCCTACAAAAAGCTTTCTGCGCTCATTATGAGGCGTTTTACATTTATATTTTTTTCTATGATGTTGATGTTCTTTATAAGTAGTCTGTGAAAGTGTGTGGGAGTATCAAATACATAACAATTACAGTTTTGTTTGTATTGTTTTTATTTTTATTGATTTAATCTATTTTATACATAATTTAAGAAAACGAAGTGGTTGGTAGACTAGCGGTTACAATGGCGGCTTTCGTACTCTTTCGTATCGGAGGTCGTGGGTTCGATCCCAGGTGCCGACCATCTTCCTCTTTCACGACACAACCTTTAAGTAGCTTACTGTTAAGAGTGTATTTTTGTTCACTTTGAGTGAGCACAGATTCATTTAAAAAAAATATTATCATTCGCCACTCCTTCTATAATGAATAAACTAGAAGTGCGAAATTTTGTACTCTTCCGTCCGCGCAATTTTCGTAAAAATAGTCCCAAAGTTTTTCTTTCACGTATTAATATAAAGATAATGATTATCCCAATTAGAGTATCCTTTGTTGATATTAACCGAAAACTGTTCCCGGGAGCTTTTAGTGATATTAGGTGTTGTATGAAATTTACAAATCAATTAACTTTAGAGAGGCGATTCCCAAAATATTGAAATTGTTAATAACTACCGCAGAATCAGTTGAGCGGGCCCAACATTACCAATATACCCCATTATCCGTGTCCCAAATTTGTTAACCAAAAGGTTTCCCAATATTTACCTCAGACCGATACAAAGGTGAAACATAAGACAAATCGAAGATTTATAAATCTCTTAGGAGAAGGTTTATTGTAAAGCTAAATATCTGAGTAAAACTATGAATTTGTATCCACAAATACTTTTTGATTGCATATTCATTGCCAAATAAAATTTACTTTTGTTATTATCTTCGGAGCTACTACTAACAACTCAGGTATAAATACCTACTGATCTCATAAAAAGAAACCTTTATTATAATTCTTTAAGTTTGTCCGTATCCCGTTTTTTTTTTTTTTTATTAAAACTCTTATTTATTTACGTAAAGCCAGTTCTCACAATATATTATAATACTAGCTTTACCGACAGACGTTGTCCTGTAGTCCTTACTACAAATATTGATTTCAAATTTGTAATCTATAATAAAAATATGCTTGATGTTAAATGATTCCCGAAGATCGAAAGAAATTCAATCAAAAATCTGTGTACTTTTGAAACTCAATGGTTGTCAGGTAAACAATATAATTTTGCTGTTACAGAAAAGTTCATAGATGGTGTTGGTGTCGCAGTAAATCCATTCCATACTTAATAAAATATTATACTTTAGGTATATTATTTCATATTCACGTTAACTTATAACTGTTCGCACTAACCCGACTTTCTTTTATATTGTAATATATAATTCAATAAGTAGGTACAATTAATAAGTACATTTTTTGGTAGTTTCTCGGACTTCGCCACATTGACAGACAGAGCAATAAACTACACTCAAGAGCTAGATTTGACCATCTGACAAGCAGGAAAATTGTAAACATTTGTATTTTTTTATATAGGTCGTTTGACAGACTTTGCTGATAGTCAAGCAATAATCGTGGATGAATTCGATTGACTTCTTAAATAATGAGTGATGTTTACTTGACGATTGAAAATAATTAATATAAAAACGATACGTCACTCCACTCGTTCGTATGGAGGGTTGTTTAGGGTGTTTTATATTAAGACAACAATGAAGAGTTACTTTGTAGATATGTACAAATTAAATAAGCACATCCAGAGGTTCTATGTGTGTTTATTCCATTGTACTGGTTTATTAATGACACGTTATTTGCATATTTGGTTAGGTTAGACTTTTGTCAAAGTTCGAGGCTAATTTATCATAACTTTCTACATTATTCAGTTGTACCTTGTCACTGTAGACGCACATATTATGCCCTCATAAATTATTACTTCAAAACGTAAATAACACATATAAATTACTTTCTCGTTTAGCCGGATATACTTTTTGAAATCATCAAAATCTCTATTTAAATTTTTGTAATGAAATTAGCTGATTACCTATATCTAATGTTTTTTCTTAAATAAGTGTTGTTTTTTTTTTTTCTTGAATATTTTTTTGTGAAATTAAACCACATACAATGGCACTTAGGTACACAGTACAAATTAAATTAAAATTCGTCAATTTTGAATTGTAAGTCTTAGAAATAAAACAAAGAAATTTAATGAAACGGCGTCAACAAGAGTGGTAGATATAATATATCGAATCGCAAAAAATGGAGTTCTGTTTGGATATGGAGGAGGAGATAGGAGAGCGCTGTTCTTCCTCCCATCAGGGTCCCGAAGACGAGGAAGACCCTCTCATACTGTGTTCCGCTCCTTCGAAGCAGAGCTGAGGAATCTGGACATGGTGTGGGAGGAGGTCCTTAACGTTGCGCAAGATCGAGCGCAATGGAGAGCTCTTGTTGCCTCCCTATGCCCCTAAGTGGGGTCTTAAGGGAGTTTGGATTGGATTGGTTTGGATATGAGGGTGGTCAACCAAAATTTAAAAATGACAACTTTATGATAAAAAAAAGCCATAGGAAAATGCCAAAAAGATGGGATATCAAGCAGTGTACAGACGGCTAACGAAGAATAAAAAGTAATAACAATTATTTTTACTTCTAGGTACCTACAGATTTTAATGAACTAAACGCTTTATCAGTAATCAATTTACAGAAACCTGCATTGAACAATGTGAATTTTTCTCTTTCATATTTTCGGACGTTTTACATTCAAGTAGTGTCTTCTTTATTTCTCCTCCTTCTGATATGGGTTGGTCTAAGGTAAGAGAGTCCTATAGTTATTTAGTTTGACATAAGCAGCTAGTCTGTGTCAAAATTTTCAATATGCCCATATTATTATGTCCGCCACTTCGCTTTCTGCTTCATATTAAAACGTTTTCTGCTTAACATATCCGTCTTTTCAGGATTATTCTCACAAAAAAAAAACACATCATCACTCATCGCAAAGAGATAGATGTGAGTGATGAATTTTACTTGAAATAAATAAATAAAAATATACAATAAATAAAAAAAAAATCTTAGAGATTTGCAAGATACTATGGTTTTTCATGACTAAGAATATCATGCATTTTTTTTCGCTCTTGGTTGTATTTGTTTCGATTTCTGTGCCTTACAAAATTTGTCATATAAACTTATGAGTACGCATGATATCGATGACGAGTAAAATAATGAGCAGATATAATAAAGCAAAGTTTATCTATCAGCTTATTTTTTTTATTATATATAAACAAAACATAATATCTAATTACCTGTAAATTTAAAGTTCATTTGGATACTCGTAAAAAAGCCGCAGCTGGTGTATGAAACCTGTAGTAAAGGATAAAAATAAAAGTAACTAAGGGTGGATCTTTTGAACAAGCATTAAACAGTCATATAAGTTTTAATGGAGGATTAACTCACTAATGTCCCATTAGAGAAAAAAAGGGATCTTTCAACTGTCAAATAGCGGCGATTAGGGCATTAAACCCCTTAATGAAAGATTAAATTTAGTGGGCCGCTCCAACAGCCAATAGCACACTAATGGACAATTTAGAACTGTCAAAATGGTTGCCAATTTTGTCTGTTTTCATACCGTTTTTTTTCGAAATTGTTGATGATTCTTATTATGAGAGAGACAATTTTTTTCGACCAATTTATAAATCGGATTACAGTGCTTTCTATCAAGCATCAAAATAGGAACTATGCGGTACTAAAATATCGTCTATTTTATAAAAATATCTCACTTTGGTATTAATGCTAAGTGAAATGTCAAAATCACAAGATGACGCACGTAGTACATAATATTATTATAAACCAATGGGAATAACCTCGAAATACTTATATTTAATACAGAAAATAATATATATGAATTATTTTATATATTTGTTTGCGTTCCCTTTTAAAAATATTTAAATAACAGAAATAAAATAAAACTTGACTTGACAGTTGCAGTAAAAAAAACACATAAGACCTTGTCTCTCATCTCTTTCTAACGAATGGTGTTTACCGCGCGTCTCGCTCTCACACGTGTATAGAGTGAAGATAACAACAAGTTCAATATTGCCAGTCGCAAAAAAAAAAAAAAACAAGATAATTGTCAATTAACCAATGGTCCGTTAAATTTTTCATGAAAGACCCGTTTTGAGTTAGTGGAGCCTTTAAAGTTATATGTCCATTTACTATTTGGCTGTTTAATGCTCATTCGAAAGAACGGCCCTAAATGTTTTAAATTGAACCTAACTGTAAAAGTTTATATTAGGTATTATTATAATATCCTGTCTATAAACGGGGATAGGTCGGGATAAAACATTTGTTATAAAAGAGAATTATAAATTTAAAACAATAAAAACCCGAAATTAAACAGGGCGGCGAATTGACCTGAAAGGGTAAAAGTCTAAAACCTGAAATTTCTCTCAGGGTCGAATCCAGATAAACCTATGTCACAAGACTGTCACTGAGAGATTACGCCCGTTTATTATTGTTTTTTTTTTTGTTCTTTTCTTTTATTCGCGTAGATACTATTTTATTCATAGTTCCTTTAGACAAAATCGATGATTGGTTACTCCCTATACGGAATTTTCCGCGATGGGTTTATAATAAAATATGCAGAGACCCGGGAGGCCTCCACTGAATACTAATGGTGTGCGGAACGAGAGCCTTCGCCCTCCGCTACTTAACTAATTATAAATTCATTTACACTCCCGCCGAACACTCCGCTCCACTAACATGACGATGTCAAATAAAACCTCGCTAATCTTGGATTATTGTTTGATCTTTAATTCGCGAAATTTTATTCAAATCACGTTTTAAACAGTCCCAGAAAACACCTTGTTTTCGTGTTGTTATTTGAATTTTTTTCTCTAAATACATAATGTAAAATATCTCGAAAAAATACTTTATATTATGTCATTTACATTTTGTTGAAGATAAAAAAAAAATCCGGATATAATTATCTTCATTCTGCCATCTTGACGTTTCGCAAAATCATGCGCACCCGGCAAAATTATAATTAACAGAAATTATTTATTTTATAAACTTTGGGTGTTTTTTTTTTTTTTTTTTTTTTAAATGAATCTGTGCTCACTTATAGTGAACACAAATACACTCTTTGACTCTTTCACAGTAAGTTACTTAAAGTTTGTGTCGTGAAAGAGGAAGATGGTCGGCACCTGTGATCGAACCCACGACCTCCGCACGAAACAGTACGAAAGCCGGCGTCGTAACCGCTAGTCTACCAACCACTTCGATTCGATTTATAAACCTATATTTATTTAAATGGAAGTGAAAACCCAAGATTTGTCACGAAATGCATGCGAACAACATGCACCTCGAAAGACAAAAAGAGACAATCAGCCACAGGAAACAATATGAAGATGGAAAGTTTACTCCTTTACACTGTGATGAATTTGAAACTCCCCGCTTTCATCGGATTCTATACGATGTGCAGGCCATTTTGAGAGATGGTCCTGATGAGACACATGCGCACAATGTCGAAGCACTTCATCTTTTTGACGAATCCATTAGCATATTCGGGTGATGGGCACAGTCTCGTCTCATATGCAAGTGCAGTAGCATAGTCTGTCCCAAATTCATCACAGTGTAAAGGAGTAAACCTTCCATCTTCTATATTTATTTATTTCATATTCCACCACAGACCCATTTCAAGCACTTGGGGACGTCAAATAAATTTTACATGCAAACATTGAGAATACGAGTATTATAATAATAGAGTAGGAGACAAACCAATACAACAAAATTCCAGCTTTCTATGTTTGCATTTTTTTCTGATGTCTCTGCTAGTGAAACATTGCATCATCTTTGAATTCTTGGGAATCACGTACAAAATGTGTCAACATTTCTTGAATAACCATACGACTCTCTCATTTTTTTTTCATATTAACATAATCTAGTTGTTCAGTTTTGTGTACGGCTATGAATTACATACAATTACATCAAAAGTTTGGACGAACCTTTACAAATAACTAAAAAGAGTGTTTTAAAACATTGCTGAACCATTCATTAGTCTTCGCTTGTTTATGAAAACGTAGGTATTTTAAATCTAAACTACGCAATCAAACCACTAGCTATTGGAAGATGTCTTATTTATATGTATAATATGTTTTATTATGTATATGAAAAAAATCGTATCTGACTTAGATGTACCTACCCAGTTACAAGAAGAAAGTACGATTCTTATTTACTCAAACAAGCCTCGAGCTATGTGATTTAGTTACGTAGGTACCCAATGTAGGTGTATTTCAAAATGGCATTCGTTTTCCTGAAGAACTAGGGCGTACCTATACTTCGTGTTGTGGTTCAGTTCGCTTGACTTACCTTTTTAATTCCACCACCAAGTTCGACATTTACAGACTTTTCCTCGTCCGCTTTCAATAAAGAAAATACTTTTCTCTTCGGTTTTTACTTTAAGTTATTAAAATTTTAATTTATGCTGTTATAAAATTAACATTTCTTTTTTTTTGTACGTGGTGTACCTAGCTTTAGGCATAAGCAGGAGACGTTTAACGTACCCACCTTACAGTGCACAATAGCTATGCGGGAGATACCTGTTATTGGAACACTGGAAATTCTACGTTTTTGCTTCATGATTTTTTCGGTTGGATTGTTTAATGTTAATTTAGTGTCTGTAATAAATAAATAAGCATATCATTGCATAAGACTCGTTTTTAAAAAACACTTAAAAAATTAAAAGAGTATAAACTTTATAATTCCACTTTAATTCTAATTTTAACAAAAAATCGTTAAAACGTTTTCGACCTTCTCAGGTCATCCCCGGTAACTATACTCACTTTTTGTTTCCGGGGAGAGGTCACAAAGCATTCGATTCGGTATTTCCCTTCGCACAGAAACACTGAATTGAATTCGCAGCTTCGGCATTTTTTTCGTATATTTTTTTACAAATTCAAATACCTAACCATATTACCATCTTATTCCAAAAAACACAAATTGTGTGGTGCGATTTGATGTGAATTATTGGTAGGGTTGTTTGTCAGTAGGTATTGTATTGTATTTTTATCTATTATCCTGTTGAATAATTGCTGTTTTTATTTCATACTAGCTTTCCCGACAGACGTTGTCCTGTGGTCTAACTATGAATATTGAATAAAAATTTAAAAGAATAATAGAAATTACTATTAACCATTGTCATTCCGACCGAGGCGTCTGTTTTTAAACCGCATATTTTCAATTATTAAATAACTGACAGTTTGTGTCAAACCACAATTTGATTTCAAAATTAAATTTGTTCACTTTTCTCGTTTTAAATTTATTGAAAATGCGCTTTAATGTTAACAAATTAGAAAAAAATGCGCTTTAATGTTAACAAATTAGAAAAAAGCTTGAAAAAACAATACATCGAAAAATCTACGTGCCAATATATTAATTAATGTCATGGTTGACAGGTAAATATAAACTATTGTGTTTCTATAGAATTTTTCACATATTATGGCGTTGTTATATCGAAATTCCTTCCATACTAACTTTAATATTATGATTTATATTATTTTATATCCACTTTTCGAATTTTTAATAATTATTATTCTGTTATCCGGAGCGGATAAAATCCCAATAAACCAAAAATGATAAAAATCTGTTCAGTCGATCTCGAATTATAAGTGTTCGCACTTACCCGACTTTCTTTTATATCATAGATTTTCGAGTTTCTTACTTGCAATTATTTTGAATTGATTTTTATTTTAGTATTTATTTCCAAAGCATCATTGTTGCGTAGAATGTAATAAATAATGCGGAAAGCTTGTGGTGAATTTACATGATAAGTAGAGTAATTTATTACTGAAATGCACATTCAAGCAGATGTAAAGTCTATGTACCTACTCGTACCTATTCCAAAATAATTAATGCTACCCACTCTAAATACGGTGCATACCAATATATTCATAAATCAAGCAAGTATACAACATTCGTTTTAGAAGAAAAAATAACGATCAAATGCATGTATCGGTAATAATTAGACAGAAATAATATTACGAACCCTGGGGGCTATTCTGAACATCCGACCCGATTGAGTTGCGTCGGATACGATACAATAGCGTGACTGACAAAAATAATAATTTTGTAATATTAATTTAAAATATTCCACTATATTTTTTACATTAAAAAACACGCGTATTTTAATAAACAAAACTATAATTATTTTGTCATTTCTATCTATTATTGTTTTTTCTTATAGGTAGGTACTTAATTTTTTTTTACCTCAAATTGAATAGAACAGAATTTTTATAAACAATTTTCAATAAAATTCTTCAAAATTTTTACCAAATAACACTCTAATTAATTTTTTGCCATTTTTTACACTTAAATTAAAATAAGATTATCAAACAATCTAACAAACTGACAGTTGTTAAACAACAATCTAACAATCTAACAACAATCTAACAACAATCTAACAAACTGACAGTTGTTAAATTCGCTGCTAAATTATTTAAAAATTTCTCTATAAAAAGTTTATTAAATTGTTTGGAATTGTGCATATTGTGTACCTTGAAGACGTTTTCACGTATTGTATAAATCGCAGCCTTCAATATACGGTGAGTGCATAATATTTCACTCTCTAAAGAAACATACACTTGAATCAATTCTAAAGGCATTACGGATTGTTTTCGCAAATCATTGGTGACGTCAAAGTAATCGTCCAATCCTGGGCCAAGTCGATCATCACAATCACCCGGCGCCACAACCAACAGCAGCGCGATACACTAACAAAACCACTGTGCAAACAGGGTTGGCACAACACTTGTTTTGTAAATCAAATCAACCTGACCTGTGTATATTATCGCATCTCAACAGTACTTTGCTTTTGAATAATTATGATGGACGCTCAGGAAATAATTACTATGGTTAAGAATGCTGCTTGCGCCCTATCCCAGCTTATGACTGATAATGGAAAATTTACTAGAGAACTTATTGGGAAAGTTACTCCTATCTCAATTGAATTTATGGCCGCAATGAGTACAGCCACAGCCAAGATCGCTAGTCAAGATGCCGAAATTAGGCATCTTAAAGAAAGGTTGGCTCATTTGGAAAGCTCAGGCTCATCAGAAAAAATGTCAGTGGTATGCAACACTTTAGCAGAACTGGCAGATAGAGATTCACGTTCGAAAAACATATTAATTTTCAACGTGCCAGAGGTAAGCGCAGATCTTCCTGGACCTGAACAAAATACTAATGATTTAGATCAGACGAAGAAAATTATCCACGGCGTTGAATCATTGAACAGTATTTCTATAGCAAAAATACAACGACTTGGTATCAGACAAAAGGATAAAATGAGACCTATCAAGATAACTCTAAATGACAGTGAAGATGCAAGAACGGTCTTTTTCAACAGATTTCGACTTCCTAAGCATATCCGAGTCAAACAGGACCTTACACAGATGCAAAGAGCTATCCTGAAAGAAACATGGGATGAATTGGAAACCAGAAGAAACAATGGAGAAACTGATATTGTGATGAGGTTTGTGAATGGAACGCCTAAGATTGTCAAGGACATTAAAAAAAACTAAATAATGTTAGCATCTATTCTCAGAATGTTAGGGGTGTAAGATCAAAATTAACTACATTACGTCAAAATATACCAGTTTTGAATCATTCTATTTATGTATTAACGGAGACATGGCTTGATGGCTCGATCAAATCGTCTGAATTGGCCATCTCTACGCACAATATATATAGGTGTGACCGGAACCAAAACACGAGCACAAAGGAGAGAGGAGGAGGAGTTTTAATTGCAGTAAAAAAGAGTATTTCATCCATGTCTATCAAGGTCCATAATACTAGCATTGAACAATTATTTGTTTTAATTAAGGAAGATCATGACAGGGTTATAATTGGAAACGTATATATCCCACCAGCATCACCATCTGAATGTTACAGGATTTATTGTGAGGAGGTAGAGAGAATACAGCGCAAATATCCAACGGCCAGATTCCTATTGTTTGGAGACTTTAACTTACCCAAAGTCAAATGGTCACCAGATGTAGGTACATTTCCAATCAATGAAGATAACAATGAAGGCGCCAGAGAATTAATAGAATCAATCATTTTTCTGGGATTAACTCAGCGAAACTTTGTCTACAATTCTAGAAATCGCCTTCTCGACCTGGTTTTTTCTAACTTTGATAATATATGTGTGGATCTAGCTAATGAAGAATTAGTACCAGTTGACACTCATCACCCTCCATTACATGTGAGTATAAATCTGAGAACCACAAAATGCAACAGTGGGGAAACCTTCTCATTCAACTATAATAAAGGGGACTACGAAGGTGCGATTGACTTTCTTTTCAAATGCGACTGGTCATTTTTACTAAATGAGAGCATTGAATGTGTGATCGCTGTGTTCTATGGTATTCTGTACGATACTATAAATAAGTTTATACCATATGAGAAGTACAGAGCTAGCACATATCCTATATGGTTCTCGCGTGAACTCATTGAGCTGATCCAGGAGAAGAAGGCGGCACACAGAACTTACAAGGAATCTTCTGAAACTACGCACTACATTGCGTTCAGTAAGCTGAGAACCAGGTGTAATAAATTAAAGGCGACATGTTATTCAAATTACATAAAGAGGGCGGAGAATACAACGACAGACGCTAAAGGTCTATGGAAATTTAAAAACTCACTGTCTAATAGTGATAATGATTACCCAGTACAGATGTTTTTGGAGCAGGAACGTGTAAGTGAAATAAACAATATTGTAAACAAATTTGCTGACTTCTTTGGTAATGTCTATGTAAATAATTTGCCTGATGTGACTGATCCCTGTCGTGTTGGTGAAAAAATGATTGACATGTCTCAATGTCATATTCCAATAAAAAATTTAGAAAACAGGTTGTACCATCTTGATATAAAGAAATCGTGCGGCCCCGACAATGTACCACCAATCTTTTTGAGAAGATGTGCTGATGCTCTTGTCATCCCACTTCTGATCATTTTTAACAAATCCCTACAAAATGGTGAGTTTCCATCTGTGTGGAAGATTGGCAATATCACACCGGTTTTCAAGAAGGGTAACAGAGCAGATATCTCAAACTATAGACCCATATGCCTCCAATCCTCTATGGCAAAATTGTTCGAGTCCCTTGTGCTAGAACAAATTGTGCCATCCATATCCCACATCATTGAACCTCAACAACATGGATTTATCTCAGGCAGGTCAACCCTGTCAAATTTAACTATTTATGAAAATGCTATAGCCGAAAGCCTTGCGCGTGGCTGTCAAATGGACAGCATATATACGGATTTCAGCAAGGCATTCGACAAAGTGCCCCATTGCATCCTTCTTAATAAGCTATCAGCTTTGGGATTGTCGGGTGCCTTGCTGGAATGGCTTAGGAGTTACTTGTCGGGACGATCGTTGCGAGTAAAGATAAAGGACGCCATATCAAATAGTTTTGCGGCAACAAGCGGTTTACCACAAGGGAGCCACCTTGCACCAATACTGTTCCTCATTTTCATAAATGATCTGGCTTGCGAGATGAGGGATGTAGAATGTCTGCTTTTTGCCGATGACCTCAAAATATTTAAAAGAGTAAAGCATGTAGACGACTGCCACACACTTCAGAATAACTTAAATGAATTGAGCAAGTGGTGTCATAGAAATAACTTGTTTTTAAATGTTAAAAAGTGTGAATGTATAACTTTTTCTCGAAACAAAAATCCCATTCATTTCGACTATTGTATTGAAAATGACAAGCTAGACAGGGTAACGGAAATAAGAGATCTGGGGGTTATCTTCGACGAGAAATTATCTTTTGTCAACCACATAACAGAACTGACCGGTAAAGCACTAAAAACATTGGGTTTTGTCCTTCGCACTGTAACCGATTTTACAAATGTCAACGCAATCACAACACTATATAAATCATTGGTTCGTAGTAAACTTGAATACAATTCCCAAATATGGTCTCCCGGATACAGTGTCCACATCAACAATGTGGAGCGCATACAGCGCAAATTCTTAAGATTCATAAATTACAAGTTGGGTATAGCTCGACATGAATTAGATTACGAATATCTGAAAAAAAAATTAAACATTGAATCTCTCGAGGACAGGAGGACCATTGGTGACTTAATATTTTTATTTAAAATTATTAATAATTGTTTTGATAACCCTGACTTGTTGCAGTTCATAAAATTTCGTATACCTACGCGATGTACTAGAAATCGGGAACCGTTCTACATAGATAACCATAGTACAAATTACATTAGATTCACAGTAATACCCCGCTTACATCGACTGGGAAATGAGTACTTATCGGAGATTCAGGATATGTTTAGTATGGATCTCACTGCATTTAGGACTTTAATAAAGAATTTTTTTTCTCCTCATACTTATGTTTAATTGGTTGTATCTGATGTTGGTGTCTGGTTTGTTATATCTGTGAGTTGAGGTATTTTAAAAATGTGCATATATGTGTACATTATGTGTTTCTTTTTCTAAGTTTTGTCATAGGTAATGTTGATGTATATCTGTTGTATTTTTGACTGTACTTATAATAATATTATTCTCTGTCGAATGCTCTAATCTGTGCACGCACTAGAGTGTAAAATATGTACTTCTGATATTTCCTCATCTTGACCGATTACGGACAATAAATGCAATAAATACTGTTTTCCTGTTTAATTAACAGTAATTATA
This sequence comes from Mystacides longicornis, assembly GCA_963576905.1. Taxonomy (NCBI): domain Eukaryota; kingdom Metazoa; phylum Arthropoda; class Insecta; order Trichoptera; family Leptoceridae; genus Mystacides; species Mystacides longicornis. Next base: position 16,403,889 of record OY756433.1, on the reverse strand, counting down.
TTATTACTTAATGATTGAAAATATATAAATGTGGTCGATGATTGCTCCTCTGCTGTGATAAATCTTTCACTTTGATAAGTTTTTGTATATATTATTATTGAGTATACCTGATGTTTGTTTAAAGTTTTCAACTTGTTATTATTTCTAAACTGTTATAAAACCCGCACATCCAGGTTTTGAGGTGTTTGACTGTACCCGTGCGAACACCGTGCCTATTGTTTGGTATTGTCACCTATCCCGATATTAGTAGGGAACGGTCGGTAATTACCATTTATGTTGTTTCTTATTATTATTTCGCATTGAACTATGAAATGAACTATGAACACAGCTGATCTTGTATTTGTTTTGTCTCACCTTTTTAATTTTAATATAATATGTAAAGTTTGTTTGTATGTAAATGTTATCATAAACTGTAAAAGGCGAAAGCCGTTAATTGAATAAAATAAATAAATAAATAAATAAATAAATAAATAAACACTAGTAAAGACTTGGTTGGATCGCAAGCGACAGCGAAATGGGCGTTGAGTAGACATCCGATAGCGTTGCGACAATCGCAACCGGTTATCTGATGTTTCATTCGAATAGGTTAGTAGTAAGGGCGGGTACAAAAAGTTGAATCCTACGCAACACTGTCGGGACGCACACAACTCGATAGGGTCGGATGTTCAGAATGGCCCCCATTGTCAAAAGTGAATGATTAAAAAAATTGGTCGTAGGCATTTCTTCGCTGTACAAAAAGAGATTAATTTATATTAATTGAAAGTTCCGTCATTTTTATCTTTATAAACTAACACCCCTTTTAACACCCCTTTCTGATTATTTTGAGTAACGAACTTAAAAGTAATCTACATAATATTTTAGTCCGTTTATATTTTTGAATGCGCATCAATCGTAGAAAACAGACGTTAAGGTCAGATATTAATATGCGAAAAGCCGCGCAAAATTCCGGAGAGCGTTCTTAAATACTCTTTGATATATTAACTTTAATATATTTAGAGCTATTTAAAAAACTTTATTTTTTTAAGATCTTCATACAAATTTTTCACAAAAGACAGTAAGCCATCTTTTGGAAACAAAATTACTCATGTAAACGTTGAATGGAATCTTGGTATTACTGTATGAAAATGTAATAAAATAATTGGAGATTGATTTGTTATACATATAAATGTTATTCAAATCTTATTATTCTCAATAAATAAAGATTTAATGAAAAAAAATTGCAAAATAATTCCTCCATTTTGAAGTTTGACAGCTGCCTTCATCACACATAGCACAAATCACCCTCTATGGGTGGAATGCCCAATTAATTATCACACATTAGAGGGTGTAGGGAATGTAGCTAAGATTCAAACCATAGAGAGTAAAACTTGAAAATTATGTCGCTAGGTTCGTATAATATTATGAGGTCGGTAAAACAAAAATTGTAAAAGTGTCATTCTTCTTTTTCTGTGCTTATGTCAGTTTTAGAGGTCTGTTAAGCAATGGGAAGCTAGACTAGAACCTGTTTAATTACCTACCGATCAAGCCTGACGATCGGAATCAAAAACGTAAAGCATGACGGGTATAAGCTAGTGAATAATAATTTGTTGTAACGAAAAGGACGATCTTCTTTTTTCTTATTCAATTAAAAGTTTAATTAATTAAAGCTAACTTAAGAGATTCTTAATGGTACTTCTATTGCTAAATTTTGTTTAATCTAGAAATATCAGTCTGAACGAAAAATCGAAGTCATATTTCAAGGTTAATGAGAAATGTTCACTCTCACATAGGTAGGTACTTATTACCTATTTTTTTTTTAAATATGTTAGCAATTTTATAAAAATTAGCAACAAGCTTTTGGTATGGCAAGTAGCATCTTTAACAATAGGTATTAACAAGTATGGAAAGCGTCAGCGTTTACTGTCAGCGAGTGTTTTGCCCATTCTTTTTTTTAATGATTCTATACTCACTCAAGTGAACTTTGACTATTTCACAAGCTGGTCGGCACCTGGGATCAAACCCACGACCTCCAGTATAAAACTCGGCGTCGTAACCACCAGGCCAATCGCTACCTATCAATTCTACATTATGGGTCTGAGCCCTGGCACCTGACCAATTACCTTGGACAAAAAGTATCCTCCTTTGAAACAAAGTGTATTAGAAAAATATTGGACATAACGCAGGCTCATCACTTCCACAATTGTGGAGAAGAGATTGGGACATGTGTTACGGATAGAAAATGACCGTAGGTTTAGTGGTTTAACATACCTACTGTTAATTGTTTATAGGGTGGATTTGGCCTAAAGCCCAGAAGGCTCGGACCTAGGGTGGCCAATCATGACCAAAAACTCTTGCTTACGTTAAATACCTAAAACCTCAGAAAACAATAGGTCGAGACGAGGAAATGAGAGTGAACCCCATGATTCAACAAAGGATAACAAATGAAAAATAAACCAGAAACAAACTTTTTGTATGAGGGTTCTATTAGTGTATTTACCTTTTTAATGGCATTAAAATCAGCCAGATAAAACCAGTGAAATTTTAATTAAATATTATACTTACTAAATATGAAATGCCTTTTTCCCGGTCTGGTGCCTAGGGCGGCCAAGACTGCAAATCCGCCCCTGTGCATAGGGTAGCTTACTAGTATAAAACGTAGATTCGGACACAAAAGCAGAATCAGATTTGTCAAAAGTTTCCACTTCCACTATCTGCACATTACAGAGAGGTTCTGGAAAGTGAGAAACACATCAGCTACGACATCAAAGCTTCCGAATTGAACGAAATAATGATTATATCAGATCCTTCCGATATGAGAATAGTTTAATTGTTTCCAAATAACATCCCTCTGCCTATTAACAGAATCACACAATAAGTTTGTTCGGCTTCGTATCGGAACAGTTGCCAACTTTTGCCGCGTAAAATTTAATCTGATGGAATCAGAGAATGTTCAGGTGAACATTAGATTGAAAACTGGTTTTTGTTTTTAACTAAAACTCCCAAAGTGTATAGTTTCCCTTACGGTTTATAGGAAACGCGTCTCTAAATTAGATTTCGCAATTGTGGTCAAAGTATCGACCCGAATAGGTCTCATCCCGTCATTCATTGAATGGCCGATTCTATATATCCTGCGACCCAAATCATTTTGAACGGAATTAGACTTTGCTTTAGCAGGTACGTGGCTCGTAGCTACTTCAATTTCAACCCCGAGTCTGGCTCTCCTACAAACCTTTCACGACTCTATTATGAAAATCCAAACCCTTGTTTTCTTCGCTTAAATTGTTCTCATCAATATTCCAAACATAACGTGTCCTATACATATATTGCAGGATATATTATGAGCTTCCACGTATATTTATTGTATACGTAAAAGGTACCTCGCTACGATTTGGCTTTCAGTGTATGCAGCCTTTTATACATATTACTTGTATTATCATCAATTTATTAGGTAAGCCTCTTTCCGTATTATAAATACGTACTACTGTATAAAGGAGCGGGTATTTATATTCACCTGCAAAGAAAAATATATTATTATTATTGACTGATACCTAATCGTTTCCTTTGATAAAAAGAAAACATTTATTCTTGTACCATCCTTCTTAATAGATTAGGTACTGTTTTTTTTCAATTTCAATGGTTTGAAATATGGCATTTCTATAAACAATTCCACTGATATCTTATTTCAGAAGTATGTAGGTGCCGTAGTTGATTCCTTATATTTAATTAGCTCTGTCGTACAAAACTAACTTGGTTTGTATGAGAGTTTTGTCGGAAAATACTTCACAAATACTATTAACGAAGTAAACACGCATTTTTCTCACTATTTGAGCAGGCACAAAGAGTTCTTTCATCAAAGAGAACATGAAAAAAATCTTCGTTTTAAAAAAAGGGTATTCATGCTTAAATTTGAAGTCTAATTCCTTTGAACATGAAGCTGTTAATATTCACTTAGCTTGTTTTAACCCTAATTCAGAGAAAAGTACTATTTAACTGAAACCCTACGTAAGTAAAGCCATTAGAATATTCTGTTAACAAAAATCCTTCTTTATATCCGTTCTAGCTCCTTCTATTTATCACCAAAATAGCATTAACCCTTAGTTACTGACGAAAAATTTACTTCCATACTTATCATAAAAATATTTTTTAAGTAGGTAGGTACACATGTTTTTCTACTTTACATTACGGGTTGGCTACGATTTTGTCAATAAAATAAGTTGAATCGAACAGACTTACTCACTTCATTTTTCTTAAGAATATGACAAATTAATTATCATCTTTATACAAATAAGACAAAATAATGTAACCTAATAACTGTAGTTTTGTGAGCTTGGAAATTATTTGGCGTTTTGTAAAGGCACCAAAAAATAAGCAATGGAGATTTTTTACCGAGTTGATATTGTTAGAGCGATCTTTTTTAAGCTGACAGTGTAAATAGTTGTTGAAGCTCTGTAAAATAAACCGCTTAGGGTCAATTTTTGTATCAAATATTCCTTGATGGGTAGGCAGAAAGACTTGACCTTCTCTGTTTTCTATCCAGACACACTTCATTTGCTTTATCCAGCCTCATACAAGTTCTTCAATTTCTTTTACTTCTGACCTAGGTTTCTATGAGCACGCCGGAATCTATGTGTTTAATCCACCTCTTTTCGATCGACCTCGCACGTTCAAATCTTCCCTTCTAGTCTTATTTGCATTCGTCCATTCGTAAGAAGATGAACTCTGTCATAGACAAACCTTTATTTGAGTACCGGACTATCAACACCATTTACCGAAAAGTATAGAAACAAACCACCACGGAAGGAAGTCGCACCAGAGACCTCATTCGGCTTAAGTCCTTCAAACATCAATCATTTTCAAGTCAATACCATCTATCTCTTTACCACAAATGGACAAATTAGCCTCATCTCCAAAAATTCAACATTCCAACTCATCTCAATTCGTTGACTTTCTAATAGTACAAATAACGCTATTTGTCGTACCACACTCCTTCCATAAAATTTATATTTTGCCCCATTGGCCTATAATTGTACCAAGGAAAAATCATTGGAAACAGTCTCATAAGACATACGGATGAAATATTTCCGAATTTCTTCTCTTGGGGAAGTGTTCTACTAGTTAAGGGTTAATGCAATAGACTTGTGTAATAAAAGAGATTTGAATTGTTCTCTCCAGCCCCGAGAGCTTCACCTGTTCGCGATTAATATGTACGGGCGCTCTCATTGCTGGCTTCACAACAACTGCTTTTCCATTTTGGCTCGTTACATTAAAACTTTACGTAATTATAAACACTCCATGCCGGCGTATTTTATCTCTAAGATTCTCCACCCATTCCCGACGTTTTGAACCCGCTAAAGTGCCTTGTTTCTTCCTGTTATACTGACACCTCTGTATAGAAAAGTGTTAATATATTTATTTATTATACTGGAGACCACAGAAAAAATAATAACATATAAGTGGGTGATTACAGTAATGTTATTTCTCGTTGTTATTTCCTTGTTGGCCATATCGACTATAAAGAAAATATTCCTAGTCTATTTTCCAGTTCCGGTTGTACCTATGTTCGTTTGGTTTAAATGCACCCTTATAGTACGTACGAGTAGGTAAGTATTGTTAAACCCCAATTCAAAAATATAAAAGTTGATATTGTCAAAACTACTCACTAATAAGATTACGAATATTAAATTTTTAATTTCCTTTGCAATTGTCATGATTTTTTCTTTCATAAGAACTTTTTTCTGACAACGGCAAACAATAATAATTAACGAAATAAGTCCAGCCATTTACTAGTGATGCCGTGACCAAGGGAAAAAAGGCGCTATTTTTAGATATAGAAATTTGGATGTACACATTATTTACGGATAGAAATTTGGATGTACACATTATTTACAGATAGAACCACTAACAAGATGTTGAAGTATCGGATTCTATTCTTCTATTTTGACTAGATAATAATATAAATTTAAACTTGGTCCAGCCGCTTGGATTGAGTTAAATTTTCAAAAAATTATAATAATATTACGTATCAATGAAGTTTTTTCGTACCCGTGTACCATTTTTTCTGTGTATTAGTATGACGGGATAGAGAAAGGATGTATGAAATATGGTAGTTGACAGTATGGGATATTAATAAACAGGAGCAGCTCGTGTAGAGAGGTGTTTGTATTAAAGCACTTCAAGACACGAGCCTTGATATCTTCCTCTTCGTAAATTCTCTATTCAATTCATTTTTTTTTCTTTTAGACGTGTAAAAAAGTTACGTCTTTAATATTCTACGACCTTTTTTCTTTCATGTAAGACTTAATACAGAGGTACATTTATTGTGAAAGACTCGCTTCCTAGGTATCCTATAAAGATTATGATTTTTACTCAGATCAAAACGAAAATGCTAATAATATGTGAGAAAAAGGTAATATTAGCATCTATTCAAATGCTCGTCTTACGTAGGTATATTATATCCTATGAAATTCTTATCATTTCATCAAAAGAATGTTTGAATTAATACCCGTAATACTTATCTTTGTATTCGTTTTTCAGGAACTAAAATATTTTACCAAATTATTTTAAACATCATAAAAAATTTCTTTAAAAAAGATTCTGTACAACTATCTACTGAAAGATAAGCATACAGTAAGCTGGTGTACTTACCTGATATTTTCTGATGTTCTTTTCTTTAACAGATGTTTGAACTATTGCTTGAATTACTTAATTGTGCTACTTTAATGTAAGAAACTGGGCACTTGGTTATTTTGAATGATTGAACTCAACTTTGTATGCGTTAACAGGATGACCAATCCTCAGCAGAAAGATAATTTTTGTTACAATTTTGGTGAGTACAGGATGATGAAGCCAGGGGAAAGGAAATGCATGAAGGTATGCATAATTCATTTACAAATGCAGCCATTTTATTATATTAGATGTTGAACGTTGTACAAAAGTTGTTAAATAAAATCCAGCAGTTGGAAAACTAATTTTGATTAATTTACAACATTTAAAAGTTGTGAATACAAAAAACGAATGTTTAGCATAATAAAACTCAAGTAAGTACTACATACAACGATGAACGCCCGCTTCATATCCATAAAAGCTTCTGAAAATTTCCGTCACAACTCTCGTTCGTCTCTTATTTTCCTATCGCCGTCTCTTTCGATCTACCTCAACCAGGTTTCAATCTACAATTCAATTAAAATTTGCAATTTATATTCGACTAATACATACAGCCTTTGCTAACTGAATCCCTCCCGTGATTCTTCGGATGATAATAATTAATTTCCAAGAAGTTTCAAGGCGAAGCTCCGTTGAAAATTTGATGTCGAGTTCTTGGTGTACATCGTACGTAATACACGACTACTTATATATACCTTCATATATTATTATCTGCTATTGGACCAAGTAATTGATTTATCACGGCTAGCTGTGTCATATTATAGTTCCTACTTGAAAAGAATTAATGGTAAAAAAAAAACACTATCAAGCATCTCTTAGTGGCTCCCTATGGCCCTAAGTGGGTTCTTTAAGGGAGGATAATAGATAGATAGATAGATTGACGAAGTATCCTGGCAAAAAATAGGAGACTGTTCAGTGTTCATCTAAGCCGGCTTGCAATGTCATTGCGCATATATTGGATACCACAATTATAACAAAACTCCCACTAAAATAAATTCATCGCTGACAATTCATCGTCAGTACAATTCATCGCGAACAATTCATCAATCTATATTGTAAACTGTCAAATTGTTTATGACTTAAAAATAAGGTAAAACTTCAGTTTAGTCACTCCTATACATAAAAGATGGCGGCGATTTTGACATACGCTGGAGTATAACCGTGTTGTCACCATGTTATCACTCTGGGTGTCCACTGTCCAAAAAGGCATGGGTGGTTCCACCCGCCAAACTCCTCTTTTTAACTACGTTCCAACCTTAACCTAACCTATTCAAATCGTATGTAAAATAAACCCGAAATCATTAGGAGTGACTAAACTGAAGTTTTACCAAAAATAATTACAGAGTTATATACAAAAACCCAGAACCCGGAATAGAATTGCATTCTAAAAGTACTCTCGATGAATTGTTCGCGTTGAATTGTACTGACGATGAATTGTTCGCGATGAATTAGCCGGCTACCAGATTTTTCTATGTATTAGGTACGACCTGCCAATTTCGGGTAGATAATTTGTACCTAATTATCTATTAAAGGAAAGTTTTCAAATTTCAACCCGAATGTGGCTGAAATACATAACTGTCAAAGTTGAACCACTTATTATTAAAATTATATTGGTGTCTACCTATCATAGAACTGTCACTAATATAGAAACGTTAAATTGGTAAAATAAATTATCCTTGCCTCACAGAAATTAATTCCTAAAACTATAATAATTTCATCAATAATATCTATTTCTACGTAAGATAAATGATAAGAAATAATCATGTTACATGGTGTAGGTAGCTTCTTAATATTAATATTTTGTATGAAAGAAATATCCTTTTGGTCCTCGCATCAGAACTTAACCTTACAACATCTACATCAATAATAATATTATTATCTCATTTCAACATTAATATTAATAAACTTGATTGAGTCATGAATCATAAAATATTTATCAGAAACGGTAGATTATATTTATTCCTCTCCCATAAGTTTTACAATAAAAATAAGCTCCATCTGTTGACAAAGTTTTCGAAGGATATAATACATAATCGAATAATAACAAGATCTTGTTCATTTTGTCAATTAATATATTGTGTATGTGTACGAATCTAATATAATAATTAGTCAGTTTATCAGTAACTCGGTATTTTAGTTGAATCCCTCTAATCCCACGCGAAATATTTTTCAAACATATTATGACAAAGCCAATCACGCTACGCGAAATATATTTTCATACTTATACCTAGTATTCCTCTCTGAGTCAATTTTTTGTTTAACTATCTTTCCCTACAGACGTTGTCCTGATGTAGTCCTTACTATGAATATTGATTTCAAATTTGTGATTTATACATTTCAAATATATTTTAAAGTTAAAAAAATATTTCTGAAAGCTCGAAAAAAATCTGCGTACCAATATGTCAATGGTTGTCAGGTAAACAATAATTTTGTTGTTATAGAAAAATTCATAGATGGCGGTTGCGTCGCAGGAAATCCGTTTCATATTAATATTATATTTTATATTATTTCTTATATGTTTTTCAACTTTTTATCGTTATTCTGTTATCCGGGGCGGAGAAGAATCCAATAAATAAAACACCAGAAGAATCTATTCGGCCAATCTCGAGTTATAAGTGTTCGCACTAACCCGACTTTCATTTACATTAAAAGATTTTAATGCTCAAGGGACGTTGATAGTAAACTTTGCACAATAGCCATTAGAAACTCCTAATCATGAGAATTCTCGACATGTTCAACATGTCGAAAAATCTCATATATGCAACAAGTAGATATTTAGTAGATATTTAGAAGTGGTTGGTGACCCAGCGGTTACAACGCCGGCTTTCGTACTGCGGACGTCGTGGTTCGATCCCAGGTGCCGACCATCTTCCTCTTTCACGACACAAGCTTTAAGTAGCTCACTGTGAAAGAATCAAGGAGTGTATTTCTGTTCACTTTGAGTGAGCACAGATTCATTTAAAAAAAAAAAAAATATTATAGACATAAAAGTTGGAAATTATTGAGAACAAGAGAGCAACCAAATTTAAAGACTGCGACTGCTGTCATAAATATATTTGCCATATCAATAATAGTGTCCATCTACAGCTGTTGCTACCCAAAGAAATAGATATCTATTGGTGGACATGGCTGCGATATCTGTTAAGGATGCTCGATGACAGACCTATCATACTGTGTTCCGTTTCTTCGAAGTGCTGAGGGATTCGCAGATAGTTTGGGTCATTAAAACTGTGCAAGATTGAGCGAAGGGAAGAGCTCTTACTAGGTTCACAGGGCGAAAATGATAAAGATGAGCGTAAAGATAATATGTGAATAACTAACACGTAAACTTCTCAAACTGACTAAGATATACAATAGGTATACATATCACTAATTTCTCTACTATACTTTCAACCGAGTGTCTTAGTAAAAATAGATTAAAATAGAATTCAGAATAAATTGATCTGTAAGAAGGAACCTACTTATTTATATGAAATTTGATTAATGGATGAGTAATTAATATTATTGGTGTTTACCGTCTAGTAATTCATAATGAGAATGAAAAAAAACACATGTTTTATACCTACTACACAAACTATTTTATTCCAGAGACGCGTTTCGTTCTGTTAGAACATTTTCGATCCTATCGAATAGGTATGTGAATAACTACCTAATACGTAAACTTCTGAAACTTTGTAATACCTATATACATATTACTAATTTCTCTACTATACTTTCAACCGTGTTCAATCCGACCGAAAATGTTCTAACAGAAACAAACAGGTCTCTGTTATAAAAAAATGTGTGTAGTACCTATAAGACAAGGTTTTTTTTTCATTCTCAATGGATGAGTACGTAGATCTTTTTAAGTATTTTATTAATGGAAGTCGTAATTTTGGAGATATATTTTTGTTAGTTCTGTTTAAAAGCAATACCTAACTCAGGTCCATCATATTTGATTACATCCGTACATTCAATTTTGATTTTTTTACACTCAATTTTGTTAATATAGTGTTTTGAGTTTCGACTAGAAAGTTTTATCACACGTCACAAATCAAAATATTTGCAATTCAAAAACAAAGCAGGAAACAGATTTTCGAGTTACATAGATCTGCCTATGGATATTTAAAAAAAAATGTTTCATTCTCTGTTTAAAGCTATTTCACAAATTTAATAAAAATATTCCTGGAATGAACAAATCAAGTTAAACGAACAACATTTCGTATTTCAGTTCATATCATATCAGGCTAACTTTATTAGATAGAATGTGGTGCTTTGCGTTTTTCAATATTACCTACCTACCGTTCTTTTAATAATAATATTTCTGTATGAAACAAGTTGTAGGGAATACAATGTTCCATGCATGATATTAAACTTTCATATTATATTATTTTTCAGTGCTAGAAACGACTTTTCATAATATTCAACTGAGTTACAGGTCGGTACATACCTACCTACCTACATACGTGTACCATGTGAAACGTTTTATTTGCTGGACATTTTATCAGCGGAAAATAATGAATACGTAGGTACACAATGTAAAAAATGTTACCTACACATTTTTTACTCATAAATAAAATTATGTGTGTAAAATACAATTTATTTATATTAAACAGCTTTTAAATTTATGTGTTTTGAATCACCGATTTCCATATTTCAGGTATTATTATTGTTATTTCAAAACATATTTATTCATTAAATCACAATATATCATATAAAGCATACATCATTGTATAAAAAATAAAAATATAAATACAATGCTATATATCTACTTAATATAAAAATATCGGTATTACCTCTCATGATACATCACGATGTAATGCAATCATGAGAGACCTTCGAACTACGGAGAAAGGAACTTTCTTAACATCCTACATGAGGACAACAGAACTGCCTTTTGAATGGCCTATCTTAGACCACTACAGATGCCAAGTTTCCCTAGATTTTCTTTAAGAGACTTAGGAACAACTCGTTTGGTTATTCCTATGGTTCTTTTGGCGTTTTATGATTTAATTCATTCAAGAATTAGACCAATACAGACTCAACATCAGGTTTCGAACCCATGAGCTTCTGTTCATTATCTTTGTATGAGGCACTACAAACAACAAACAAAACCAGCTTAAAAAAATCTGTTAAATTTCAATGTTGACCGGCTGAGATCTTGCGGAATAAGTCCGCCCGGCCTGATGGGTTGGCCGGCAGAGATATTGCGGAATAAGTCCGCCCTTTCAATTTTGACCTTGCGGAAATGTAGAAGAGATGGTCAATGGTCATGGCTGAGGGATTTGTACATGATGTGTAAGGATGTCATAAGCATTGCGCAAGATCGAGCGCAATGGAGAGCTTTTGTTTCCTTCCTATACCCCTAAGTGGGGTGTAAATGGAGTCTGGATTAGATTGTTCAAATATTTACATAAACACATCAAAAAAAGAATTAGTGAAATTGGTCCAGAAACGTTCAGGCTTTATGTGATGACCAAGGAAAACCAGGCTCCATTTTTATATCATGTTGTTATACAGATTTTTAGCGTTTTCTTTCGACTTGTCTTTTTGCTTGTTAAACTACTGACTAAACGAAGCTACTTGTATTTTTTTTTTCATTTTTTTTTATATATCGTCTGATCAGGATACCTACATTATTACACCCTTGTCATATAGACATTATCAAAGGACTAAAAAAAAATCAAATTTGTTACACAGAAGAAAAGGTCTTGAAGAGAACGCCAGGACCTACTTCAAACAATAAATTACAAGCCTATTTTTATCACACCTAATAATATATCTGTTCATACACAATAATATGATACTCTTTTCTCATGCCTGGGTAGGAAGAATGCGAAACAAAGTTGACAGCCAATGACATAGAATCCACAAGGGTACAGAAAAATATGTCGTCTACATGATATATGAGGGAAATATTCTGCAGGAGAGAGGAAAGCGGGGAATCATTCCCTAGATGAAATGAGGAAAACAAGAAAACTTAAGGAAATGTGGGGCGAATTTATGTACAAGTCTCCTCTTGTTATCTGTTCTGTTCTGTTCTGTGTATATGTGTATCATCCTTCCGTGGAAAGAAAGCGTCTGAAAAATCTAAGCACATTAAGTAGTGTTCATATTATTAATTTCATAAATTTTCCCCTACATTAGTTTTTCTGTTTTATTACAATCATTTCCTTTAGTAGGGCAATTATTGCTTTAAGTAGACGAAACACGTACACAGATAGAAGCTTGTTTACATCATATTATTATTACATATTATTTTTTTAATATTCATATTTGGGAAAAATGTGGTAGAATCATGATATTGTATGAAAAAAAATATTAATATTTATTTAACGTGAGTACGCAATTCTTTACATGCAGACAGAGTTTGTAACTTGGTTCTGAGCTCATTCTGATTAGTAATTGAGCTTTTTTTTTTGCTTAAATTCGAATGTCTTTTCTATATCAGACAATTTGAAGTGGTTGGTAGCCTGGCGGTCACAACGCCGGCTTTCGTACTGTTTTGTACTGGAGGTTGTGGGTTCGATCCCAGGTGGTCTTCCTCTTTCACGACATAAGCTTTAAGTAGTTTACTGCGAAAGAGTGTATTTGTGTTCACTTTGAGTGGCACAGATTAATTTAAAAAAACATATTTCATGGATTAATCACTCAAAGCTACCAGAAACCTGCGATATTAAGTTCATTCATAGAATGTAACTCACGGTTGTTCTATTAGCTTATCAAAAAACGGGATATAAGAAATTACCTATGCATAGGTACCTAAGTATAAAAAATCTCAAAATTTGCGACAATAAATAGGATTTGAGCTTTTGTTGCCTCTTTATGCCTCTTAGTGAGATCACAAGGAGTGAATTGGTTGGTTGTAAAAAAAATATTGATTTATGCAAATTTAGGAAACATCCTGAAATATATGAAAAAAAAATCAGTGGCTAAATCCGGAAAATATTCGGATTTGGACAGGACGTGATGATAAAGAAGGTGCTTGAATTATGTTAAAAGTTGGAACCAAAAAAACATCCAAAAACAGTGATGGAAAGCGTGAAAGAAATGATTAAAAAGATCGTTGTACTATGCAAAAAAAAAGATTTATATAGCAGTTCAATTTCGACGATCTAGCTCATACATAAACCAAATTAAATTTATCGTAAACTCTTTCAGGTTAAACCTGTTTGACCTTTATAATAAAACACCTTTATAAAAAACTAAAATATAAAGTTTCGTATAATTTAAATAAATTACCATTGTGAGCCTTTCACATTTCGATTGAAAAATATATTATTTTAACCTTAAAAGTTAATTTAATTTAATAACATTTTAATGTTCGTGTACATTTCTGCGGAATCCAAAGAGATAACTTACTTAATAGTTGATAACATAATGGGTATTCCCTAAATTCCATACCTACAGAATAATGATTAAACCCCAATTAACTTTATTTAAACTTTCGGTATTCAGGTGAGTGGGAGGGCTGCTGGGCTAACAAATATATTCCAACAAAAAAGATGATAATGATATTCTGTTTTCATTACGGCCATCGCAATTTAAACTCACCACCTCTTTGTACATATATCTACTCCACAGGAACAAAGTAAGTTAATTATTGATTGGTTTTACCCAAAAACGAAAAAGGTAATTTTATGAGTAGATTTAAACCCATCCAATTCATGCTTCTTTTCTCCGTTTTTTACTCTGGCAAATTTGCTGCCAGTTGGCACAAATCGTCCTTTACGTGACGTAATGCCATATTTATATAATAATAATAATACTCTGGCAAACTTTTAAGTTTTCACTTCGTTAACTGGATAAGTGTACTCAGCATAAAAAAAAACATTCTCAGAAATACTCTCGCTCAACCAGAAATTGAAATTTCTTACTGAAAATGTTCTATCCTTACCACGGGAATATTGAAGATTTTTAATGTATACCCACAAATAATGAGAGAGCTAAAAACTCTCTAATAATAACCAGTTACAGTTAAAAATTTTATACCTTTGTGATTATTTGTACAATAAAAGCATATTATGATACAAGAATTGGTACTTTTTTATTATCAAATCTCAATTTGTGAGGAAATTTTACCTTTTTCGCTTGTAAAAAAAACAACAAAGGTTTTCGTCAACAAGAATTGATATAATGATAACACTTCCATGATTTTGAGTAATTTACACAAAATTTTGGCATTAATTTTAAATACGTGAAAAAAAACACAATTTTTAAAGAACCTACCGAGGTACAAAATTTTCTTAGGTTATTTCAGGGCTCGCCCGTGTCATTTTTCCAGCCCTGATACCCTATAGTTACGCCACTGAGAACTATTCCGATTTTATTTCTATTTGTCATGATCCGTTTTCTACCGACCTCGGTAGCCTAGCAATATGGGCGCTTTGTTCAGATCAAGAGGTTCCGGGTTTGATTCCCGGAGGGGAAAGATTTTTGTCGCTGTTTTTTACTTGAACTATATTGGCCTGTCGCACATTCCATGGGACCGATTGGAAACTTTGTATAGAAAAGTGTTTGTTTATTTATGTATCTTTTAATCCACTTTTTTCCTTTATACTACAATTAAACAAACAAAAAGAGTAAATTTCCCGAGATAATGAAAGACTCACTACAATACATACTAGTCTTTCAAGATCAAAGAGTGTATGCGCATTGAGGCATTATCAACTCACTCAACGTTTACCGTAAATATTATAAAAAAATAAAGGTGGGTTTTCTTGGCTGGTGGTTAATACAACTCAACAAAAATAATAAGTATGACGATATAATATTTCAACCCCAATTAACTCCATTTAAACTTCCCTTACTCGTATAAATGGGAGGGTTGGTAAATATGTAGTTATTATTTATTTAATTATTTTATACTTTATGCATATTAAAAATAGTGTACAAAAAATAGTGTATAGACAAGTGGCAATGGCGGGATTATAGCCGTAGCCGTACCTTTAAAATATTATTTAATATCCTTGGAGATAATCAAAAGAGATATACCTACTGTAATAATAATAATAATCATGAAGAGTATGTTAAAACATAACAAAAAATAGTTCCTATGTACATATTTTCATTATAATTTAATACTGCGTATTTACGAAATTAATGTCTTGAGCAAGTGAATGAGTATGTGTATTACGGGAGTAATATGTTTAGTGGGAGTGGAAAGTAAGAAAAAGAAATCAAATGTAGGCAAGTGGCTGGTAGCAGGTTGGGCGGTGCACTAATTCTTATTATGAGAGTTTGAACAATGAACAACGTAACTGCAGGCTAAAACAAAGGTGCATAACGCAATCCTGTTTCCATAAATGATGTACAGCTTTGAAACGGGGACAAGGATAAAAAAAAACAAAGAAAGTTGTATAAATGCATTAGAGAGATGAGAGCTCTACGAAGAATATGTGGGAAGACTCTGTGGGATATGGAAAGGAATGAGAATATTAATAAGAAGTGTGGCATAGAAATAATTCTTGTTAGAAAGATGAAAGTTAATAATAATAAAGTTGATATGGTTTCGGTATGTTTAAAGAATTAATGGAAATAGAAATTTGTAGGCCATTAGAAAACGTGTAGGAACACATCGATTCCCTCCTAAAGCAAGGCCGGCTTTACATCGCGATTCCAACCCAATTGCAATCTCAATGACGATGACATTATGATATTAAGATTTTCGTTTCTAAGCATGAAAATAGTTTCACGTAGATCAATTTTGAATGCGGTATTGCTTTTCGAAAAAAATATATAAATAAGGATTTATACAAGTACCTAGGTACTTTTAGTATTTATAGTCGACATTGATATCGGGTTGAATTTCAAGAAGAGCTCCTCAGGTCAGAAGCAAGAGAAATAGGAGAGGTTGTATGAGAAATGTAAATTTGTCGGTGGAAATATGCTTAGATAGAAAAGAGTGGAGGTCCGTTCCCTCTAAAATGGGTTGTTTTAACAAAACAAAAAAAATATTGTCATTATCATTTAATACAGCGTATGTTTTGAACCAATAGGGGGTTGTGGCGTACTGTACGTACCCTCTCCCCATCAGCCTGGTCGTCTCCAGGCCGCCGTATATTGATTTCTCGCACAATTACTCGGCAATATTATATTGATACGAATGCTTTTTGTGAACAAAACAAATTTAATAATAGCGTACAACATACATAATAAAACTGACATCCGACTATTTCACCAATCGAAAAATATTCTCCCATTGTATTCATTATTATTTTATATTCAAATTCTACGTATGCTCGTCATAAAAATAAAAATAATAATACTAGTTTTCCCGACAGACGTGAAATTTAGTGAATATTTAAAAAGTAGGTAATATTCAAATAAAAGAATTTTTAACTACCTATTGCAATTTTTTTATTTTATTTTTCTGACTAGTTTCGTAAGCACATGGTCATAGGAGACTATAAGAAACTGCCCCCGTAGATAGATTCATATTGGCGTTCGACTACAAACGAAGATTTCGCCGATGTATATTGCGAAAAAAATAACTATCCACTGGAACATATAAACAATTATTTAAACCAAACGGTGATACTTGTATAAAAATTTGAAAAGTGGACGGTTAATTTTCTTCCTACTCTACATTGACGAAGAATTCGTTTGTAGTCGATCGCCAACTTGAATTTGTCTAGGCCTACTGACTATAACAAGTATTTTTTTCGAATAATTCCACCAAGAAATGCAAGTTCACCTATAAAGTAAATTAAATTTATCTAAAAAGTATTCATAATCATAGGTAAGTTATGTGACGTCTGAATCTGTATTATATAGATATTATATTAATGATATTATATCTGTATTAGGTATATTAGTATTAAGACATGCTTGTTATTTTTTATTACTTATTTTATTATTTTTTTATTTTTTATTTATTAGGTATATTGTATTTATACATTACGAAATAAATAAGCATTTAAGCTTTTAAAAATAACGTTATCTATAATATAAAAGAAAGTCGGGTTAGTGCGAACACTTATAACTCGAGATCGGCTAAACAGATGTTTATGACGCTTCGTTTATTGGATTCTTCTCCGCTCTGGATATCAGAATAACTAATAAAAAGTTGAAAAATGAAAAAGGAATAATATTGAAGTTAGTATGGAACGTATTACCTGCGACGCCACAACAACAAAATTATTGTTTACTACACATGATGGTAGTCCCTCTTATTCTCGCAAACGTAATTGCCGCTCTTATACAGTAGCCCATTCCACTTACTCCAATCGTCATACAATGGCAACATTTCAAATTATCGGGCACTATCATAGTATGTGCACACGCAGCTTCGGCATTTCATAGGCGAGGTAGAATGTTTACGCACGCATATATTCTCGCATTGTTCCTGCCTGAGCTTTGAATACAAATGAAATATGGATGCTTTGGAAATATTTAAATGTTATCATTTTATTAGTTAATCGAATTAATTAGGTATGTACGTATTTTTTACTGGGGGCGCAGTGCACATTACGCACATATGAACGGGCCGCCTGAGGTTAGAACCACTGGACAACGTCTGTCAGGAAAGCTAGTGATAAATAAATCGCCTATGAAAATAGTGTAATTCCGACCAATAGTTCTGTTTCTCGATTAAACAAGGCACATTCTGGTAATTGCACCAACTGCAAGGTCGTCGGCGTCGCTCAAACGTCGTTGATAATAATTCATAAATCAATTAATTATCAAAAGTACTAACGGTCACCGAAACTAAGTTTCCATTAATTTTCTAATGTTCCACTCGTTTTTTTACATTTTCTCTTTTAAAAAATCTTCCATGAAAACAAGAAAAAATTCGCCCAATCGTTCGCGAGTGATGCAATGACTAAAGGAAAAAGACTCTATTTTAGTATGTAAATATTCAAATTCTGCGTATGATAGTCATAAAACATAATATTGGATACGGTGAAAAGTATAGAGTACCAATCTCGCATGGTTTAACTGTGATAAACTGAATCGATGACCGAAGCGTTCAGTTGTAATATTGTGGATCTGGAAATAAATATTTTAACATTATTACAATTTATGTTAAAATTACAGTTTATCATTTGGACCACAAATTGGTAAATTGCATGATTTGTTCAAATATAAACGAGCACTCAAACGTCGCAATTTTCATATAATAACAAAGGTACCACCTACCTTGAATATCATCATTAGGTACATAGAATAAAAAATTTTGACATTGGAGCGCTATTAGGAAAAAATACGATGTTTGACTTTTTTTGTTACAAAATTGATTCTCTCACAGAGTTTGGAATGAACGCGTTTACTTCTTTCTAAATGCAAGTGAATGGTAGCTAACAGCTGTTTTTCAAAATGAGTTTATACGATTCATGGACACTTATTTGTTTAAAAAGTAAAATTCATTCAGTACTCACGAGGAAGACCCTCTCATACTGTGTTCCGCTCCTTCGAGGCAGAGCTGAGGAATCTGGACATGGTGTGGGAGGAGGTCATTATCGTTGCGCAAGATCGAGCGCAATGGAGAGCTCTTGTTGCCTCCCTATGCCCCTAAGTGGGGTCTAAAGAGAGTTTGGAGTTTGGATTGGACTCACAAACGAACCAGAAAAAAAATAATTGTCATTATTTTTAACAATATTAAATACTAGTCAAAAATAAAGTTCTATGAAATAATTTAAGTTATCATTTCCATATCCATTGTTATAGATAAATACACACAAATTCCGAATGAATCCTCATTTAGTATCCACCAAAAATCAGATTAATACTTTTAAGTACCTACCTGGGAGCAACCATTACCAGCACTAGTGACCTCGGGGTTGAGCTCCCGATACGTATCGGTATGGCAAATGACGCCTTTAACAACGTGACTAAAATATGGAAAGCGTCGGTGTTCAGTGTCGAGACTAAATATAAACTGTTTGATGCGTGTGTATTGCCCATTCTTCTCTATATGGGTGTGAGTCCTGGCACCTGACCAAAGCCCAGAAACAAAAAGTCTCAGCTTTCGAAATGAAGTGCCTCAGGAGAATTTTGGGTTTAAGATGGTACCACCGCATCACCACGCTATACGCCGCACGTCGCGTCGGTGCACCTAGCGTAAGCTCATCACTTCTACCATTATGGAGAGGAGACGGACTTGGCTGGGACATATTGTGTTAAGGATGCCGAATTACAACTGGCAGAGGAAAGCACTGTCCTCCCTCCCATCAGGGACATCAGAAGACGAGGAACACTCTAATACCATGTTTCGCTCCTTCGAAGCAAAGCTGAGGGATCTGTCCATTGTGTGGGAGGAGTTCATAAACATTGTGCAAGATCAAGCGCAATGTTGAGCTCCTATTGGCTCTCTATGACCCTGAATGGGGTGTAAAGGGAGTTTGGATTGAAAAAAAGATTAATAAAATATAATTTATCTCTGTGTCATAAATATCCATATAATAATTATTGGCAAGAGGATATTATTACGACTCCCGAAACAATTCGGTTTTTGGTCAACCGTGTCGTGAAGAAGTTATAGCTTGTGTATTGCAATTGTGTGGTAGATCACAAATAAATGTCTCAAGTTGGAAATTTATAGCTAGAACTTTTTCATGCCACATACGTACACAGAATACGTGCCTGCTGTTCTGTATTGGGTATAAAAGTACCGCATACCTACTTAACTTACTTTATGTATAATAAATTAATTTTTTAATATGCACATATTATGTAGAAATGTAATTAATAGGAATGACAATAAACACCTCAAGAACTGACCACGTCAAGGCGTTTTTTTTTCTATTAATGTTTTTCTAATTATTGTGTTCCGTTTATAGCTACCGTAATCAATCGACGTGGGCTCTAGGACGAAAGTAATCAAATAATAACGTAACACTGAATTGATGTTATGCCAAATAAATCATATTCTTTTCATCAATCATACAAGCAATCGTTTTTTATATTACTTATAAGGTATATAAAAGGTTATGGGAAATGCGCGAGGTTAAAGTTACGTTGAGATGAAGAAGCCAATGCTCCTGCATTATACGGCCAACTTCATTGAAATTATTGTAATTGTTAAATCCTCCATCCATTGGATGTCATCCAAAAAATAGTCCCATTCGCGATTACTCCAATGGATGCCATCTATTTTTGACAGATGAGAAACTTTTTTTTTTTTTTGTTTTCTATCATTAGGTATATCGAAATTTCGCTACGGTTATACGCGAATTTTCCTATAATTAAATTAAAAACAACAACACAATATGTACCCCGCTGGAAGGATCACAACACCACCTATATAGGAAAGCCTTAGCGCTGAGAGTGTGACGTCACATTGTAAGGCCCAGAATGCACATTGCACATGCCATATATCTGTATTTACTTACCTGTACTCTATGATATATTTTTTATTTAATGTGCATAGAGGACGTACAAATGTTATAAATAAAGCATTCACCAACTAACCGAGCTTGATGAATCAGCTGTTTGATGATATTGATATTTTCAATGTTACATATGAGCTTTTCTGCAGGCGAATCGAGTATTTGGTGTAGAAATAGAAATGATCTACTTAAAATATGAAAATAACTGTATGTATTGTATTTTTAGTTATTCTTCTTTGTTTTTTGTTTTTTTTTTTGTATTTTCTTGTAAGTGTAATAGACGCAAAGGCTTTTTGAAGCTGTTAAGTCTATTGCACTGATATTTAACAGATTAAAATAAATAAATAAATATCATACTCGTATAGCACGGGTCGGGTGTGACGTTAGAGGAAAAATAGCCGCCAGCGTTAAGGCCTACTCATATAGGTGGTGTTGGAAGGATCATAGAAAAGTGACATAAATTTGGACTAATTTTTTAAACACTGACAATAATTATTAAGGGACGTTACGACTTGGATCATGCCCCCTGCGAGCCGTTTGGAGTGACGGACTAATGGCTTGACGCGATCCATTTGGTTTTCCCCAATCAGAGACAACTTTGGAGTGACATCACTCCATTTGGACGGGGACCTTACTTTGTAAAATCTTCATTTTATAAGGAATCATCGACTAAAATGATGACGTCATAATAATATCACTTCTCTTCATAAATCACTCAACTTTGAGTGGAATAATTGCAGAAAGAAAAAAAAATCCCTTCGCATCCCTTGCATCAAACAAAAATATAAATTCGTGTCTTTTCTAGAATAAATTACCTATAGGTACAAATTTCAATAAATCGTTACGTGCGTGGTTGTCAAATATTCCAAAAAGTATGCAGTAGTAAAATTTCTTATACATAATATGTGTGATTGGTGCAGTGATGGATGAATGAGTGAGGTAATGTTTGATGAATATCTTGTTGCAACACCTACAATCAGGCTAAGCCTGGTGGGATTTCTCACGTGAGCTGTGTATCACATGTTTTGAATACTTTACAATACATGTTCTATTTTCTTTTTTACTTTTACCTATATGTACTCTTGGTCTTATTTATCTTATATGCTGTGTATGTCAAGTATATTTGTATTATCTTAGGTGTGTGAGTGTGAATGCGCGTGGAGTGTGGCGCGAATAATGATTGATTAGTGGTGCGTTACATGTGTATGTGTGTGTGTGTGGTCTACTGGTAGGGATGTTTGTAATAATTGTACATTTTATTATTATTGTATTGTAAAAGCAACATTGTTGCGTTGAATGTAATAAATAAATAAATAAATAAATAAATATTATGTATATATAACTTATGGGATTTAGCAGTGTCTATAAGTCCTGAATAATTGTTTATTTTTTACTATCATTTTTATTTTGTTTGTTTGAACATTGTATTGAAAATGTGAGAAATATATATATTTTCTATTCTATTTATTCTATATCTTCTCTTCATACAAATAAGCTTATTGAAAAAAAAAGATAGTAGATAAACATGAAGGTAAATAACATAATAAAGATCCAGTTTTATTGTGTATAAAAAATATGGAACAAAATATTAATAATGTGTTCTGTAAATGGAAATATAATACATTATTCCGTCGTGACATTTCTAATTTCCTCTCTCCTCCGCACAAAAAATGGTACAATTAATTTCACAGATTAGCTGAAAGAATAATTCCTGGTAAATACCGAATGTATGTATGTCGCTGTGTCGGGATGAAAATAATTATGATCATAACAATAATAGCTAAAAATCACGTTGTAATTTGGTATGATTATTTTGTTTTGTTTTTTGCTTTCTTTTTATTATACTAGGTACTAAATGAATGAATAGGTTTCTTAGAACGAGAATTAATACATGAAAAAAAAAACTTTTATTTTGTTAGTGTAGCCCGTTTTATATTATAGTATCTACACTTTTAATAAGTTCAACTATTTTCTTTGAATTTTTTTTTCATATTTTATAACTGTAAGTGTACCTACATATAACATTTTCATTTTTAAAACTACCACCACCTAAAGTAAATGCAAATATCATACTCCTGACGTATTTCACAGAAAACAAAGCCTTTGTAGTGAAATAGGGAGATGGTCGGTGCTGGGGTCGAACCTACAAACTCCACTAGAGAAGTCGGCGACTGCACCACATTCCTTTGTTGAGCACGGTTGTAAACAAGCCATATAGCAGCAGCAAAAATTTCTCTGTGATTTTGGCTACTGTCGCTTAGCTTTAAATATTATAATTTTTCATATATACTCGTATTAATATATTATCATTCATGTCGTTTAGCGCTATATTATTTCGGCACTCGTTTTGGCTCATTTTATAGATTTTTGTTTTTTTTTTCAAGTTCATAATATATACGTATACTGTCGTATACCCCGAATTAGTAAAGTTCTAGGTATCACCGTTCAAGTTGTTCAAATAGAAAAAAAAATTAAAACGTATTGTATGTATTTGTTTATTTTATCGAATGACTTTTTTTACAACACATCTTAAAATCTAGACATAAAACAGTAAAGCACAGATATCTGATTGTCAAAGGTTCATATTTAAAATGTATTCAGTTGCTGTGTCAGTCAGCACAAGGGAATCCCTGAAATTCCCCGCGTATGATCTGAGGTCGCATTCGATTACGATATGTTGCATGGTTTGTTTTTCCGCTCCGCAGTCGCAACCAGGGGAAACCAGCCATCAATACTTGTGGAGAAAATCGGCACATCTGCCATGTTCTATTCGGATCCTGTTTAATGTGGACCAGAGCTTACGTGGCTGGTCGAATCCAGGCGGTTTCGTATTGTATGTAGAAAAAGATAGGTAGGTACTTATTATTTATTCTAAAACATACAGTAACTTAAATCAAGTTTATCGGATATAGGTAGGTATGTATGAGGAATAAGTAGGTATACAAAATTTTTAGACAATTTGAATTTTGTAAGATTAACTTCATACATATTACCAAATCCATTAAATCCATTAAAATCTTGAATTGTTTATTGAATATTTAATATTGAAAGTAAATAATAATAATAAATGGAAAGAGATGAAACCGTTGATACAAAAAACGATACAAAAAGATTCAAATCGTATAAAAAATATACTTTGTGTTTTTCTTTTTGAATTTCAATTCATTTAAATATTATGTAAAAATGTCCCCAGGAGGCATGCGACATGGAAAGCGCTCCAAGATCTTGAAATAAAATATGAAGTAGTATGTAAATGGGGAACGACCGGATAAAGGAAGCTATCTATGTACCTGCTCGATGATAAATTATTAACAAAATCATAACTGAAAAATTTCGAGATTATGTTGTATCGTTACATATACGTATAAAAGTGATTAAGATATGGTCTAATAATGGGCGAAATTTGCGATCTGGAGTACGTGGACGACCTAGTGTTGTTCAGTACGACAGTGGAGGAATTACAGCGCAGTGTTTCAAGAAACAGCAGGCATTCGATTCAATGCCAGTAAGACGGAGCTCATGGCGAATAACTGCTGCCCCGATAAACAGCTACCGATAACCATCGACGGTCACCAGGTCTCTTGGGTGGGTTAATTTAAATAACTGGAAGCAACTATTACCACCTCTGATGACCTCGGGGCTCAGCTACCTACATTATCGGTATGGCAAGTGCTGTTTTTCATAACATGACCAAGATAATTATGTAAGGGGTCGACATTTTTAGTGTCGAAACGAAATGTACCTATACTGTTTAGAAGCGTGTGTGTTGTCCATTCCCCTGTATGGGTGTGAGTCCTGGCACCTGATCAAAGCCAGGCACAAAAAGTTTATGCATTTGAAACGCAGTGCCTCAGGAGCATAAAATGGTACCACCGCTTCACGAACGACGCTATGCATCGGCGCTCCACTGCCACAATTATGGAGAGGAGATGGTCATGGCTGGGATATATGAGTAAAGGATGCCGAAGTCAGTTGGCCGAAGAGACCGCTGTTCTGTCTCCCATCAGGGTCTCGAAGTCGTGGAAAACCCTCTCATACCGAGTTCCGTTCCTTCCAGGCAGAGCTGAGGGAGTTGGACAAGGTGTGGGAGGAGGTAAAAGGCATTGCGCAAGTCGAGCGCAATAGAGAGCTCTTGTTGCCTCCTCTTGTTACCTGGGGTGTAAAGGGAGATTAGATATTTGGACTGGATAAAGGTGTTTTACGCTTATTAGAAAGTTTTCATAAATAATCTTCACAACTCAAACAGAAAACACAAAATGGCCACTGCCTTATTGTGCAAAAATTCTTCCCCCGATAATAATTATTGGAATGCTGACCGTGAAAGCCTAAAACCCGCTATTCACGGTCACTCCACACACTCCATCCATCCAAAAGTTTACTTACTTAATCCACGTTCGCTCCCAATGGATTTGGACGCCACAAAGTTTCTCCAAGCGTTTCTATCTTTCGCCAGTTGCACAGCTTCATACCAGCTTTGTCCAGCGTCTACTAAAAGCGCAGTGAGTGCCCGCTTTATTATTAATTTTGGCTTCCTCACCTTATAGCTCTTATAACTTTTTCTCTCCTGGATTCACATCCATATAATAACACTGGCAGAATGCACGTATTAAATAGACAACACAATTTTGTTGGGGAAGTTTGTGGATTCAAAACGGTATTTGTTTCATTTTTCTTTTAAAAATACTTAGGTACCTAAATCTAGTTGAAGTTTATCGTGGCACAGCTCCTTGTGATTCGTACGTATGCTTTTAGGTTCTCAAATTACTCGTGCATCGAAAAAAGAATCTTTGACGTACATCGGTTATTGAACATTGATTCAACCCCGCATAAAATTATGTTTAATATCAAATTTCATCGTTTTAGAGATGAATCTTTTTTTTTCAATAACCGCTGTTAAGAATATTACAATAATGTATGAACGAGAGGAAACTCGTGTATTGTGTAATATACCTGGAGGGTTAATAATCCAATTATTTATTTTCAATGAAAATCGAAACGTAAAATAAAAATTTTAGAATAAAAATATTGTCGGTGTTTCATTTCGTTTTACTTCCATAGAAGTAGAATATTACACTTGTAACGTTGGCTCATTAAATAAATTAATAAATTTAATAATATTTCTTTGAATAAAGAAATTCAATTAATAATTATTATGTATTCAAGAAATGTTAATAAATGTTATTTAATTACGGCTAATTTTGTAATATACTTTTTCGTAAAATTATTTAAACAATAATAATATTTTCCTTGATTTCTTCCAGCCCACCGTTTTTTTTTTAATTCTAGTTATTGTAACTTGTAAAATAAACGAATTGAACGTGCATTCTAGGTGAAATCATTTACATTTTTTTTTAAATGAAACTAAGCATCAAATCCTAAAATATCAAATTTTGAAAAGATCTTTATAATTTTATCGAAATGGAATAAAAACAATACATAAAAAAGATATTGGCGAACCTATGTAGTTTTTACAAAAACATTTTGAGAAGGAATCTGATTAGTTACATAAAAATATCGACCAAAATTTTTATCAAAACACATCTTACAGCGAATATTTGTTTGGAAATTTGTTCAGTTTCTCTATTGTTAATTTAATCAAACCAAAGAACTGGATAACAATCTTGCAATCTACCATATCTCGGAAATTATCGATGCGGCCGAAAAACTTCCTTTACCCCGATACAGAGACGTTTCAAAGTTATTCATACGAAATAATCATCTACCTACTTATACTCTGATATACCTATCTGCTTAAATGCACCAATAGGTATACTCTAGATTTGCTCTTATAAGAACAATCTACAAGAATAATGGAAACAATGCCCTATAGCAGAAACCGGTCAAGCTCTTTAAAAGAGGTCTAGATCTAACCATATCGTACAGTATTGGTAAATTGAGTTCCTTTCTTGGTTACTATGTAGAGTGCTCGATCGGACATCAATTATACGCTTGTGGTACTTGGTTGTTTATTCAAAACACCATAGATATATCTCTTGATACTGTTTTAGAGAAGTCAATATAGCTAGATAACTGTAGAATGTATCGGCACTTTAACTCAGTCTAGTATAAACATATTATTTCCCAATAATTTGGAATTATTCTTTCTTGACAATGGGAAAAAAAATCTTGTGGCGAAAAACAACTTGTCTTTTCCGTTGACAAACACTTGCTGGTCCCTACGGGATTGAAAAAATGATAAATTGTGTTTTTTTTTTTTTTACCATCAATGCTAAATTTCGACGTATTTCAGACATTAAAAAAGTATAACATATTATGTTGCATGTCTGGTGATGAGTCCCGGAGGACCCATATATTGCGGATGCCACATAACCAAGTAATAAACGCGTATTATGCGCGAAATGTGTTTCGGATATATATCACAAGAATAAAAAATATGCGTGAAATAAAAGCATAGAAATCGTTTTTTTATGACAAACGATTGCATTTATGGCTGATTTTGAACAAATAACTTCGATGGAGGTGTATCGAATTTTATTCAGCATTCTTTTTTTACTTCTTCTATGGTCTAGAGACGTCAGCTATCTGAATTAAAATATGACCGAACGATTGAGTATCAGGTTCTATTCCTTGCCGAGAAGGAATGTAATTCGCTCTTCTACATAAATAATTGTTTTTAATTAAATATACCCATGGAGGTTTTTGAATTGTTAATTTTGTAAGTTATCGTTATTGAAACAATTCTTTTCAACAACACACAAAGTCAAATAAGTTTGTTCTAGTAATCTACTCAGATTTTCTTCTCCAATTATGCTTCAACGATTGAACTTATAGGCCACGTCTCCTTCCTTTTCCTTTTAGCCTAAATTAATCTATTGTATGAGAAAGTTTTCATTCTTTTGCCTGCCTTTATGTAATTCGTTTGCATATTAAAGTTTTGTAACAATAAAATTTATTTGTACTTCATCAATACAAATTCGTAATACACGTTATTTGAAAGCAAAGAACTGAACTTGCCCTATTAGATCAATAAGTTTGTATCATATCATATGACGAATATGTAACAGCTAATGGCGTTCGATATTTAAATGGAACAAACCACCACGGGCTTACGACCGTCTTCTACTGTTATTTCGAAGGCTGGCTCGGTGTGATCACTTTACGTTAACAACGTTCGCCATTAGGTGGTAATTTATTTATTTTTTTCTCAGTTTAACGGCCAACTGGTCTTTTACAATTTAGAAAAAAAAAACAAACTTAACATATAGTAGTAGTGCACATAAAAAATAAATAATCTGTTTAAGTCTCCGAAACTCCTAATCATGAGAATGCTCGACATGTTTAACATGTCGAAAAATCACATGTATATAACAAGTAGATAATATATTCTATCCTAACTAGCTTTCCCGACAGACGTTGTCCTGTGGTTCTAGCCCGAAGTGGCCCGTTAATATGTACATGATGTGCACTGCGCCCCCGTTAAACAATACAAAATCAATTCGATTAGATAAGCTAGTAAAATAATAACATTAAACTATTTCTGAAACATCCCTATTTCATTCGTATTCAAACCTCTGGCGGGAACAACTTGAGAAAAATGCGCTCGCGCACACACCCTACCTCGCCTATTACCAATACGAATATGCCCGATGATATTGTTGACTTTGTATGAAAAAATTCTAAAACTATCGAAACGGTGCGGTGGAGTAAGTGGGATGGGCTACTGTAAGAGCGTATGCGAGAATGAGAGGGAACTACCCGCGATGTCGTGGGCGCGTCCCAGGTAACCTTTCCATACAAACTTAAATATTGTATTTTACATTATTTCTTATCCATTTTTTAAACTTTTTGTTAGTTATTCTGTTATCCGGAGCGGAGAAGAATCCAATAAATCAAACATCAGAAGAATCTGTTGAGCCAATCTCGAGTTATAAGTGTTCGCACTAACCCGACTTTAATTTATATAGTAGATTAATGAAATATACCTAGAGAAAAGAGTTGGAGTTGGGTTATTAATACGAAAAAACGTAAGTGTACATATATTAATGAAAAATCGATGTTGGAATCGGTTCAATTACCAATTTCTCATACTCTTCAGATATTATACAATTTTTAATATTTGAATACATACATATTAACAGCACCAGCAAAAAAAAATACATGAAATACATAGGTAGGTACCTTTTATTATTATCTCGAAAAAATTTTTCCATGAATTTTTTCATTATAACTACACGATATGTTCAGCATACATTCTCAATAATATGGAAAGGCGAA
Source organism: Mystacides longicornis (assembly GCA_963576905.1). Classification (NCBI taxonomy): domain Eukaryota; kingdom Metazoa; phylum Arthropoda; class Insecta; order Trichoptera; family Leptoceridae; genus Mystacides; species Mystacides longicornis. The sequence goes on along the minus strand of OY756433.1, from coordinate 16,374,703 downwards.
AAGTAACATTCCAAATATCTACATAGAATTCTTTATTACGTTCATGATACTCGTATTAACAAAATATTTCAAAGAATATTATGAAATATTTAATTTAATATTTCATTAAATATTAAAAATCTTTATTTCTCTGAAGGGTTAAAGTATTAGGATTCACAATAATAAATGAAAATGAAAGAGTTAAGGACCTACATTGCGATGTAAGGGTGTCTTATTCGATTTTTTATATTATTCTTTTCTGGGTTGGAGTGTTCAAAAAATCAATTTTAGCATAATATATAGCAGGATTTTGGCTAACACTATGCGAATAATTTCTATTATTTCGGAAAAATTCTTTAATTAATGTAATATGATCTTATTCTATCAATCGCCTCTACTATAAATGAATTTGCAGTCATTCTAAATCACTCAATAATGAGTGGAATGCTAATAAAAAATATATAAAATATGTACGTCAAACGCCCGTTAAATTCATAATCAGAAAAAAAAATATTGTCAAGCAAACCGTTAGAAAGGTTACATTACAAAAGTTATAAGATCCTTTAAGTTTTCTTACAGTCCGCGAAATTCTACTTTTTATTATTCATGAGCACCTCCGCCTATCAATTACAAACTTAACACAAAAATCACAGGTATATAGTCAAGAAAGCAAACACACTACTGTACCTGAAAAAGAAGGCATTTTACTCACCAGTCCCAGCCCTGTTTCGCAAGGTTTATATAACTTTTATCAGACCAACACTTTCCAGATCTGGAATCCCTACTATATCAAGGATATTGACTTATTGGAGAAAGTGCAGAGATGATAGCCACCAAAATACCTCGACAGTTGAGAAATCTTCAATATGAGGATCGATTAACAGAGCTTAATCTGACAACGTTGAAGGAGAGACGGGATCGGGGAGATCTTATTGAAATCTACAAGGTGCTACATGACCACTATTCCTGTGAACTCCTACCAACTATGTTCACAATGAACACTAATGTGCACCTAAGAGGACACGAGTTAAAATTATCAACAACAAGATTCTCTTCAAATCCCCGGAAACACTTGACCAACAGAGCTGTTGGTCAAGATGGAATCAGTTGCCGGAGTCAGGGGTGCATGCTCCCACCATCAACACCTTAAAAAATAAAGAAAAAATAGACTAGATGGAAACACAACAACAACATAATTGGGATTTGGGCCCAAACAGCGAAAGCTGCCTACCCAATAAGAATAATAATAATAATAATTTTTTTAGCGAAATTGAACCAGCCGATCACGCATGATGCCGTGATCAAGGTAATTTGGGATCCATTTTCAAATTTTACGAGTTAATCTAGTTTCTTTTTCAGATAGGAAAATAAATATACATAAATACTCGTATTTTAAATCACTCAATAATGAAAGGTGGGCTTATTAAAAAAATACGCGTATTAACCTACGGGCCAACACCAGCTATATAAGAAGGCCTTAGTGCTGCGTCACATCGTGAGGCCTAACATTCACTCACCTATATCTGTATGTACTTACGAGTACCTGTGCACTATGATAGCTGTCTATACGCCGGCAGCTGTGACGCGGGAGGCCAAAAATGGCCGCCTACACTACCTAACATCTTTTTTATTTTTAAATCATCGTTTTAATTATCTTTTGTTCTCTTTTTTCTTTTGAGAATATACACGTTTAGGTATGCACATATATTATTTCCTTTCATTAATTTTTTTTAACTTAATAAGCCTATGCAGTGAAAGGTTTTTTTATGAGTTTTTTTAAAATGTTCAGACGTTGATTGTACCCACCTAACTATGTACAATAGCTATGCGGGAGATACCTGTTATTGGAGCGCTGGATATTCTATGTGTTTGTTTCATGTTTTTATTTTGTTTGTGTTGTTCAGTGTTCTGTTGGTGTCTCTATGAAATAAATAAATAAATAAATAAATATAGGTGGTGCTGCTACGGGCAAGCACCTCATTGCCCCAACAGTTGAATGTTTTACATTCATAATATTTTCAGTCGATTGCCTGTCTAAAATATTAATACTTTCTCGTGGTTGGTTTGGTCCCCTTACTAAAACACAGAATAAGCTCACATTTCTTTTTTTTCCCCAGAAGTGATCCAGAAAATATTTTACGTGACATTTTTAACAAGTGTTAGATAAAATGAGGCTTTTCGTCTCTAATACTAGGGAAGGCTCGGCTACTTTCATTTGTTACCAAATAAAAATATGGAACGCTACATTAGGAAGAAATTGGGGTGTTTACAAAATATCAAATAATACTTACATCAGTTTAATACACGTATATCGTAAAATAGCACACGATCGCTCACCTTTTTTTACGAAACAGGGTCAAATGAGATATGGGAGGGGGATGTACAAGTTTTAAGAAAAATCACATGAAAATACAATGCAAGAACTATTGTTAAAAGATATATTTATGGAGTTATATACTCAATATACCTAGATAAAAAAAATAAAACTACAAACTTCTTATTTTTTTATCTAGAACAGAAAATTTTTCTTTAAAAAAATCATCTTTTGTAGAACACAAAAGATGATTTATCAAAGACTTTCAGATACAATCTATAGTAAAAGTGGAACGCCCAAAATCCCGACGTTGGACAGCTTGTCCTGGACCCTACAGTCAGACAACCCGGGTTTGACCTGCCCCGCAGGCAATGGACGACCCTTAATAGGATGCGGACTGGTCACGGTAGATGTGGACACCTTTTACACAAGTGGGGTAAAAGGGATCATCCCTTTTGTGTATGTGGCCAGATCGAGACTGTTGGACACATTGTGCTGAGCTGCCCCATTAAAAATTCGCAGGATCACTAGAAGAAATCAGCAGGGTGGTGTGCCTAAGGCAACAGAATAAATTAAAAATATTGACGCGGAGCTATAAATCCACTCCAACAAAGATCGCACGCAAACGAAAGAAGAAGTAAACAGGCGATGAATTGGACAAAAGGTGCTTGAGGAAACCTGAATTTAGTAAGTTGGGCATTTGGGTCTCAAATTTGTATTTAAAAAAGAAAGCCTTTCTGTAGTCTTGTAGAGTGTTGAGAAGTTTCCTCTCTCTTTGGCTCGAAGATCTATAATCTTACATTGCAATGTACATTATATTATCATGATGAGGGATGAGACCGATATACTTAGCTTAAAATAATCTTATACCGTTGTATATAAAATGAATATAATACTTACTTATTTATTATTTTATATACCTAATATCGAATTATTGTCAATCAAGCTACTGTAGAATCGATGCCAAGCAAATGTGTTCATCGTTTTTTATCTTCACTTCCTAATAATATTTGAACCTTGACTGATTTTTCTACTCGAATATACTTATCAATATAAGGCTTAAACTTACTTCTTGGTTATTATGTTAACTTGGAGTATACTCTTAGATACAAAATCAATCATGTGAAAGAACTTGAAGAAAAAGAAAAGATCAAAGAATATCGTGGACGACTGACCTGACTAGAAAATATCCAATGCGCCCCAGGCAGGATCTTTTCAGCCATTCCAAACGCTAGGCAAACATTCAATATTTCACGAAATCGACTATATTTTTTTTTATTTGAATTCACACACATCTACACAATAATTTTTACTTCTTCGCGTACGAGGTAATAAAATAAATATTATATAACATTTTTTGGTATTTTTTAGATGAAATCCTCAACTATTACATACATATTACATATCGTCTTAAAACACATGCAAAGATTTAGTTTATAATTTTTAAATATAAGATAATAACTAGGTAAAAAGGAAGCGTTATATGCTCGAAACATTGTACCTTTAATAAAAAAATATCTTTGAAAATTCTTCAATTCCACTGTCAATTTGAAATTTATATTTCTTCTGTTCAGATTGTTAACGATTTCATCCTTCATAATATGGCTGGTCGAATTTGAATAAAAAATGGGTGTCTTAACGGTTATTCTTGGATGGTTAAAAATCACACTTCCTGATACGATTTATTTTATCTTTTCTCAGGCGGTACAAAGTTCGACGAGCAGCTGGTAGATAACAATTATTACTTAACTCATCATAGCTTCCGGTTTGCGAAATTGATCCGGTTTTAAATTATTCAATTTAGGAAACTTTCTAAGAACGACTCTTTTCTAAACTAATAAGTACTATGAAAAATTATTATAGGTAACTGCTTAGAGGACTATTTATAAAATCTAACTTTAATCCTCAGTTTAAGTTTATTTGGCTTAAATCTTGACTATGCATGATTTTATGCTTGTGCACGTGCTAAATGTATTTTGTTCTTTGTTTCAGACAACTGCTAGCACCGAACTTAATGCAGAGACATTTCTTGCCGAGTGGAGCGGAACAAATTTCTAAACAGGTAATAACATTTTACTATCGCTTTAAGCGAACATAAACAGTTTAACTCTGATACTCTCTCTGCCAGGCTCTGAGTTCCTTCCAACTAGACTCTTTAGAATCTTAACCCGCTCTTTGTTACCCAGCTCGTAGTCTACCGCTTAATTCAAAACGTTTAATCCGTACGCGGTATTAAAAATCCTCACGCACTTATAATAAGTGCCTAACCAAAGGAAATTATATACCCGAATTATATTTAGGATAAAAATTTGCTGTGATTAACAAGTGAGTTTAGTTTTAGGGTTTTCAAGCAGCATTGTATTATACTTTCAACTCACAAAAAAAAATTTGTCGTCAGAGATGGTTTGTTATGTTTAGCTATGCTTTACAAAACGATCTAACGTTTTATATAGATTGCTCGAATAGTGCTCGAAATTCGACCATAACTAATTTAGATTATAAGTTTGAACATTATAAAGGTTCCATTGACAAAGACTGAGCGAGCGCTATTTCACAATTTTCTTTCAAAAACAGTGACATGGATAAGTCAAATTTGAAATGTTGATAAGTGTTTTCTGTTATTAAACAAAAGAAAATATGCATCTGTGTCAATGTCAAATACATTGAAGTGTGTGTAAGATTCAAATACATATAGTTACAGTAATGTTTGTATTATTTTTCTTATTGATTATATGCGAAATTTTATACGCCTCCGTCCGCGCAATTTTCCTAAAAATGGTCACAAAGTTTTTCCTTCACTTATTAATATATAGATTTATTTTTCATTGTTGTAATGTTCACATGTTTCGAAAGAAAAAGGAGACACAAAAGTAGTTCAGAAGGCATGGTAATCATTAGTTTGTGGCTATCTTTGACGCTTTCTTACATAATTTAGATAGGTACGTGGATTAAATTAAAGCAATTTTGTGCTTCGAGAGTCCGTCCTTGACGAACCAATTCGTGTCTCTACGTGATGAACCTTAGTTTTTGTACTCGCTCACTATTTCGGCTAATGTAAATGGCTCATTATCATTTATTTATGGTTTTCTCACACTTTCCTCTCTTTGTGTTTGAATGTGGGGGGCTTTCTCACTTTATTCGGCCAGTGAATGGCGCGCTTAGGACTTCACGTCTCATAGACTTGTTTTCCTCGTAAAGAAATACGTTTATTATTGCCCCTACTGACTCAAATATTTATGTTCAACTCTATATTATAAGTTTTCTTTTATAAAAACTCAATTTTCTCTTCTTAAAAGATTATAAACGCGAATCGGAGAAAAACTACAGATATATTTATCTAAATATATTATGAGCTCACCAAAAGTGAACATAAAATATATGCCAAGACTTTTTACATCTGTCATAGTAAGCAAAACTTAAATGTTGTGAATGAAGGGGATTGACGATGCCGGGGATCTAACCTCTACTTCTTAACTTCGAAGATGTGTACTTACTATCATGTCACGCTTTTAGTATTTGAAAGTTATCGTGAATTTCAGAGAATGTTTAAATGGTCATTGCAAATAACACGGTGGCATATCCAATGGAAGCATAATTAGCTTTCTTGCTCTAAGAAAAACCCTACACACACTAATATTTCTTAATTTTAAGATAACTACTATCAAGGGCTGTTTTTTATAACGATCTTATATCAACTACAGAATTATAAGAAACTAGCTTATGCCCGTCTTGCTTTACGTTTTTGATTCCGATTGTCAGGCTTGATCAGTAATATTATAACAAATCAATCTCCAATTATTTAATTACATTTTCATACGGTAATACCAAGATTCCATTCAACGTTTACATGAGTAATTTTGTTTCCAAAAGATGGCTTACTGTCTTTTTGAGAAATTTGTATGAAGATCCTAAAAAATAGAGTTTTTTAAATAGCTCTAAATATATTAAAGTTAATGCAGCAAATTGTATTTAAGAACCTTCTCCGGCATTTTGCACGGCTCTGCGCAGATTCATATCTGACGTAGCATTTGTATTTTGAACGTGATGCTCCGACATACGATAAAAAGCAAACATACAAACGTTTCTGAATTATTATGTAGATTAAAATGAATGATAAGAAAAATGATAAGAAATCGCTGTATAAAAAGCTTTAACCGTTAGAAATATTGGAGTGTTGTGTTACTTATTTTATGTATCACAAGGTATAAAAATACTTTAGTACCTATATATACAGCTCCAAGTGTTCTCATATTATTTTTGTATTAAATTGTACTTTACTTTCGTATTACTTTATACAAGTAAATGATTTATTTTCACACGCGTAGGTACTTTTTTTATTGATCAAAGTACAAATTGATACGCAGTATTCAAAATTTAAAAGTAATTTGAAACGTCGTCGCCGTGTTCAATATAGGTAGGTACTTTCATGGATTCAATACCTGTCTTTATAATGTAGGAACAGCTTTTGATGAAGTTCTTTCAAAGAGAAATCCGGCTACAAATTGTATAAAGCTTTATTTATGATACTTTTATACTACAGAATATACTTACACGTATTTCAATAAAGTTTCGTTTTATCAAATGGAAAAAAAACAGAAAATATACGTTGGATTCCTCTATTACGATACAAAATAATATTATGTGTGTATGTACTTATTAACTCTCAAAGCAGACCTCTACTTGTACATACTAACATTCTCAAAAGCGCCAAGACAGAAATAAATTTAACATTTTTACGGCCGACACGTCATCATGAAAACAAGATTCCCTATTGACACAACGCGGGGAATATTTTTCAAAGCTTCCGCAGGGTTGAATCTTTTTTTCTTTATTAAAAAATACTCCTTCGGGATAAAGACACTATGCTGCTTGGTAAATAAATAGAAAAAAAAATGTAGGTTATTTACTATAATATCGTAGAAGAGGACACCAAACTTTGGTTTGTTTCTGTCATAAAACATACGAAAAAGAGATATTCTTCATTTACTTATCATAAAAAAACACGCATGTATGTCTGCTTCTTAAAATATTTTTGCATTATCTGCAATTTATTTCGCACATTTTATAAATACATATTATGTGATTCAACTTTTTTTTTAAATATTTTTGCTTAAAATAAAGCTTTGATAAAAGTAAAATCTCAAGTTCTTCTTCTTTTCCATTCCCTGACAAATTATCTCGACGGTGAAAAAAAATCTAGGCACATTTTTGTTCGGTATCCATGCTCTGACACTGGATTCATGACGGGATTTGGATTTGACCACATATGTAACAGTGAACGTTATAAATGTGAAGCGATCATCTACATTATAATTCAGTTATGTATTTTTATATGTCATAGCATCAGGCCTAAAATACAAATCTTACGTTGAATTTTTTTCTTCCCGGACCGTGCAAAATCTCTCAGAATGTTTGTAAACACAGTTTACTGCATTTACTGTAATATTTTTAAAGCAAGTTAAAAAAAAATCTATTTTTTTGTAGAATATTCATAGTATAACATCCCAGTAAACACAGATAGCCATGTTTTGAAAACAAAATTACTCATGTAAATGTTGCATAGAATTGAAGTATTACTCAATGAAAACGTATTAAAAAGATTAAAGACTTATTTAAAATAGAAATATATATAATTCAAACCATATTAAACATTTTAAAAACATTTAAATGATAATCATCAGTAATGCATGTTCGGAGACTGACGTTTCGTCATCGGTAAAACAGCTCCCTTTATCAATTGATAACGCATAAAATTTGTACAAAATTCCACACAAAGAGGGTACTAATGTAGTCAAGACTCAAACCATGTGGGAGTAAAATAGTTCAACAAAATTTGCAGATTATTTAGGTACGTTCCTATAATATTTTTGTTCAAGTATTTTTTCCCTTCATTAAACAGTGAAATTGAATTAAGGTGTAAGATGTAACACACACTGACGGTTTTTTTTTTTCATGTGAGTGGCAGACTATGATCTTTCATCTCTTTTTTTATGAATTTTGAAAGTGTCATTCTTATTTTTCTGTGCGTATGACAGTTACCTACATAGAGGTAGGTATGTTAAGCAATGGGAAGCTAGACTAGAACCTATTTAATTATCTACCGATCAAGTCTGACAATCCGCCAAGACGGGTATTAGCTAGTACTAAATAAATGCATTGGATTCCTAGGGAGCGGTCCGTCGTCTGACAAGACAGCAGTCTTATAAATGTTTTTTGTTACTAAGGTAACAATATCGACAATGTTTTAAGTTGACATTCATCGCTACCGCTATAATAGTAGTACCGTTGTCCAAGGAAAACAGTCGTAAGATTATTCGTACTTCATTTTTCTTATTCTTTGATTTTTTACCGTCGAGAGAGTAATCTAAGCACTTCATTCTAGGAACAGCCGAATCTTTGACATTACAGACTAAAGAAAATATAAACAACACATAACAAATCGCTCGAATCGAAATTCTTCAACTTTCAGACAAAAAGAACTGAAAAATTCATCGGATTTTATAAGGCGCAAAAAGATTATTTTTATAGTCACCTATGTATGTAGGTTGGCCCTATTATTACCGGAAAAGAACCAATCATAACACAGATATAAATAAATGAGAAGGAAAGATAGCCCCAATAATATATTCGTTATGGCCGTCTCATTATGTCACGGGAGACCATCGTAGGAGAAAATCAAAGAATCGAACGTTGGTATTTACACGGCGTGTGTTGGCGTCTTACTCTAACACGCGTTGTTATTGTTGATATAGTAGAGACAACGATATGGTGTGTAAAACTACAAATTATCAACTACTGTGTAAGTACTTTTACCCCCGTAGTGTGTTCATAAGTTATAGCCTTGGAAGGTAGTGCGTAGGTACAAAACAAACAGAGGCGGTTCCTAGGTTTGAAAAAAAAAACTTTTTTTTCATTTACAAATGTTAATAAGGTGTTTTCTTCTCTGTACGTAGTAATATATCCAAAGTTGTCTAAGGCAGGTTTTGAATAGAGGATGGCTGGTCCAAGAATTGCTAGTTTCTAATTCGTTTCAGAAATTCAAATTGATTTCCTGTACTTAAGTGAAATTTTGTCTTTTTTTATACCATTCAATCAACTTTCACTTCGTAAATTCCCAAAAACTAGCTTTCATATCATTTATTTTTCCTTTCAAAATCTCTTACATCAGTTCCACCTGAAGTTGGCTTACGTAGCTCTCCAACTTTCCACATACATTTACTGACTCTTGTCGTCAGTCAAAATATTGTTTTTACCTCAACGCAATATTTTCTTTGTTGAATCCTGGTGGGTAGGTATTTTTCTGAAAAAATAGTTTATCAAAAGTGTTCAAAATATTATATCAATGAACCCAAATAGCACATTTTTTTAATTTGACATGTATCCCTACTTTGGATATGAAGTGAGCGAAAAATTTAATGAATTGATTTTTACACATTCCCATAACATAGTATTTACCAATGAAATTAATGAAATCTACCAATAATGCTGGTTAAATTCGTTAACTTCATTGAACAAAAATGTTATATTAATTCCAATGTATTGGAAAACAATCTCAACAGACAATGAGTCTATCAGATCTTGGACAACAGAGCTGAGGGCTTACAACCTCCTAGGCCAGTTTAAAAGCGCTTTCTATTCCTAGGAAACATTTGCTGTTCTCTGTTGCCAATTGTCATTTCGTTGAAACTTGTATATACAAACACTTGTTTCCACTACATTACAACAGATGGCATTCAGATAGATCTCCAGTTAGTAAAATAAACATTAGAATCAGTCCCAAGTATTGTATCGATCCACCAGTAGATGTCACTATCCTCGAAAATCGTTAAAAATTGGAATATTTTCCCCACTCACTGTATATATACAAGTTTCAACGAAATGACAATTGGCAACAGAGAACAGCGAATGTTTCCTAGGAATAGAAAGCGCTTTTAAACTGGCCTAGGAGGTTGTAAGCCCTCAGCTCTGTTGTCCAAGATCTGATAGACTCATTGTCTATTGAGATTGTTTTCCAATACATTGGTTTTGATTACCTATGTTACTAGGAAAAATCCAGTTTTCAATCCGTGAGGATATAAACAAAGATATGGTTATATTAATTGTTTTATGAAAATACACGACTCTTAACATTTTGGAATCGTGCTATGTTCCATGTGATTTTTGAGTCAGAAATAAAAAACAAACAAAGTATATCAAATGTAAAAAAAAAAAAAAACAGAGAGTTGCCTGCCCTGACCGTACAATAAAAAAAAACTTTATCAAGTCATTAAACCACTGTTTTAATTCCAAAGCTTACAGTTTAATGTTCAGGTCGTATTCTCCTGACCGCTCAAACGGATCTTAAGCACATTGTGTAGGTATGGTTAAGTAAATACACCGATTGTAAGAAACGTAAAAAGCAAGTTTATTCGGAAGAAACACAACATGATTACAAACAATTCCTTAGCGTATTCCCCGTCATTAAAAGGGGGAAATAAAGTTGTGTTGTGTCGTAAAGTGCAAAAATATAATATTATGCGTATTCAATAAAATTACATAAAAGGTCTTAACTTTAATCACCCCCTATCGTCTCGTATTTCGTGAGATCGTTAAACCCGGCCCTGGGCGAGCGCCGCGCCGCCCGAGAGCAGAGTGGGAGTGGAGCTAATAAAAGGGAACAATAAAATCCCTTACGATTGTTTTTACGTGTTTGTATTGTCATAAAGTAGGCCAATTCCGTCTACCTGACATACCGGTTGTCGATTATTTCCTCTCCCGCTATTTACATTTGCATCGCCCTGAATCTGACGCACCCTCTACAACCATATTTCAAGCCACTATCTTCGCTCCACATAATAAAAACAATAACTTCACTCTATATCATAACATATTGATTTAACGTTTTTTTTTTCATAAGGTTTGTGTATTCAGATATTCCATTTTATTTAATGAAAGCGAAACTATGTTGGTATTGCATGCAAGTATTGAACAAGAATAATTAAAGGTCACTAACGAAAACCAGTTAACAGAGATCCGCAGAAAGGTACCATATTGAAACACATTAAGATCCCATAGAACCTCAAAACTAAAGCCATGCATACTTTCAGTTTTCACATACGGGTGCCAGACTTGAACCCTCAAAAAGGAGATTGTGAACAAATTACATGCTACATAGAGAGCTATGGAGAGGGTCATGTTCAGGATCTTCCTTAAAGACAAAAGGAGAAATTAGTGAATCAAAGGAGTGAAAAGGGTCATGGAAATTTTCCACAGAGTTACAGAGCTGGTGTAATCGTGGACTTGGCATGTGGATGGAATGACGGAGTTGGGCTATTGCGGCCATGTTTGGGAGATAAGAAGCAAGGGCAGGCCAATGATGAGGTGAAGTGATGACATCGTAGCTTGGGCTAGCTACTGGGTTCCAAAAAGATGGCGACAATTAAGGGAGGCCTGCGACCAGAAATGGACGCAATAAGGCTGAAGAAGAAATTATTATTTTCGTAGCTCGTTTAATTGAAAAATTTGTAGGTATGCATGCATACCAAATCATTCTAAATCCAGATTAACTTTTGTCCCTTGGTGAGATATGAATTATTAACAATGAACTCTCTATGCCGTTGCATTAACAAACTGACTGGAAAAAATTGCCTCAGGCAATAAGTTCCGCCGGCTATACTGACACCTTTGTATAGAAAGTGTTATATTTATCTAGTTTATCAAGTATTTAAAGATGATTAAGCACAATATTAAAAAGAAGGCTTGTTTATCGTAGACTGGCAGACTAGAAAAGGAATGCACAACCAATACAACCATATAAATTCGGATTCTTATAAATTTATTTATTTATTTACTTTATAGATACAAACATTTTAAATAAGTTACAAAAATGTTGCCCAAATAAGCTAAGCCAAAAAACAAGCTGTTGGCGACTTTCACTTAGAATGTCATAATATAGGAACAAATACATAATTAGTAATACCTAAGTATAATATTGTAATGAAGTGGTTGATAGACCAGCGGTTACGATGCCGGCTTTCGCACTGTTTCCGCTTTCACGACACAAGCATTTGCATATAAAGTGTATTTGTGTTCACTTCGAGTGAGCACAGATTCATTTATTTAAAAAAAAAAAAAATACTACTTAGATAATTTGCAAATAATTTACCATCGATTCTTTGACCACATCAAGGGCTTTTACCATACATTTTAAGTGGGTATGTTTAAGTGCTCGAGTGTAAGTTAACAAACTCTTTTGCTAAACTTGTATATAGTGGTTTAAAATGAAAAATTAAAACAAAAAAAAAATGTTATTATTACATATTGATTCGTAATGTTTTTGTATGTTTCGCTAGTACTTAGGTATATTATGTTAATAAAATCCATCTCTAAGAAATTATTACATCTGATTACAATTACATATTATTCTAATTATTATTATCTGTGGTTTCCTTAACATATGGCGTTATAATAATATTATTTCTCTCCGTTAAATTGTTAACAAATGTTGATAAAAGTAAGCTCATGAAAGGTACAGGCTATGTGCAAAATAATAGAGATTATTTTAAGAATTTCATCCAGACAAGATGGCGACTTGTGAAGGAAAAGATACACGTTGAGTGAAATATTATTGCGGGTTTTTTTTCTTCGATAATTATAATTTCTTGCTTTTGTTTAATAATAATAACACAGCAGGAACATAACAGGCTAACAAGCCAAGTAAAATAGGACGAAGAAGTATATTACAATTAGGTATTTTTTAACAACTGTTTTCTATGATAATTAACTTACCTTCGGTTTAAATATTGTTAGTGTTTTGCGCGTAAATTATGAGCCTAAATTTTAATTTCAAATTGAAAAAGAGACGGGATTTTCAATGTATGAAAGTCATACTGAAATTTATCTTTTTTTTAAATTTAAATTTCATTTTCTTTAATTTATTTAAAGTATTTTTATGAACTTTGTGGTACTTTTCCATAATGATAATAAAAAACACAACTTTGCAAAGTATCACTTTTATTTTTTATAAAAACCAAAATATTTTCAACCACAATGTGGCCATCTTCAGTGGTGATTTAAATTAAACTTAAGTTTAATTTAAATCACCACTGAAGATGGCCACATTGTGGTTGAAAATATTTTGGTTTTTATAAAAAATAAAAGTGATACTTTGCAAAGTTGTGTTTTTTATTATCATTCATTTTCTTTGGTTAATACTCCCAACTAAATAATGTGCCTTTTGAAAGTATGTAGGTACCTATGCCTACCCCAATTTTACGGATACATACATACATTTTTAACCGTACCTACTGAATTTCGAAACATTAATCACCTCGATATCGGGAAGTTTTTACATTTTTAAGCTTCAAATGTCGTTGTCACATTGCATCTCGACAAGAATCGAGTGCCAATAATTTCTGATACTTCGAGTATTACAAAAATATATTTTTTATATATTTATTAATATTAACGAAATTCACAGGCAATTATATCAATTCCAAACAAAGTACAAATAGTATACACAAAAGCACTGAACTTTAAATTTGTGGGAAACTTTAGAAGTTAAGTATGTTTCGGGTACAATAAATAAACTAACAGTTCTCTTTAAAAATGTGTCAGTATTGGCGGTGGAACTAATGTCCAGAGGCATTTTTTACCAGCCAACCGTCCCCGTCCAATCTGATATAGGCCAACTCAGAGTAGAAATTTCAAGTGAAAAAAAACAGCTTAAAAAACTCTGGCACGACCGGGAACCCAACTAATCACTAGACTGCCGAGGTAGGTATAATATTCAATGACCAACTGCATCTCTTAAACATCAGTTGAAAACAAAAAGACAGTTAATACCGAATTTTCAAGATATTATTAATTATTTTCAACGTATTTACGTACTGAAAGTTCATTTTAATGAATTCCAAGAATAACAGTTGAACTTTCTCTCCGCCCTTGAAATTCATTTGAAAAATGTGTAAGGCCGTGTCCTAGCTGGTCGCATGATCGCAAGATCGTGCGATTGCGATGATCGTCCGATATAACATTGTCCTAACTGGGCAGACGGACAGACGTAAATTCGATCGTCCGATCGGTGCCTTGTTTGAAATGATCGCGCGTCGCTTGTATTGTTGTTTGAATACTTTACAATACATGTTCTATTTTCTTTTTTATTTTTAGGGCTTTTAGGGTAAGTACATACCTAAATCCAACACTATTTTGTCTTTTTTTATGTTATACTAGGTATGTCATGTACTTATTTATCACATGGGATTTAGCAGTGTCTATGTCCTGAATTTTTGTTTTCTTTTTTATTATCATTTTTATTTTTTATTTGAACATTGTATTGGTTGATTATTTATAAATGTTAGAATTTTTTTTTTCTATTCTATTGTTCTGTTGTATGTTGATTCGATAATTAATATGACACCTAATTGCCAAACGTTCTTACTTACTAACATTCATGTTTATTTGTTTGCGTTGCCAAGGAAAGTGGACGCGCGATCATACGATGGCAGTTAGGACACACAATTTTTTAGTGCAACTTTATTTCTTCAAATTCATCCTAAAAATAGTTCTTGATGGTTCGTCTTACTATCACAATGACATGGAGTCTTCAAGATGAGCACAATAATTTCTCTTACAAACGAGTAGGGGAAGGTCCCGTACCTTGGATATACTCGTACCTTGGACCTATGGTCATTTCTCGACACCTATTGAAGTATAGGTGAAATTCTTAATTGTAGTTCAAAGGTTACCCACCAGGGGTATTGTTTAACTTGTCAGTGCTTTGCGCGGTTGTGTCAGTTTGAAGATAATTTGTTTTGAAAAAAATCTGCATAAAAAGTAAGTATTTTGACTTTTTTTCTTTTTTTTTTACCTCTTACTGTGTTGAACTTTTTCTCAATTTAAAATATTTGCATTAAAACTTATTAAATATGGTGAATTAATACGAGTTTTAAACTGTGAAAATCTAACCTCAAAAAATGTATGATTCAAAAGTGTTAGAAAAGTCAGTGTCCCGTACCTCGGACATAAGATAAGTGCTGTACCTCGGACCGGTCCAAGGTACAGTGCCTCTTTGTTTTTATAGGGCAACTGTAGACATTTATTTACATTTTTCTGTTTTTTTTAGAAATCTTTAACTATGCCGCGTAGCAAATCTGGAGTAAAAAGGAAGCCCATATTGAAGGAAGACCTGGAAAGAGCAGTTGAAGCTGTCCTTAACAAGACTTTGACTGTTTATGGTGCTGCAAAGCAATTCGAATTATCGAAAACAACACTCTTAAGGCATATAAAGGTCTTCAAAAATTCAGGTACGACAAATTATTCATACAAACAAAATAATGATACCAAAAAAGTTTTCAATGAGAAGGAAGAATCAATGTTAGTTCACTATATTCAAAAAGCTGCCCATCTTCATTATGGACTAACACTAAAAGATGTTCGCATATTGGCCTATCAATTTGCCAAAGAGAACGGCAAAAAACATGATCAATCTTGGGAAACCCAAAAAATGGCTGGAAAAAGATGGCTGCAGTGTTTTCGGGCAAGATACCAGCAAGATATTGCGCTCAGGAAGCCGGAAGCGACGAGCTTAGCTCGATCAACATCCTTCAACCGAGTTACTGTTGGTTATTTTTTCGACAATTACAAAAGAGCTTTAACAAAAAATACAAATATAACACCGTTTAACATCTGGAACTGTGACGAGACTGGAGTGTCCACTGTTCATGTCCCTCCAAAAATTTTGGCCACCAAAGGCCTAAAACAAGTTGGCAGTATGACCAGCGGGGAAAGAGGGACGAACGTCACGATGATAGCTGCTGTGAATGCTGGTGGAGGATTTATGCCTCCAATGTTGGTTTTTCCCAGAAAAAATTATAAAAATTTCATGGTCAAAGGAGCTCCAACAGGAACCGTAGGTGGAGCTAATCCATCAGGTTGGTCCAACGAGGATTTGTTTTTCTTGTTTTTTCAACACTTTATAACATACAGCCGAGCAAGTTTGGAAAATCCGACAATTTTATTAATGGATAATCACGAAAGCCACATTTCGGTTCCTGTTATTAAACTAGCTAAAGAAAAAGGTGTACAATTAGTTACATTTCATCCACATACCAGCCACAAAATGCAGCCTTTGGATAGAGGAGTATTTGGACCTTTTAAAACTTATTACAATACAGCAATGAATGAATGGATGACTAGGCCAGGAAATGTAGGAAAACCAGCAACAATTTATGATGTACCTGAACTTATAGGCAAAGCTTTTCCACTGGCATTTACTCCTACAAATATTGCCAATGGGTTTCGGGTGTGCGGTATAGAACCACTAAATGAAAACATATTTTGTGATAATGAGTTTTTACAATCCCATGTTACGGATCGACCTATGCCAATCTTAAATGATACAGAACCTCAGGCTGGAGTAACAAATTCTGAGAGTGTAGAGTGCCATGAAATCATATCTTCTTCATCTTGTCCAACAATTCCCCAATCACCATGCCATATTGTTAGTCCTGAAGTCATCAGACCATACCCAAAGGCTCAACCCCGTAAACCAAACCGTCAAGGAAGACCCAAGGGAAAATCTTGCATTTTAACAGACACACCAGAAAAGAACCGAATTACAAAAGAGAAAGAAGCAAGGCTGTTGAAGAGGATCAAACCAAAGAAAACTACCAAGACTTCAACAAAAAAACAAACAAAAAGAAAATTGACTTATATCTCTGACACTGATTCAAACGAAGAAAATGAAGATGTATTAATATGTGAAGAGTCTGAATACGACTGTGAGTCAGTTGAACTGGAAGTGGAAGACTTGGAAGATAATATTGAAAAAGGATCTTTCGTGTTGGTGAAACTTTCTTCCAAGAAGACATCGAAATTTTATGTTGCTCATGTTATTTCCGTTAAAGATGACCGTTTGGAAGTAAAGTATCTTAAAAAAGTCCCAGAAACCCGTAAGTTTATTCGAGAGGACGAGACTATATATGAGTTAGATAAGAGTGATATAATTTTCAAGCTTCCACAACCAATTTTAGTCGAAGGATCGTCTCGACAACGTCAAAATTTATTCTTTGAAATCGAATTGACCCGCTATAATGTCGAATAACTTTTTCATTTTATGTTTAACTTTGGTTTATATTTTGTTTATGTTTATATACAGTATTTTGATTTACTTAAAACCACTCACATTTGTAATAAAACTTAAATAATAAATAAAAATATTTTGTTTTATATATAAACCATACATGTGGACCAAGGTACGGCACCCATAGGACCAAGGTACACTACTGGTGTTGTACCTCGGTCCTAATGCCACTTTTTTTTTGGTTCGCTTTTTTCAATAGAAGCATCAATGACAAAATCTCAATTCCAGTCTTACGTGATGAATAAAATGTGTAAATAACTATATTTACTAATAAAATCTTGTTTAAGTAAGTAAAAATTGGAATATCACTAAAAACATAAAAATAGGACCAAGGTAGGGGACCTTCCCCTATGTAGTGAGCTGAAATATACGAAATAGGAAGGAAAGAATAGCTTATTGAAAATAAGTTATGTTTTGAATTCGAAGACGGTAATACGTTTATTATTGAAACACGAAAATAGTGTTTCGAATGGAACAAAACGCTTCTATTATTGAATTATCACATTGTTATCCTCACGATGTTTGGCCGTTTGAGTTCTCTATGGATGGCAAATAATAAAATTCAATAGAAAATTTCCCCAAGTCTGTTGGGGGAACATCTCCACAAACAATGAGTGTCGAAGTAAATTAATGGCGTTACCTTGTCAATTTACCAAAAAGTTCTCTTCAAGTTCCGCACTAAAACTCTTCAATCGCAAACAACTTAGGAGTTACCCGGAGTTAATTAAATATCATTTCGCACTTAGGTGAGATCGCAAAAGCGAATATCACACTCAACGCTCCGACGCAGTTTCTATCTGTATTGGCTGCTTAAGGTTTACATTTCCTTTTTAAAATATCTATTCAGTTATATGAATTTAATATGAATCCAAGTGTGCCGTGGCTGAAACTTAAGCTAATAGTTACTAGTACAGGTGGGCGTTATAATGATAGCTGATGAAAATCTGTTATATAAAAGAAAGTCGGGTTAGTGTGAACACTTATCACACGAGATCGGCTGAACAGATTTTTATAATGTTTGGTATATTGGATTCTTCCCCGCTACGGATAACAGAATAATTATTAAAAATTCGAAAAATGGATAGGAAATAAAATATAATATTAAAGTTAGTATGGAACGGATTTGCAGACAACAACGCCATCTGTGAAAAATTCCATAAAATCACAATTTTTATTTACGTGACAACCAGTGAGTTTCAAAATATTGGTACGCAGATTTTTGATATAATTTCGTTTGAACTTTCAGAAATAATTTTTTAACACTCAAACATAAACATATTTTTGTACAAATTACAAATTCGAAATCAATATTCATAGTAAGGACTACAGGACAACGTCTGTGGGGAATGCTTGTACATATTATATAAATTTAATTAAAATAACGTCTCTAACGTTAGTCATAATAAACGATATTTGTAAATATTAGCGTAACAAAAATAATAGAAAGCACACATATCAATAAATAATAGCCAACATGGCAGTTAAAATATTGGTTGAATTGAAATATTAGGCACGTAATAACAACTATGTTTTAGGAGAATATATACTATTTTTTGGGAAATTTTAACTTTCTTGATACCAAACTTTCGGAATGAACTTCGTTCAAGTTTGTGAAATAAAAAACCTATAAGCATTTAAAAATAACATTGTTTTTTTTTATTATTTAAGGCGTTAATCCCACCTCTAGTTACTGGATTTGTTTGAGCCAAGTGTAACTACATTCAAATAAAAAATGCATATTATCTAGATATACATTTTATGTTCCAACGAAAACACTACATCATTATGCGAAGCTACGTTTAAAAAAATAAATCTGCACTGCCCGTACACATACAGTTTTTTAACAAGTTTTTAAAGCGTAGGTATAGCCAGCGGAATTTAATGACTTGCTTGACAGTCAACATTGAAATAGGAGAAGTATTAATTTTAAGTGCCCCGATTTGAAGGTACGAGTACCAGGCGTTGGCTACCATTTGAGCTTCTCTGCCGTCTTCCACAGACGTTCTACGTTTAGGATTCCGATGATTTGTTACCCAAGACATCTGCCTTCTGAGATAGAATCATTACCTGTTAGAATTAAAAAGATTATATTTTGAGAAAACCGTTTATTTTATTTATTTAAAAACCTAAAAATTCAATTATCAGAATTGATTGAAAAATAAATCGTTTTATTAAAACGGGTTTTTCAAGTTGACATTTCCTCGGACAAGTAAGTTATCCGCAAAAGGTCCTTATGACATTACAGAAATTTGTTTTCGCACCCCCTCACCGTCGAGCCTTATAAATTAATACTTTACCTCTAAGCAGGTGCGATAAATAAATAAATATAGGCGGGAGGGTAGACCGGAGGGGCCAACAGCAGTTTTACGTTTACGACGTCATTATGAAGAACACGGGGTAAGTGTTGAGGGTAGAAAGAGTCTTAAATTGAAGCAAAAATTAATTACTAGTACGTGCTTCAAGACAAGTATTTGTCACAATTAAGGATTTTATGAGAGGCCAACGTTGACTAGTTGCGATACTGTGTACCTACATACATTAACTCAGGCGGGCGGGCGGGATATTCCGCTAAATGTTGATGCCCAAAATGTTTTAATTATTACCTTATACTTTTCAGGAATAATAATATTTCATACGCCGTCGGGGGGTTTGAATATTTTCCGATGACAATATTATTATTTTCATTATTTCGTGCCTAAGTATTTTGTTTTCAACATACAAATCAATACCATCAGGTGGTAATCTCGCTACATTTTGCTAGAAAGGAAATACGTTTTGTTTCTATAAGTACGACAGATTTCTCTTACTAGTTAGAAGGATTTTTGAACAATAATCAACCAATTATACTAATTTCAATCGCTTTTAATGTAATGATCATCTACAGCTTTACAACCTGTGATAAGTCTTAGTATTCTTTAAGAAGCTCCTTTATCCTGATCTATCGGCGGTTGCCACCTTCCAGTTCTGCTGCCCCAGAGCCCGACATTCTGCGACAACGCCACCCAACCATCGTAGCTTTAGTCATCCGACCTTCTTCTACAGTTGTTTGATAGTACCTACATAATGCGGATGGAAAAAAGATACATCGTTCGATGCAGTAGCATTTGTTAAAAAGTAATAAATTTATCACTATACGAATTGGAATTCAATATTTATAGCAAGGACTACCTACAGGACATCAGGACAACGTCTGTCGGGAAAGCTAGTGATACAATACCGTTGTCGAAACTTACCTTTCTACCGTCCGTAGCCGAACATAATGTTGTCTATTGCTAGTCTTGGAGATGATTTTTCCCTCCGTTTTGCCGTTTTGGGTTTCAAAATCACAAAACATTTTTTAGACGTTTATACAGATTATTGTGACTTTCTGATTTGAAATCTCATTATTTCAAATTTTTCATCTCAATTTGATAGTATATTAATATTAAGTTATTTATGTTTCAATACAACTGTAGGTGTTAAATGTACCTATCTTTAAACCAAAATGAGAACTTTTCGTAAAATGAAGAATTGGCAAACCATTGCCTCATCTTTAAATGAACTTTTTCAGCAAACATAATAATTACTCTAAGTTTGTTGTTTTCAAAAATCAAAAGTCGTTAAACATTGATACATAATTAAATTAGATACATAGTGATATTGGTTTTTAAAAAGTGGATGGTACCTCAGCGGTTCAGTCGACTGTTTTTCACGACACAATTATTGTGAAGAGTGTGAAAAATGTCAAAAGTGGTGTTCACTTTGAGTGATGAGCCTAAATTCATTATATGAAAAAGGGTTAGTAAGTTTACTATATCCTATGAGTTCGGCTACATAAATAGTAATAAAAAAACATCCGTTCAATCAAGTCGTTAATCTTGTCGATAAACTTTGTTGCCAACTCGACAAATGCAGACGAACAAAGTTAGGCCACATCGTGAGAAGTTGGGCCACAGATTGTTTGACAACAACTAATTGTTTGCATCGTATTAATTTGCCTTGGAGCGAAAAATAAGGATATTATGATGGTAAAACGTATCGATGGATCCGTTATAATAGACAACAACTAAACTTTAGACTTACGTCAATAATTAAACATGAACCTTCCTTATGAAATATTTCAATAATCCGTTTTGATTTCTAGGAAGAGCTTATACCTGAAATTTCAGCTTGATCAGAGGGTTATTTATAGTCAAGGTAAAACGATTGTGGTTGAGAGGGTCGAAGCTTTTAATCTACACTTTCGACTCTAATTACGTCTCGGCATGATTTATACCAACTTATTTAGCTTTTGTAGATTTATAGTCGAGCTTCTGCTTAATAAGGTTGCGGTTTTTTTTAATTGAAAAGTTGCCGTCACTTCATGTCAAAGTTTGAAAAAAGGTTTCAAGTCCGCAATTTACAGCGACGCGTCAATTAAACTCTCTAGATTCTAGATCGTTGAGTGTTGGTAGGTAGGAAGGTATATGCACGAAACAAAATGCTTTAAACTTTTATTATCTACGATTTTTTATTATCTCATGTTAAAATATACTAGTCTTAATCTAAATCTTAGCCTAGTAGCGAGACCATTGTGATTTCTGTCTCTCTCATTCGTGTTGACAAGAGACAGCAATCACGATCACAGTCGCACCCCGGGTATCTCCCCACCCACATTTGTGTGAAAAATCGACGCACCTGCCATCCCCTGTACGGTTTCTGTTTCAGGTGGCGTTTTTGTTATGCATGGCAGGGATTCCAGAAAGCGTTCTGCTGCGAATTTGCTCCATTCGTAATGCAAGCTTCGAGCAGTTGCAGTCCTCATTAATACGCGTGGCTGTAGTCCTAGAGTTCCTTACAGAGTTCTATAAAGTCTAAATCCTCATTACATAAATACAGTCATATTATTTTATTCTTGCACATCAACTCAATTAAAATTTATTCCAAATATAGTTTGTTAGTAAAACACCCAAGTTTGAAGACAAATTTCTTAAGACCAAACTTATAAAGCGGTCTCGTACCATGTAACACTTTCACTTTTTTATTTTTGTTTCAGTCATAGCGAAGCAAAGATTACTCTGATCTGTCCCCGGAGTGAAATCAGTTTAAAAGCGACCCCCTTGGCTAATTATGTTTTCCCCGTAAACCTTACAAAATATATACTAAGCTTCTACCCTTAAAGACAATGAGATAATATTAAACGAGGGGAAGTTTTTGGAGATATTTGCCTCTGTTTCTTCTTTTTGTCGGTGAAATGAAATTCTTTTAATTTCCTAACTCCCAAAATATCGCATCCATTATTAAATTTATTCTTAAATATTAAAAAAAAATATTATCGCGTTGTTTAATGTGCTTTGTTTTTTGCCTGCTCAAACTAAAAGATTTTTGTATAAGTATATAGAAAACACATATTTTTGTACAAATTTTATACCCTACTTTAATAATATTTATAATAATCCGTTTGCTTTATCTGAATTACGGGCCATTATTATAATCCTAAGTGTAAAATTGTCGGCGTTATTTATTCCCCTTTTTCTTCTTCTTTATTTGCCCTGACGGAACAACTCCTCTACAGCTCGGATGCCCATCCAGGACATCCGTCACCTGCCAGGCCCTCGATATCCCTTTTTCCCTACAGTATGAGATAAAGAATATGACACTTCTCTCCTAGCAGCATAAGGCAGATGGCCTATATATGATTTTCACAGCTGGCCTCAGGACTTAGGTGTTGCTCATCAAAACATACTTATCGTTCGTGATTTTCAGGGCAGATAATATGTTTTAGAAACACAAACAGCAGACTTTGTTTTAGAAATATATGTGAACCTTGTAGTTGCGCAAGATCGAGGCAAACTACTTTTTTGTCTCCTTTTGTCCCAATCTAGATTGAGAGAACATATTGTATTGTATCGATTGATTGATGTGAGTGATATCTGCTGTTAATATTTAACGATAAAAAGTGCCGAAGATGAAAAGTTTTTGAAGTAATGAGATCCTATGTCCAACTTTGGACCATCTTTCAAGTACAAGATTTGCTTTCTATGTAAGATGCCAAAGTGTATTTGTGTTCACTTAGAGTGAACCCAGATTCATTAAAAAAAACTTTGAAAAAAATCGTCTTGTCATAGTATGATACCGCAGTATTTCAAAATTCACTGATTCAATGAGCTTGAACTGAGTGTTGATATAAATTCTCGTTCGTTACTTCAACAAACATCCGAATATTACTACATATATAAACGTGTAGTAGAAAGAAATGAAAAATCGTACGGAACTTCCGTATTCCAATTGGAACACTGAAACGGAACAGCGTCCTTATGAACCTTCCGTCAATGCATACTAAAAATATGAGTCATGTGTAAATATGACTGCATCAAAATTTGCGCATAAGTCTTATTTTGCGTGCCCTGAAATTCACACATGACTCATATCTTGTGTACGACAGTATGTATGTGCAGTTGCTGTTAGTCTCCGCGATTTCTTCTTGTTTACCGAAGTAAATTTGTGAAAATTTCAAAGAAAGTAAATTATCGAACCGGCATTGTGGCCCCCAATCCACATCCATATTTCCTTTTCCCTTGGCTTTATCTCCCATCGCCCCGCACGTTTCGCTAGTTCGCCCTTTGCATACGCTGATGTTTCTCAAACTTATGAGCATAACTTCTTAAAACGTTTCCAAATTAGCATTTTACACAATATACTTACTTACGTACTTTTTATAGGTAGATATGTTTTTATATGAAATTACTTAATTCGACTTTGAACACTATGAATCTGTCAAGTCTTGGACAGTACAGCTCAGGGCAAATATTCTCCCAAGGGCCAAGTCGAAGGATCATACACATCACAAAAATATTCCCCTTTTCACAACTATGGATTCGTCACCTTATTGGACCATGTGAACTAGGTGGAATATAACCTAATAAACTTCATGTAATGTGGGTAATGCTAACAGGTTTATCGATTCAATTTGAATTTGGCATACCTACAGTCTATGATCGTAGTTGATTTCAATTTCAATTCAATTCAATCAAGAACTTATTTTATATTACAAGTTTTTCCAACAAACTTTGTCCTGTTTTAACTATAATGAATAGGTATTGAATTCGACTGATGCATTTATTTCAAACTGTGTCAATCACACCAACTGTCAAAACAACTTACAGATATGTCAAACACCATTTGAAATTCAAAACTAGAAAAGATTGTATTGTCAACAGTACCAACAAAGAAGGTTACCTACCGTCTTTGAGTTTTCTAAAAAAAAAAAATTTCTGCGTAACATTTTTTATTTTTTGCTCATAAGAACAATCCGAGACAATGGTAACCACAATAAATAAGATAAGCGAAATTGTTCGTCATAAGTATAAAATGGATAAGAAATAATATAAAATATAATATTAAAGTTAGTATGGAATGGATTTACTGACAACAACGTCATCTATAAAAAATCCCGCAAGTATACATCGAATCAATTTTCAATTGAAGTGCTTTGCGATTGAAGGATATACACTATACCAACTCATCTTCAAACAAGTCAATACAATAAGCAACTTACGGGTAAGTATATATATATATATATGAAACGAGCGCCTGTCTGCTTATTCCTTTATATTATACAAAATTGAAACGTTGAAAATGCAATGCGCTATACTTCTCTGAACATAGGTATATTTAGGATCACATAATTATATGTTTTATTTGACGTACCTACGGGGAACATTTTAAATTTATTGGCTTTTATTACTTTTAGACGTTAAAGCGATAAGTATGTTAAAAACGTACATTTTATAATTATTCAAGCATCCAAATCCTCATTCGTATGAAGGTCTTATAAATTTAAAAAAGATCATGCAATATTTTTAAATGGCTACATTTTTTTGAACTTATACCTGTCTTCATATGTTGCTAGTGTATTTCCACGATCATAATAAGTGACTTAATCTTTACTGATTATAAGAGGGTAAAATAAATCCTTAACGGTTTTAAGTTTTCCTCAGAAACTATCCATCTTGGAGAAGAATTTAAGCTATCTTAAATTAGGTTACGACTCTTAGAGACATTATTTGAACCATAGGTACAAAGAAAAACCACATCACGCACAACTTCATATTTCTCACTGACGTTTACGGCCATAGACGTTCGAGACATGCGCGTCCTAAATCTTTCCATGTGTTGCTATGAATATAATATGATGCACCTAACAGCTGATAATTATTATAAAAATGTAAGAATGACCGATGATGTACATGCGTTAGGAGTGTGGATATCTAAGAGGGAGGCCTATATTCAACAATAATGAGCTGAAAAAGTCAAGTTATCAAATAAAAATGTTAATATCTACAAGTTATTTATCACAAAATACGGAAAAGAAAAACATTCGGTTATTCAAACAGGCAAATAATTATTATTCTTATGATTTTCTGAACGTAGTAATAAATATTAATATTCTTCTTCCTTGTTTGTTTTCCCAAAATATATATTAAAAATGGAGATGATAAATAGAAGGCACTAATAAGATCGGACGTCCCTGAAACAACCGGGAAGTTAGAAGGGGTTTCAATCCTTACCGAATCACAAAATGTTCCCAAATAAATCAATAATCAAATCGTTGTCTGATCGAGTAACCCTTTGAGCAATTAAATAAACTCTAGAAACTGGAATTAATAATGTGTTATTTATGTAAAAGTGGGGTTTGCCCGATAGATAATATCGAGGAGTGCTTAATTATAATATTACATTCTAATAATGTAAACAATGTTAGTGATTATTTTCTCTCAGAATCTAGCACACTCGCAGAAGTTTCTCAATTTAAACTTTGAACATCGCAGGTACGCCGGCAGAAGGATGTCGTACATCTCAGAAGGAACCACCTAGTTAACTGTCAATTTGTTTCACGTTAGTTTACGCTCTATTTGTTGTCAATGGAGGTAGTCTTTCTTTGATTCTGACGAAGAACCCGTGTTCAGAATTCATAGCAATTATGATCAGAGTTCGTTACTACGACTATACGTGAAATGCACGACATATTATTATGATAGCATTTTATTTTCCCATTTTGTTATATTTTCTTCAATAGATTGGTTTTAATAAAGGAATGCGAGAACGCCATATTTTTTTTTAAATAACGTGTTCATACTCTAACCATACTATTATTATATTGAATCTGTAGTTTATATTTCAATGTTTGCCCTCTTCAATCTTAACAGTAGTAAAAATTATACCTCTCCGGATACAAATTTAAGAAATGGCCTTTTTTCGGAGACGAGGAAGACCCTCTCATACTGTATTCCGCTCCTTCGAAGCAGATCTGAGGAATCTGGACATGGTGTGGGAGGAGGACATTAACGTTGCGCAAGATCGAGCGCAATGGAGAGCTCTTGTTGCCTCCCTAAGTGGGGTCTAAAGGGAGTTTGGATTTGGGCCTTTTTTAGCCAACGAACCAAAGTTTTGGCATGATCTTTTTTTATTTTTCTCATTTCCGGGTAGCAAATTTTCGGAATTTCCTTTTTTTAACTTTGTATTTGGGTTGAAAAATTTAAAAATAAAAGCACACTGCTTAACAGCAACATACCTTCTAAAATAAACATTAAACATTTATACAAACACAAAAAATTTGCTGAGTAAAGGCAAATATCGCATTTAATTACTTAGAAAAACGCGAATTAGATGACGAAATATAATATAACCAAGATGCAAAATAAATACGCAATACTTACTTATAACTATATTGTGTAGGTTTAAACGATATACTCAACAGATCGCATAATTATGGTCGCTTACGCTATATTTTCAGATAATAAAAATGTTACCTACACCAAAATTACATTTTAGGTAACTTCCCGAAAAAAAATTAGTATACACTGCCAGTCAGATACATCAACGGACAATATTTTTTGACGTCGCGTCGCTCGCGTCAAATAAATAGCATTAGTTCAAGTATCGATAAATTGGAGCGCTTAATTTGCAATATAAACATAACCAAGATAGGTACTAAACTATAAAGAACTAATTCAATTTGAGAAAGCTTAAAAATATTCAAACTATTGCACTGTCAGTTTTTTTAAATAAATCATAATACATGTGTCAACGATTTTCTTAGATCTATTTTAGAATAAGTCTCAAGACCGACCGACAGAAAAAGTAGACCGTAACATTTGAGTCGAAGTGTCCTAACCGTGGCACCACTGTGCCAGTGATTACAATATCATCCACCTCCATGCATATTCGGGAATTACGTTACAAAGGGTGTGGGGGTTCGCATACATAACAAATAGTTTATACCTTCTTACGTAATCCATCATCTAGTCACGTTGTATCAAACGTTACCTCCGTCCATCCTTCTCGTTCGTCCTCTCTTATCAATCTAACTCTTCCTTCCTCGTATATTCAACCCACTCTCTTCTCAATCCATTCAACTACCTCCTACTTACATATAAATAATAAATTTATTATTTTCCATAACTCCGTTACATACCTACTTGAGGGAAGAGAATTAAGTAACTGTGAGGCCGATGTTTGAAAAATAACTAGTAATATTCTTAAAACAAGGAATACAATTGTTTTAAGGTTAAAACCTGCGTTGAATGCATGGAATGAATGAAAATTCATTCATTCTCCCTTAAAGACCCCCCGCACACCGCAAGTCAGACCGGAGGAGACCAATCTGCAGCAAACCCGACACGCACGAAACCGACTCCCTAGCACGATCGAAGCAATCAAACCAAAAAGCCGGCCACACACAAATCAAGCTCGCCGCGGACCCCCTTAAACCAACGCGCAATGCGGAAGGCCTAAGCCCCACTCAGGAGCATAGGGTGGCATCAAGAGCTCTCCATTGCGCTCGAAGGCATCGGAGGCTCATTGTGCCTTTTCTGACCGATTGACGTTTGAGGACGTGAGGTGGTCAACCTCAAATATTTGAATAAAATACGATATCATAACAAATGAAAGACAGATACTAGGAAAAACAATTTGAGCTTAAATTATGAAATAATATTTCTGTTACATTGAATTTTTATTTAAATTTATGTAGAAAGGAGGATGACAGAAAAAACTCATCGCCAATTTGCTAATATTGGTAAATCCATTTTTCTAAAGATCTTCTTCTAAGGGTCTAACACGCGCGGTAACGTAATCAATAGTGCCTAGGCAGATGCCCCGACGTTGGCTATAGCTTGGACAAAGGCCCTCTGTCTCTAGCTGCATGAATCAGTTAGTTCCTCGACGGTTTTGATTCAAGTCCACGGCCTTATATTGGATATCTATGATACTCACAACGCATCTGTATATACTCAGGACCGCCGAAATACCGAATATATCCGTCCGAGAGATTCGCAAAATTCTTTGATAAATCCAAATATTTTTTTTTATTTATATCATTAAAATAAGATAAAAAATACAAGAAAAATACATTCACTTAAAAAAAGAACATTTAAGATACTCGACCAGTGAAAACAAAAAAGTCTTGTGTCTGGTCTCAAAAGGTATTTTTGGTTCGACGAAAAACGTAAAAAATATTTTAATTGCAATTAATGGTAGTTAGAAAACATAATAAAAATATACTGTTTTTAAATGTAGTGGTTTATTTGCTTGACAATCCTGCAAAGAATTCATTTATACGGAATTAAACTTCTCATATTCAAGACGATCAGAAAGCGAAATATTTTCTGGAAGGGAACTTCGAAAACAGATGGTGACATCGATGGTACAATATCCGATAGCTGTAAGTACGTTATCAGACCTCACTAAGTGCCGAAGGTTGAGTTTAAATTCTCTACAATTTAAGCAAGCGGGTATAATATTGCAGGGGACTTGTACGTAATAGTGATTCCAAGAAAATGACACCTCCCTCTCTAGAGGACGGAGTTTGCAAAACCACCTTTTCGCTTAAGCTTTGATAATGCTCCCATCGCACCAACCACGCTTACATAAAATGTCAAGATTTATACATTTTGGACTGGAATCCCCGCCGGGTAAAAACTCTAATACTTAATAATCTACATAATATTTTAGTCCGTTTATTTATATATATTTTTGTAACAGCATCAATCATAGAAAACAAACGTAAAGGTCAGATATTAATATGCGAAAAGCCGTGCAAAGTTCCAGAGAGCGTTCTTAAATACACTTTGATGTATATAAGTTAATATATTTAGAGCTATTTAAAAAACTCTATTTTTTTAGGATCTTCATACAAAGTTTTCAAAAAAGACAGATGCCATCTTTTGGAAACAAAATTACTCATGTAAACGTTGAATGGAATCTTGGTATTACGGTATGAAAATGTAATAAAATAATTGGAGATTGATTTGTTATACATATAAATGTTATTCAAATCTTATTATTCTCAATAAACAAAGATTTAATGAAAAAATTTGCAAAATAATCCTCCATTTTGAAATCTGACACATTTTAGCAAATTTATGGCCACAGTTTTTTTTCAAACTGTCGTAGACAATGTAATAGATAAGTAATTATGTAGGTACCTGAGAAAATTATATTCTAATGTAGATAAGTATTAAATAATTTAGCAACAATTGTTGAATCATTTTATATTCCTGAAATATAAATAATGTTTAAATCTTAAAATCATTGTTGAAAAAGATAAATCTTAAAATCATCGTTGAAATTGGTATGAACATTCCATAGACAAACTGGCCGGTAACAGTGATAAATTAGATCATAAGGTACAGTGAACTTGACAGAATTGTTGAGAGAAAGAAATAAAATTGTTGACAATAATTGAGAATCTTTAAATTAATGTCTTCGGGATTTTAATCAGTTTAATAAAACATTTGTTTTATCCACATAATATTTGTATTCCAATTAATCACACTCAACAACGGTATTATATTGTATCTAAATTAGTATGTAAATAAACTCAAAACCACTTTAGCATAATTACCTTCAATTCGTTAAAAAAAATATTCATAGGGTGTCGTATACTTAATCATCGTGTTAAAAGAAGTATTCTTCAAAGACAGCGGCCAGTAAGAGGTTTGATTGGAAGCCTTTCTTGACGACCTTCCAAGGTTTGTAACAAATCATTCATCCTAGAAAAAATACAACATTATTATGAT
The DNA here is from genome assembly GCA_963576905.1 of Mystacides longicornis. Classification (NCBI taxonomy): domain Eukaryota; kingdom Metazoa; phylum Arthropoda; class Insecta; order Trichoptera; family Leptoceridae; genus Mystacides; species Mystacides longicornis. The sequence goes on along the minus strand of OY756433.1, from coordinate 16,344,249 downwards.
ACGACATATAATATCATTCCATCTTCCACATAATTTACATTATGTAATATCATGTAGGTACATTAATTAAAGTTATAGTAGGTATATAATACATCTATAAGTAGCCAAAATCAACACTCTTTTTATAACAGAGATTTTTTTGAAGTATTTAAATGAATAAGATCACAATGAAATCAATAAGAAAATCAATCAGAAAACAGACGTTAAGGTCAGATATTAATATGCGAAAAGCCGCGCAAAATTCCGTAGAGCGTTCTTAAATACTCTTTGATATATTAACTTTAATATATTTAGCGCTATTTAAAAAACTTTATTTTTTTAAGATCTTCATACAAATTTTTCAAAAAAGACAGTAAGCCATCTTTTGGAAACAAAATTACTCATGTAAACGTAGAATGGAATCTTGGTATTACTGTATGAAAATGTAATAAAATAATTGGAGATTGATTTGTTATACATATAAATGTTATTCAAATCTTATTATTCTCAATAAATAAAGATTTAATGAAAGATTTTGGAAAAATATTTCCTCCATTTTGAATATTGACACATTTTAAAAAATTTATGGCCACAGTTTTTTTTCAAACTGTCGTAGCCAGATAGATGAGTAATTATGTGGGTACCAGATAAAATCATATTAAATATTAAAGAAAATGTATTAAATATTAAAGAAAATATAATAAAGCTAAGGTAATAAAATATATTAATGAAGATTTAATTTGAAATTTGTATGAACATCCATAATAGCAAGAATTGGATGGTAAAACAGTTTGCGTAGTGTGTACTTACCCACATCTAAATCTCAAAATATTACCAGAATATGAATTCACGAAACTGTATCGAGCTCAAAATTCTTATGTAGATAAATGCAAACTTATATTCTCTTACCTTTTACTTATTTTATTTAATGTTACATTCATCACAAAACAAGGTGGGTAATATTTTTGGCAGCGTTTCTTGACATATCCAAAATCCTTGCAAGGTTCTGACCTAGAAAAAAACATAATTCATTTAATATATGAAAGCAAAATAAAGTGATTACATGGTTGCAAATATATAAGACAAGATTAGAAAATTTTGCATTTTTCAGGGATTTGTTTTAAAAATACACATTGTGAGAATTTGATTAGAATCAATATTAAGGATTTAGAAAGTATATCAAACTTTTAAGAACTTCATATTATATTAAAGTGTAGTATTTATACCTTTTAAAGATCTTCATAAAATCCATTTAGACTGCATAATGAACCATATTTGATATATGCTCTGCATAAAACCTTCATTTGGAATCTTTCATTATTTGTTTAAAAGTGTAGCTTTTATACCTTTTTAAGATCTTCATTAAATCCATTTAGACTGCATAATGTATCAGGTATTATTATTTCAGATAGACTGCAACTCCATGCCTAGAAAACAATATTACAAAACATCAAAATCTGTCAAAGTTTAGTTACAGGAGAGACAGCAATTTCAAAGTATCATATTTTATATACCCATATTTTTACAATTCACAACTAAAAACTTCATGATAGGTAAAAATCTTAATAATTAAATATAGCTTAGGTACCTACTTACAAAAATATTTCAATATATTAAAAAACTTACAAAATTTTTGAAAATAGAATTCCTGTTGTTTTTGTTTGGCTGTCAGAATAACAATAATTGACAGTAGGTTACCATAGACGAACTTTTTAATATGTAATTTTTTGTCTTAGCTTCATAATATGAAAACAAAATAAGAATGATTTTTTTAATAATTCTTCTTCACATTTAAAGTGGTTTTTTGTGTGTTAAATTTTTTTTTAATAAGTCGAAATATTTTAAGAGACCATTATATAAGTAAATCAAAAATATACATCATAAAATAATTTAATAGTACCTAACTGTGTTGAATTATATTATTATCTTTGGTTATCCATGGATGGTTGATACTTCACTATACCAATACGTCATATTTTGTTGTCAAACAAAAGGTTCGGATCGATATCGTCGATTATGAAAAATATAATTACCTTATTTTCAATTGAGTTTAATGAAAATAAAACTGGTAAGTCATCAATTGATTAAAATATCTGTAAGCCTATGCCGTAACTTAAAACATTTATGAGTTGCTAAAACAATTGCAGAATAGTAAAGTTATGTTATAAGGCGGGAATTAGTGTCTTACCGAAATCACAAAATTAATTTATTTTGTTGATATTTTTTTCAGGTTCCTGAGGCAAACGTGTTTTCAACGAGACTAATTGCTTTCATCCCACCTTTTTGACATAGCAGTACATACTTCTAAGGATCAAATTGATTGATAAAAGTGCATTTCTAACAAAGAAACTCATTGGTTTAATTTTTGCAAGACAATATGGTAAGCTACCTATGTAAGAATTTCATTAATTATGTTTCTTGGATTTCTTTATGTGTATTTTAAATCAGAAACTTTATATTGCAGATCCATGTTAGAGAACTCATTCAAATTTCCCATTTAGTTGAGAAGGGAAACAATTATATTGAAAAAATATTCAATGGCTGCTTATGGGATGTAAAGAAGATTGACCATAATCAATAACAGTGTCTTGCGGATGCCAGCGATTTTATCAATTTTACCACATATCACTATAAATAAGTTCTCAACCCGTTAGAAGCATATCAGCTTCATATAGAGCCTAAATGTATCTTAAACCATATTATTAACCACTATTACCGCAAAGGATTACTCTGTAATGGTGAGCAATGCTTAATTTTGACAGAAAATAAATAAATAAATATAAAAACGATAATGCTTCTGGCTCGACACAACACAAGCTGACACAATAGTGTGTTTCTAGCACATAGATTTTCATATATTCTTCGTAGTAAAAAGTGAAGCCGATTTGGCCGGCAATTTTGACAGTACATTTATAAAGAAACTTAAAAATGATCTAATTTCACTTATTTCAACGTAAAAATATGTTTTATTGTAAAAAACACGAGAAAACTACTGAATAAATATACGCTGTACCACATTCTTTTGGGAACCAAACTGTCAAAAGTTGCAATATTTAGGCTTCACTTTTGAACGCGAGTCGGGATTCTAGGTTATTGTATGGATTTCTGTGTTCTAGCATCAGATTTAAACTTTAAATTTTTTATTTCGGTTATGGAATAAAAATGATATAATACTTTTGGGTTAAGAAGTGAATAACTAATAGTTTTTTTTATAACGGTGGGTCGGAATATCTTTTCTGGTTTCCATTTGTTTAAGAGAATATTTTTTTACTCTGCTAGATCTAACAAAAAACTTTGAGATTATACATATTATGTTTCAATTGTTGATTTTATGTTTTATGAATTAAATAATGATTGGACAAAAAATAAACAAAAATTCTTTCATTCATTTATTCATACCCATAAATAATACTACTATTTAAATGGTTCTACGTTGAACAACTTGACATTTTTCAGAAGGCAATAACTTACATTTGAATTTGTTTCCTATGTACATTTTGGTTCAATTTTTTTATATTTTTAATAGATAATGGCATTTATCAATAAGGATAAGAAGAAATACCTAGATTTGGTATTGATATACCTGCATTGATCCATTGAAAATTTCCTTATATGTAACTTCATATATTTTTTTAAATTATATTGTATTGGTGTAGTTTTGTTTTGATTCCAATGCCTTTCTCAAAATGACACTAAATAGTTTTGCCTAATTGCCACATAATTTTTTACCTATAAATAACATAATAATAATACAACGTCTATTGACGTCAAGTGAGTATCTCAGTAGGTTTCGAATCCTACTATGGGCTAAGTTGAACCACCAAAATAGAGAGTATTGTTAAACTATGAAGGTGAGTTTATTTGCATAATCAAGTTGATTTTTATCCGCTCTGTAATAATCTACTAGATGTTGTTACTTGCAACTTGACGTTATAACACACCAACCATTGATGTCAAGTTAGATGCAGAACTCTTCAACAATTTGCGGCGATTATTTTGAGTTTGATATATCCAGATATGGAAATGAAATAAGTACCTGTAGTCAATATTTCATATACAGGATATTTTATTATTTCAATTATGCACCTACTTGAATAGTTTTTTTTAAATATAAGGAATCTATAGATATAGCTGGAGAGAAAGAGTGGTAAACATTGCTGCCAACTATTCCTAGGATTATGACCAGAGAAAAGACGTTGCGTTACAGTTTTTACTTTTGTCGTTGCAAAGCATAAGGGCAGCATTGTTATTATTATGTTTATGGCATCCCATCCCTAGAGGGACGATTTGTGCCAGACGCAGCATTGTATTATGAGCTTATAGTTCACTACAAGTATTTCAAGCATTCTATTAAATGTCAATTGTGGGGTAGGTGTAGACTGTAGAGAATATATCACCACACTACGAATTTAACTCACATGTCTCTCACAGTTATTCTATTTTTCATAGATACAAGCCGGTTTTATGAGTAACTCACCAATTAAAATTGTGATTCATGACAAACGTTACGTAGATTATCTCTATATAATAATTTAGAAATGTTTTTTTATTTGCCTTTGACAATACTTTAACCGTATATGTGAACATCACGCTCAAAATACAAATGCTAAGATAGATATTAATATGCCCAGAGCAGTATAAAATGCTGGAGAAGGTTCTTAAATACAATTTGCTGCATTAACTTTAATATATTTAGAGCTATTTAAAAAAACTGTACTTTTTAGGATCTTCATACAAATTTCTCAAAAAGACTTTTGGTTGGAAACAAAATTACTCATGTAAACGTTGAATGGGATCTTGGTATTACGGTATGAAAATGTAATAAAATAATTGTAGATTGATTTGTTATACATATAAATGTTATTAAAAGCTTATTATTCTCAATAAATAAAGATTTAATGAAAAAAATTGCAGTTTGACAGATACAAATCACCCTCTATGGGTGGGTTGCCCAATTAATATCAAAGCAGGCAATGTATGTAGCTAAGATTCAAACCACAGAGCTATCTCTCTCTGTATGAAAACTTGCAAATTATGTCGGTAGGTTCGTATAATATTTTTTTTATTATTATAGACCTCCAAAAAAAATAAAATATTATACGAACCTACCGACATAATCAGTATATTTATATTATCTGTGGACATAATTTGCAAGTTTTCATAGAGAGAGCTCTGTGGTTTGAATAGGTTCGTATAATATTATGAGGTCGGTAAAACAAAAATTGTAAAAGTGTCATTCTTCTTTTTCTGTGCTTATGTCAGTTAAAGTGGTATGTTAAGCAATGGGATGCTAGACTAGAATCTGTTTAATTACCTACCGATCAAGCCTGACAATCGGAATCAAAAACGTAAAGCAAGACGGGTATAAGCTAGTAATAATAATAACCCGCGATGTTTAATATCGTAAAAATATGTCCTCACGTCGCGACATTTTCCAGGTTGCTGTGAGTGGAATCAGATTCTCGTATTTCCTTATTCAGAACGCGAATATTTAGCTTATACATATAGATCCAATCTCATATTATATGAATAACATAGATATTTATGTTCATGTAGATATATTTGAATATGAATAAAATATTGTATAATACAGTTTAAATGAAAATTTTACATTTGATGCGATCTTTAAATCCCTAAATTAAAGCCAAGAATCCCAATTTCTCTATGGAACTTTTTTTTCCGATATTCCTTGTATTATAACATCCTAGTATGAATTATGATAATAATAATAATTAGCATCTGTAGAGGTCTCAGATACGCCATTCAAAAGGTACTTGTGATGACCTTACGTAGTATGTTAAGAAAATCCTTTCTCTGTAGCTTGAAAGTATACTCGTGATAACATCACATCGCCATGTATTCACGATATTATTTATTTATATAGACTGATGAAGGCTTTTTATGTAAATATTAAATGTGTTTGTATACATATAAAGAATAATCTATATAGTACGTGAAGGAAAAACTTTGTAACTATTTTACGAAAATTGCGTGGACAGAAGAGTATGAAATTTCGCACACTTATAGATTATATAGAGATGCTAATATTTTTTTTAAAATACTGCATCAAAAATACATTAAATCGATAAAAACAACCCACAACACACACCATTATAAAGTTATGTATTTGACACTCACACACTCTGTTTATAAAGATCATCATCTTCATAGAAACAAATGTAAAATGAAAAACGCATAATGGGTGCAGAAAGCTTTTTGAAGGCGGTATATTCAAATAGAAAGTGGAGTTGGAAATGGAGGGGATATTGAGAATAGATTAATATTGTTTTTCTTTATTAATAATGGAAAAAACTTAGTAAGTACATATCAACATTTGAAATTTGACGTTACACATTAAACGAACATGCAAAAAATCGGATTTAGTCTTTAAGAATGACAAAATACCAATATTTAATGTTAAATGGAAATATAAAATATAACATAGTGGGCTGAAGAACATGGTAAATATTTCCCGTTCGTTTTCTTTCATTGAAACCTACACACCTTCGAATAAATCACACATTAACGTATTAATATCCTCCTGTTATAAAATAATTAAATGTTTAAGAATAATATGAGTGACTTATGAGCCCCTTGTTATAATCACACTATCTTCATTCAAACAGTCTCCCTTGAAACTCCCTCCATGGAGGGGATCCGTGTAATGAAACATACTTAGGCGAACAGCAGTTAACTAAATTTATTACTTAAATTAATTAGATATATCAATTATTCGGTTAACTTTTGCTTGTAAATTCATTTTATGTAAGTACCTTCCGATATTGATTTATCAGTAATAGGAAATTGATATTAAGTGTGTCGCGCGAGGGAAGGGTGGGTTTTGATAGTATATATTCTACGTGCTAATCAAATACAACCTCCCAAACTCACTTTATACTCGCATTCATTCATACTACCAAGTTATACTAATACTAGCAGTCTGTTCCTGCTTCGCACGGGTAGGTACATAGGTATTTAAAAAAATAATTCAGTTTTCTTATGATCTTTATAGATCCCTAACTTTATCAAAATATTCTATAGGCTATGTTAATCTGGAATAATGTAGCATTCCAATGGTCCCCTCCCGTCCGGCTCGTACCCCAGTGACGCCTATATCTCTGCCGCATTTCAAATTATTTTTTTTTTAATAAATCAACACTTATTGTGGCATTATTATAATAGTTAGACGTATGCTGTCGCGACACTTTTTGTAGATAATTATGTCTTCTACAAAGTTGTAGTACATTATTTTACTCTATCTTCAATAGTTTTCGCAGCGTTCGCGATGTAAAGAATATTTTAGGTAATTTTTGCACCTTATTGGAGTTTTAGTAAGGATCAAAGGCTATATGAAAATAAAATATAGCCTATGTTCAGCGGGAAGAGTGTAGCTTCCCAACAGTGAAAGAATTTTTCAAATCGGTTCAGTAGTTTCGGAGCCTATTCCCGTCAAACAAACAATCAATCAAAACTTTCCTCTTTATAATAGTAGTATAGATTAATTATTATGTGTTGTATTCAGTTATAAGTTTACAAACATATACCGCTCATAAGCAGTGGAAATCACACGACTATCCTCTTGTAAGATTATGTCTTCTAAACATTAAGTGTAAGGTACTGGGGGGAAATTATTTAGTTAGCACAATTATTGAGAGGATAAAAATATATGTATAGGAGCACACCTGATTGTTTTTGCCTTATGAATTTAAACATTTTCCCTGTCTCCGAACGACATCCTCAAACCCTAGATGTATCTACCAGGATTCAAATGAAAAAAGTATGCTCTGTAAGGGCACGTTTACACCAAACGAAAGAGCCAGAGGTGGAAATAGAGTATATATTTTCTTGATCGTTGATATGGCTTCGGCCCATCTTTTCGGTCACTCTTACTCTTTTATTCCAATGTCTCCAATTTAGGAGAACCATTCTACTCAACAATAATAACTGTTAAATCTTAACGCGTCATAGACCGATCCCGGTAACTTAGTTGGCTAATGTACTACATTAGAAAATCATGTTTGTACTATAATATTATCATTACAGTAGATGTCATGAACTTAATGGTTATGTTGAAGATTTTTTTCTAATGTTAAACATTTCTTTTTCTTTCAGGAAATTGAACATTGTTACTATCATGGAAGTGTGAAGGACTATCCGGGAGCCAGTGCGGCGTTTCACACTTGCAACGGAGTCTCGGGGGTTATCCACGTCGGCAATGAAACCTTCGTCATCCATCCTTTTTACGGGGGAGATCTTTCGGTCAGTATACCTTATCAATTACCTATTTACTTTATCACCGATTTATGAAAAAAAAAACAAGCAACTGCTCAAAATATCTATCCCTCGTTTAAAAAACTTCAGCATTAATTATTTGAATAAAATCATCGTTTGCCTTTTTACCTTATTTATTCATGAGAGGTTTAAAAATAACACGTCTGATTAACTAAACAAAATTAACGAACCCATCATGGGCTTAAAGTAAACATAAAGATAGCTCAAAAGTAAATATTATATTCGTTTTAATTATATAATTGAATATAATATTTACTTTAATTTATTATCTAATAATTAATATTCATTTTCATATTAACCTTTGCCACAATCTTTTTTCATTCCCAACATTGATGAACGAATATAAATAACAAGGTTTATAAATTGTGTTTTTTTTTTATAGCATTAGATTTTAATATTTTTGATAATATTTTTTATTATGCCATGATATTGGCAAAGAATTTCTACATGGTAATATATCTTCTGTCGTAATATGATGTTCTTCCTTGAAAAACATATTCATTTTCCGTGAATAACGAACTTTAGGACTCATGGTAAAATCTTTATGTTTTAAATCCTCCAAATGCTTCCAATTAAAAGTGTTCAAAAAAATATGCATCATATTTTACTGGCTATTGGAATCTATCTGAATTAAATTATCTCATAATACCTAATGCGAAATTTTCTATAAGATTCAAAACATGTAAGGAAAATTTTCGTTCATAAAACAACGCATTTCGTGTTTTTGTTAATATTAAATAAGTATACACGTTATTTAAAAAATATCTAGAAAGAAACTATAAAAACAAGAATGTTTAACATTCCAGCGGTCAGTAGAAGTAAGCAATGTTGTTTCTTTATTGAATTTAATGAAGTTTATATCAATTTATTAAAATCCCAATCTTCCGCTTCCAATCTTCGAGAGTTTAAAGTTTTATGGCGAAAAATAAGATGTATGAACAAGTTAACGAGTTTGAAATTTAATTTTTCCTTCGGCAAAAAGAAGAGTAAATAAACAAGTTATCATCGATCGGTTCTAGCATCTGTGCACAACCATATGATACATATAAACATATTTTTTTATATCATATTACAATCAAACTTCTTAAAACGATAAATTCGCACAGCATTATATAGATTTTGAAAAAAGTACTCTCGTAACGAGGAAACCTTCGCATAACATTGTTTCGAACATTATTATGATTTTTGCATCTTTGAATGTGTAAAATAAATATTTAAAAAGTTAATCATGTTCCAGCAAAGACAGTCTCTGGCGTTTGTCATACCGATACGTATCGGGAACTCGGGAACAATAATTTATTATTGTTGCTTCCAGGTATTTGAATTTAATCACCTGGGAGACCTGATTTTTATCAGGGCAGGTGGTACTCGTTATGAGCTCCATGCTGTCATTGACTCGAAGGCAAAGAAGCGCGTGATTTTGTTGCAGAGTTGTGAAGAACTGCGCTAGAATTACCCATTAGGAGTACTCCATTTCGCCTATGAAACCATATTTATGATCCTTGTGTTTGAATAGTATACTTATTGCTCCACGCAATCATAAATGTAAACGAATCAGTACGCATTCCTGCCTAACTCCTGTAGTAATCCTAAAAGCTTCATAAGAATCATTTTGAAAAAACACTCAGAGTCCTATTCATAAAGGGACTGCAGCAATTTAACAATCTTCGGAGGTAAATCATTATACAGAGCTAAAATATTCCTTATCGAAAAGTAGAGAATCATGAAAAATAAAATGCAACTGAAGAAATTAGATGTCAGATGTCATATAATTTCAAATCTAGACCGCGTAAGTGGCATATTCTTCAAAAATCAATTGTTCGAATGGAAATTGTTTAAAAAACAGTTGTACAAAGACAAATTTGGCAGAAATTACGTTTTAGAATTTTTACGTCATGTTACTTCGTCGTTTTCACATCACATATTACTTATTTGCCCCTTGCGCTTAATTTATTTTACGTTTCAATGTAATCAATAAAAAAAAATATTTTTCATAAAATTATCATTTATATTATTCAATAAATTAAACCTTTATTTGCTAAGTTGATGATTAAAATTATAATGACGCCATAAAAATCGAACAATTATTGTGAGTCTTACAATAATTAATTATTGCCCTTCGAAAAATTGTTTTTCGAATAATTTTCCTGTCAACATATCTAGCGTGCTAAACTAGGGATAATAGAAATCATAAAAGTTACATAACTTAAAGAATTAAAATCGTTAAGTGAGGTATGATAGATATGACCTGGTGATATGCAAATTCAGAAATCCTTAGTCGAGCCGGGGTACTGCGTGAACTCCTGTCACAAGTGAAAGTTCGTAAAATTTCATATCTGGGACACATCATGCGTGGGGAAAAGTATCGACTGATCTACCTGAAGGGAAAGATCGAGGGTAGCAGAGGGGCTGGAAGAAGGCAGATGTCCTGGCTGCGCAATATACGAGAATAGACGGGTTTCCGTACTGTGGAACAATTGTTCCGAGCAGCCCAGGACAGAGAAGGATTCGCCGCAGTGATCGCCGACGTTGGGAATACCTGACATGGCACCAAAAGAAGAAGAAGAAGTTAGGTATCACTGTATGTTTGATAAAAAAAAAATATCACGGTATTTTAGGAAAAAATTATAAAAAATAACGGACTGGTGAGATGGAAGTTTAATTGAGGGGTTAGTGAAAGAAAAAACGGTTGATATCCTCTGGCAATAGATAATACTACCTATCTTACATCCGCCCTTCTTTTACCCCCTATATAGTAGATACTACGCGACTGGTTCACGGGGTAATGAAGGAGCCGACGTCATGAGTGATGCGCCGTTGAAGAAGGCGATTAAATACTTTGTTTACATATTTTCTTAATACAGACGTCTGCAAGTAGCGTTTATTTAGAGATACCCTCCGATGTTTTCAGCGAGAATATATTTTTGTATGACAATATTTTCCTTATCCTCTACCATAATAATATACCTACTAAATGTTTACACGATTTTTTTATACACACGTTGAAGTAGGTACCTATTTACTTTCAGATTATTATATTTTTTACAACTTTTTTCGTATGTACAGAATCTATCCACTTTTTGGACGGTCTTCTACATACGTGGGTGAATACTGACTACCGTAACGCTAGTTTAACATTATATTATCAAAGTGACGATAGATGTTCTGTTCCATTTTACAATATCTTAAAAAAAATCACCAGATGGCATGATAAGAATAATATTAGATCGATGTTTACATAAGAACTAGTTTTTTAAAGGCGCCCGTGGCGCCCACCTATGACCTTTTTTATGCAAACTTTACTTTCTCATAGCATAGCTGTGAGCATTCCCATGTGAGACTTCAAAATACTTGGTTGATTCAACTCTTTATGAAAACTCAAATACCTACAACTTAAACTTTTAATTACAAACTGTATATTCAAATAGCTTTTGGCATGTGGGTATTTACCGATTTGATTGATTAAACTTTTTCATGTAAAATTTGCATTCGTACCTATTGCCGAATTCTTATATGAGACTTTAAAACACTTGATTAATTGAATTCTTCATGAAAACTCAAAAAACATCGTGAACTTTTTATAACAAACTTAACATATGTATGGCTTTTCAACGTTATGAATTCACATGAAAATCTTTAAAAAATTACTTTAGGTGTGTAAACTTTTTATTGAAAACATGACATTCGTATGGTTTTTCTCCGCTATGATCTCGTGTGTGTGGATTAAAGATTCGTGATTTGGTAAACTTTTTCATGGAAACTTTGTTTTCTTATCGCCGAATTCATATGTCAGACTTTAAAGCACTTGATTAATTGAATTCTTCATGAAAACTCAAAAAACAACATGAACTTTTTATAACAAACTTTACATATGTATGGCTATTCAACGTTATGAATTCACATGAAAATCTTTAAAAAATTACTCTAGGTGTGTAAACTTTTTATTGAAAACATGACATTCGTATGGTTTTTCTCCGCTATGATCTCGTGTGTGTGGATTAAAGATTCGTGATTTGGTAAACTTTTTCATGGAAACTTTGTTTTCTTATGGCCGAATTCATTTGTGTGACTGTAAAGCACTCGATGATAGATTATAACTATTCATGATAATATAACTATTTATAAAAATGCAAAAAAAAAACTTTTTATAACACACATTGCATTAGCAAGGGTTTTCTTGGCAATGAAATCGCGTCTGTGAGTTAAAGATCTGATTTGGTAAACTTTTTCATACAAACTATGCTTCTTTTGGCCGAATTCATATGTCAGACTTTAAACAAATTTTGAACTTTTTCTAACAAAATATGCATTTAAATGGCTTTTATCATTTGATTGATTAAACTTTTTATGGCAATGGTTGCATTCGTATGGCTTTTCTCAGCTATGAGTTTCAAAACTTTTTATTGCACACATTGCATTAGTAAAGCGAAGTCCGGCTGTGCGTAAAAGTTTCCTGATTTGTCAATTTTTTGGCCGAATTCGCAAGTAATACTTTACAGCACACGGTTGATTGAACTATTTATGCAAACTTAAAAATGAAATTAAATTTTTTATTGCACTCATGGCATTAGAAAGGCTTTTCTTCACTATGAAGTCCCGCTGTGCGTAAAAGTTTCCTAATTTGGTACACTTTGCTTTCTTATGGCTGACTTCGCATGTGAGCTTTTTAATAACCCAAAAATTGTTTTTCTCTACGTCAAGACCTTTAAAAAAAGTGCTCAGCCACCAGGCATAATAATATCATTATGTTACTGTCAGTTGTCACTGCTGTCAGCCATATTGTATTAGAAGAACAATATTATTATTTGTCTTTAGTTGCGAGTGGCGCGCCATCTAGCGGCGTTAATGACATCAGTCAGTCAGGCAGTCAGTCAGTCAGTGTTCAAGGCAAATATTATATAGATATCTCTCTATATACCTAAAAATGGGGTCTCATTACATCACACACGAACGGCTGGACCAATTTGAGCTATTTATTTTTTGTCGTATTTACTTTGAGGGGTTTGTCGTGTCTGTTTTGAAGGTTCTTATGAATGATAAAGTAAGAAAATTTGCATTGAAAGTTAGAACATATAGTTCTTTCGACTTTTCTATTTTTGAATTTTAATAATATTGACGTGATAAACACTGTCAATTTGATAGATACTCGGTGCGAATATTAGAATGTGCCATTTCAATAGGTACCTTTCTATGGGTGGAATGTCTAATTAATTAATTCAATAGGTACCTACCTATATATTTTATAACAGATGAGTTGGTCGGAATTATATTGGTAAAACAGGTACCTAATCAATTTATCTATATACAAATTCGAATTCAATATTCATAGTAAAAACAAGACAACGTCCTTCGGCAAAGTTAGTTCGGATTAAAATCCTAGTATCAATCCTTATAATTCTCTGCTGTAAAAATCATAAATAAATCATTTTACAGAAAATAATCTTCTTTAAAATCAATAGTGTAAAGTTTGAAATCTACTTCTAGCCAAGATCTTCGTGTTTCATAGCGCCAGCCGCCAGTTAATACAAAAGATTCCTTTACCAGATTTGACACCAGGAAGCCCTAGAAAATATTTATAAAAGATTATAAACAAAACAATTTGGGATTCAGAGGAAATGCTTATAAATTGGTGAAGAGTTACTTGAGTAATAGAAAGTCTGTAACAAAAAATGGTGAAAAATGTGTTAGCGATGAAGGAGAAACCGTGTTCGGTGTACCACAAGGATCAATACTGGGTCCACTTCTGTATTTACTTTATATAGACAATTTAAGGTATTCTCAAATGGAGGCTAAATACTTTATATATGCGGATGATACAGTCTTGATATACAGTGGCTATGAAAAAGAATATCTTCAAAAAACAATGAATAATGATCTTAAAAAATTTGTTTCCTGGCTATATAGTAATTCCTTGACTATAAATACTGAAAAAACGAAATATATGTTGTTAAAGCAAAGAAACAAACAGATGATAGATCTCAAGGTCAATATAAATAATACTGAGATACAGAAAGCGACTTCTGTTAAATATCTGGGCTTATTATTGGATGACAAATTGAATTGGGAAGATCATATCAAGTCTGTGTTGAATGGTGTAACCCCCATTATTGGAGTTATGAGAAGAAGTGAGTGGTTTGACACTGTAACGAAGAAACTTTTGTACAACACACTTATACTACCACGAATCTCATACGGACTGATGATATGGTCTCAATGCAGTATACAAACTAAAGATTTAATTAAGCGAATTATGAACAAAGCACTCAAAGTGGTTTTCAATTTGAACAGGCTTACAAGAACAAAAGAAGTCTACGCACTGGCCAATGTATATAATCTAGATGAACTAATTCAATCTGAAAAAGCAAAAATGATTTATAAATTGAAAAACAAACAGATTAAATCAAACATGGCATTAATATCAAACAGTGATGTTCATGCGTACAGCACGAGACAGCGAAATCACTATAGAGTGGAGAACGTTCCAAGAACTGATAGGAACAGATATGGATTTCTTTACTCTGCTCTCCTGATATTTAATGATTTGCCGGAAGAAGTCAAGGGCTGTGGGAGCGAAGCACTGTTTGTGAAGCGTCTCAAGAAGTATATTTTGGAAAGGCGAGAGTGACCTTAGCTTGTCCAACAATAGTGTTTATAATATATCAAAAAAGTACAGCCCGATCCCTTATACCAGCACCTGGTGCTGTCTGGGATTATTTTTATTTGTATTCTTGTATATATGTATTTATATTTTATCTATTGTTAACGGTTTATTTTTATTGATTTATTATTATTGTATTGTTTTTTATACTTTTAATACAAATAAATTATTATTATTATAAAAAAAAAAAAAAAAAAAAACTAAAAAAACTGAAGGTTTTGCAGCAAGACTAAAAGTGATCGAGATTATCAAAACTATCCCGTAAAGCCAGATTTGGATTTTCTTAAATTTGGTAAAAAAAAAAAAAGCTTTGTCAGACGAAGACGAATTGAAGCTTAAGTACAAAATAAACATCGCAAAAAAAACAATACTTAAGCTATGATGAAAAGTAGTTTATTAGCCATAATAGAGTAAACTGCATCGGATATAAACGTGTCTAAATATTATTTTATAATACTCTGGTAGATGCTGAAGAGCTTCGCCCCGAGACAGGATCTCATAGACGGCAAACATGAAACATTATAAAACTCAACGGAGGAGATTACATTTTTAATTTGATATAAAAACTCTTCCTGTAGACGTTGACGTTGGGGTCATGACACTAATTGTTACTAATGAACGTAAATATTAAAACCCTCGCTACTTTTTACATCATTCTTCACTTCGCCGCTACTACACTATGAAGGATTATAATTTCTGTGTAAGTCAACACGAATTACTATGCGAGTAAACATGAATTACTATGCGAGTAAACATGAATTTCTATGAAAGTACCTACCTTTATTTTGTATGTGTTTCTTTCGTCAGTAAAGATTATAAACGCAATAATAAAGGAAGAACTTCAATAATTACAATTACATTAATACTTTTTAAAGTGAACGCATTCCGTGCGAACTAAATAAAGCCAAAATATTAAAATTTTTAGCCTCGAGTTGATTTATGAAAAACATCAAACCTATGCAGGTATATTTGTGTCGTTTTTAAACGCATTTTAAAATGATGAATGTGATTTTGCGTGATGTGCAGCATGCATGCGGGAATAATATAATGTTCCATAAAATAATAAAAAATGTTAAATAACTCAATTTAGTATCGCTGTAAATGCAAATAAATGTGTGAAGCATTCTGTAAATACCACATTACACTATGAAAACATTAATAATACAATATGTGAATTATTGTGAAATGTTCCGATGTTCATCATAGGTTTAAAGTAATACACAATATGTTCATATTATTCAAATATACCTATTATGGTATGTATGAATTCATGTAGTTGCAAAATGTATTCATTAAAGTACATATATTCAACATTTATATTAATCAACAAGAGGTTATACTTTATGTAGTCTATGCATACATGACTGTAGCTCAAAATAAACCTTTGAGCAAACCAATTATACAATTCGAACATAATGCAAATAATGAGTAATTGGAAGTG
The DNA here is from genome assembly GCA_963576905.1 of Mystacides longicornis. Taxonomy (NCBI): domain Eukaryota; kingdom Metazoa; phylum Arthropoda; class Insecta; order Trichoptera; family Leptoceridae; genus Mystacides; species Mystacides longicornis. The sequence continues at coordinate 16,327,879 of OY756433.1, read as the reverse complement.
GTCTATAGCTTAGCAGTTCAGTCGCCGACTTTCGTTCTGACAGCCATGGATTTGATTCTCGGTGCCTACGATTTCCTCTTTCACGAAGTCTTTTCTTGTTAAAACATCAGGCGTTTTGCTTTTTAAAACCTCAGGCACTTATATTATGGCAATACATAAGAAGTCAAAAAAGGTTTAACCCATGAAGTCGCCAGATTAATAGAATCAATAAATTATACGAATAAAAATCCATTTTGAAATATGAAAGGTCATTAAATTATTTCCGTATTAGGTACATTACACAAGCGCATCGGGCTGTATTTTATTGAAAATGTAAAAATAAAAAGAGCTCTCCCATATGAAAAGTTTTATTGAAACTCACGACAAGAATGCAATAATAATTTATTGTAAAATTTCATTTCAGTAAGAGTGCGCTCAACAACGTTTTATTTCACAAGCGGCAAACGCTTGCTTTATTATCAGCTTGAATGAAGTACAGCCTCGAAACAAAGGTGTTTTGATGATATTGTGTTGATGTTGTCCTGTGTCCGAAACTTTGGAGGTTATTGACAAAATTTCAATTGCTTTTAAAACAATTGTCATTTTTTTGTTATAAAGCTCAACGAATTTCTATCCATAGTTTTCTGCTAAAATGGGTTTGGGAAAATTGAAAACGAACACGTCCAAAAACTGATTTTACATTCGTCTTTCAATATGAAGGTATTGAAACTGTTATTTCTATGCAAAAATGGATGTGTGTTATGATTGACTATAAATACGATATGATGGATGATTCCAATAACTAGTAGATATGGGGCAGAGAAATCGCTAATTATTATTGTCTTTTTGCATTTTTCTTGATGCTTTTCCGTTCACGATCCACAAATGGAGCGGAATCACACAAAAAAGACCGTGAGTCGGGAAAACCAAATGGATGATGTTGAATGATAAGGAGAATCGCATATCCATCAGTCCAAAATTCGATCGCGTCAAGCCATTCGTCCATCACTCCAAACGGATCGTCAATGGAGAAACTCGAGGGGAAGTGGTCCAAATCGTCACGTCACTTGATTGACAATGTTAAAAACGTGTCTCAACGTTGTCTCATGTTGTCATCACCCTTCCATCACGGTACCTACACGTGTTACATGCTGTTTTGAAATTTATATGAATACAAGCTTTCCCGACAAACGTTGTCCTCCGGTCCTTACTAAGAATTCGAATTTGTGTGGTGATAAATTATTTACCTTTTAATCAATGTAATTCTACTGATGCATTTTGTTCTAAGCCTTATAAATATTTTCCATCCGAATTCGGTCAATCGCACCAACAATGTAACAACTGACAGTTCTTTCAAATATCAATTAAAATTCAAAATTAGAACAAAATTATATTGTAAAAATTACTAAAAAATTTACCTACTTAGAGTTTTCTTTTTTTTCTAATTTTCCGTGCATTTTCTTAATATTTTTCTTCTAAAAGGACATTCTCCTGATATAAGCCTACACGACAAAAAAAATTACGAAATCGGTCCAGCCGTTTAGGCGTGATGCGATGACATCGGAAAATAACTCTCCATTTTTATATATAAGATATTATAACAACTAATACCTAACTCTAATAATTCATTACTGATGTGCCATTTTTAAATGGAACAAACCACTGCGGGCTTACGACCGTCTTCTACTATTATTTCGAAGGCTGGCTTAGTGTGATCAATTTACGTTAACAACGTTCGCCATTAGGTGGTAATGTAAGTCTCCGAAACTCCTAATCATGGGAATTCTAGACATGTTCAACATGTCGAAAATTTATATACAACAAGTAGAAATTTAATAATTAATGAAATATAGAGACAAAAGATGGAAATTATTGAGAACAAGACAGCAACCAAATTTAAAGACTGCGACTGCTGTCATGTATTTGGCGCCAGGATATAACTATATTCATTTTTGTTAATGTCTCATCTTAATTGCCTATTGGTTTTGTTGGAGCACAACCTTCTTATTATGTCTAGATTCTTGTGACCATCTTAACGAATATGTTAAACTAATGACTAACAATTCATAACTGATGTAAGATTTTTAAATGGAACAATGTTTTAAATTAAATAATAGCAAAAAACGTGTATTAATGTTATGAAGTTTCGTTATAATGAATCTGAACGGTCATAAATGTCACAATGGATGACATACATTTGGAGTAATCGTGAATGGAGGCTTAAGCTTTCTATCTATCAGCAAGTTAATCGAGAAAAAAATCTTCAATATACAACAATCCACCTATGTAATCTTGCATAAATTTATTCCTACCACAAAGTTAGTTTGGTATTAGCTGATGATAAGTTTTCTTTTCAAAACGTATTTTGGTAATTTAATATGGTAAGTATTTAGGCTCTTTTCGTCTTCTTGACATAAAAAAAATAATGTGATATAAAAAGAAATTTAGGTCAAGCTGTCAACCAAATAGGAACTTTTTTTTTGTTGACACCCTCGTTTACATGAAAGGGGGCCAGGGGTTTTAAATCCAAAAAATAAAAAAAACAAATCACATTAAAAATTTTCGTAGTACTTATTGCGTTCGGTTAATTTTAAACAAGTCGTCCAAAGAAGAAATGACGTGAACAAATCTTCAGTGTTTGTTTGTCTTATTTGCAAATATTATGTTATAGCAAATAAATAACAGTCATAAAAATGAAATATTGCTTGTATGTTAGGCTTTGTCTTTTCTTGTAACCATTAAAAAAGATTGATGTTTCTTCTAAATCACTCATACTCAAACCTTGAAAACGTTTATTATAGAATGTGCAATAGTTAGCACCAGGACCTTGGAATCGATGCAATAAATTCACATTTCATTTAAATTCTTAATAAGTAGAGACTGGAAAATAGTGGTGTTATTTTTTGTGAATTTCGGTGTTATTTTTGGAGAAATTCGGTGTTATTTTTGCTCTAAAACACGGAAATTCGCGTTATTTTCAACGTTGATTTGTTCTAAATGAAGGTAGGTTTGTATGGCAAAACAAAGAATAATAGCAATTTTTAGAATTTATAGTATAATTAACAATATTTATAAACATACATTGCCAAATGAATGAAAAAATCTGATTAAAAGTAATATTATGCAAAAATTAAAATCAATATCCAATTCTACAGACAGAATTGAAACTACGTTCAGAAATAATACTAAAAAAATATTGTTTTGTTGAAAGATTCCTTCGATTTGTTAGCACAAATTAGGGCATTTGAGCCAAATTTGAGCAGGAAAATATCTCCTGCGCTCCAATCCTTTTTATTGCTTTTAACTACATACAAAAATAAACTTTTCTTATCGATTGTATTATAATCTTTTGTGATGAACTGGCCATACGCTAAATAAATAAATATTATTTTTACAAAATCATATTATTTCTGTAAAATAGGTATGAAATTTGCATTTTTCCTCAAAAAATCACATTATTCGCGCTATTTGCGCAAAAACTTCGAAATTCGCGTTATTTGCACAAAAACCTCAAAATTCGCGAAAAAAAATCGTTTTATCGCGATCGCGAAATTTTCCAGTCTCTATTAATAAGTTTCTCTCAATCTATGCAATCTTAAATCAAGCAATTCTCTACATCTCCTCAGAATATTATGTTTATCAGAGTTCGCTTTTTACCTGGGTATCTACATAGCTTTTTCTTGTATAGTATGAGATGTTTTTTTCCATTTTGTGCCACTAGAGGCGCCCTAGCTAATCCGGTCTATTGTCAAATTCAGTGTTGCCAAAGGGGGCGATTTACTGCCATTTGGGCTATTTGGAACGAGAATATGCGACGAAAAAATGTAAAAGGCGACAGGTAGCCACTTGGGTTACTTCCCTTTTAGCGAATTTTCATCTTTCGGATACTAAATAACCTTTTTTTAGTGAACTTCCACCTCTTTTCGGATACTAAAATTTTTGGAATGACTGCATACCAAATTTTCAGTTGGGCTACTTTGCGTTTGAAAAATGGCGTTGGCAACACTGGTCAAATTAACGTTTACAAATAAAATATTTTTTTTATCTTATTTTATTTTTTATATACACCTACCTAAATACAAATGAAAAAATACCGTAACAGAAAACAATAAAACAAGAAGATACAGAACTGAGATTTATTCTCAAAAAACTACTGCAAATCCACCCTTGAAGACAAATACATACCTAGTGCTTTTGTTTGCATGTATAAAAGGACACACTATGGTTTACCTCAATAATTAAAACGCTAAATTGTTTAATTGAGAAAACAAAAAAGAGAGATATATTAGCATAATATTCATCAGTCAATGCTAGATGGTATGTTTGACAGCTGTCATAATTTGACAATAGACATGATTAGAAGCGCTGCCACCTAGTGTGTCTTGTCGGAAGCTCCCCAGAAAACCTCCCATTACTATGCTATTCAAATATTCTGAAAAGAGTTTGAATATTGTTATTTATTTCTATAGAAGAAAAACTAAGTAAACTGAAAGTGGGGAACTGTGGGAAAGTGTTTTTTACAGTATAATTTGTTTCTAATTTTGAAACTAAATAATTGGCGGTTGACAAAAGCTGTAAGTTGTTTGATAGTTGGTGCTTTTGACGGAATGCGGATGGAAAATATTTATAAGGCTTAGAACAAAATGCACCAGTAGAACTACATTGATCAAAAGCTAAATAATGTATCGTTCAATACATAAACATACACCGAACTCGATAACCTAGTGGTAAAGGCGTGGACTTCCGATAACGAGGTCCCGGGTTCGAAGTGTTTTTTCACTTGAAATATCTACCCGGGTTTGGCACGTCTCAGATTGGATAGAAAAAAATGCCTCAGGCGATAAGTTCCGCCGGCTATAATGCCGTCAACACTTTTGTATAGAAAAGTGATAAATTATTTATTATTATTTCGGTATTATAAATTCCAATTCAATATTCATAGCTAGTACCATAAAACAACATCTTTTGGAGAAGCTAGTTGTATAATAAAGCTTTTGCAAGTATACAAAAGCAATCCTATTGATATAAAATATTTCTCTTTTTTGTGTGAATTGATGATAAAATGTTCATCGTGTGACTTGATTGATTGTATAGACTAGAAACAGATGACAATATCATCTTTGATATAAAAAAGAAAAGTGTTAGTACCTATATTTGTCTACAACCATAATATAAAACACGATAATCAAATAGGCTGAGGTAATTTTATGACGTAGGATCTGGGGTTGAGAACATCTGGAAATGGGTGCTTTTCTTTATCGATGGCTCTTAAAATCTTGGAAAAAATGTTATTAAAGAAAAATGAAAATTCTTTGTTAAAACGGCGCTTGTATTCATCAAAATTGTATTTATTATTTTTTCTTTTCTAGTTTAACCTTCGCAAATTTCGTCGTAATTTTGTCGAGAGATGGAAAGTGAAATAAACATCTTTTTCAACTTTGTTTTCTCTCCATTTTTCTCTTAAATTGTTTTTCATATATCTACTTATCTGTCGCCTTTTCATCTTAACCTTGCTTTTTTTTTGTTTTGACAAAAGAGATTTAAAAAAAACACAATCAATGAGTTGCTCTGACTTTAATATGTTTTGTTTTTGATCCACGCATTATATGTTTTGAACTTAATTAAGTTACTGCTAGAATTCGAATCAGCAATCTTACTTTCACTATGTTTGTCTCTTGCAACGTGGAATACCTTCCAATCATCCTTCCATCTTTTTGGCGATTGCCAGATCTTGTGTCCGACATCCTGGACACAATACATGCTCTTTTCAGAGCCTTCATTTCTGTCTTCAACTTCGCAAACCCTGTATTTCTTACTCGAATGGTTTTACTAGACATATTTCTGAGAAGGTACTTTCATTTCACTGGTGTGAAAGAGACTTTTGATCGGTTTTGGACTCATTTTCATATTTCATGATTTGACGAATTGACGGTCTTATATGATGTCATCTTGTTTTGGATGTTAATATATGCTTATATTACCACATGGTATTTTTTTAAGCATCCTGAAATAGCTGCAGTATTTTGAGATTGCTCTAAGACTTCACCGTAGAGGTCGCTGTTGCATATAATGGTAGCGCCCAGGTATTTAAATTTCGTAATTTTGTAAAATTTCTTGTAAAATCACATATCGAAAACATTATGAAAATGAAAAAAATACCAATTTGTTATTAAACACGTGAAACGTTTTTGTTAATAATGACAATGACAGTATGTTACAATATAAATAGAGTTAATTTCAATTTTTGATGAATATAAAGACAATAAAGTGAAATTAAGAGAATATTCCAATAGTTTATGATAAATTCTAGTATACTCACGTAATAAATGTACTGATTATTTTCTATGAAGGAACTTTATAATATCAGTTAAAGAGCATTGCAAGACTTAAAGGATTTCCGCTAAGAACCAGCTGATGCCCTTCAGACTGTTAATCTTTTATGTACACAGATCAATGTGTGTAATAAATAGGACTGGATTATGTAAACAGTATAGACGGTGATTAGTTATGTAGATATGTTTGTATGTATAGCGAACATTAATATTTGTCTAAGATAATAATAAGATCGTATAATGACGGTGTATAACAGCAATCCCTTGCAAACCCATATTATATAGCATATTTATGTGATCGTCATCACCATTTTCAACCCCTTATAGGCTATATACATGGATGTTATTCTCCTTTAGTACATCAGATCCTTTTCAGGGAAGTTCATAATACACATCAAACACTTATCTTGACAATAATAATATGTTGTCTATTCGTCAAGTAGGTGGCTACCTGACCAAATCATTAACGTCAATCTTAAAATTATTGTAAATGCTAGCGTAAAATGTTTACCAAATAATCTAAACAATCGGTACTTAACTGTTTTTAACATATTTTTTGTAGCTAAATATTCCACTAACTTTCCAAAGGATGTGTACATATTATTAAATTATTGGTGAAATCTAACAAATTGACATATAATTATTTTATTTAGGTACTTTGTCAAAAAGCATGAAGCGTTTAACATTAAGTGCAAACTTTAACCAATTGGGTAATCTGTTTGGACAACATTCGTTTGAACTTCACTGATTTTGCGATCTCTCAAGATCCATGGTCTTTAATGACAATGCTCACCAGGTATCATGGAATGGAATTACAAATTTTTAAATCATCGTGCTGATAAAAAGTGTGTCGGGGGACACAGAAAAGCTCGGCGGGCCATTGGTTGAGTATCTCTGAGTTAGATTATTCAATTATTATACACTGCAAAATACATGCCTTGAAAAGTTATTTTCTATTAAATTTTAAGAAATAAGAATTGTTGCTAGTAGGAGGTACATATTATATTAATCTGATTTCATGCATTTTTGAGTCTTTACAAACAAAATTTTCTTGAAATTAAATCTAAGGGTGAGAAGTAGGTATCTACATTAAAAACATCAATATAAACGTGTTAATAAACAAATTTTAATTGTTCCATTTATATTGAGACTTCTTACGGCAATAAACATTCTCTGGACTTATGTATGTAGGTACTTCTAATAACGTCTCTAAAGTTATTGCATCGCAATTCATTGTTCATTGCAGCAAACTCTTGTTCAAGCAATAACGATTTGATTTTTATTGGATAGTTTTATTGCTGGCATTTATCGATTCTATACTAATTGGCTGATAGTATTGTGTATATTTTATAGGGCTTGAATGTTTATTAATTTACTTTTGAATGTTAGTAATTAATTCACTCTCTTTATTATATTTTATTTCGTTCGCTCTTATTCAATAGTTTAAAATTTATATTTTTCTTAATGGCTTTATGTAGCTAAAAAAGTGTATTTCATTGCCTCTTAATAACATTAATTATTTTCTTTGAATTATTTGAAATTGTATACCTTTCTTTAATAAACGAATATATCCAACATGCGGCCGATACGTGCTTTATAACTATATTCTTTAAATCAAGCAGACATACGTAAGCTAAAGCAATTATGAGTAACTAGCTTATACCCGTTTTGCTTTACGTTTTTGATTCCGATTGTCAGGCTTGATCGGTAGGTAACTTATCCGTAAGGTGTTATATTCTCTTTGGGTAACTAAACAGGTTCTAGTCTAGCTTCCCATTGCTTAACAGACCTCTATAACTGACGTAAGCACAGAACAATAATACCAAAAATTCAAGTCACCACCGCCATCTGTGGAACCAACGCCAAAACACTCAATATCAATAATTCATAACACATTTATTTATCTTTTCAACAGATGGCGATGCTAATATGTGTTTATTCAATTTGTACCTGTCAAACTTCAAAATCAAACTGCAAATTTTTCATGAAATCTTTATTTATTGAGAATAATAAGATTTGAATAACATTTATATGTATAACAAATCAATCTACGATTATTTTATTACATTTTCATACCGTAATACCAAGATTCCATTCAACGTTTACATGAGTAATTTTGTTTCCAAAAGTCTTTTTGAGAAATTTGTATGAAGATCCTAAAAAAATTGATTTTTTTAAATAGCTCTAAATATATTAAAGTTAATGCAGCAAATTGTATTTAAGAACCTTCTCCAGCATTTTGTACGGCTCTGGGCATATTAATATCTGACGTAGCATTTGTATTTTGAGCGTGATGCTCGGACATAACGGTAAAGTATTGTCAAAGGCAAATAAAAAAACAAACATTTCTAAAATATTATGTAGATTAAGGTAGGGTGTTTTCTTAGTCTTTTTGAATGCAGAAAATCTACAATTTTTGGTTGAAAGGGTACAAACTCTAGACTAAGCAACTCAAACAACCTTAATTAAAGGGAATATTATCATAAAAAAACAATCCTCTTAGTCTTAGCTAGGTTATACAAATCTTGTAAGATCCGTTATAACCTATGCTATTGAGGCGAGAGCTGATATCGCAAAGATTAAGACTAAGTATTATCACTGACAGTAGAGGATCGGAACCCAGAAATAAGAAGATATTAATGACAATTACATTTCTTTATCGATGAGGTACACAACAGCGAAGACACATTTGAAGAGATCATGAGGATAGATAGGAGACGACAGAATCCCCAAAATTGTCTCGAAAGAAATTTTTGAGGATCATCGAACAACAGGAAGACATTTTATGCATGAATGACAGCAATTATAATAAGACGAAAAGAAAAACGTTCAGTGTTATGACTGTTTCCAGATTTTCTGGTGATTCTCTGCCCAAAATTTCAAGCAAACGGTCTGAAAAACGATAAAAAAGGCTCGAAAGCCTAAGAACGTAATACAAAGCAACTATTTTGAATATTTGTACGATTCATATCAACATTATCTTACTTAGTAGGCACTGTGTCTTTCTTCGTAATAACAATATTTCAATGTACGTTTGTACCTAATATTCATCAATCATTTCTATCATGAGCTTCTGTATACGGTGATCAACATTATATCGTGCAAATTATATGATACTATTTTAGGTCCCGATATATCAGAAAAACAATAATCGACCCTGAAATTAATTAGCCCTTATCTATTGGGTTGACACTGATAAAATATTGACAGACAATCACTCATCGTGATTTCATTACCAACTGTTATTTATGTTATTAATTACTAAGCTACCTTATTAATACATAATTTAACACTAACTTTCCCTTAATTTATTCATAGGAAATCTTTAATGGCTTTCTGAAGATATATTTGGAAATCTTGCTGTTGATAAAATACATAAGTACGGCAAATTCATAGAATTAAAACTAAATGTATCGATCGTTTCCATGCTTTGTGCTAAGACTTGGGAGAGAAATATGCTCATGTCTTACGGCCAGAATTGTTAGCCAGAAATTAACATTGAAACATTTCACAGCATTTCTAAAATGAGATTTAAAGATATTGAATTGTCAACGACATCTTACTTATTTATCAAACAATGAAACAGAAATAGATAGTGGAAAAGGTTTTGAAGGTCTGTGAAAGAAAGAAGAATCATCTTAATTCTTCAAAATACCTTCAGATTCTAGTCGTATACCTACCTGTCACTTTTATAAAATTTCTGTCAACTATATAGGTATACCTACAGTAAAAACACCAAATTAGGTATGTCTCAATCTGAGCAAGTATACACATATAACACATTTTAAACAAGTAAATTCTTACATATTTCTGTTTCTCATTGCAAAACTATGTTCCATAATATCAATTTCGTAAGACGAACTTCAAGGATTCTTTGTGCATTTGAGGAAGCTGCCGTCTCCTCCGGAAACTGGTCTATGGTAATAATAAATGTGTAATAGTTAACATTCTCTGGATACATAATAAGCGCTGCCCAACTCCGAAACCATTCATAATTTCAGATTTGAAAGAACAGTTACTTAACAAAGCAACTAAACAGCTAGACAATTGGTTGTTCCCAACCGTAAAAAGCCAGAATTTTCAGTTGGAATGTAAAATTCGGTTGGAATAATATTTATTATTTTCTAGCAAACGAAACGGCAGATTCCACTAATTACATTTTTCATAACTACCCTCGATATCTTCCAGCAAAAGGGTTGTTATAATGTATTAAAACAATAATAAAACTAAATTAGAGCTGTAAGAATAAGGGTCACGTCATTAAAACTCACTTCAAAGGTTCGCTTAATTGATGTCCCTACATCCGTCTTACACTAAGCCTGATCTTTTTTTTAAGACATCGAGCACTTTATAAAACGAAAGTCATAATTAAATATGACTTTTGAAAACATCTTGGCTTTCTTCCAATCCCACTTACTTGATGCGCCTACCCTTTCCTTCCTTACTCTCAGTTCCCCGCCCAGCCAACCTCTCTTACCAGCGATCATTGTATAAATTATTTCCAAGAATATCGTTGTGAGGCGGTACCATTTTACGCCTTGTAGCGAGTTTAACATTTTCAAATTGAAGCGTAAAAAAAATTCGGCGGTCGCCATTTTTCTACGGTTGCTCCTGCCCCCATTGTATGCGCCCATCCGATGGGAGGAGTCAGTACAATCGAGATAATCCCAAAGGCGGCTAACACAGTGTTTTAATTTCTTAATTCGTTTTCTCACACCACCCCATTATTGCTGACATTAAAATTATAATTATTGTTTTTTTTTCATCCCACTCTGTTTCTCAACCCATTTTACACATTTTTTGTTTCAATCTTACCAACAATTTCTTCCTAAAATTTAATTCTAAAAAATCTTATTTCTAATTCTTTTTTCATCAAGAATTATTTATAAGCTTCCTTTTAAAATCGTTTCGCAAAATGATATTTTCTAGCGTAGGTACCTACTGGCTCATTTATTTCTGTTTTTTTTTTTCATTTATTTGTAAAATCAAAAGAAGACAGATTCTTTGTCACCTCTGTCACATAACAACCTCAATTGATTCGAGTGATTGAAATGAATAATGGAGATATAAATAACCTACAGTATTTAAAAAAAATGCGTATATTGCTTCACCTTACGAAAATCGTTCCATTGTGGATTATTCACTTAGGATTATTTGGCGGGATATAAAAACTATAAAAAATGAGTGTAGGTATCAAAAGTTACTCCAGATTTAGTGTCGTTTTATGAAGAATTGAAATCATTTTTACCAATTTGTTCCAATTTATTTCCGTATTGGGATGAGTGTAAACCGAGGGTCTCTTTGAAAATTGTTATTTAATTTGATTAAAAACAGATTTACCTGATTACAACCAGAACATAATATAATAATATGAATAGTGACTTTACCTCCCCCGTAAGCTTGGCCTAAACACTTTTTAATTTGACTAAGGGGAGCAGATTGCTTTGTCATTAGTTAGCACGTAGTTGTTGAGCGTCCACACGTTGGCTTAATCTACGATCCAATGAACTGACCCAAGTATTATTGTACAACACACTAATAAGTTAAAAGATCATTGTACCTAAATATATTTATTTATCAACAGATATTACTTCAAATGGTTAATTAACCGAGTTATTTCAATAAAAATTTGATGTTTTAATAAGTCGTAAATGACTTTACATTAATTGTGAACATGTTTGAAAGGAATTGTTCAGAATTATTGTGTTTTTGAAAAAAAAAATTGTTTCACATGGACATAAATGATAGATACTTTTATACGAATAAATAATAATAGCTTTTTGATAAAAAAAAAGACCAAGATTAATAATTATATCAAAAATAATATTAGTAATAAATTTCAAACATAAAGCGGAACTGTGCGTATGTTGGCATAAACCTAGATAAAGAAATACTTTTTTACTCAATCATAAATTGAATTTATGAATAAATAAAAAAACAAATCAAAATCAGCTAATAAATTAAAACAAGGATTTCATTGTTTCTGAGGCGGGACGAAAGACCGACGGTTCAACTAGTATTATTTAGTACTAGAACAAAACAATATAGGTATCTAGCAGATTAATATCGACTTCGGATGAATGAAATTGGATATTTTATACTTTTGTAGTCTTTCTTGTTACCTAGCTATATTTTTACAAAACTAAAATAATTGTTTAATCATAAACAGCGTAGATAATAATTATTAGCTGACTGTCCGCTTGGCTTTGAAAGTGGCGTAGCCAGCAATAATAATTATTGATGTTGTCGGATGATTCAGGAAGTTTGCGGTTATACCTAATGCATTTTTGGTCAAATACTCTGATTATAAAAAAAATCCCTAGGTAGGTGATCAACCATTAAAAATATTAAGATTGTGTTTACCGCATTAACTGATTTAACTCAAAATATTTTACAAAGCTCCAAAAACATATTTTGATCAAGTAGCAAGCATCCGTAATATTTTACGTTTTTTTTTCAATATCTTTTTAAAACATCATTTTTTTCGTCTACATAATTTTCATCGTATTAACATAGAGTAGGGAGAATATCCATACGAGACTAGGAACGAACATCTTAAAATATTCATTTTCCATGTCACACCATGATACAATAACCGTACATTATAAGATATTTATGGATCAACAGGAGAGAGATGAAGGGATGAAAGTGTAAGAGACAGCGATGAAGGGAAGTGAAGAGTGAAGGATATTCAAATATTCACATTAAGCTATCCAATGTCACTCCAAGATTTAATGTAGCAGAATAATGAAAACAAAATTTTATCTTCATACATAGACGATTAGCCACTTCCTTAGAGATTACACGGCTATACACGCTCAGACCGTCTCTCTGGAGCTTTCTTATAAAAACGACGGCTTAATATTTTCATTAGTGATTAATGATATTCAGCGTGTAGATATACCCGATCTATATATGTAGTTACCAAATTGTTACATTGGATCATTTAAAATGCAAATAATTTATGAGAGGTAAAAACTAAAAATACCTTTCGCCGCTCTGAAGTCGGACCGTGCGTTGGTGTGAGTGAGATGGCAAACATTGAGAAAAGAGTCGAGCATATTATTCATTTTCCACACAACAAAAGAACTGTGTAAAACCCACGTTTTCACAAAGACCAGACTCCATTGTCTTATTTTATAATTTAATAAGGAAATATGAGGGTCGTTAACGCTTTTTGTTAAGCGACTTCTTTCTCAAATGAATTGCAGAACGCTGTTGCCCCTGGTCGTACTGCAGGTTCCAGCAGTTTGCGACTACTCCGGTACTTTTGTTGGTAGAAATGAAACGAGTCTTTACCGTACTTAAATTTTATTGTTTGAATTTAACTCCCCACTTGCTTCCAGTCTGAAAGTTCACTCTTTTAACTTTAATTGTTTTTTAATGTCCCGCGTGAGTGGCGTAATGAAAAAACAACGAGACAAAATACAAACACGTCGAACTTATAACGAAAATAATCATAATGTTTTAAATATCGCAACTCAAAGTGTTGGGAAGAGGTAATTTATTTGGTACAACTTCTGCTGTCAACCCAGTCAACCCCACATCTGAGTTAGAAGCGTATCATCGTAAATGTTGATTCCCGGACCTTGGTTACGGGATCTGTTAATTTTTTTATATTTCATATCTTCACAGCACCTCTATTTTATAATCTTAAAGGTCCCCGTCGCCCACGCATAAGGATTCCTCGAAAGCAATCCACGTCACCGTATCGAAACTACCCTCTCCTCTTTCCCTCACTTCATGTGGTCTTCCTCGTCCAGATGATTAAAGTTCTGGGTAGCTTACCTATGTACCTCGTCACCTTCTGGGAAGTCGGAAAAGACATTACAATTGTTGTCAACCTGCCTACGCTAAACGTGTCCCGGACATGTGAGTTTTCTATGTGATAAACTTTCTATTAAGATTATTTTACTAGGTATTATATAGCCGTAGCTATGTAAAGAAATACAATTTTACAGGGCAATCCAAATATCGGATTTTTCATTCACTTATTCTCTCGTGTAATTTCTTATACTTACTGAAAAATCTTCTTTGGCTTTTATCAATAGGCTTGCTGGCCTGTTTTGTTCTGCATTTCTATTCCTCCTGTGATGTGGACTGGTATTGTTTTGGTGTCCCTAATGTCTCTAGCTATCTTCGGTTTTTTTCTTTATTAGCCGGGTCTCCACTGCTGGATGCAGGGCTCATCTATAAGTAATGTTTTCTACCGTTCTCTACCTTGGGCCGTTTTTAACTAGTTTCTCCCCGCGACTGGGATCACGTCGTAGACCAATCTTTTTGGGGTATCCCCATAACTGGCGTCTTGTTCTCATATTGAATTGAATTATTCTGCGCATCCATCTCTTATTTCTTTATCTCACCTCATGTCCAACCCAGTACCATTTTTATATTTACGATTCGGTCTATTACATATATTGAGGGCTGGCATGCGGCCATTCCAGACTCCTCTCCTTTGGAAACGCCATGTACAATCTCTTCAGTTTCGTACATTCTTCAGATCTCAGATTTTCTTATTCTATCATGAAGATTTTTGCCAGCTCATCGCAAAACTTTTTATTGGTTGCATAAGATTTGTTTGGTTCATCAGCTCTGGATTTAAATGCATAACAAGTTTTATAGATCCTTATTTTGAGTTTGGTGGATAAATTCCTTTTAAAAACACATTTTGTATTGAAATCTATTCTCCTTATGTGAAAAAATGTCTCTTGGTATGAGAAATAGTAACAGAATTAATGTAAAATAAAATATATGACTTAATATGTTATGCATGTACTCAACCTAGTTTATAGAAGTTTTATAAATCATTGATGGAAGCGTCACATTGTAAAATGATAATTCCAAACGCTGTCAAATACTCCAAAAGTTTGACATTATCCTTATTAATAGATTTTCCGGGGGTCGTGATTATTAAAGTTGAAGTAATTAATCTCAAATTATCTGCGGGGATTATAGCGCAGCACCGCGCCTTTCATATACCAAGGACTTTCCGGCCCCCCGGGTTCTGCCCATCTTTTGTTTTATTTCGTTCCAAATCGTTTTTGTTTTAAAATTTGATGCTTAGAACTTACTTTCACTTACTTATGCAGCAAACCGCAATCGTTCTTATTTTAAAAATTAATACTTTCATCAAATCATTTGAAATTTGATTTTCGAAGCAGACATACTTTCACTTCCATATATTTCAAATTATAATAATTGATCCTTTTTTTTAATCTTTGCTTGTTTGGATTAAGCTAAAAATGTTTTTATATTATCAGAATCATTCTAATTTGAAATGTAGAAAAAAACTACTATGAAAACACTGATATTATATTTTTTTTATTTAATATAAATTTTTAAGTTTATTTTTGAGAGATATATAAGTTTACCTACATCATAAGTGCCTCAAATATAAAACAAAAACATTCCATCATATTCCTCATGATTCATTACCTATACCTATCTTGAAAAAAAAATCAAATCGGTTAAAAAAAGAACTTCATGAACTTTATTTTGGCAACAACTTTTTTCAATCCGAGAAATACGACGAATTTATTGTCTCTTTAATTTGATTAAATCATGAGTAAGTAAGTAGGTGCCTTTTCTCTCATACAATTATTCATTTCAAATTGAAATCACACCGAAACAATCCCACAACTTTACTTACCCTATCTTTTCTCGCAATCTCTATGGTGTTAAATTAAGCCTATATTTCTATTCACAATAGAATAATAAAGTACCTACCTACTCGTCTACCTACACATTATTATTGTATTTCTAGATGAGTATGTACATATCTACTTATATGAGCGGGTATAGATAGAATGTCAATAATAGAAGGTAAGTAGGTAATCATAGGTACTCGTACGTCGTCATATTCTCTAATATTTAGGCTACACCAATATGTCTGTAAATTTGAGTGAAAAATCATATTTAACTCAACCAAAAATATTTGCACACTCTGTTTTAAGCATATTTGACCAATAACCCTGAATATGTTTATCTTAAAGTAAAAAAAAAACTTTGTTTTTAATGTGTAATGTGATTTCATACTGTGAAACATCGAAATTTGTCCCGACTGAGAAACAATAAATTATCGTTATAAATAAAGTTCAAATAAAATATTGCATAACTTTTCCACACTTCTTTATTATTCTGACTAGTTTCGTAGGCACTCGTCCTACATGGTCACAGGAGACCAAGAAACTGTGACCATGTAGGACATGTGCCTACGAAACTAGTCTGGATAATGAAAAATTGTGGAAAAGTTATACAATCTTTTATTTGAACTTTATTTTCAAATAAACTCCACCAAGAAATGCATGTACATCTAGTAAATTTTATAAATTATCGTTGTGGTTACTTGTTTGATGGATTAAATTCAATTTTGCGAATAAGTTTGATATGAGCTAGTTAGTTGGTGAATCAAAATTGCTGTATAGATATTTGGTTGAGAATCTCTGAGTCGCCATAGTTTGGGAATTGCGTAGGATCGCAGCCGTAGGGATGTTTTTAGATGACAAACAATGGCTTAGAAATGTGTCAGGATACGCGTCTAGGTATACGCACGTGCAATGAGATAGATGCAACGTTGGGAATTTTTAGTTAATATCTGGACAACATATGTTAGTTAGGTGGTACGTAGCCAAGGCGAGAGTGGCTGCTAGCTACCCTGAAAACAATAGACAGTCCCGGGTCCGCGTAAAGACAATAGGTGACCATCGCCGGCCGGACACGTAGGGTAACCGATCAGCACAGATGTTATGAAGGCTTGGGAGAACCCAAGCTTGGTAGGTAGAGATTCGCGCCAACAAGAATTGGCGCGAAAATATTGTTATGGATTTGGTTTGATAGAGAAGAGACTTCGCGGATTGGATAGAGTGGTAGTAGGTATGTTGATATTAGAATGAATTATTGTCTCCAAATAAATAGATGCTCAGGCAGGAATGAATAGATCGTAGGTAGACAAGTACGATAATGTTACATAGTAGGTATTAATTGGTGGTCATATGTTAGAATAAAATAGAGTCGTCGTTAGAATAAATAAATAATGATTGATGGAATGGTTATTAAGTAAGTAGGTACATGACAATTGCAACGTAGAAGTACATAGGATAATTGTAACGTAAGAGAAAATGTATGTACCTAGTATTAAGATTTTTTTCCTAGCGCACACACACACAAGAAGAGAAACAAGGAGGAAATATCGGACGTCTCGTCTAACGCAATGCACCCCGGAAGAAAGAAAAGGATACAATATCGCAGCTCTTCATCGACGTATTTAAGAACGGCTGCGCGCCGCGGTCAAGCCCTTATTCTCTATCATTGCTCTTACGCGCGCATAGCCTGATTCTGACATTCACTCTGAATTGCACTTGGCTCGTAATTTGGACACACGCACACACACTGCACGCAACGGAAGGATATTTGACGACCACGACATTATTGAGACGCCCAGCGAGGATTAGAAGCCATCCACTACTGAAGGACGACACGACGCTGCCATTGAAGGAAGGAAGATCGCCACGTTATTGACACCAGCCTTGCAGGAGACTAGGACTGGACTTCGGAGAAGAAGACGACATCACAGGACGGGAACTGACCAACCACGGAAGCACCTGGATAACCCACAGAGAGGACCCAGCGTGAGGAGACAGGACAGAAGACGCCGAGGGACCCACAGAGAGGACTCGAGTGAATTATAGTGTTAGTTAATAGTGATTCTGAGCTCAGAAAGGTAGTCGTCACTAGGATTTTTTAAGGTCAGTAATTTTTATATGTCTGTAAAAAGCGAAAGCCATCCCGCCGAGTAGAATTAATTATTAGTGTCCGCAACCCTTTGATTTTCGAGCAGCCGGAGCTCATAGAAGACAGAAGAAAGAAGTAGATGCCCTCCTTTTGATAATAAGGTTGTCAGAGAAAAGATCACAAACTCTGGTGGATTGGGAGGGAAAGGGCGGAACGGCTATCGCTTAACCTAATTGATTGTTATTTTAAGAAAATTAATATCACAAATACCTACCTATCACAATTCTCACACTCAAAGATTTTAATTTTGAACATTATTGTAAATTGATATTAATGTTGATTTTTTTCTGCTTCCACTGAGGAGCGATAATATATGTATTAAACTGTCTTGATTCTTTCTCCTCAGTAGTGATTAGAAACCCACCAAACCCAATCTTTATTTCAGAGCCCCCTATTCTTTATTGAGCATTTTTATTTGAAGAGCAGAAAATCTAAATCCCCCCCATCTCAACACATTCTTATTCTTATTAATTGGCGCCAACGTGTGTGATCAGTATATCTGATCATTTTGCCTAATCCATACCCTGAGATAATTTTGATTTAATTTTTAATTAATTTTGCAAGTTGCATATTTTATTTTGTGATTCTCCACAGTGATTGGCTATAGGCTAATCTGTTAAATTTGTACGGAGTAATCAGTAGAGTCTTAGTAAATTAATAATTGCATTTGAATTGCTTTATTAATAATTTTAACTTGTCAATAATTTTATATTGGTGGTAAATTATTGACGTTGTAGGCTTTGAGTGTGAATTGTTATATTTTTTATTGTGATATTTTGTTTAGGTAAACGAGTATTCCGTTGCAATTTGTCAGTGTGTTCATTTTATTTTGTTAATTTTTATTGTCGTGTGCGTTAGGTATTTTATTTTATTTACTGTCGTCAGTCGTTTTAGTTCAAGATGTTTATTTTTAATTTGTGGGGTTTATTAGTAACTTTGTGTAGATACCTTATGTTTAGCGTAGTACAAAATGGCGCGGGAAAAAGATCGAATAGGAATAATGGCGGGAACTCATCGCAAAGTAGTAGCCCTTTAGAAAATGTTAGCGAGGACACAATTAATAGTGATTTTCAGTCAGCATCGAGGTCAAATAGGACAGGTCCACAAATTGTGTATGTTAGAGACGAGGTTTTAAATGATAATTTCTATTTTTCTGGGACACCAAGCGAGTGCCCAGAACAGTTTCTAAATGATTGTGAGGAATATTTCGCAATGCGAAATATAAGGGATACGGAAAAGGTTAGAATCGCGGAATTAAAGTTGAGAGGTTCAGTTGGGAATTGGTGGCAAACCAAAGGTTGTGAATCTGTTAGATGGGCCACGTTTAGGCATTTGTTAATAAATAGATACGGGGTTGAAAATACCAGGATGTCGCTTACTGGTCATTTGCTCTCGGATACGCAGAAACCCGAAGAGTCAGGAGCAGCTTTTCTAGGAAGAAAAGCCAAGGTACACGATAGGGTGTATGGCTCCAGTACGCAATATTCAGCAGAGTTTGCGCTGCATATTTTAAATTTAATGTTGCCAAAGTATACGAGTATTTTAAGGCGGGAATTAAATAAGGAAACTATAACGTTTGATTTACTTGAGGCTAGGGTTAGCGAAATAGATTTTCCAATAGAAATGGTTTACGCGGTGAATGCTGAACCGGTCACTGTTCGACCAAGGTCGCCAGTTAATTGTTATACGTGTGGAGGACCTCACCTCCAGAGGAACTGCAGGAAGTATAGGCGCGATAATCGTAGAAGTAATGATAGGAATATTAGACAAGAAAGATCACCGGGGAATAGACAGGAAAATCAGTTTAGACAGAACAATTATTTTGATAATAACAGGCAGCGTAATTATAATAATAATGGGCAGAATAGGCAACAGATAAGTTTTGGTAATGGCAATAATAGGCAGAATAGTCCTCAGAGAAGGTTTGATAATGGTTACAGGCAGAATAGTCCTCGATTAAATTTTGAAAATAGGAATAGGAGTCCAAATGGATTTTATAATAATGGGTATAGGAATCAGAACAGTGGGCAGAATAACAGGCAGGTAAATTTTGGAAGGAATCAGGCTCCGAATAATAGAAATAGATGGCAGCATAGGTCGAATAATTTCAATGAATCGCGAAATGGTTATCAGAATGGTCCAAACTCGTCGCGAAATAATGGCAATTTTAATCTGAATGGTACGAATAACGCAAGAGTTAATGGTAGGAATTTTAACCGCGAAGCGAATTTAAACTCGCAAGCCCTGGGTCACACAGTAGGACGGTCGATCCAGGGGTAGATATTATGAAGCATAGGAACCTAGAGATTGAAAAATCTGCTGAAGGGATTTTTCAATCTAAGTCGGTGGGGAGGAGTCAGCCTCCTGTGTCGGCTGTATGTAATTTAGTTATTGGACCTAGTGAGGATATTACGGATTTAGATAATGGGAGTGATAGTTACAGGATAGAGGTACAGGCAGAGGTGCATAGAGATCACCAGAATATAGATTCAGAATGTGTTGTTGCAAAGAAAGTCCCGCGAAATTCGAATAGATGCAATTGAGTTATGTGATGAATAGGCCGACAAGTATAGAGTATACGGATAGATATTTTGGTCGAAGAGTTTTTTTTGTGTGGTAAATAGAAAGGATAGGACTGTGCGTGAATTAGTAAAGTGTGAGTATGTCATTGTATTAAAAAAAAAAGTGGTTAATTAAGTCGACAATAATTTAGTTCAGTGAATGCTCAGGAGAAGCATTCAGAAGAGGTCATGTGGCAAAGAGAATTTGTTGTTGTTTATTATGGAGTTAGCAATTTGAGTTGGGGATTTTGGTTATGTAGTACGAATAGGTAATGTTCAGGAGAAACATTACCAATACGTTGATAGGTAGAAAGGGTTAGTGGAAGATATCGCGTCATTGTAGGTCATGTAGTGAGTTTTATTGAGTAGGTAAATTTTGTTTCGAATTTTGATGTATATGGATAGTGCGAAATAATTTTTTTATGAAAAGTGGTTTATCGTATGTGCAGGATGTGTTAGGAAGATTTAAGTTTTCGTACGTTTGATAGGTGACATGCGGGATTAATTATTGATCTATGATTAATAATTAAACCCCTGCGTAGCCACGGGGAGGAAGAAGAATATGGCTACCACCTTTTTTTCGTTAGGGATTTTTTTTCGGTGTGCTGTAAGAGGCAGAAAAGAAAAGAAAATCACATTAGAAGGGTCTAGATAGAAAGGAGATAAGGATAGATAGGTAAATAGTTAAGAAAATAAAAATCATGTCAGATGGGGGCTAGATAGAAAATTATATTGCGGCAGAGTGTTTTAATGTATGCGCGGATATTGTAAGTGTTTTGAAGGATGTAGAATTTCGTATATTTTATAGTAGCACGCGGGTTTAATTAATCGGTGATTAATTAAAACACCCGCGTAGTCACGGGGAGGAACAAGAATATGGCTACCACCTTTTTTTTAGTTGGTGATTTTTTCGGTGTGCTGTAAGAGGCAGAAAAGAAAGAAAAATCACAGTAGGGCAGTGTAGATGCGATAGTAGAGTTTTTAGTAAGGATATGAAATGCTCATGGTTGAGATGTGTGTTGTTGAAGTGATTTAGTTTTGAGGGAAAGGATAGTAATGTGATGTATAGATCGAGGAAGATTTTGGAACTAGAAGAGGGAGATTAATTTAGTACGTATATGTTAGATACCTATTGGTTTTAGGAATATTTTTTTTATACGTACGGGTGATGGCTAGTCTTAAGAATAGGCTCATAATATGCATGGTAAGCTAAGGTTATATTATATCGATAGGTGTAAGCATGAAAGGTGAGCAGCTTGCGCGTTCATACTTACCTTTCATCAAGCATTCTTAAATCGAACGTCGCTGGCGCCCTTAGACGGTAGATTTTTTTTTGGGAATTTCGATTAATAAGGAATTTTGATTAGTTGAGGTATCGTGTAATTAAAGGTTGATAGTTTTTATAGATTTTATACATCATTTTGATTCAAAAAGAGGGGGTCGATTGATATGAGCTAGTTAGTTGGTGAATCAAAATTGCTGTATAGATATTTGGTTGAGAATCTCTGAGTCGCCATAGTTTGGGAATTGCGTAGGATCGCAGCCGTAGGGATGTTTTTAGATGACAAACAATGGCTTAGAAATGTGTCAGGATACGCGTCTAGGTATACGCACGTGCAATGAGATAGATGCAACGTTGGGAATTTTTAGTTAATATCTGGACAACATATGTTAGTTAGGTGGTACGTAGCCAAGGCGAGAGTGGCTGCTAGCTACCCTGAAAACAATAGACAGTCCCGGGTCCGCGTAAAGACAATAGGTGACCATCGCCGGCCGGACACGTAGGGTAACCGATCAGCACAGATGTTATGAAGGCTTGGGAGAACCCAAGCTTGGTAGGTAGAGATTCGCGCCAACAAGAATTGGCGCGAAAATATTGTTATGGATTTGGTTTGATAGAGAAGAGACTTCGCGGATTGGATAGAGTGGTAGTAGGTATGTTGATATTAGAATGAATTATTGTCTCCAAATAAATAGATGCTCAGGCAGGAATGAATAGATCGTAGGTAGACAAGTACGATAATGTTACATAGTAGGTATTAATTGGTGGTCATATGTTAGAATAAAATAGAGTCGTCGTTAGAATAAATAAATAATGATTGATGGAATGGTTATTAAGTAAGTAGGTACATGACAATTGCAACGTAGAAGTACATAGGATAATTGTAACGTAAGAGAAAATGTATGTACCTAGTATTAAGATTTTTTTCCTAGCGCACACACACACAAGAAGAGAAACAAGGAGGAAATATCGGACGTCTCGTCTAACGCAATGCACCCCGGAAGAAAGAAAAGGATACAATATCGCAGCTCTTCATCGACGTATTTAAGAACGGCTGCGCGCCGCGGTCAAGCCCTTATTCTCTATCATTGCTCTTACGCGCGCATAGCCTGATTCTGACATTCACTCTGAATTGCACTTGGCTCGTAATTTGGACACACGCACACACACTGCACGCAACGGAAGGATATTTGACGACCACGACATTATTGAGACGCCCAGCGAGGATTAGAAGCCATCCACTACTGAAGGACGACACGACGCTGCCATTGAAGGAAGGAAGATCGCCACGTTATTGACACCAGCCTTGCAGGAGACTAGGACTGGACTTCGGAGAAGAAGACGACATCACAGGACGGGAACTGACCAACCACGGAAGCACCTGGATAACCCACAGAGAGGACCCAGCGTGAGGAGACAGGACAGAAGACGCCGAGGGACCCACAGAGAGGACTCGAGTGAATTATAGTGTTAGTTAATAGTGATTCTGAGCTCAGAAAGGTAGTCGTCACTAGGATTTTTAAGGTCAGTAATTTTTATATGTCTGTAAAAAGCGAAAGCCATCCCGCCGAGTAGAATTAATTATTAGTGTCCGCAACCCTTTGATTTTCGAGCAGCCGGAGCTCATAGAAGACAGAAGAAAGAAGTAGATGCCCTCCTTTTGATAATAAGGTTGTCAGAGAAAAGATCACAAACTCTGGTGGATTGGGAGGGAAAGGGCGGAACGGCTATCGCTTAACCTAATTGATTGTTATTTTAAGAAAATTAATATCACAAATACCTAATAATTCTCACACTCAAAGATTTTGAATTTCTTGTAAATTGATATTGTGTGTAATGATTTTTTTTGCTTCCACCGCGGAGCCACAATATATGTATTAAACTGTCTCGATTCTTTTCACTAAGTATATTAGAAAAATCCACCAAATCCTTATTTTATTTCAGCGCCCTAATTGATTGAAAGGAAAGTCTCATTGCCCCCTGTATAGGATATTCTTTTAGAAATAATAATATTTTTAAAACCCCCCCATATCAACATAGTTATTCTTATTAAGTTAATTAATTTTTAAAATATATAAATATATTTAAAAACAACTACAACATGTGAAATGGGTTCCACATAGTATAACGTAGGAAGGAAAATTAGAGTTTATAGATATTTTTTATTACATTAAAGTTGTTAAAAATAGTAAAAATGTTCAGTATAGGGCTCTTTTAACACTAAGCGAAATAAACTTCATTAGTTTTTTTCATAACTACCAAAATATACCTACATTAAAAAAATCGGCGAAGCCTTTTTAGAGCAGGGGAGTACGGTAACAAATACAGTGACACGATTTTTTTTTATATATTAGATTACATAGATCCGTCATCATTTCGTATAGAATGAAATCGATTTTTTTTAAATAGTGCGGATGATATGCCAAAAAGTAAAAAAAAAAAAAAAAAAATACCTATTTCAATATTGTAGTTGACATCCTTCCATATTGATTTCGCCCATGTCAACATTTTTATTTTCCTAAATCCTGGTTATATATATCGTAGGGTTTACCACTAGTAACATATATATTTTTATTATTTATCTGCCTACATACACATCATATCTGAACCCACTCTAGATTTATATGAGCCATTGTTTGCGAATAAATTTTATATGAATAAAAATATGTTCGCTCTATACATCACGATGAAAGAGGGTTTATTGAAGTTCAAATGTAATACATATAAACAAACAAACAAACTATGCTTTCTATTGTAGTCCTTCAACATCGATCAGTATACATAATATGTAGGTAGGTATGGATGAATTATTTATTATTTTTATATTTGCCTATGTGTTCAAAGAGGAAAAGGTAGATATATAGACGCAAGACTTTTCGGGCTATAGTAGTGTGAGTTTTAAAGTTCTAAAAATACCAGATAATAAATTGCCATCCTGATGCCAAATTTTGGGAAAAAAAAGTAGGAAATTTCCGGATACGAAATTTTTGGAATGATCTTCATTTAGGTTTGTAAAATAAACAAAAATTAATGAAACTGATGCTATAAAGCCGTTATTCCCACCTCTATGTACAAGTAGGAAGAAAAGCATATTATATATTTCTCGAAGAACATAGATTCCCTCCTTTTTTAGAATGCTTAACTGTAAAAACAAGGTTCTTTGGCCGTTGAATAAAAATTAAGTGATTCCTTGGCGCCTATATCACTAAATGCGCTACCGTTCACGGGGCGTTCTCAGGGGAAAACTTGCCAAACTACCTACTTAGTTCTTACCACACACACACGCACCTAGTCGCGGGTACCTACCGATCCACCCTTCTTAGTTTAGAAGAAACATCTTTTATTTTTATTTCGGTTGAACTTTTAAAAGAAGTTTTCAAATAGAACATAAGATTAAAAAAAGCGTTGTGTTTGTAAGAATATATAAATGTAATACAATAAGAATAAACAAATAATAAGCTAAATCCTTATTTTAACACAATTTTAAGACATATGTCACATCACTATAGATGGCATATTTCCCATTCTTATTACGTTTCTTAGTGTCTTGCACGCTATGTAGCGATACGTTGTCATCTCAGTTGTCCGGAAAAAAGGCTTGGTTCTGGAAGTATCTATACTTAAGCAAGATTTGCTATCTTTTCTTATATACCCATGCTTACATTTCCTTTTAATGTCTTTCAGACATTCTTTCTAAATTGATATCTTGTTTGCTCTTTAAATAACCAAAATTAGCACTCAGAACTTACATAAATAGGCACCAAATTTATTCTTCACCACACACCACTCTACGGCCACTAAGAAAAGAAAATAATTTTAAAATAATCTTCTATGGTTTATTGCAAAATAATTCGTTTCAATAGGGTACGACTTTGGAATAAAAAAACTTTCACAGTTCACTGTAAAAAAACTTACAGAGAGAGTACTTATAGAGTTTTTTTCGCTTAATATATCGAGACATTTCCAAGCAGAACGTACAATAAAATTATAAGCCTCTAAACACCACCCTTGCCAAACAGTCAGTGGTTACTCAAATAATTTTGAGAAGAAAATGGGTACGGCAATTCACGAAAAAAAAACATTCTTAGTAAAATGTGTCTTATTGGCGAGCTAGATTGACTCATACCGTATTTTAGATCAAATGTGTAGGTTTATTTATCCATTTTCCTAAGTAATATACTGAAATTTTTTTATCAATTAAACTCGTGACACAATTTTACAACATACCTATGTTTATGAAGGAAATAAATATAGTGTATTAACCCTCCATTATTACAAATGAATATTTTTTGCGCCCACATTTATTAGAGTGCTCCACCCCAACGGAGTTCATAAAAATAGTTATTGATTATACTTTCAGCTGCTTTTGTTTCGTTCCAGCTAACCGATATGCCAGCATACAATTCCAATCAAAATTTTACTACAAAATTATGTTACAAATCCCGACCCAAATGTATGGGAGGGAATATGTTTTTATATTATTATCTTCGTATCTTTGTTTGTTATTGCGCAACATAACAGAGAGTATAAACTTTGAGAATTACAATAATTTATTACAATCAGCAAACAAATCCAACCGAACGTATCCAATATTATTACGATATAAAATCCCCTTGTCTTGGGTAGCTACTGTAGCTACATTAGTTTTTTCTTCATCTGAATCGTGATTTTAACAATATTCAGCCAAATCGTCTTACAAAACCAAACCTCAAGTAGGTACCTAATACATTATCACTATTAATTTGACGACTTTTTCGACCGATTTCATAATTAATTTGATATTTTAAGATATAATATGTCATGTAATTATCTATGTTCACTTTGTGAATACAAAAACATAATACATTGAAATATTTGACACTATAATCATAAACACCATGAAAATCAGTTCAGCCGTTCTCATTTTCTACCTACAAAGTTTTTCATTTTCATTATATCTACCTACTTAGTTATAGGTGCTTTCTGTATAGAGCATAGGTAGTCGTATTGTACCTATAAATAAATTGTGTAGTATACACCTACTTCATCATAATATGTATGAAGGTTTTAATTTTGTTAATGATTGAAGTTTGTTTTGTTTGTTGCAAATATAATTAAAACAAAAATAAATGAGAACATTAATTAAACGAAACCACAGCGTTTATGTACTCTACTACATATTTCCAAACTATTTGCTATTGGGA
The DNA here is from genome assembly GCA_963576905.1 of Mystacides longicornis. Taxonomy (NCBI): domain Eukaryota; kingdom Metazoa; phylum Arthropoda; class Insecta; order Trichoptera; family Leptoceridae; genus Mystacides; species Mystacides longicornis. The sequence goes on along the minus strand of OY756433.1, from coordinate 16,300,752 downwards.
TATGAATATCCGTATTTGTTGTAGGGACATCGGCTAATACAGTTCTGTTGATTCCCACCGCTTCCTACCATGAGAGCGCCCATCGTCAGGGGATGACGTTGATTTTATACCGCAGATAATTAAACGTATATACCAGTCTGTTTACACAACGACCAATCTGGTTTTTGTGAAGCTACTAGAAAGAAAGCGTATTTAAAAAAATACAGTCTATTTACTGCTATTTGGAGTATTTTGCAAAGTTAAACTGAACGTAAAACAAATAATTTCCTTCATTCTATTCATAAAATTGGACACGGTATTTAGTTTCATTTGAAGAAAAAATCATTGTACATAATTACCATTTATTCTGTAGTTAACCTTGTTGGTTCAACTTATGACTTTTGAACTAGCATATTATTGAAGGTAGTGAGTTTGGAGCCCTGTGTCGACAGCCTTTCTTGATAATCATCAACCGAGTCTACTTGTGTTACTTTTGGATTTGGATGAATTCATTTTAAAAAAATTACATCTTTGTCTTTAACTAGCACATTTGATGATTTCGTTTGTTTTTTATTACTGTCAGTTTAAATGCAAAAACTTTGTCATCCTGCGTTTGAATTCAATAATTTAAGCTCGGACTTTTTGATCCTTTGATTTAATTCTATAAACCCAAGCTAAAAATTCGGACTTCGTGATACTGAAACCGTGATATCCATAACTTTTGTATTCGTCCTATTAGGTACCTACTTTGATAATGGCTTATTTTAAACCTGAATTCTTTATTTTACATTTACTGCAATTTTATATCCGTTTCAGTTTTATTAAGTATCCTTTTTAGTAAATTTTATGCAAAAGCGAGTACTAGGTTTCGATAATCGCGAACTCATTTTGATTGGACGAAAACTTTATAACTAACGAAAAGGGTGCATGTAACAGTAGTTGATCGAACAGAAATCTTTCAATTTTCCGATCGTTCAAACGTTTTTAGTCAGATAAGGTGAAATTTCCCGATGTTTATAGACTGATATATATTATGTTGAAATATGTCTTGGTCTACTTATTTTATTGTGTACAATCTTATATCTAGAATCTTTATTGTGTATAATCTTATATCTGGAATCTTTATTGTATGCAATCTTATACCTATCTAGAATATTTATTGTGTAGGTACAGTCTTATATCTAGAATCTTTAGTATGTGCAATCTTATGTCTATAATATTTATTGTGTACAATCTTATATCTAGAATCTTTATTAAGAATGATATGTTTTCATCCAAAGTGGACAAAAATGCACATCTACATCTTTCACACTAAGCTGAGGGTTTGATATAAAATATAAAGGTACCTACCTGCAACACTGTTCTCTCAATATTAATACGAATTTTAATTGAGCCTTAACAAACATCAATAAAATACTCCCAGCCAGGTTTTTAAAGCAATGTTTATCTAGTTTATATGTAATCGATTCAGAATAAACAAATACTATTAATTTAGAGTTTCCAGTTGATTTTATTCGCGATAGATCTCTTTGAAGTGTTCAAATTGTACCGACGTACGTACGTTTACTAATACTTTTATTATAAATGTACATTCGGGGTAGAAACAGCACCCCATACGTTAAATATCCATATGTATTATGTAGCGATTTTCCGTTATATTAAGTAAAAGGTATCAATGTCACATCACTCTCGGAATAAAAAGAGACGATTCAGCAATAACTATAAAATTCACGGTCACACATATAATTTGGCTCTTTGTTAGAGAACAATGCCTCATTATGCGTACACAGCTAGTACATAATAATAATATATGCGTACGCAGCTAGTCTTATATAGAACTCCTCTGAACACTGACAGACTAACGCTATGACATCATATCCGCGAGCCACACATATACACATTTGCGTAATTTCTGTTGTTTGAAGCGTTTGGATTGGTGGATACACACAATATCACACACACACACACACACACACACATCGGTGGCAGAAAAGTGAACTTTTCCAGGATATTAATTAGCTAGGACCGATTTGTCTAATTTTGATTCCAAAATATTCGTCAAAGCTCATAGTATTATTAACGGTACGAAAATTTGGCAAAATTACGAAAAAAATAAAGAAAACAACAATTTTGTTTTCCCAAACAAAGTCTTCATGCATGAGCCTTCATAGGTCATAACCAATAATCGTTATTTTTGGTTGTAAAGTAGGTAGGTAACCTTCTTAGTATACTTTTTACCCTATAATTAAATTCCAATTTTGAAATTAATATGACGTTTGACAGACACCATCAATCGTTTCATATTTGGTCATAGAGTATAATAATACTACTTAAAATAGAGTGGCAACTCGAGCGTTTTTTTGTAGACTGGGTATACAACGCCATATTTTGTTCATTGTACTAAAATAACGCGCATGCGCGCTTTCAAATCTTATACCCCTCTATATATTCAATTTTATCCTTAACTTATGAATATAAAAATAGTTTCAAAAATGACCTACTCTATTTCATCAGCAAATATATTTTTATTTTAACGTAACATTTTAAACTTTTTTACACATTCAAGATTAAAATGTTAAATTAAAACAAAAATCTATCCATTTTAGAAATAGGATAAGTCACTTCTTTAAGAAACTATAAATATTCATAATTAATGGACAAAATTGAATATTATGTCAGTGTGTTGATGAATATTTTACACTATTTATTTTATGAAAAGGAATTAAAATTTGAGATGTTATAATCCATTAATAAAACAATCCAATAAAATAAATTACATTTATTTGTTTTTTATACTTAGTATTTTTTTCATATGTTCATCATTTCATTCATTTCATTCAAAAATATCATAATATTTTTTTAAATAAAATTTATATCACGAGTGAAGACTTAAAGAAAATTATCACAAAACCTCCTATTTCTTGAGATTTGTTCATCACTCAGACCTTCCAATATTTAACCACAGATTTTGCATTAAATTACGAGACAGATCGTTCAAACATCGCTGCACTGATGAAAACAAAACAAAGCGACCTATATCGCAACACATGAATGAAAACAGGGAATAAAGCGTCCAAATATCATACAACGACACAAAAATATACATATCAAGCTTCGAAATATAAAGAAACTGACACATGGTGAAAAAATATATACTCGCGGAACTAAATCAACAACTTCTTAACATCTCAATCAACAACATCTTAGTAACCCAATCAACAGTTTCTTAGCAACAATCAACAACTCCTTAGCAACTCAATAACAGCTGCCATGCGGCTGCGCGGCTGTAGTTCCAATAATTTCCGAAAAAAAAGTTCTGGCTCAAGGACCATGAGGTGTCAAACTTATCTGTCAAATATATTGTCTATGGTTTCTATGGAAGTTTCACTCCCGTGTATTTGGTGCAATCGAAAGAATGCAGATGGAAGTTTGTGGTTTTTAAAACAGATACATCTATCGGAATTACATTGTTTAAAAGGAAATTAATTTATCAATGTACACATTCGAATTCAACATCGATAGTTTTAGGATAGGAGGGGACGTCTGTTGAGAAATCTAGTATAATACAACAAATATTCACCATATTAATTTGTGAAGACAAGAACTTTAGATACCTCTTTACAGCCATCTTTATCTATACTACACTACTTACTACTGGTTAACTTTATAATGTATGTCTATTGTGTTTTGCCAACTATTTTGTTTGTGACTATATTGTAATTGTAAAAGGCCACGGCCGTATATTTATTGAAAATAAAATAAAAATAAAATAAAAATAAATACTAATATATAAAGAGGAAAGATTTGATTATTTGTTTGTTTGCATCGAATAGGCTCCAAAACTACTGAACCGATTTGAAAAATTCTTTCACTTTTGGGAAGCTACACTATCCCCGGTGAACATGGCTATATTGAATTTCCAAAAAAAATTGGGAAAACTACGAAAACTCCAATAATGTAACCCAAGGTGTAAAAAAATTTCCTAAAATATTCTTTTTATCGCGAACGCTGTGAAAACTATTGATGATAGAATAAAATAATGTTCTACAATTTTGTAGAAGACATAATTATTTACAAAAAGTATCGCGACAGCATATGTCTAACTATTATAGTTATGCCACAATAAGTGTTCTTTTATTTAAAAAAAATCAATAAAATGTCACCTCTAGAAAAGGCTCTTTATTGGTATCTTGGTAGTACTCCTTATTAAAATAAATTAGTTCATATTCAAGTCTACTTCAATATGTTTGTATAACTTTTTGAATTATTCAATTCGGACATTCTATTCGAAAGTTATCACGAGTTTAAAAATGTGAGTATTGAAAAAAAAAGCATAGTCTCTTATCATCTCAACTTATCCGATGCAGAGTGCGTACGGGAGCGGGGAGGGGACTGAGGGGAGTCATGTCAAGTTTAGTAGAAATACCGCGCAAAGTAGTCACGGTGGTAAAGTGACGTGACACGATATATTGCAATGCAATTATTCCAGCCCCCGTAGACAAATTCAAACTGGCGTTCGACTACAAACGAAGATTTCGCCAATGTATAGTGCGACAAAATTATCTGTCCACTGTAACAAGTAATAATAATAATAAATAATAAATATAACTTTATTGTGAAATAAAAAACAATTATTCATAGAAACATTGATTGAGTCAAAGGGCGGACTTATCCCGCAGGATCTCTTCCAGCCAACCCAGAAGTAAACAATTATTTAAATCAAGCAATGACACTTATATAAAAATATAAAAAGTGGACAGCTAATTTTCTTCCTACTCTACATTGTCGAAGAATTCGTTTGTAGTCGATCGCCTACTGTATTTTGTCTAGGCCCTCTGGATTAACATATGCTATAAAATATTTTGAAAAAGTTAGGGATCTGTATGAAAACTAAATTACTTTAAGTACCAATCTACCCGTGCGAAGCTGCGGCGGACCTCTAGTAATCTTATAAATTTAGTCGATTACTCATAAAATTATTATTGTTTACTGTCAACCGTAAAAACGGGCGACGTAGTCACACGGTGACGGGTATCACCTGAAACATAATAATAATGAAACGTAGATGAGATGAGGATAGTATCAGCTCTTTTCTCCCAGCGCTGGAGGTAGCCAGGGGTGAGTTGTAGGCACATTGGTGTAATATCATCATCCACTCCCAAAGGGGACGAATAGGCGGTTCGGATTTAATGGAAATAAACCTCTTTTTGGTAACACGGCTGTGAGGCCATTTATTTCAATTGTTGCGACTGTTTTATTCGCCATAGAGGTACGTTTAATGAATAAAATCGCGACTCTATATTATGATTTGATCGGTCATCCTGCACTCGCTCGTTTATAATTCCCAATTGTTATTACACCGGCCTTGTCCGAAATCAACCGGAGAGATTGGATACAGACAATTCCATTTGGTTAATTACAATTACCTTTATTGTTGTGCTCACCAATAGGCAGACAGACTTACCACTACTGTTGTAACTGATCTGGAGCCCAAACCAATTAAGTGTAATGAAATGGCCGCCAACGGTGTCGATCAGTCGGTGTTCCCATAGTAACAACGTTCAAACGTCAGCTTTTTACGTTGTTGCCATGGAAACGCTGACCAATCAATAACGTTGGCGGCCATTTTATCACACTTGCCCCTGATGGTACCACCGTTGGTCACCTAGAATGTCAAGTCACATCCCACAAGACACGATTATCAGCTATATAGAGTTAAGGCAATGTATTCCTTTACAAAACTTGATTCCTTTTAACTGAAATGATTGCATCAAAATATTTGATTGGTTATTTCACATTTTTTTAAACACCCTGACTAATTTCTCAGGCACGTGGTCGAAGGTGACAAAAGAAAACAACAGTCAGAACATTTAATGTTCAAATGCCTTTTAACATAACTCAAGGTGCGTTCTTGCGAATCATGTTAAGGAAAATAAAACTGTGTAAAAGTGCTAAAATGTGTATTTAATCAAATTTTATAATAAAAATTCGTTCATCAATGTTGTAAAGTTTTCCTCATGCGACATTCATTCATCACAATGACATCCCTTCCTCCTTTATGCCCTCTGTTATATTAAATTTGTATATACTGCTTCCGTGCTTTGCTTTACATTCTCACATTTCATGCCACACATCATCATTATTTATATAACATTCTGTGATTGCACGGCTCTGTCCGGCACTTTCGTTTAGCAGAAACATCCTCATGTGATCTTCGAGGCCCGCACGAAGGCGAACAAGGGCTGCGCGAACTCTGGCAACTTAGAATGGCGAATGAAGAATCTGCGAAGGACCAAACACGTGGGACCTGCCAAACTTGTGGACGACACTGCTAGCGAACCTCTCCTACACAGGTGAGTAAATTCTTTAATTATTTTCCCTCAGTGGACTGGTCTTAATAGAATTATCTTCGTTTTATGATGAACAATTTTAACTAACTGTATTAAAAGTTAGTAATTCAATTGTGAGGGACTTCAAACACTTTCGTTTGGGTAAATTAAAATTTCATTTTCACGTTGAAAAAAGTTAGGTACAAAACGTAGTGGTGAACTTTCAAAAAAATTTTCAAAAATGCTAACTGAGATTGATCATTGTTTTCATTAAAGTTTTATTTAATAATTAACCTTTGATATTTTTCAAATCGCAGGTTCAAGCGGGCTTTTAAAACAAGTCCACCCACAACATCAGCATATACGCGAAGTTGGAGGGATTCTGATTCGCGCGGGCATACCAGCACTGAGCACGAGGCGCTCTTCCACGCCGCGATGCGAGGAGCGTCGATGTTCGCAGAGACGCCAGAGGATGTGGAGCCCACGGCTTCGTCCGAAGAGAAAGTGCGGTCGAAGAGGGATGTACGAGAGGCCACTAAATATATAGAAACCGCTTTAGTAATAGATAAGGCTATGTTCGATAAAAGGAATGGCAGTACGCGGGCCGAAGTTGTACACGACGCCATTCAAGTAGCGAACATCGCTGATTTAGTAAGTAGTGAACTTCAATTATTATCCTTAATAAAACTTATATTTTACTATACGTATTAGCTTCAAAATATTTCAAGTTCTTATTATATAATATTATCTTCCTCGATCACAATAGTAAAATTTCATCGTAAGAAGGTAAATACTATTAGGGTGTATGGCATTGTATTTGCCTTAAAATTCTAAGAGATTTTTACCCTTATGGGATTAAACTTCCAAGAGGCACGCGACTTCTCAAATAAATTCCACGATATTTTAACGGTAATTGGATTCACATTTTAGGTAAATTCAGGCCAATTTCAACGTACACTTTTAGGACTGTCTAATGGAAAATACATGTACTTAAAGGTTCCACACACACGCGCGCCATCATCCCTTATAACGTTCCAGTACTAAAGACGACATCAGCAGAGGTACCTTATGGTTAGGGGAAATAATATGACTTGCCTTTAGGTGTTTTATAGATAATAACATAAATAGCTAATAGGATATAACGATAGCCGTAACCCTGCGATATTGCTGGCAAGCATTAGGGACAATGAAACTATGAAATAGATAGAAAATAATGGCATTGTATTGAAACACGTTGTCCAATATATTGAAACCTTACTTTGAAAATGTTGTAACTAACAAATTTATCAACGATGAGTTTTTGATGTGAAACTGTCGTTGGAAATATTTCACATCAAACACTCGTCTGTGTAAAAAATGTTGGTTAGGTTAGAAGTGTTAGAACCTTTTCCATGAAGGATAACGATACGGGCTTTATGTTCAATAAGCAAATATTTGTTACTCTCTTTTACGAGATTAAATCTTAAGTACATTCTTATTATGAAATCAATTTAGTTAATGCTTAAGAAAAATTATTTTGGAAATTTAGCACCTGCTGTACAAAATTGTTCTCATCCGAAGGCGGTTTCGATATTAAGATGAAACGAAGCAGAACATTGTAATAATTTCTCCTGGATTTATGCGTTGTCAAGATCTGGAGTGGTTCCATCAGGCAAGGACCACAAATAAACCCTCATCAGAATAATGTCAACTTCAAAAGGATTTGCCAAGAGATTGTAATAATAATATCACGTATCCAGAGAGAGAAGTATGTGTATCTTCCCCGGTACATATATCACGTTACAAACAAATATGTTTTACATACATTATATTTTATATTACAATCTAATATTTATATCAGACGATACATGCTACAGAAGGGCAGACAACGTGCTACCTACCCTAGCATCAAATGAAATATAAGTATTGTATGTTGTTATTCTTTATTATGTTAGGGTCACCCGTCATCAAGTGACGGACTTTGTCGCAATGGCTGTTTCCGTTTCCAACAAACATTTGATAAATGATCATAATACATTTTTTGCAAATTACTTTCTGTGAGTTTTGAAGTTTCATTTAAATATCCATAGATCGCTGTTTTAGATCCGGTTCGAAGGACCATGTCCATGAAAAGAACTCAATGTGGTCAATGTAGTATTTGAAGCTATTAAAAGAATATATTATGATTCTGGATCTCGTGTTAATACAATCATTACAGAACCAAAGACATGGACTATTATATATCAGATTATTATTTATAATATAGGTAAATAATATTATTATGATATCCCCTGAGCCTCTTCCATTTTTGTTCCGTCTCTACAAAGTGGTGTAGCGCAGCTGATATCTTATTAATACAGTTCCCTTTTTTATGACGGCTCGCAAAGTATCCACCTTATCTTAAAGACATGGATAAAACATGAATATAAGTCGTAATATAGGTCTTATTTTATTTTATTTTTATTGTTCAAGTAGTAAATCGTTTCGTTGTGTTGTAGGACACCTCCCTTTGAAAACATTCTAACTTACAATTTTAGCTAAGAGGAGTGTTTTATGAAAAATGTCTTTGAAACCATTTCCTTTCCAAAAGTTATTTTTGTTAGTTAGAACCTTTTCAAATTAAGATGACGGCCGCCCTTAAAAGAAGTATGCTCGGTATGTACAAAAGTATTTTTTCTGATCGTTTGAGTTTTAAAATGTTACTGTTGAGTTTTAAGTTATACCAATAGATAATCTGTTTGAGAAAACGACTAGAAAGGTTTTTTTTTTTAAGGCCAAGTAAATAAAGAGGTGCCCCTCATGAGTTTCGTTGAGGTTTGGTTGCTTTTCTTAATCCAGGATCTAGGGATGCCCACGTCATTATTTCATAATAATAATTTAATTTAGGTACGTTTATATGCAAGATAAAGACGCATCTTAAAAATATATATCATATCCTTGCACCATCTATTGTCAGCAGTTGGTGATGAATTTAGGTTGATAAAATTTTCCCACAATTTAGAACAGATGTACCAGCATTACAATATTGATATCCTGTCAAATATGTTACAACTAATGACTAACAATTCATTACTGATCTACGATTTTTAAATGGAACAAATCACTACGGGCTTACGACCGTCTTCTATTGTTATTTCGAAGGCTGGCTTAGTGTGATCACTTTACGTTAACAACGTTCGCCATCAGGTGGTAATGTTTTAAGTCTTCGAAACACCTAATCATGAAAATTCTGGACATGTTCAACATGTCGAAAAATCCCATGTATACAACAAGTAGATATTTATTTAATAATTAATGAGATATAGAGATAATTGGAAATTATTGAGAACAAGAGAACAACCAAATTTAACATCAGTAACGAATTGTTAGAGTCATTAGTTGTTAGATATTTGTTAAGATCTAGTCCTGAAAAATGGTCGCAAGAATCTTGATATCCTGTGTCTATTTTAGACGTAAACGAAAGAGTGGCCTATTGACTAACACTTTTGTCAGGTCAAAAGCCCGTTATTACATTTTTAAAACAGTATTTAAAATTTAAAAATAGCTCTTTCAGAACATCTGCATATAGGGATAAATAATGAAAAACACTGTTTTTGAAACAATCATGTTTCAAAACACTTTTCGTTTGTTGACGACGAACAATAGAAGCCATTTCATCGATAAATGGAAAACAACTAGGTATCCTGTTTCCTTATTTCTGGGAATTCCAACTCCCGAATCAACTCTGATCCATTAATACCACTGAAATCCACGTGTTACTCGATTTCCCTTCCAATATTCCCCAATTTGCTCCCCATAACAATGCCTACGGTTTATTATAATTGAGTTATCGGCTATGGAGTACAGTCATAGGGCGTCCAGAAGGCGCTACGCAACTGCCCATAGGCATGTTCATGTCTATCGGTAATAAAGTCCTAACCTTCGTCGTAATTTTGAAAAATCAAAAGGTAGGTACTACGAGTATATGATTTTATTTCCTTTACACTTTACTACATTCCCCGTCATACACTCGTAATTTTTAACGTGCTTTTTAAATCACATTGCAATATTGGCTTTTAATTTTCTTTATCGCTCCATCAGTTTACAGGCTACTTTCAGATTGATATTTCATAAAAACACATTACTGCCAAAATTTAGTATTATAGCTATTATTTTTCACACATTGATTTCTTAATCTTGATTTGATTTAGTAAAACTTAGAAGATTGGACCTTCACTCCTTCCTAACCCGACACATTTCCTTTGCTTCCTTCAACAACATACCATTTCTCATAAAGGTTCGATCACGCTTCCTCAAACCATTCTTTACAGCCTCAAATGTTATGTATATATATTTGGTATTAATATACGTGATTATCAACTACTTGAGAATATGATTGAAAAAAACTGATCATCAGCATTTTTAGTTGGACGTCTTCCTTTTCAAACATCCTAATTTCTCTCGAGCTTGCTTAACCAGTATTCATTTCATCCAACAGTTCTATTGAAAATAATATCATCTCTACCTACATCAAACTTAGGTGATTGAGTTCAATTCTTACTGCTTTTTATAAAGTAACTAGCTTTCCCGACAGACGTTATCTTGTGGTTCTAGCCCGAAGTGGCCCATTTAATATGTACCTATAATGTGCACTGCGCCCCTGTAAAACAATACAAAATTAATTCAATTGATTTAAGCTAATAAAATACATTAAACTATTTCTGAAACATCCATATTCAAAGCTCTGGCGGGAAGAACTTGGAATAATGCGCTCGCGCACACACCCTACCTCGCCTATTACCATCACGAATGTGGCGTGCCCGATAATATTGTTGACTTTGTATGAAAATTTTCTATCGTTCGAATCGATGCGGTGGAGTAATGGGTTGTTTTCCTACGGATACGCCGCTACAATAAACGGCGGTGGATATGTCAGTTGAGAACATTGCCAATATGGTTTCCATAGTAACGAAAAACATTGTCATATAATTTTGCACCCAACGCATAATGCGTTGGGTTCCTAGGGAGCGGCCGTCATCTGACAAGACGGCGTCTTTCAAAATTATATGACAATGTTTTTCGTTACTATGGAAACCATATTGGCAATGTTCTCAACTGACATATCCACCGCCGTTTATTGTAGCGGCGTATCCGTAGGAAAACAACCCATTAGTGGCATGGGCTACTGTGCGAGCGTATGCGAGAATGAGAGGGAACTACCCGCGATGGCGTGGGCGCGTCATAGGTAACCGTTCCATACAAACTTAAATATTGTATTTTACATCATTTCTTATCCAGTTTTTAAACATTTTATTAGTTATTCTGTTATCCGGAGCGGAGAAGAATCCAATAAATCAAACATCAGCAGATTCTGTTGAGCCGATCTCAAGTTATAAATGTTCGCACTAACCCGACTTTAATTTATATAGTAGAAGATACGTACACTCTACACCTCAGGTTTACTCAATACAATAATAGCTTATTGGATAGAACCGAATTTATTAATTATATTTTCCCCTCTTATTTGAAGAGAACGTTTCAAATTTCTCGAGAAAGTATCCAATTTGTGGCTGTGGAAAAAACCTCATAATGATTTTCAAATAATTGTTAAACATCACTTCAATTTTCATAGAATCGCAATATTATTTTTACTACTATATTACGGGATAATATGTAATTTTTTTCTCTGACATTATAATGGTGCACTGAGAGAAAAGTAAGGGGGAAAAGCTCGTATTTCTTGAGTTTTTTCTCGTAAGAACTGTTTTTTTTGACTCAGAGTGAAGCATTGGTTTTTTCAATGCTCCGTCATTGAATTTTCATACGAGGTATTTTCTCGTACGGTTTACTGGAAATTAGCACGTATTGGAGAGGAATTGATCTATGCAATGTCATTGAATTTTTAAATGATAGTTCATTGGAAAAAGCAATGCCGTCATTGATATATCTAAGTAAGAGACTTTATATTTTCTATTATCGTACGGGAAAAAATCAATGCCGTACGTGGTATAAACCGTTACATCATTGATATATCTAAGTAAGGGCCTGTATATTTTCTAGTAGCGTACGAGGAAAAACCAATGACGTACTTGGTACAACCCGTTACTGCATTGATATATCTAAGTAAAGTCCTTTATATTTTCTAGTATAGTACGAGGAAATACCAATGCCGTGCTTGGTACAACCCATTACTTCATTGATATACCTAAGGAAGAGTCTTTTTATTTTCTAGTACATTACGAGGAAAAACCAATGCTGTAATTGATTCAACCAGGTAGCAGCCCCTTTCTTACCTATTACGTCATTGCTAGCTAAGCTCTCAATACCTACCTAGATCTAAAATATTCCACACATCCAGGTGATTGAGTTTGTCTCCTTCGTACTTCATACGTTTTCTCCCAACAAGACACTATGGAGGTATTGATGACGTGATGAAATTTTTGCGTCTCCCTAGATTACATTCGGCTCGTTTTGTGGAGTTCATCTAAATTATAAACTGATGAGTTGGTGATGCATAGTTCAGCATAAACTCGCCAAACAGCTGGGAGAATACACCGTCTTCTCAGGCTATCCCTCAGTTGTCTCACATCCCTCTGGATCACACATGTTTACCTAACATCTACATTGTGTTATTTCGAAACTTGATCAAACGAATTGTACGAATAAAAAATTATCGATGAAATTGCGGAAGTTTTTTTGGAATATTCTTCTTTATTAAGACATCACTTATAAAAGAAAAAGAAGAAGAATTTCCCAAAAAAAATCACAATTTCATAGATATTTCATTTTTTTCTTTTATATTTATTTTTTATCTTTAAACGGCACTTAATTTTTTTATGTCCACACTTGATCAAACGAGTTTTATGAACAAAAAAATATAGCAAAAATTGAGAAGAGGTATTGAAAAAACATTTTCATATTTTTTTTTTAAGTAAGATCACTTGATCTCAATTGAAGGTCTTTAAAATAAAATAGAAAAAAATAATTATTTCCCAAATAATAATTTCCAAATTCATTGAAAAAAAAATTCTGTTAAGTATACCTACTTATTTATAAGAAAATAGGTTGTTAACCTGAAGAGAAAATAAATATGAACACGGAGTTTTAATAATTAATGTATCTCTTTCAATTTAAAGTACCAATTGCTATTTAAACGTAAAATGTTTGTCTTTTGTTCATGTAATTCGTTTGATCAATAATTATCCAGATAACACATTGTATAGAGAAATATAACTAGGTACATAATTTGTAAAATGATTTTAGTATAAACTATAACTTTTATAAAGTAATGCGTAAACAGTCCTGCATCTACGAGCTCAAGCAAACTAATGGTAGATCTAAGAGGTAGGTCGATTGCGTCTGTTAAAAAAATATACCTACTCCATCTGGAAATTACGTACGTACTTGCGAAAACCCCGTACGAACTTGCTTTTAACAGGTGCCGTACGGGAGAAACTCAAGGGGCCTGGATTTTTTCACGTTATCCTTGCGAAATTCTCGTATTTACTTGTTTCTGTTGAAATTAATTATTGTCATTGGATTTTTCAAGTTTACTAGCTATTTTCCATTACCTACCAGCTCTTACCTATTATCCTATTATTTGTACTGGCTTTACTCAAAACCAAAGAAATAATGGATTTTACAACAGAAATTTGAATAGGTTTTTGAAATTGTACGGATGTCCTGGAAAAACTCCATGCTCCGTCTTTGAAAATACCAATGATGTTGGGTTTTCATATAAACCATCTCCGTAATAGAAAAAAACAATTCCCGTACATGATATTTTAAATTATTATAAATAGAATCATTGTTTTATTCCAGTTGCATTGGTTTAATCAATGACATACAGCATTTACATTATTTCTATTCTTACTGAGAAAAACGTAAAACAAGTAAACTTGTTTCTATCTATGAATTACTTGAATAAGTCCCTGATACGAGAATTTCGGAAATTCCATTCTTGGGAATGGAAATAAGCAGATAAGGTAAATTGATTATTTCAATGATAATGTTTTTTTTCATAAAAGTTTATGATTTTTTCTTGTATTCTGCGGTTTTTATAAAACCATTTACTGTACGTGCCTTCACCATGACGAAATTTCTCTCAGTGTGGTCAATAAATATTGGTTTGTTAACAATAATTATTGTTCTTTCTCATACTTATGATATAGGTACGCACTTTTTGTATAAAAGCAAAATCTAATATATCTTTTATAATCACGTCAATTCACTTTATCTTTGTAAAAGAAGCGGCAACATAGAATTACTTGAAGAAATTGAAAAATTTTGAAGCTAATAAAAACTAAAAATATAGAATTAACACAAGTTACTTACATAATTAATTTGTATTTATTTTTATTGGTAAGAAATTGATAAATAATTGTTGTATTTTTTTTACAGTATTTTAGGACATTAAACACAAGGGTATCATTGGTGTATATAGAAACTTGGCAGGGATCGAACCAAGCCCCAATAGATAAGGGTCAAGATATAAGTAGAGCTTTACTTAATTTTAATGATTATACCTCGAGAAAATTATTCAAAATCGACAAGGATACAACTCAACTTTTAACGTAAGTAGCATTGTGTTCATAAAGATTAACCATATATAACTTATTATTTTCATAACGCTATTTTCTCGTATGAACACTCCTATAATAGGTTGGTTGGAAGAAATTGCCCCAGGCAATAAGCCCGCCAATTTTGGTTTGTTATTTTTGTATATTCATGCCAATAAAGTGTTTATTATTATTATTTCAAATCATTTATTCATTAAATCACAATATATCATATGAAGTATACATCATTGTAAAAAAAAATTAATAAAAATAAATTAAAATTAAATACAATGCTATATACTAAATATAAAAATATCGGTATTATCTCTCATGATACATCACGATGTAATGTAATCATGAGAGATCTTCGAACTACAGAGAAAGGAACCTTCTTAACATCCTACATGAGGACAACAGAACTGCCTTTTGGATGGCATATCTGAGACCACAACAGATGCCAAGTTTCCCTAGATTGTCTTTAAGAGACTTAGGAATAACTCCATTCGTCGATATCACTATAGGTATTATGTGCGTGGTTGGTGTATGCCACATATCCTTGATTTCGTGAGCAAGATCAAGATATTTAATTATCTTATCTTGCTCGGCTTTTTTCAAATTTTCGTCATACGGTATAGTGATATCCACGAGATACGTTATCCCGTTCCTACGATCAACCAATACAATGTCCGGACGATTTGCGTTAATCGTTCGGTCAGTTTGTATTGGAATATCCCAATACAACTTTGTATTACTGTTTTGCATTACCGAAATTGGGGTGTACCTATAATAAGGTACTTCAAGATCGAGCAAACCATATTTCAAGGCAAGTTTTTGATGAACTATTTTAGCCACATCGTTATGTCTGTGCAGATACTCAGAACCACACAGGAGAGAACACCCAGACAAAATATGTCTGAGTGTTTCTCCTGTTTGGCCACATGCACGACATTTATCAATTATATCAGGTGCTTTAATAATATATTTTTTATAATTATTAGTGACGATGACCTGGTCTTGTATTGCACAGACAAAACCTTCTGTTTCGCTAAATAGTTCACCAAACCTCAACCATCCAGTCGAATCTTCAAGACTTACATGTGATGAATTTAAAGTTTCGAAGAATCGACCGTGGAGAGACTTGCCTTTCCATATATCAACCCGATCTTGTACCCCAATTATCGGTGGTGAAACAGGATTTGATAAATTTAAGGGCGTGTACTTCAAATCACACGCAATGAGGTCTTCATAACCCAATTTATTCCTTGATGAGATAAAGTAAGATTGGAGGAGGTTTATCTCTTTGTTATTCATGTTTTTGTTTTTATATTATTATTATTATTATATTATACACTAGACTCGTGCACTACAGAACCAGCGAGTCGAGGTTCTACGTAATAAGATCATCGATATGCTTCGATATTGAATTATCAGTGTACAATGTTCATACAAGGAAGTATTCAAGTGATCTAATGAAGCTACAATATGCAATAAATTAGTGGAGGAGCAGCCCTTTGTCTTATGCAAGGGATGAAATCAATATTATTATATGCTTAATGCTTGAACTTTAGTTATGTAATAATATTGATGAGGTTTTCTGCTCATTTCCCATTTTAAACATAATGTTAAGCTCTATCTATCACAGCATTATTTACAACTTCTTCACAAAAACTTAATATTACTTTATGACGTAAAAACTTACCAAATAAAATAAATAAAACAATAAAAAACAAAAAAAAATTCTGAAGATGGTCGCCTAGCGCCCAAAAATAACATAAATTTTTACCTATATAATTCGTAACAGACCTAATAAAAGAGGAAGAAAAAGAAGAAATTGTTATAGTTTTTTTAAAAGGTATCTACAAATTTGATAAATTCTAATTATTTTTTATTAACTCCGATAGTCTAGTGACAAAGACTTTACAGTTGTCGTCTAATGTTTGATTAACTAGAAGAGTTCTGGTTATTTTACAGGTGTTTTATCCTTTCTCAAAAAAAAAAAATTATTAAGGCCTAATAGTTTCTTGAACTTTCCTCTTCTCCAGTTTTTGTCAGATCTGTGTCTTTTTCTTATGTCAATCAATAATAATTTGTTATAATTTATTGTCTTAATTTGATATTATTTTATTTATCTGTGATTCTTTGGATATGAATTTAAAGTTTGTTTTATGTACTTTTATTGTGTCTGTCATATTTTATTTTATATATACCTCTATAACTAATTAACATGTAAATGGCCTTGCGGCATGTAAATAAATAATGGTTTCTTGGGAAATGTCCTTTCCTGCATTTTTGTCACAACGATGTATTTGTCTTTTGTCAGTAATGCTACTTAGACGAGGATATCCAGTTATCGTTTCATTTTTTGTCTAAGGTTCCTGCTGGTATCAAATATTCCGTTATTACTTTTTTTGTTAATTAACTAATGTGAACTGTTTACTTTAGCGGAGAAACCTTCCAAGGCGGTGAAGCTGGGATGGCTGTTCCGGAAACCGTATGTACTGCGAAATCTGTTGGGATTAGTGTAGATATCAATACGTATGAACCTCATCTGCTAGCTGGAACCATGGCGCATATGATAGGCCACAACATCGGGATGGGGCATGACGACGGCAGAGAGGAATGCTTCTGCCGGGACTGGCACGGCTGCATTATGGCGCAGAGTATAGTCGGCCTGGAGAACGTGCAGCCGTACAAATTCAGCGAGTGTAGCCAAAACGACTACATAGATGCTCTTAGGATAGGACACGGGATCTGCCTACTGAATAAACCAAATGAGGTGAGCTAACACCCTTCTTTCACATTATTATTATTCTTATGATTGCTTACTATTATTATCATTACTATATTTTCGTATTATCAACAGTAAAACGAAATGTTTGTAATAATTTATGTTAATATTCCTGTAATTTCTCTTAAGTATATTTTCATGTTCCTTCCCTATTACCATAAACTTTGATCTTCATAATAATTTCACGCTACGCTTAATACCAAATCATACGAAAAAAACGTAATATAATTAAGATTAAATTTATTATTATACATAACAACTTAGATTAAATTACTTCAAATACTTCGCTAGGTACTTTTTTTAACACCTGTAAGTTTTTGTACAAAGAATTTAATTAAAGTCTTTCATGACGGGACAGAATATTAATATGCTGGCATATTTTTTTTTTTTAGTAAACAGACTTACAATATTCCAATTTAATTTGGAAGGTTTTTTATTTATCGATTTTAATATAATTTCAATTCTTGGTAATAAATTTATCGTTTTTTTTTCACCGCCCCCGTCCGTATCGTTTCTACTGCAAAATTGTTTTCAAACCCCATCAATATCAATCAAATTTTAATTTCTTGTTTTCATTTATTACTGTTACCGTGGAACCATTTTATTGTGAGCCATGTTATAAGCCCTGTACCTTGGGAAAAGGATAACAATATTAGTTCCTTTTACTCCCGGGACGACTCCTAATGGATTACAATATACTCTTAGAAGAAATGAGTATTCGCCTACACAATGTTATTAATATTATTAGTTAAGTAATAGGTTTTTTACTTAAAGATCTCGATTAAAAAAATATGAAGTTTGGTGGAAAGAGAAGCAGAGTTCTACACTAATACATCTTATACAATACCGAGACCAAACATCTTTCCAGTTTATTTAAAATCTATAGATACTTAAAAGCTGAAACAGTTTTATTTTTTTAACCCACTGATCTCAGAAACTTTGCCTAGATCAAAATGCTTTCATCTGATAACCTTTTTCTTAGTAGGATTTAGGCTTTTTAAAATCGCGTAACGACTCTCAGAGACATTATTAATTATTATTACCTAAGTATATTAATTATGTAGAAAAAGTACACGAGGTGAACAGCCATATTTGCGATAGTCAGTTCAATTAATTAATATGGTGATATTTGGAGATTTTGTATGCTGAAATAGCTTTTATCGAATAAGTCAGAATCGTGTGGCTGAAAAAATTGTCTGTGACATAAGTTTTCTATTGTTTTTGTAAACAGTTGGAGGTCCGAAGATCTTGTGGAAACGGTGTTGTTGAAGAGGGCGAAGACTGTGATTGCGGAACCATCGATGAATGCCACGTGAAAGATCCTTGCTGCGATCCAATAACCTGTAAGCTGACCAAAGAAGCTCAGTGTGCTTCAGGGGCGTGTTGCGATAACTGTCAGGTAAGAATTTGAGAAGATCTACCGATATGTTTTATCCTTCATCTGCACTACTCCACTCTTATGCTCATTGTTGCTGGAAATGAACCAAATTATTCTATGTGTATCTTTTAAATGATGTTGTCCAATTTTTTTAGTTAGATATAATATAGGTTATTATCTCTTCCCATAAAATATGAACATCCCTTGTCAAATGATGAACTAGATACAATATAGGTAGGTACGTAGATAAATATTTTAAATTTAAATGTCAGAATGTGGTTAACGCAAATATGTACATAGGTACCTACCTATTCGTGCGACTACCTTTACAAAAATTCATGCCAATTTATTTTATTATGAGTTCGACAAATAACTGTTTTTATCTGCAAAATAATTACAATATGCATCATTGTGTATTCAAAATCAAATTATTACGTTCATTATTTTTATTATTTATCACTTTTCTCCTCTCCCGTTGTTTTATTTAAAAATGAATATTTAATTTGCAGTTGCGGTCCCGTGGGTTTATCTGCAGAGAGGCTGGGAATGAGTGCGACCTACCAGAACGCTGCACCGGAGACCATGGCGCTTGTCCTCCCGATGTTCATAAAAAGAACGGACAGTCCTGCGGGGCGAACACTGGGTACTGTTTCGGAGGAGTCTGTCCGACGCTGACATTGCAGTGCGAACAGATTTGGGGAGATGGTGGCATAGCCGCAGACAAACAATGTTTTGAACAGTTCAACTCTAAAGGATCCATCAACGGCCACTGCGGGATGGACGCTTCACAGAAATACCTCAAATGTGATGCCGAGTAAGTTAAACTGCTATAAAGCAAAGCAAAATTATTAGAAAGTTGAGCAATAATAGCCTAAATCTTTCGTTAATTTTCGCTCAACTATCTAAGCCAGTTTATAAAAAATGACATCGGAAATTGCATTTTTTCTATGACTCTCATGATAAATCGCTGATAAACATGCTTATTTTAATTCAATTTGGTTTAAAAAAATAAAGATTTCTTTCTTAATGCACACTTAACGTTGATTATCTGTTTAATTTGATGCTAGTAAGATAAAGGTAAAGGGTATTAATGAGGTAAAACTAAACCGACCAATCAGTTAAAGTTTACAAAAAAATATAGATTTCTTTCTTAATGCACACTTATTAACGTTGATTATCTGTTTAATTTGATGCTAGTAAGATAAAGGTAAAGGTATTAATGAGGTAAAACTAAACCGACCAATCAGTTAAAGTTTACAAAAAAATATAGATTTCTTTCTTAATGCACACTTAACGTTGATTATCTGTTTAATTTGATGCTAGTAAGATAAAGGTAAAGGTATTAATGAGGTAAAACTAAACCGACCAATCAGTTAAAGTTTACAAAAAATATAGATTTCTTTCTTAATGCACACTTAATGTTGATTATCTGTTTAATTTGATGCTAGTAAGATAAAGGTAAAGGTATTAATGAGGTAAAACTAAACCGACCAATCAGTTAAAGTTTACAAAAAAGAAAGAGATTCAAAATACTTTTTTTTAAACAATCATCTTAATGTACGCAAATAAACTTTCGAAATCTTTCACGACACACAAACAAATCAGGTTGTTTCGTGCAAAACGAATTTATAGTCTGTCATGGCGGTTTAACCCATAACTCGCCAAGTGCCGCTAACACTTCAAAAATCTTGTTGAAATTGTAATTTTAGCAGTTTTTGGAGAAGAAAATCTGCTAAATTTTTCTAGTAAGGTACTACTGAACAATCTCGAATAAACCGACCAAATAAATAAATATAGATTAGGGATGTGTTAGTTTTGTGGTAGCAGAGTAGAAGAAGAAAAATAAAAACAAAGTTGATTAATTTCGTGAAGGGTCGTCACACGTCACACGAACCAGACACGATATTTATTAAACATCTCCTTTCAGAAGACCAATTTCATGTTTTCAGAAGGTATCTACGTACGTGTGTGTACTTTACACGGTTTTGAATCGCTTTCAATAATAGAAAAAGGTGTACTTTCTATAATATTATATCGCACCCCCAGATGAAAACTCCGGTAACTCAAAAAAAACAAATTTTTCATAAATTACGAAAAACTGATTGCAGTACATTAATAAGAGATATAAAAAAAATCTTGGTATTCTATGAAGATTGCATTATATACTTGTAAAATTGACTTATAATGTTTCAACCCGAAAAACATAAGTTGTTTTTTTAAGATACCTACCCTTATCGCAGCGAATCACTTTTTTGAGCACTATTTAGAGTTTAGATAAAAATATTGCGATTTAACACAACCTAATTCCCCACATGTAAAATGAACAATTATTTTCATAGTGAACATTCACCAAAACTCTATCAACTCGAAATTGAAAATATACTTACCAGATTAATTTCACATAAAGTCTTGGAACTCAAAATCCGTTAATATGCAAACGGCTTCAACCAACGTAAGGTCAGTCAACAAAAGTGACATTTCGCGCCATATTTTGAGAACAGTTTGTTAAATATATCGTTACGCGCGTTTTACCTCCGTGTATATAGGTAATGGAGCCAAGAAATTGAAAACGCTGCTAGCTCAAAAACTGTTATTTTTGAGCTAGTGGAGTTTTCATCTAGGGGTGCGTGCGGCACATAGAAGAAACAGTAATATTGTTGTCGTAGGGGTGCGCCTGTACGAAGAGATACTGTTATATTGTTTGATGATGAAATGACCTGTCAGTGGATATGGCTGAACCATTCATCATACTGAAACCAAATGGATTTCAAATGTTCCCACATCACTTTCTATCTCCAGTTTCTTACTCGGGGATACATTTGCGTTTTATTATTCTCTATTATATTTACTACTTTTTTCTCTCTCTTTTGAAAATGCACTGTGTTTAAGGACCCCATTTAGTGAAAATGGTAAAATGTTCAGTTGTTCAACAAGTACCTATGAGGCTCTTAATCCCAAAAATCGTTGAGGTTATGAAAATTTTGATTGGAAAAAATGTGAAAACAGATGCTAATTAGCAATACTTACTAGCTTTTTATTAAAAAAAAAACTTATTATAGGTTCTAAAAAATTGTTTACAAAAAAGGCCATATTTGGTAAAATCGAAATTAGGGGTGTGTTTGTGGCTATAAATACGAAAACCCTTCAATTATCTACATTAACTTTTTGAATAAAATAAAAGTTAAGGTTTAGATAGTTTTTAAAAATGTTAGCATAAATAATTTCATTTTTTTTTTCATGTAGGTACCTACTTACCGTAGTATGTTGGCAGTTTGAAAAAAAAAAATATTTTACTTTGAGACCAAAATACACTATGAAAATTGGATTTTTTGCTCATAAAAAAGGGAGCTAAAATCTTTAATCTTTATATAATTGATAAGATGAATTCAAAATATATAATAAATTATTTTTATTTCAATATTTAAAAAAAAACGTTCATTTTAATATATATATTATACTTACCCTCATTTGGCATTTTCAAGCCGAGGCGTACAGACTTGTTTTCCTGTTGACGAATTTATGGTTAAAATATATATTGAACTATCCTACCAACTAGGTACACAATATAGTAGTAAGCATCTTATGAAATATCGATGTTAGACCGCCTAAAGCGCGCTCTTAATAATTAATATTGAACAATGAATTGTTGACAAGTTACTATAATTCGATTTTTTTTTATTTCTATGCTCCTTCCCGATCAAATAATACAAGAATATCTCGTAAATAATATGTACCTAGTTTGCTTCAAAACTCTTGCTTTAGAACTGAACAAACTTTCTCCTAACAACGTTTATTGAAAGAATTTTACACTCGTAAGTAGGTAGATATTTAACTATTAAGCGAACTTTTCACCGGAGTCATTTTTTTTTCATCACCTTCTTATCTGAACATGTTGAGAATTCTCATAATTAGGAGTTTCGGTGACTTAAACATTACCACCTAATGGCGAACGTTGTTAACGTAAAGTGATCCCACTAAGCCAGCCTTCGAAATAACAGTAGAAGACTAATTTAAAAATCGAACATCAGTAATGAATTGTTAGAGTCATCAGTTACCTCCTTGTCTATTTTTCTATAGCTGGTTTGGATATTATGTGAATCAAGATTTGGGAAATCTGACTGATTTAACGTCATACTGATCAATTTGTCAGAGAAATTGATTCGTTAGAATAGTTAAAATCAATTTGTCAAAAAAAAACATTACGAAGAAAAACCACATGACGCGCCAAAGTATATTTCTCCCTGACATATAAAACAAATAAATACTATGACCATCCATAGTAGGTACTTTGTTGGTTTGCCCTGTAGGCTACTGACAATGCCTGTACCCTATCACCTGTCCTATAGGCTATACTTACAATGCATATACCCTGTCCTATAGGCTACTTACAATGCATGATACATGTATCACTTCTAGAGCGGCCTCTGTTATTAAGCCCTCAAAAATTACTTCGACGATGCTTAGGAACACAGCTGGGTGCCTTATGTCATGGTCTTTTTAAGAGCCGGACACTCAAATCACCGAACTGAGTTTTGTCCCCGCTTCCCCGCGCGCACCTCGTCATATTGTGCGTGAGACAGGTTGAACTTTCTTCTCGCTGTCTCTGTCATTTAACTACCCTGCTGACACAATGATATTTTGTTCATTTCTTTATTCTTAGTCAAAATGCAATCGGAGTCAGGGTTGGCAGCCAAACCATAAATATCAGATTAATTAATACATTTAAAAGTTTGTGTCATGTCAAATAATGGATATTTTTCAAATTGAATATAATGAATATTTATAAATAAAACTAACTTTGCAGTACATATTACAATATATTACATTTTTTATCCGAAATATAATCTATTGTAATACTGCAAAGTTAGTTTTATTTATAAATATTTATAATGACTCAGTATTACAAAGTTGAAAATAGTGTGTTTGAAGAATTAAATATAATGAAGTTCTATAAGTACTATTTGAGTTCGTATTCGTTGAGTGCGTATTTCGACGAAGTTGAGTGACATTAATAAGACCAACTTTTTAATAGCTTATTGAATAAACGCACATGAGTTTTGTTTTACTAAAGTACACTCTTCTCGGTAGGTATAGCCGGCGGAAGTTAACTTAAAGCATTTTCTACCAATCAATCGGTCCCGTCTAATCTAAGACAAGATTCAAACCCCGAGTAGAGGTTGGCTTCATTTAAGTTTATTTTCTTTTTATTTTTGTGTAACATAAAAACTTTTTTGTTCATATAATATATTGTAGGTACGTATGTAGTTATAAACCAATTAGGTACTATATTATCAACGTACTATTTACGCAATTTTGTTGATGATAGGTTCTTTGACTTAGCTACCGATAAAAGTCAAGAATTATGTGGTAAAAACTTATTATATCTAATTAAGATATTACGATAAAAAATACGTCAAAACGTAATTTTATATTATTTTATGGAAAAAAAAATTGAATTTAAAAATATTTGTAAAGAAAAAAATGTAGAAGGGAAAAAACATGTAAAAAATAAATAAATATAAAATTTTTGACAACCATGGATTCTCACAAATATTGCATTTAGCCCCAAATGACCAACATTAGAAAGTGGAAGGTTTCTGCAGAAAAAAACTACAGAGTACAGAGCGACACGTCCGCCCGCCACAACGTTCTCTCACGAATGAAGAATTTTAGGATTTGTATGGAGCGTATACAGTTTTTGTTTCTAAAGGAAAAGGTCCTAAGCGCCCAATCACTTATTACCGATTAATTGCAAAACTATATTAAATAGAAATAAAAAAAGACGATGGTTTTGAAGAAAATTAAAAGACACGCATTTTGGTATATTTTAAAGCGTTTTTTATTGAGTAGATAGCCTAAACCGTTATGATTTATAAAAATATAGAGCAAACTTTGATTTTTTTTTCTATCGAACTAAATTTGGAAAATATAAATTCAAATTGGAAGACTTGATAGCCAAAGCTCTAACTTAAAGCACACTTCCTTTTTTGTTGTTCTACGATACCTATTAAGGGAACAACGTTTATATAAAAACATGCATTTTCGAGTGTCCGGCTCTTGTACCTTATCATCCATCTCATTGATCTTGGTTGGTGTGAAAGATATCGAAATAATATTTGCGTTCACTGTGAAAAAGCTCAGATTTGAGCAACGTATTTTTTATTTTATAATTAATTTCAATTTTGTTATTTCTTTTGATTTCTATTTTTTTTCAGGAATGTTCGTTGTGGTTCGTTGCAATGTCAGTTGGGAAACCAGTATCCTGTCATATCTGGCATGGACGACTATTACACCAGAACGATAATATCTATGAAAGGGAATGAGTTTGAGTGCAAGTAAGTTTTACTTTAATTGATTACTCACAAAAAGCAGTATGTGCTTTATATTTCAAAACGAAAAATCATACTATTTTGAATCTTTTTGAGCAAACAAGGTGGGTCATACTGGATTATCACACACTCATCATTAACATCTGACTTACAAGGGTTTTCATTAGACGAAAGTGTAACGAAAAGTCATTAATTGCTCAAAAAAAAAATACAAATTCGTATATATTTTGGTCATTCTCTCCAGACTTAAGAGAAAAGATTTGAAAAAATGTGTAAACTACTAGCTTCTACCTGCTGAAAACACAAAGTTTTCAATTAAGATAAAATTACTTATAGATTACTTAAACAAAGATAATCCAATAATTATTATGTAACATTTTTCTAAGAATTTATTAATATTAAATATTTTTAATGTAAGTGTATAACTAATTAATCGGTGATTACAAAGTTACGTTAATAAAAATAAATTATCACTAAGAATTTAATCCAGTTTAATAATGAATTAAAACATAATAACTAATTCTTTAACATTTTCGGCAAAACATTACTGTTTCAAACTATCGATTATCAATATAAATCAATGTTTTGTATTGTCTATTTAATCATCATCAAATAGAGAATAATTTAAAAAAGGCTGAGTCACAAACAGAAGTAATCCTAACAAAAAAGGCTTAGTCATAAACAGAAGTAATCCTAACAAAAAAGGCTTAGTCACAAACAGACGTAATTCTAACAATAAAGGCTTAGTCACAAACAGAAGTAATCCTAACAAAAAAGGCTTAGTCACAAACAGAAGTAATCCTAACAAAAAAGGCTTAGTCACAAACAGAAGTAATCCTAACAGACAATGAATCTGACCGATCTCTAACTGAAGCCCCCAACCAAGCATATAAATAATAATGAGTATTTGTCCACATATTCGTATATGGACAAAGACTGATTCTATAAACTGCATTCAATATAGAAGTTTTAGAAATCAATATAATTCCATTGGTGATTTTTTTGATACTCAGGTCAACGAGTGGGGCAGCGGGTCATTTAGAAATACCCAACCATGGACTGGTGAGGGACGGCACACCATGCGGGGACAACCTTGTCTGCGTCAACCAGTCATGCACGAGTATCTACCCGTTTGTGGACCAGAGTAAATGTCCGAGTAATCTCAACAATATGGAATGTTCTGGACACGGGGTAAGTGGATCAAGAATTTGATTTCAACTATGAAATCTTTGAAAGTTTGTATCTACATATTATTATGTACATAGGTATTAGGACTGTACGCGAACATCCCAAGTCAACCTCTTCTACGTGAACGCACACTAAAGTTTAGCTTTGCACGAACATCAAAAATACTCCATAGATTTTTACATATTAATTTATTGAGAACAATATAAACTTCTTTTTCTTTAGAAAGCACTAAGTCGCTTGTGTGAAACGGGGATATAACTACCTAAATTGAGTACTCCTATATCTTTTCATTGCAAAAAAATGAAAGATTCTTTGATCGGTAATTTCGGACTTCAACAGATTGATTATTGACGAAAAAGGAATCTAAAAATGAAGTGAACATTAACAAGAAATATATAAAAATGTCCAATTTCACTTGTTTCATGATTTATTGTAAAAAAACGTAAGAAACAACCAAAGAAAATAATACATAACATGCCGTACCACGTACTTTTATGAACCAAGCTGTCAAAGGATGAAAATATTCGGGTTTCTAGGTTTTGTATAGAATTCTGTGAAATGTTTACGCACTTTCGTTTATTGTTTGCTCGAACAAGTCCATCGAACTAGCATTTGTGGAATCGCATCTTCGCAACTACTGCTATAAACAACTCATGTTTCTACTGTAAATTCACAGGTGTGTTCTAACGTAAACCGGTGTCATTGCGAAATGGGCTGGGCTGGTCCAGACTGTTCGATCCCTCAGGAGATAACGGCGGCACCACCGACGCACTGGGATCCTGTCACCACAGCAGCTGGGGGAGACAAGCCGAAGAATAATGACCTGGAAATGAAGATGGAGAAGAAAGAAACACCCTACGGTGAGTTTGCTTGCTTACATACACTTTCCTTCAACTTTCTGGTTGCACTAGTGAATAACTTACATACACTTTCCTTCAACTTTCTGGTTGCACTAGTGAATAACTTACATACACTTTCCTTCAACTTTCTGGTTGCACTAGGGAATAACTTACATACACTTTCCTTCAACTTTCTGGTTGCACTAGTGAATAACTTACATACACTTTCCTTCAACTTTCTGGTTGCACTAGTGAATAACTTACATACACTTTCCTTCAACTTTCTGGTTGCACTTACATTAGGAAATATTTACTCAAAAAATAACACTTTTTTCTCGCCTTCTGTATTCTGATGAACTCGTAACAATGGAATACACATACACAATGCGTTTGCTCGATAATACATATTATAAGTATATAATTATTATCTTTGTATTTTTATTTATTTTCTAAAAGTCAGAAAGTTTACCTAAGTAAGAAAATACTTCAAAGTAACGAAATGAAACGGAAACTTTGTACAATATTATATTAAAAGTACATGAGAACAATATTATGCTGGATGTTTAAAACAGAAATCTGTTTTATGTACCTAGTCACATATCCGTTTAAGAAGTACATACAAACTGTCAAAAGTTTCCGAAATGTGAAAAAAAAACGTTGACCGTTTTGACTTTTAATTACCCAGCGCAGAGTTCGCAGATAGTTCGAGCCAGAACTAATAATTGAATATTGTTAATAACAAACCGTTAGCATAGTCAGTAGGGGTAACAGTTTAAAGTAAGTAAGGAACAAACTAATTTCATTAATCACTCAATGGTTGGCCCCGGAACAGGGGGATGCCCGGGGTGAGTCCAGTTACGTGGGTAATTGAATAAAAGCCACCCAGCACCCTACACTCTGGTTAATATCAAACAACCAACCTGCCAATACCTATCACACAACTCTCCACCAGACAACTAGTACTAGGATAATAATTATTATATACACACCTCTACTTGGCGTAAAATAATAATATGGTAGATTGATATAAATCTACCTACAGGGTTATAGTAGGTATTAGTACGACTGTATTTTGGTAAAAGGCATTAACCCAAATCTATAAAATTTCACACCAGAAACAAAAAACATATGCGAACCGATGTATTAATAAAAATACAAAATTATTTTTTATCGTATGTAAATATGCTTTCTTTGCCATATTACGCAATTGAGGACTAAAAAATGAATAAATAATCGAGATATTAGAAAAAACATGATTAAAAGATTGTTTAACTCCTTTTACATCGCCACTGACATTTGTGTCCGCCATAAAAAAAAACATTGTTTTCATTCATCATGCGTCATGTATGTGGCCTAATGCCTTTTACCTGATCAAACTAAAATTATTCTGGCTTAAGTCCTTTTTGATAGCAGCGCTTTGCATTTAAGTCCTTCTTTTTTAAATGATTTGCGTTTTTATGTAGGTTATGAGTGTTTGCGGCTTAAATCCTTTTACCGGAATGTGTCTGAGACACAATTATTAGTTTAAAATAATAAAACCAATTTTAGAAAAAATGTGGATTTAAACTGTGGCCTTTTACCAAAACACATTCTAGTAGATAAATAATTCGTCCGATCGGCTGAAAAATCTCTATATGGGGCCTCTTTTTCGTTGGTCATCGCATCTAATTAATTAACTAATTTTTAGAGAAATAATTTTTTGTACGTCATATTATATAAAACAAATGTTGCACTGCTTTCTCTTCCATGCAACAAATACTTAACCATAATAATTATGTTACGTGCACTGTAGAATTGACCTCAAAGTCTGGTGGAACAAAGAGCGGTACAAAATTATGAGTTTGTTTCACAAACTGAAGCCCATTATGCTAAAAATACAAATCTAGGATGATTGGATCTATATCAATTTTTCCATTATATAGCTAAATCAATGGAAACATTTTTATGTAGGTACTCAATCAAAGTACCTACTTGAAAAACATATTCATATTATGTAGGTTATTTTGCTACAGTTACATAGATTAAATTGCAAACAATTTTATAGAGCAGATTTAAAGAACACGAGTCTCCACTCCAATCATCCGATGGATTACAAAAGTAATAATTTTACATAATATTCACTGGGGATATCCAGTAGTACTGTATGTCGGCTTTATGAAAATGCTCTCATAAGAAGTACAAACTCCACGTTTAGCCTACTATTTCCGTTGATAATGTAATAATACACTTCGGGTACATCCTTACAGCTTGCATTTCATAATACGTTCTGGCCCAGATACTCTGCATAATATATAATTCAGGAGTAAGCTTTTAGCAGCTAAGAACGGATGTAGATACTTACTCAAGTAGAAAAATTCATAATACGTACAACCCTTAAAACACTGAACCTATTTTGTATATTAAATTAATAATATCCCAAATACAGCCTTTTTGACGTCGGTACATTGAAGTACCGATTTTAGAGTATCAATTTGATAAAAATTGAGCAGACATGAAAATGGTATTTTCACATTAATTAATAACTTAACTAAAAGAGGTTTCATATTTTTGGATAGGCAATATTGCAAAAATATTCATAATAATGTAAGATCCAATATGTAAATGATTAAAATATGGTGTCCCACAGGGCTCAATAATGGGTCCGATATTATTCAATTGTCGTAGATGGATGATTTTCTAAACTAAGTTAAACATATAAATAAATTTTCTTATTTGCCAATGGCTTATCTATCCCTTTAACCGATACAAGCATTGCGAGATTCTTGCATGCACGACAGGAGTTAAAAAATATTAAATTTATTTGTTATTAATGTTGAATTTTTTAAAAAGTAACAAAATCTCAATGGTATAAAACTATTTAATATGTTACTTCATTGAGGGAAGAGATTCTCCTCAGGTGAGGCGGGACCTGTCGGCAGATAAGCTCTAATTCAGTTGTGATTTGTATATTGTTTATTTTCCTTGTAATTAAAATTATTATGTATTTTGTATATCTATTTTCTTTGCTATACTGTTTTTGTATGATTTGTAACATGTGATGATCCCAAGAGTCCCGCAAGGGACCTACGGGTTGATAAGAGAGAATAAAGAATTTTTACAGAAATGATTCCGTCAAACGTCTAAACATTGTTTTCTGCACTAATAAGAACGAAATAATAAGAAAGATGAAAAACCTTATTACAATAGATGATTTTTGTGTTGCATTGTATTTATATTTTCTTGTAATTAATTTAATTAAGTCCTTAACGACCAAAAAACCGTCCAAAGGTCGATTAAAGAGGGCAAGTCCGCCGCATAATTGTGCTAGAGCACTTAAGAGTAAAATCACCTAAACAGCCCTCTTGCTTTAATACTGTATTGTTGTAATGAAAGAGTTGTTGAGAGTTTGTGTTAAATATTCAAGAGGACCTGTTGTCGTAATTCCGTCCTGATGTAACATCACGACCGGGAGACATGTCTCGTTATCCTTTTTTATATTAACTAATTAATTAAATTCTTATCTCGCCATCCTGCTCGCTTCTTCTTTATGAATATTTATAATCAAGTTTTAACATTTCTCCACGGACATTTTTTGTTTTTATTAAAAGAATTTTGATGATGCCAATGAGACGCCACTTCTCCCTCCTTCTCTCGCGACTTTTTTTAAAGTGAATTTTTGTTATTTCTCCTCAGGTGAGGCGGGACCTGTCCGCAGATAAGCTCTAATTCACTTGTCCTTATGAATTTAAAACATCAAGCGAAACTTTTTTTTTGTATAAAAAAATTTACACAAAACGCTTAACACAAACGTTATGTTAATGCAATCGAACCCGTTTTAATTAAAATTGCATTTAGATACTAACATTATTAGCGAAAAGTCGTCATTGCCAAAAACTAAGAAATATTATCAAAATAAGGTATCGCAATCTTATATTCTAAAAATTAAACACTTAAGTAAAACGTGATTCTTGAATCAGAACAATTTGAAGTGCACTCCATTCTATTATTGCTAAATCGATCTTCGATCTCAAGTATTTCAGGATCCCTTTTGCGTCAGGATTCTATCGTTACCGCCCCTCTCACATTACAATGAATTACAAAAAATGCAATTACATTACAATGAATTACAAAAATGCAATTACATTACAAGACTTACAAAAAATGCAATTACTTTACAATGAATTACAAAAAATGCAATTACATTACAATGAATTACAAAAAATGCAATTACATTACGATGAATTACAAAAATGCAATTACATTACAATGAATTACAAAAAATGCAATTACATTACAATGAATTACAAAAAATGCAATTACATTACAATGCATAATAAAATTACATTTTTATCATCAATCTGGGCTACTAACTACACGGCCAGTTCAATGTATTCTCGATTTGGATATGAAAGAAAAGTCAGAAAAATCTCTAATAATTATACTATTCTAAGTAGTCTTTTTCAACCTCAATGCGCCCTTTAAAACGCACAATTTATCTTTTCAACAGCCTTCAAAAAATATTTTTATCATGCTCTGAAAAAGAAGGCTACAAAGCCTTTCCACTTATTTTATTTTTCTCAGTTCCGGAAACAAAAATAATCGGTTACATTGACGAAACCTTCGTTTGTAGTCGTACGCCAATTTGAATTTGTCCCTATATCAACTGTCGCAACTTCCTTTTAATCTGATTTCTTTTAAAATTTGATAGTTGTTAATGTCGATTTTAGATCCCGCGAACAAAGTTTAAGCCTACTGTGTTGATCTTTTTGGGTCATCAAATTCGTTACCACGATAATAAAATCAATCACCCTATCAACTAAGCTACCAAAAAAAATTATGCATACCTTATATCGAAGAGGTGTTTGAAATACCTCTCCATTCGGATTTCTGGGGAGAGGTGCCTGTCCGAGCGAGGCATCGTAGTAAAAAGAATCAAATATTGAAAATGAATCAAAGAACTGCGCATTTCAAGATCGGGACGTGGAATGTCAGAACTCTGTCTGACTCGAAGACTTCTGACCGCCCAGAGAGACGTTCAGCGCTGATTGACAGAGAGCTCATAAGAACAGGTGTTTACGTAATGGCTTTGAGCGAGACACGTCTACATGGGTAGCTTACAGGAGAAAAACTACACCTTCTACTGGAGGGGCTATCCTGCAGAGTCTAAAAAGAAAATGCACGGTGTTGGCTTTGCAATAAGAAATGAGCTCATCAAACGGTTTGACGAGGTGCCGGTTGCAATATCGGAGCGTCTCATGACCTTAAGATACAAAATATCGGATAAGCAACATGTATTTATCATTTCTGCGTATGCTCCAACACTAGATTCCTTGCCGGAACAAAAAGAACTATTCTATGGACAACTTGAGAACGTATTGTCAAAAGTCTCAAAAAAGGATCATATAATTCTGTTAGGGGACTTTAATGCCAGAGTAGGTACAACTCTGATCTGTGGAAGGGTGTCATAGGAAAAAACGGTGTGGGTAACATGAACGCGAACGGTGAATTGCTTTTGACTAAATGCGTAGAACATAATCTAATTATAACTAACACCTGTTTTCCCATGAATGATAAATTTAAAGGTACATGGCAACCTCTCAGATCAAAACATTGGCATTTGTTGGATTACGTTATAGTGAGGAGGGAAGATTTAAAATATGTTTCGAAAACGAAAGCGAGAATCGACATCGAATGCTTGGCCAATTTAAACATAAAACTAAGACCTAAATCCTTCCAAAAAACCAAGGTTCTAAATAGGAAGCGTCGAAATCTTTTGAGTAAATATTTCGTTTATTTAAAAAAAAAACAATTTGGTTTTTTTGTTTTCTAAGTTCTTCATTTTCCAGCAATCCTGCGAGGAGGTGAACGTCTTAATATTTCAATTACTTTATAAAATTTCGCTAATAATATTCCAGGCAATAACAGCAGTGATAACATGAGTACAGTTACCATGGTCTTCATCCTGGTGGCTGTTGTTAAAGGTGTCTTCATATGTTTTGCCCTGGTGGCTGTCTGCTACAGGTACTGTACCGGCTCCGTTCAGAAGAAGAGAAAGACCACAATAACCGCCACAACATTTACACACATTATTTGATAATATATTTCGAATAAATCAATACCACTAACTCGGATGCTGTCAGTTGGCCAAAGATCGCCTTCTTGTAAATTTGTTAACATAGGAATGATGAAAAGTACATAGTCAATAGTTTCTTACAAAAAAAAATACATACCTATCTATATAAACGGTGTATTATGCAATTAAATTACCTTAACAACTTGCCAGTTAAAAATAAATAATAAAAATGTTCAGGAAATCGAAGGTTTATTTTTAACCATTTTGACAACGAAGATGAACTTTTACGCTAAATGAACTTGGACGCATTTATTGTTCTTGTTTTTTTTATATTATCAAAGAACTTACATAAACATATACGGAATCTAGAAAATAAATATTCGAGTTTATGTTTTTGTATTGTGGACACAAAATGAAGGTCAAAATCGACCATTTAAAAACTGCCGCCCATCAGGCCATTCCTTACAATGGTTGGTTATACGGAACACAAAAAGAACATCTTAGATTTTGTCTTATTAACTTTGTACTAAAAATTCGATCCAACTCTCAATAATTGAACTATTGACTGATTTTCATATTTCACTATGTTCATGGATGTACTGTATGTTTGTTTGTTTGTCCATAATAAAATTACTATTCCTTTCCCGGACTCCTTAAAATACTTCGTAAACTTCTTTTTGCATTTTTTGGTTTATACTTTGAATGATAAATGTTGTCTTGGTTCAAAAAAAAACTTGAAATTTTCTTTTTGAATTCATTTCTTCCTCTGTGTCTTACATCAATATACTTTCGTTTTTATTTTTTGCCTCTAGGAAGGCACATTATTTTATTCCTTACTACATATGTGTGATATTACTAACAATCACTGTGCTTTGAGCTGATTGTAGAAAAACTTGATATTTTTGGAAAAAAAGGTGTCAATGTGTTAATAATTATTGTATTTTTCACGCTGAGATTTTGAAAAAAGCGAATTTTTGTTTAGAGTGTCACTAATAAAAAAGTACCTACTTATGTAATAATTATATTAATGTTTTGAATAGGTATTATAATTAATTTTAATGTTGTTGGTACATAATTATTTGACTTGATGTTTTGCAAAACTATATTCGTCTCTATCTACCATCATTATTATTTTTAATATCATCATATCTTTTTATTTTTTTTTTATTTAGTTTTTTTTTTTCAATGAATCGTGTCTTTTAGTTACGTACATAATTAATTTTACTTCTTCATGCGTAATGCTGATGATGATGATAACTCTAAACGAAAATGCGTTTGTAATTTGTTTAAGTATGATGTAAAAAGAGTTCGTTTCCAGGTTCTCAGCCTACCTTATCATAACCAACGCTAACATCCCCAAAAAGTTCACACGAACAATCAAAATTTTAGATCTCTTTGTTATTTTTCTTTGGTTGCAGATTGGCGCACGTTGTCGGGACGATTCACCTAATAATAAAACTATAAAAATAATAGTTGATTTAGTTTTGTTAGAGTTTTTTCTTGTTTGTAATCTTATGAATGATTTTTCTTCTTGTTTCCGTTGGTGAGCAGAGAACTATCATGGGTCTAACACGGTGTTTCTAGTGGGGATGCTTATGTCCGTGGTAGGGGGTGTTTTCATAACATTTGCTCTGATGGCTCTTTGCTACAGGTCAGTCGTAGTACACAAAAACTTCTCCCTGTGTCTAAGGTTAGTGGGCAGAAACAGACGAAGGTAGTTTTCACACGATTTTTATTATTGCTCCTTGTATTTATTTTCACAAATCACAGTGCCTATCATCATCATCATTATTATTATATATTTTATTGTTCTGATTTTATGTTTTCACTTATACCTATGTCTCGTGCAGTAGGTATTACCTAAAAGCTTTACCTAGACACTACTTCCGTAGACGCTCTGTGTACCGCTACCTTGACTGGTTTCTTTATGATTTCAATGCACTCCTTATAGCCGTATGTGTCAGCTTTGTACCGCAGCCCTGAGTACTACTATCTATTATTATTATTATATTGTTATTCTATGTTGTTTTTATTTTGTGTTCTTTGGTATTAACAACTTATACACTACAATCAATGATAATCTCTGCTTATTTTTATACAAATGTGTCACAGAATCAATAATTCGATCCAACGAAATTTCTTATCAAAAATATTGCAAAAATCAAAAGTTTATTGATTGGTAATACATTCAAAAAAAAAGTTTAATTCGGGACTCAAAATTGACTTTTAAATGTGACTAAATGTGATTACAATGTAGGCTTATATAAGTTTTAATACTAATCAAAGGAATATTGCGAATTCTCTACCATCGATAAATCCAATTCCTTTCAGCATTTACATTTTAGTACATATCAAGTGTCATTTTTTCACGAATTATTTGCTTTTTATTAATTTAGTTCTCATTAGCGTGTCTGTGATATCTGCAACGTTGTAAGCGACAAGTCCCCGAAACTAGATTTACTGAGTATAATTGATTGTATGTTACAGAGTATTTTATCAACTGAAATTCATTTTACAACACGTCCCTTGTACAGCAACAAAACGTAAGACTTCTCTCTACTTGGTTCATATCTTTCATGCAAATGAATTTTGGTTGATCTGAGATTTTCTCAAAATATACTGAAAAAATAAAAATATAAGCATGATTATTTTCCAAAACTTATTATTATTTAATTGTTATGATTTGGATATTATTATTTGTTGTATTTTGAATAAAGACAATAGGGCTGTTATTTAAGACACCACCGCTCAACAGACGAGAAAGGCCATCTTGTTTTAGACAATGTTGATTGTTTGGCATATTAAGTTTTTAAACAAAATAAAGGCATATTTATTGTTTTCAGTATATTTTCTCTTGCATTATTAAAATTAATATAAATTATATATTTCTTTTTCTTTTCAGTAGGTAAGTAATTGATTTCATTATTTATTTTAATTATTAATGAAGATTATTTTACAAATCAAACTTTGAAAGATCTATAATAACTGATACAATATTATGATCTTGATCATTTTACTATACGTACAGTGTGCGTACCACAATCGCACATATTTGTTTTTATTTTATTCACATGATGTCATGTGAACTCTTTGGATTAACTCATTGGACGAGTTAACTCTTTAAGTAACATTACAGAAAATGTTATAAATGAATCTTTATTTTCTTGATTTTTATTGTGTATCTGTTCTTATTGTATATCTGTTATCTGGTAGAAGAGCATGTCATAAATATAAATTTAATGCCTGTTCGGTGTCTTTTATGTTTCAACTAATTTAAAATTATCGGCTAACGAGTAACCCGTCTCCTTTGCCAATTTTTTATAGAAGATTTTACCTCGAGAGAAGAAGTATAAATTTGTATGTCTTTTACGACGTCACAACGAAGGGAGATGTAGTTACTCGCGAGTCTAATTATACAAAGGCTTCGTTCCAACTCTGCGTAGCCACATTAATTATTTAAATCTTGGTTGAAAAAAAAAACGGTTTTTACAAAAACACAAAAATGCTTTGTTTTAAAATAACAAAAAAATATACAACAGAAGAGTTGAAACGTAGTTACAATAATTGAAATGATATAAATGTGTATTACTACTTGACATAAATGTCGTAAATGTATTATGTACTTGAATATTTTAATAATCGTTAGGTGTGTAATGGATAACCGAGTAAAACTGTTGGGTGTTTCATGGATGTTTTTGAAACTGTCCGAATTGTTAGCAACAAAAATGTGCATCGACGTAATATCTACTGTGTGTTAGGCGTTGTACTCCACTCTTCCGCTAGACTCA
Organism: Mystacides longicornis; assembly: GCA_963576905.1. Classification (NCBI taxonomy): domain Eukaryota; kingdom Metazoa; phylum Arthropoda; class Insecta; order Trichoptera; family Leptoceridae; genus Mystacides; species Mystacides longicornis. The sequence goes on along the minus strand of OY756433.1, from coordinate 16,263,566 downwards.
CTGACAACATCTTGGTTAAAATTCTATGATAATTGTGCGAGGAAAGCACCTCGATGGTTCCTACAGACAATGAAGAGATGAAAAAATACCAAAGCTAAGATAACTTTTCGGTTAACTCACATCACTTGAAAACATTTTGTAGATCAGTTATTGTGGTTTTACTTACTTAATATATTCAATAATTATGCCCTTATAATTCTGCTGAATAACTGTCCTTGATTAAATTTCTTAAAAAATCAGTCAGAGTCCAGACTGTGCCATATTATTTTTTGTTATTCAAATATTTACCTTCTTCCAAATTTAATGTGCAAAAAGTTACAATTCTTATCTAATTGGATCTATGTTTTCTTTCATTTATTTTATTTTTTCATTTCAAATTTAATCCCCACCGGCATTTACAAATCCAAAACATTTTGTTTCGTTACTTTTTTTCCTATTTTTTGTTATCCTTTTTTTCACCCAGAAGGAAGAGCTCTGTTTTGAAGTGCGACCCGCCGTACCAAAAGAAGCCGATGATTAGGAATCCAGGAGGGTCCACGGGGTCCAATCATTCGCAGGAGGATATTTCCATCGAGGGGAATAAGCTGCAAACATTCACCAATATGCCTTCAACATTTAGGTAAAACACCAATCCCTTATTAATTGTATTTGTCACAACTTCATACAAACTTCATATTATTTATTAATACCATCTACGACGAGTCGAACACAAAAAATAATTGGAGTCCGAATTACACCAAGATTTGTTTTTGTTTTTTTTATACTTAAGTCAAACGGAATTTCAAAATGTCTATAATAATAAAATATAATAAAATGTTCAAAACATCCTTTTTTTATTTAGATTGTATTTATTTTTCTTAACTTAGAAAATAAACGTTAGTTGAACTAACACTACCTGCTAACTCTACTTCCATCTAAGTGTTTATCTTTTTTATTGTTTTTCTACTTTTATTCAACACCACTCCGTCTTCTAAACAAACGAGAGTAAATAACACAAATTGCTTCGGCTTCATTCATAATATTATTATTATTGTGTTTTATTCGTATATATATTTTTAAATGTTCACACTCGTTTATAGTTAATTAATATTCAATGTTATTCGCGCACGAGACATTCGTGTTATAATGTGCCATTTATTTTTAAAAGTTCACACTACTTAATGCTTCCAAAAACGCTTTTAATGTAGGCATGTTCTGGATGCTAAATTTTTATACTGTTTTGTACCTTTAATGTTCTCATACACCCGCTTTGAAAAAAGGGTATAAAAATATCTGACTTCACCACGCAACACAATATGAAGCTTATTTTTTTATTTAACATAATATATTTTTTTATTCACATCATAATCATTATTGCGACAAAAATAATATTACTCAATATATTTTTAAAAAAAATGACACTTTTTTCGTAGTTTTCACAGTAATTGATAATTTTTAAATTTTATGATCCCAATGTTGAATGTTTTTTCACGTGTTTTTTTTTTCAAAATTCCAATACGATTTGATATTAAACGTTAATAATTAAGTCAAAAGAGATTATCAGGATGTTTTTACTAAACCGTAAACATTTTGTATCTAGCCGAGGAGATTCTCAAAGAGTTTTGTTCAGGCCAAATCACATGGGATCAGGAAATTCCTCTAGATATCAGTAAGTCAAATGTCATTTATTAAAAATGTTACGTTGAATTGTACGGACATGAAAATACGTCATAATGTCTCGAATGATTAATGGTGTTTTGTCCGAAGTATTTGTTACTGATTCGATGAAAAATGTAATATAATTATAATTGCCGTCATATTAATAACGATAGGAAATATCAAAATCGTAATCATTCATAATACATCAAACAGAGAGCTTTTTTATTCGATTATGACGTCATCAATATTCATAATAATCAAAAGTATCTTTTTGTAATATAAGCAGCTTTATTCATACCTATCAGTTATAATCTAAAAATCTAGAATATTTAGAGTATTGTAAATATTATTAGACGTAGTTTTTTTTAGTTTTCGACTCACAAAACGCAGTTTTAATGGGTTTTTTTATTATCATTTTAGAGACCACAAAATGCAGCAAATGAAGAGACTAGGCATTGGTTCAGGAAGTGAAGAGGATCCAACGCATTCTGGTACTTATGCATTTCAAAATTTTGTTTGATGTTTAGCTCCATGCGTTTGATTCAAATAGCACATCATTTAAGTAGATGTATAGGTATGAATGGAACTTAGCGCGTTATATCGAAGCCCTTCTTATAAGAATGCTCTGTTTTGTGTGAGAATGCCCTCTGAATGATTCCTCCAAGTATGCTCGAATGTTCATAACACCCGCTTAAGGAGAATCGAGGCGTGCAAACGCTGATCCCTTTGGTGTCTTGTATGAAATAAAAAGTGGTCCAGTGCAATGATTAACGTGCGCTCTTCTAGGTGAAGAAGACACCGTAGCATTTATTGACGTAGCGCCCAATAGTTTGCCAAAACTTCCGGAAAAGGGGATTTTAAAGAAACATGGAGGATACGGAGTGATGATGAGTGATGGGAAGGAAAAATGGGGAGATGATTCCCAGTCAGACAACTTGGAAATTATGTCACAATCCGATAGCAATATGGGCCCTGAACTAATAGGAGGGGCTGGAACTATTTCAGATGTAGAGAGAACCTTAAAGAGTCTCAACGGATATCACGAGGATATTTTAGAAGCTTTAAGAAACGCAGCGTCACACAGAGGGTCCAATGCAACGCCTTCTGGAAGTAGTAGCTTACTCAGCGAAGAGATATTGAGAAAAACCTTGCAAGACTGCGGAGGGTACGAATACAAGAGATCCGGGAGTCAGGAGAAGGTGTGCGAGGGGCCTCAGACTCACACCGTCATGCTGGAAGGGCCTTCCGGGATGCACCACAGGTGAGGCTATATGCTAGTCACTCCTATATAATTTGTTTAAAACCACCATATACTGTATAACGGTATTTGTTTATGGGCTTTGCAGGCACGGTGCTGACGACGATGAAGAAGACGACGTCCCTCCATCGTGCGGACCCATACGAATTAGGAATTTGGAAGATTTGATAAGGCAATTAGAGCACCATTCGTCGAGGCACATGAGCCCGAGCGGCTCGGAGGACATTAGGATGTCGGAGACGGAAGCGGACAGACATTACAGACTAGACAACTCGGCCCCCTGCACTGAATCTTCTCAAGGGTAAGAAATTATTAAGTATCGCTTCTACGATCCCTGAGTGTTATTATTTTGTTTACTCGTAAGGGATCTCGCCGGGTAGACATTGGACAGTTTTCTTTTGTCGTCTTCTTTACTACCTACTGTCTCTCAACCTTGTTTCTTTGCAGCTTCAAGTGCCTCTTTTTCCGGGGTGTTAGTGACTATCATTTGTAGATCTACGTACGCGGCATCCTCATTTATTAATTTATGAGTTCCGTTGAGGTTCTTTGATAGATCTAGCCGAAGTCTACCCCGGTGGGTTTAATTTTAAAAATTGAATTAATCGTTAGAAAAACCTTTATAGGTTTTAAATACTTACATACCAATTGTTCGTAGGGAAAACGTTATTTCTTAATAAAATAATACAAACTCTGGCACTGATCGTTCCAAGCAACACTAGCAATCGAAATTTAGGTAGGTATTACCTATATCGAGTCACCAAAAAACTTTTATTCGCGCCAAGTCGTGTCTGCGTGTGAGAAAATGTCAAATTTCTACATACATAGAAACACATGCGTCTCGATGCAGAAATATTAAAAGCGGTCGGCTTCGTTCGGGTCCCGTCGGTTCAGCTCGGGTCTAGAAGCCCGACTCGCGTACAAAAGTGAAGCCGAAATAATAATTTCGACGTTTGACAGTTAGGAAGGCAAGAGCGCGTTGTATGGCGTATATTATTTCTTCTGTTGTTTCAAGTGTTTTTTTTTAATAAATACATAATTTTTACTTTTAAATAAGTGCAATTGGACATTTTTTCATTCCTTGTTAATGCTTATATCATTTCTGGTGATAAATGCGAGACTTTTTTGTTTATTTAACTTTATTTTTTACTTAAAATAGATCTTGCGTATGTCTTATTTGTTTGAACATTAATATTTAGTGTCATACGAATAGTTTTAAGACTGATAAGTAGTTGTAAGGACCTTAATTTATTAGTGTTTTTACATAGTTTTAAGTGCTTTTTGGACTCTGGTATAGCGCCAAATATTTTAAGTTGTGTGGTTCGATAGACATTTTGTTACAATGCCTACATATTGTTCGGCATATGGATGTACAAATCGTTTTGTGTCTGGAGGATTTGGAAAATTCCACAGGTAAAATAAAACATTTTGAATCGCATCACGAACTTTTTACTACCATTTTTTTAATGCTAACAAACAATACATTGCAGAATACAATAACATTGTTATTATCTTAAAATTTGCAATACTGTTACAGGTTTCCTGTATATAATGAAGATCTCATGAAAAAGTGGTTGATCGCAGTAAGAAGGAAAGGTTTTCAAGCCAACTCAAATTCCAGTCTTTGCAGTGAACATTTCACTGAAAGTGATTATTTATTTCTTGGTCAGCGTAAAAATTTAAAACCAGATGCTATTCCTTCTGTGTTTCCTGCATTTCCCTCATATTATCAACCAAAATCTCAAGGAATCGTCACCGTATACAGGTAATTTATATGAAAAATGATTTAGATGTATTAAAATCTTTTATTGAATTTTGTTATTATCATTAATTATCTTAAAATGTTTTCAGTTACATCAAAGTACTAACCCTTGTGAAGGTGCCGAACCTGTAATTATTTGTCCACCTGAAACTGAAAATAAAACAAAAGATGCCTGTGTACAAACAAATTTAAGTGGATCTTCATACAAGGTGTTGAAGCGTAAAGTCAAAACTTTGCATCAAAAAGTGCGTAGGCGCAACAAAAAAATTAAAACTCTTTCGGACTTGCTGAAAACTTGCAATCAATTTTGTCATAGGACATTTTACTCATAACAATTATGTAACAGCTCATTTCTTCTTCGTTAATTTTATTTTGGCAAAACATTTTGTACCAGATTTGTATGTTGATCATACCTAAAGGATTCTTGGAAGAAAAAATGGCATTGTGCACCAATATTCAAGTACATACTACTACTTTTGACCAGGTGAAACAGTCTTGACCAAGTGAAACAGATTCATAGTTTACTAATCTTTATATACATACTATGAAGTAACAAGTTTTTTTTATAGAATCTGAGCTCTTGAACAAACCCTAATACTTTTTGACATATCTAAATAATGTGTAATATTTTAAATCTACTTTATTTTGTCAACCTGTCGTGTATTAAATTTGTTAAGTTAAAATAATTATAAAGAGTTTTTAATTTTAAACAATTCATCACCATACAAAATTCCAACCCAAATTCCAAACTTTTATGTGATTCTATGTTATTTTGTTACGAGGTTAATATCAAATTATTTTATTTTCAAATACACAAAAATGTAAATTCTACTAATTTCAGTTAAATTAATGTTGCTGAAGGTGGACAGTTGTTCCAAAATGTTTTATAGATAGGAACAAAGTTAGTAGAATAATTATGAGGTGGTTGATAGACCAGCGGTTACGACGCCGGCTGTCGCACTGCTTCGTGCGGAGGTCGTGGGTTCGAATCCCGACCGTGTCAACCATTTTCCGCTTTCACGACACAAGCATTTGCTTACTGTGAAAGATGTCAAAAGTGTATTTGTGTTCACTTCGAGTGAGCACAGATTTATTAAAAAAAAAAAACTGGCAAACTTTTTTTAATGAATCTGGGCTCACTCAAAGTGAATTAACATATTTCACACTAAGCAAAGCTTGTTTAGTGGAAGTTGCCAGCACCGGGATTCAAACCAAGCGTTAGGAGTTCCTGAAAAAATAGTGTAAATTAACAGAGCTGTGAATGAATAAAGAGGTTTAAAAGAAGTTCATTATTATATCCTGCCAAAGCAATGCTCAATTTTATAGGAAGTTTATTTGTATCAGTACTTCGTCTATGTGCTCTGTAAACACATAATATATAATGCCCTTTTCCCTCACAGAAGACAATAATAATAAGTTATCTAGAATATCAACACCCAAGGTGTTGGTTATATGCGGCCGATATAGATGTGGTTGTAGGATTATTGCTGTTGAAATGCGTTTCCTGTGAAGTTGGGTAGGTATAGATGGATTTGAGTCAGTGGCCTGTAGTTGAGTTGGAGGTTGTGATATTTGATTGGAGATGTGTTTGTGGTGTGTGGGTATATATATATTTATAAGATTACAAACATCAACTACTACTTTAGAATAATTCTTGTTTTACAGGTAAAATGCATGCTTTTAAATTATATTTGGAGTGAGCATTACTGCACGAAAAATCTAAGAAAATGCGACATAATGAACGAGCACACGATTTACCCGAAAAGCAAGAAACGTCGCCAAATTATGACCGCAAAAATAATGATTAATATTAAGGTATCGTTCTTGCTGAGCACTGAACAGGTGATTGACGGAAGCAGTGTGTGGTGGATGCAAATTAAACAGCATATAAGTATCACCATCGCCGCCACCACTTATACCCCAGTCACAGCATATTTATATCTGTTCCCGGTATCACAATAGGTAGTCTGTGATCACAATCATTCTGTGTTTTGTGAATTTATAGTAATTATTCTAGCTGTGAAATGTGAATCATCACAATGACATCAAACTGTCAAAGTCAAGTTAGTACTATTAGATAGACCCGAGCTGAACCGACGGGACCCGAACGAAGCCGACCGCTTTTAAAGATTTCTGCAGCGAGACGCATGTATAGAAACAATAGGCGCAGACAATCAGCAATGTCAACATTTCTTTCATAGACAAGATTGTTCTAGCAATAACAGGGTGGCAGATTTAAATGCGTTCATTGTCTCCCCATGTCCAAAGTGTACCCGGTCTTCCATATTGCAAAGGAAAGGCTTTAGCGAGTACAAAAATTTTTGGAACTCTGCATTAGCCAAGAGGCTCAGAATAAAGGCGGAACTGCACTGTCGGTCACATTGCAAAAATCTTATCTACCTTTAACAGGATAACCGGAAAACTCCTGGTCCATTTATTTTATGTTTTAATTAATTAATTTAATTAATCAATACACAATATAGTGTTATGTGGTGACAATTTCGTATAAAAACACAATATTAATAATATTTCTTTATAACGAAGTTGTCCTCCATCAAGAAATAGCACATGTACTTAAGTATATAAATGTGCAAAAGTAACATAAAAAAATAAATGAACTAAACACGAAAGAAAGTTGTAAATATGTAAGTATTGTTATATAGGTTTATAAATTAAAAAAAAAGCCTATATAAATGAATTGTTAAAATTAAATCGTACAACTCGCGTGGATATTGCCATGATCGAACTTAATAGAAAAATGATTTTAAGATAGTGAAACTGAAATTTTTGTTATTGAAATAAACATAAAATCACTTGTTTTCAGCAGTAGATGTAGAGGGAGACCAGACGAGGACGCCAGATTCGTCTACGGAAGATACAGACACCCCTCGCAGAGAGCTCCTCCGCCTCCTCATGTGCCGCACACGGGACACTCGGGGCACTCGTCCCACGCGCCTTACCCTCCCCACCACGCGCTTAGGGCGCCCTCACCCGGCAGACCTCCTTCAGGCTCAGGCCTCAGAGGAGGCGGACCACCGCCGGACGATGAGGCGCTGTACGAGACTGCCGATAGGGAAAGGGCCGCGGACGCCCATAGAATTAGGGATCCTCAAGATAGTGAAAGGTAACTATCACTGTGCATTGATACACCTGCTGAAAAACATTATTTGCCCAACATTATTTTAGCTGATGTCCAATTTCAGATGTCTGTGTATCTTTCATAATTTGTCATCGTCTAAAAATCAAAACATCTAAAAAGAGTTATCAACTTAATAATATTTGTAATAATAACCAATAACCGTTCTAATATTATTCTGTTCTAATAACATTTTTGTTGCATGAATTAATTTAATGATCATACTGAAATCCAACATTTATACCTATCAGTAATATATTTAATAATATGTAATATCATCGTTGTGTTAATCTACATAATATGAATGTGCGCTTATTTTGCCTAGTGGTAGTTGGATTAATGACAAAATCCTACATATTATACTTTGTAAAAATGATGTAGTGCATAATGTTTTCAGAGGTTTGTCTTTTAGATTGTTTTTTTCATTTAGCTCTTAAATATTTTTCTCTTGATAAATAAGTACGTAATTGTTTAGGTGTTGTTATTTTATTTTGAATTGATTTCTACCCAACATATTTACTGGTAATATACATACATTATGATCGTCGTGTTGTATAGGAATAGACTAATGTTACCTTACTACTGTAGTAGGTTTAACCAAAGCATGTTGTGATAACTGAGCAGAAAAATGACAATGTGTAGCCAGATGTGTTCTTTTGCAAAACATTAAACTATTTCCCAAGACTCGCCTTCATAACAAAGCAGGGGTGTCCATCACCCCAATGGGCCGATAAGAACTCCCCTCAGTCTGCTGTAACGCTATGAATAGATCAGATGTTTGTCTAGAAAACATTATGCACGCAATGGCGACTAGCGCCGTTACCCCGCCAAGTATCGTTTGTTCTTCTTGTTATTTTCTAGTGATGAATTTATTCAAGCTCAACAACAGTTAGCCCGGTGGGCGAGTGAAGACGCTCTGCCGGCGGGGGCGGGGGCAGCGGGTGGCGGTGCCGGGGGACGCGACTACTTCCCCTCGCCGCCCTCCAGCAGCTCGGGCCGGGAGGACGTGACGGTCGTGCCAGGAGTCGGGACGCCAACTATGAACGCCGGCCCAAGGAGACCGCCCTCCGACTCGGACGACACGGCCCCGTCGTCATCCTTGTCGGGGGCGGAACAACCAGCGCGATTCCCGGAATACAAACACTGACGGACACAAGGGCGCGCTGCCGGTGTCGCGCCACACGCCTGTGACGGCCGCCCCTAGGGCCGCTCTGCTCACGATCCAGCTACACACCAGCCTGATTCACTGCTCACCGCTCAACGGACATCTCCTCACTCCGACAGTCACCACCAGTGCGGCCGCCCCAGCGCCACCCTCCGGCGAACTCAACTCTCTACTTTTTGGTTTCCATCGCTCGAGGCCTGCTCACGCAATACGTGCTGCTCACTTCTTGCTGGACAGCTACTGCATCTGTTGACCCCCATGACAGTAGCTCGTCTGATATGATCACTCGTTTGGGGCACCTTAGGTGCAATGCAGTAACTGATCACGAAACCTCGCATTGTGTAAGTAGGCCTTACTACGATTCGTATCTTGAATTTATTGCAATATCATTTCTATACTCATCACAATTAATTATCTCTCATAGTATCTGCATATTTGAAGAAAATTATTTCCTGAAACTTTTCGTTTAGCCCTAGTCGCGATTTGACATTTGCGATATGTGTATATAAAGACACTAGACAGCTGTCACAAGGATAACCTATATAATAATACGTAATACACGGTCTTTTGAACCTTTTTCATTTCAGTAGAATCATTATCAAATCAAAATGCCCATATAATTGAAGGAAAACGTGTGTACCAATTACTGGGATCGTCGATTTGTTGAGAGAAATTGTTAGTAAGTAATAAATTTAATTAATTACCTACAAAATGTAAATGGACAAGTAGGCGGGCTGTGTCAATTTTAATAAACAATATTATGAAATCTACGAAATTGCCATGAATGGTATGTATATCTTATTTTATTTCTTTTCCATTCTATCCTTATTCGTAATAATAAACTGGTCGGTAGACTTATGTGAAAAAAAAACAAAATGTCTAAACATTGGAAAAAATAGCAATATTATAAAATACGCGGATACAATAAAATATTTTTTTTCTTTATAATGATACTAGGGTGATATTGAAATAAACAAGTTGAATGAACATTTTTGTAATTTGATTAAAAAAAATCGTTTTAAGTGACAACATTCGAAGTGAAAAAATAATAATAAGATATTTGTAATAATTATTTAAAAAAAATAGGTACATTTTATTTAAGAACTGTCCATTGAGGTAGATGAAAATTGAAAATTCAACAATACAATATGATAATATTATTTACTGTTTTGTAACCTAAATGTTGTAAATATTTACAATCTAAAGTAAAATATTAGGCAAACAATTACAATATTAACATAGACAGTTACTACTAATGATATAATATTGTAACCTGATACATTGTAACGAGTAATACATTAGTGTAAACAGTATTTTAATATTATTATACTTATAATTATTGTAAACCTAGTAATGTGTCTGTATTGTATGTGAAAAAAACCTTAAGAGAAACTTTAATAATTTGTGGAAGGAATGTTTTTATACCAAATTCGACAGATCGACTTAAATTTATCAAATCCTATCCACGTTATAATAAAATTATGGAATCGTAAAATGTAGATAGATGCCATTATTATGTGTTACCATACTGTGTGAATTATTATCATAAAAATGTTGCAATTATAATAATACATAGATATTATTATTGTGAAATGTGACTCTGTTCTATGGTGAGTGTTAATTAAAAATAAAAAAAATAACGTTGTCAAGATAGTTTAAGTGTGTACACAATATGGAAAATAATATACCTTATGACTAGGTAGATATGAAGATAATTATTTTATTCAAATTTATAATACTGTTGTGAAAAAAAAAACATTAAATTAGAATTATATTGTATTAATAAATACGTGTATGATACACTGTCATGATGGTTTTGTATGACGAATTTTACAGCCAGTTGACTAAAATTCAAGTTCCTCTTTACATCTCTTGATAGTTTCAATTAAAGAAAATGACAGCAGTGGTTTGAAGTACATGAGACAATCATGATAGTGCATCATCCGCCCGAAAGCCAGGGTTCCCACGGGTCCCTTAAGTTCTCCATGGGTACCTCGCGGGTTTTACACAACTATAGAATGCTCAAAAAAACCATTACCTAATAATATTGTTTAAAAAAAAACTATAATTTAACGTCACCCTTATAGTTGTATTTAAACTGTGTTGCCAAACGTTACGACGTTCATCCCTCATATCATCGTCTCTCGCATTCATTATCAAAAACTCATTATCGTTTCGATTGAGCATTCAATTAAATGTTACATACATTATATTAATGTGCAAATATAATATAGTATAATAATTAATGCACATTAACAAAAACAAAACGAGATTCTAAAAATATCTCCCGTAATTAGTGGAGATCACTAAGTAAGTGTATAAAAATTATCGTCTATGTAAGAATAAGAGACTCATATAAACACACGCTAAGTGTGATAAATATAATATTAGGAAAATTGCATAGAAGCGAATATAACACTTTACATACCTACGAATGTATTGATACTTAATAATAATAACATAGCTAGACACCTTGTAAATAAAAACGTAATACTTATCGCTTACACACACACCCACACACACATGAATATTATTAGAATGATGAGAAAATAATTTTTCATCTGTTTCTGGCAACACTAGGTATTGAATCTATCCAAATCTTTCAATTTTCAAAAATGTTCAAGTTCCATAAAAAAATAAACCAAATCACTTGTCTGCCAAAAAACATAACAATTAAAATAGTTTGGAGAAACTTTTATCCTGTTTAATCTTGCAAAATACATAATATTAAAAACAGGATTTTTTTTCAAATCACAATCGGCCTAATCTTTAAAAATGTAATAGTGGAAACAATTTTAGGTTTAAAAACGAGCATTTCTGTCAAAACAGGTCTATGAAATAATATTCTCAAAAAACCATAACTATTTTTTTTTTCTACTGTTATTCAAATGAATTTATATGATACTTAATAGATATTAATACTGTAAATTGAATTTGGTGTAATAATAATTTATTAATAATGTAAATAATATGATATTTATGTATACAGTAATATTACTATGATAAATTTAAATTCTAAATGATTTTTAAAGAAATAATAATATCAAGCACAATTATTTATTTTGAAACTTAAATAGGTTCCGTGTTTTAATTGAATTATAATTTTCCCGCCCGTACCCATTTTTTGCTTTGTTATTAATTATACTTACTGTTATTGTATATAATATTATGTAACTGTAGGTATGTTGTGATATTTTAATTATTTATTATCATATTTTTATATGATTTTATATTACTACTTAGCACAAAATGCACTATGTCTAGAATATTATTAATTATTATCATTGTATGTTTAACAATAATTGACAATTCTGGCACATTATTATAAATAAATAAATTGTGGCAAATTACGAAGACGATACTCATTTATAAATAGTATACAACATGACATTTTGATTGTATTTCACTATCTACTTTGATGAAGTTAAAATATTCAATAATGGATTATTCACAATACTAAAACCATAATATTTATAATAAATAACTATTAAGATATTTTGATTTCACACAAAAACAACTAATAGTTTCACGTACTGACAATTATAGTTTTTCACAATCACAGCTATAGTTTCACAAAATGACAGCTATAGTTTCTCACAATGACAGCCATGGTTTCACTAAGCAACAGCTATTGTTTCACAAAATGTCAGCTATTGTTTCACAAAATGACAGCTGTTATTTCATATGATGACAACCAAGGTTTAATTAAATGAAACCTATAGTTTCATACAATGACAACAATGATTTTCCACAATGAAACATGATTTCACTATATGACAACAAACTATAATTTCACACAAAAACAAATTTTATCGTGAAATATCACAAACATCTGACAACATGATATTAATGACAAGAATTTTCAGAGCTGATATAGTCTGTGACTCCAACAATATCCTAAAATTATACTTACACAGTTATTTACAATGTTCATATTCTAAAGTAAAACAATAAACTCAGTTTATATTATTATGATTCCTCTATATTTTTACTAGTAACAATGAATAAATAAAATTAAAATATTTACTTGCTAACTTCAACATACTACTTGTCTATCTTGTGTTAACTTCCAATTATTTATTTGGACACAAATAGTATATTATTATAACGCTTCATTGTGATATACTTTGAACATTTTTTATTCAAAGAAGTTTTATTGTTTACAATTTGAATGCCGAAAAAGTTGAAAAAAATATCATTTTTATGATTTGAATAATTTAACGCAGTTTATTACTGAAATTATTCCTTAAATTATATAAATTTATAACAAGTTAATAATATACATAAATATATTATATACATATTTATTATATTTTTTGTTGAATGTATTCGCTTAACAATTCTAAATTATTCTAATTATCGGTTAAGAATCAAAATATTGTGTTAAGATGTTTTTTATATATTATATCATTGTTTCCATGAAAAGTAGTTAAATAAATAAATAATAATACGAATGGTTAATAATAAAAACCTACAACACACTATGAAATTTAATTACTGTGCAATGCAGGGTTGTTAATAGCTTAGTGACATAAAAATTATTACATACTTAAAAATAGCCCATTATAAATATTAATAATTATACTTACACCATTAATATGATTGGGAAATGGAATATACCTACTTACATAAAAAATAATATTTTGTATCTCTACATATTATTATGATTATGTGATTGTACAGACACACTACGTTTTTTTTTCTTTGATTTAATAAACATAGTAAAAATTATAAATATAATAAATCCACAGTAGCTATGAAGTAACAAAATTATTATCACATGCTGACAACCGTGGACCTGACAAAACAGAATGGCATAAATAAGAACATTTCGAAAATGTCATCTAATGATTAAAATAAAAACATTCAAAATACGAAAAAACTTTGTAATATTATGAAAATGTACCGCTTCGTCATAATTCTGTTTTGTCCTGTTCGGTTACGTCCTAGAACCACTGACAACAACAACCCTGTAGTATAATAATAATGGTATGGTACACGTCTTACTATATTGTAATATTATACAATATAAATATTATATTTTAAAACACTTTTTATTTACAAACATTACAATAAAATAACTATTATCAAAATGAAAGACTAAGAACAACTATCACGATTGCATTCATTTAAACTCAACATAAAAAACTTTCATATTGATTACTAAATTTAACTAGATGAGTTTTCACAAAGTTGTAATTTTGCAAAACGGTTTTTGTAGACAAGAAATCATTTTCTTGATGGACGAGCCCATGGACTTATTTGTATATAGAAGGCTTACTGACTATTAAGATGTCTGTCATTCTAGTAACTTCCTTTCTCAAATTTGAATATTAATATTTTGATAGAAAATCTCATCCTTCTTCGTTTCCTCATTACTGATGGTCGTGACCCTTAATGTGCTGCCAGCTCGGAGAACCAAACGCCTCTGATCCTCTGCAGCCTGCATAGCCAAATGTATGTGTCTATCGGTTGCTTTCTTTCTATTCTTTATTTTTCGTCATAGTTTCAATATCTTCTCACCCAAACAAAACAATAAATTCAATGAAGTTTATCATAATAATATCAGAGCAGAGAATGTGAATGCAGTTGTGATTATAGTTGCATAAAATTGTAATATCTTTCATAAAGTTTAAATAATATTAATAATATTATCAATATTATGAAATCTAATAAAATTGTGAACATTTGCTCACGGTAGTGTGGTTGCATTATCGAAAGTAATATGTTATTGAATATTGAAAATGGGAAATAAAAAAAAATAAACGAATATAACGAAAAAAAAAAAACATTAACACTATTTCAGTTTCATTTATCCCTGTAAATATTTTGGTAAGTGAAATGAAATAAATGTAACATATTATTTGAAAAAAAAAATAGATGACTTCCAAATTTTATTTAAAGATGTTTTTATTATATTCCAATCCAAAGAATCACCCAATTGAGGAAAAAAAATTAAGATAAAAGTTAGACAATGTTGTTAAAAATCCATATTCAGGATGCCAGATGCCAGCTTTGAAGATAACAACTTTTACAACTACAACACAGGGCTTGCACAGTATAATATAAAACATTTAAAGTTTTTGCATGAACCATCAACCAGCATCCAGGTTCAATTTAAGTTGAATGTAAAAATCTTAATAATATCTGTCAAGAATACAGATACTTTTCTTCTATTACAATTACTTTTCAGTCTCCAGTACTTGTATTCATAAAGTAAATCAACATCGTCCGCATGTATAATTATTTAACAATCCATTTTGAATATCGCTATTTGAAGAAAAGGTCAAATGCATGCTTGGCTAGCAGATACTCAGAAAAATGCTGCCGTTTACTTTAATGAATTCCTTGCCATAGAAAGAGATTCAAATAAGTACATAATACTTATTCATGTAGAAAAGATATCCTCGCCTACTGATTATAAAAAAAATTGAAATTTTGTAGCTTACTAGTTACATCTACTCACTAGGCTACCGACCTTGGTATGTAGTGAGTAGATGTACCTAGTCAGCTAGTAGCAAAGGTTCTGACTTCAGATCAAGAGGTCCCGGGTTCGATTCCCAGTTGGGTCAGAAATTTTCAATGTGTTTTTTCTTTTCACTTGAAATTTCTACTCAGGATTGGAATCCTGTCTCAGATTGGACGGGACCTGTTGACTGGTAGAGAATGCTTCAAGCATTAAGTTCTGCCGGCTATACTGACACCTATGTATTGGGGACGTTCAAGTATTACGTGACGCAATAGAAGGGGAGGGGGCGTATTCTTGTAAAACGTTACTATTGTATTACCGGCGCTGTAACAAACGTATTTAGTGACTTTCCAGTAATAATTGTGATTTGAGGCATATATAGTTGTAATATGTGCGTTAGGCAACGTTTAGAGAATGGGAAGAGGGGTAACAAAAAGCGTTACGATGCATCTCTGGTCAATAATGTTAAAAAAATGCGTTATGTAATACTTGAACGGTCCCATAGAAGAGTGTTATTTATTTATCTACTCCCTTAAGAGTCCGTTTGGATGCTTAGGGCAATTTTGGTTTTTAACGTTATGTTCTGTTGAAGTATATGAAATCAATTCCCATTTCAGAATTTTACTTACGTTGTAGATACTGTCATTGGATTTTGGCCTGTCTCAGATTAGACGGGACAGGTTTGTTAGAAAAATTGCCTGAGCCAGTAAATTCCGGCAGCTATTCTAACCCCTTTGTATAGAAAAGTGTCAATTTATTATAAAAAGTATTCCCTCCTTATTACCGACCAATATTGACAAGCAAATTACAACGGGAAAGAATTAAGAACTTGTTATGAGCGATGACAAATTAATAAGAGTTTAGTTCTTGCTCGTTGTCATATACCCCGTGTTAATATCAATAATAAAGAAAGAATGCTCCAGCTCTGGCTCTATGCTTGTTTGGTGTTAATGCACCCTAAGATGCACTCACTCGCTTCGTGTGAAATTATTGTAAATTTTGAAACATTAAAATATTTATATAGAATCACTTCTATAAACTCTCCAAAATTTACCTTAATTTCAGGTATGACAGGGACATCTATCACAATAATTGTTAAGGACTAACTTGAATCTTAGTTCAGTTCAAATAAAGCCATCCATGGAACAAAGGATTTATTTCACAGGATCATTAGTATGATGGCAAAAAATTAAAAACAAATGTAATTTCAATGAAGATACGAAATTTATTAGGCATACATATTATAATAAAAATAGCTACCTACAATTTTTAACTTAAACAAAATGACTAGTCACAAGTTTTTACATAAATAATGATGTTTTATTCAATAAATAGATTTTTTTTAACAATTTGTTACTCCCACGAGCTAACAATTTTGTTTACATATATGGCCTAAGATCATTACACCATCTGTGAAGCCCAAGAGCCATTACTCTCATTGCATATTATTACATGGCCAACTAGAAAGCAAAATACAGTTACATTGAATTACAGATAAATAAATAGTTCTACTTCAAGTAAAAGCTCCACATCACCGCACTACTTTAAATACTATTTTCGGTGGATGGTTTCTTCATCCTCATCTTGACCCAGGAATGCTTAATAGGTTCATAGTCATGCAATAAATCACAGTTCCAATCTTTTGCCATTTTCCGAACATCTTCACCAAACGATTTCACATCATCTCTTTTTAAATCCAAGATAAATTTTTTACCTTCCACAATCACAACACCGTTATTCTTAATCAATTTTGTTATAGTCGGTTTGATAATCTTACTCAAATTATTGCTAATAAAAACCACATGAAACTTATCTGTATAATTTTCATTAGTGTGATAAATATCTAAAACGGAAAATGAATGAAAGTGAACTTTAATGTTATCCATGTTGACAAAACTAGGAATAAAGTCTTGCAAATCATCGCAAAGTGGTTCTTCTGAAATAACAGCATCCTGCATCGCTACTGTTACCAATCCTAAATTATGATCAGTATCTCCCGCTATCATTTGGGGATTGAAAGGAGCTTTGTGTTCCATTTCATAAAAATATCTGATCAAGTTTCTTTCTGTTAAATCAGTTGCTCTTTTCACATGTGTCCCATTGCTACTTTTCATCATACTTTCATCTTCACATTCTAATCCATAAGCGACATAAGGTCCAGTTATAATATCTCCTAAATATCCCCTATGTATAAATTTTTCACCATCAATTAAAACCCCAGCAGCTAGAGTATAGTTGGGTCGACTAACCTCGGTCTCCAGCCATGTAAAGGCTACTCCGTTGGAACGAAAATGTTTATACTCTTGAAGGTTAACGGTTTTCCCACCGACCTCTCTAAACCTCATGTTGTAATCCCAGTCAAATACACCGATTCTGACATCATATCTGACACCTAAATAATTTCTTAGTCTTTTCTCCCACAAATTGCAAATGTCGAATTTGTTAGAATGGCCATTTCCCCAGAATTTAAGCAGCATCTCAATATAGTCTCGCTCACGATATTTTATCCTATCTAGAGATATTAATGGCCAATGTTTTTGCATAAGTGAAAAGTCCGTCAAAAACTTGATTAAAACTTTGGATAATTTCACCATGTATCTGGATGAAGGGTATCTCAGTAAGGTATTCCCATACAGCTCCATGTACATTCTTGCTTTTTCCTGCAACCCCAGACTATTTGACGAAGCTGTAGCAACGAACAGGAGCATGAGCTGTCTTGCCACCAACTCGGAGCATCCTTCAATAATGTGAATATTGATTTGTTTTTCCTGATGTTTGTATGACTTTGCTATTGTCTTTACAATATGTCTCGCATCACATCCACCAATTACAAGTATATTTATCTCGGATACTTCTTCGGGATTTATCTTAAAATATTCTTCTTGTAAATCCAAAGCTGGACTCAAACCCCAAAACATTTTCAAAATAAAATATAATCACCACATACATATCTCACAAATCCAATTTTTCTGGAAATGTTTTGTTGATAGAGAATCTATGGTAACAGATAACATTACCTTGGATACAAAGTAAAGTACTTTCACAAGTAGGGGGAACAAAATATAAATTAATGTTTCCAGCACATCACAATGTTACATGACTTCCATGCGATATTATAATTTTATAATCTAAAAGTTAGGTACAATGTTATATAAAATATCCTATTAAAGAAAAATTATTAATACTTAGTGGTAACAGAGGTTCATTGTAGAAAATATTTACAAATTATTGTGTGATTATTTGTATAAAAAATACTTATTACAAACACTAGGTTGATATCTCAAAAGATTTTATAAACATAATTTAAATAACCCTTTGGCTTGCACAAACTTTGATAGAAAAATTTCATCACACAAATCCATACATTTCTTTAATATTTTCTCTTATCATATCACATTTCAAGGCTTTATGCTACAAATATTTTCAAGAAAATCTCGAATCGCTCTTGTCATTGGCTCCACTAAGTGATCTTGGCTTTGCAGGTAAATCATCATCATTTCTTTTAATGCTGATGATTCTTCCTGATTTACTATTTCCCCTACTAGGATATGACCTCGACATGGAAGTCGTTGAAGGAATTTTCTTCTTCTCCTTTACTTTCAACTGCACCAGCCACAAATCTCTTGTCTTCTTATTACCAATGATGAAAAACAAACACAAAATTAAACCTTGATTTGTGGCAGTTATACAAAACAAATATGCCAAAATGATTTGTTGAGAGAAAAGTCCAAATATCCAAGTTAATCCGAATAGAAAGAAAAGGAGAAAGCTTACACTAATACTCCTAAACAATTGCCTGTTGTCTCCGTGGCGTTTGATTTTTGAATTTATAAAAACTGAATAAACTATAAGGAAAAATAGAACAGCATTTATGATTACAATGATGGCAATTGGTAGAAAGACTGTCAGCCATAATCCCAAACCACTCGGGTAACATATTTCATTTGACAGTTCATTTAAAACAAAATGTTGAGAATAACTGTTGGCATCGAAAACAAATAATATTCCTATGGGTATAAAAGGTAAGACCCAGCCACAAACACAAGCTTTTAATAATTTATGTGAAGAACTCTTTGTAAAAACTGTGACTAGTCTTTGATATGACAACACTGCAGATATAAACATCCAACCGAAAGATGCCAAAACTGAATAATGAAGCAACACTCCCGTAATCATACAATAAATTTCTTTCCTGTTCTGAATATCACCAAAAGCAACAAGCAAAAATGTAAAAATCATTATTGACATAGCCCCAGTTAAATGTAGCCATATTTTATTTGAAAAATCATTCCTCCAACTTCTGAAAATCATCCCAGTGAGAGCAATTATAGTCAATCCTATCAGAGACAAAACACATCCCACCATTGAAATGATGGTGAGAATATTATAATGATTGACATCAAAATATTCATTTGAACCGATAATCAGTTGAGCAAAATGGGTGAGATGTGTGCAGCGGCAGGTATCCAAGCCACCTGGTCCAGCTGCGGGAAGGAGCATACATCCATCAGTCGACCACTTTCCAGTGCCATCATTTTTGAACTCCCAATATGCGCAGACTTTGGTTTCATTATCATTGCTTGCACTGTGTGGTCGGAAATGCATATCTATGTAATGATTTTCATCAAATATATCCATCCCGTTGACTGTTATACTCAAAACTCTTGTGTTGACCGTAGTTTTATTTTGACTGAATGGCTTGTCGTCCTTGAAGATAGTGAATGACAACCTTCCTTTTGCACTGTCACTCATGGCTTGTGGAATCTTCACAATGATGTCATTTTCTTCATCATTTGTCACATAGTCATCTACAATAAATACACATATTTAAAGGTCATTGAAAACGGCTAGAAATACAGTTACCTACATTACGAATGAATCCAAAATAGTATCTAATTCTATAGATTGTAAATTAGACATTTAAAACATCAAAACATTGTTTTTCCAAAATATACTGTTGAATTAATAATAATCATAGTAAATTTGAAAAAAAATCCTATAAATTGTTATATGTTAAATGGCGCTCAGCGAAAAGGTATTTACTGTTATGCTGAGCGACATATCATTGTACCATAAATAAATAAAAAATATTTAAATTAATCTGAAAAAAGACGAGCTCCTATTTACACCACAGGACATGGGTGCCGGAAACTGTCGAACCAACCCGAAGTGTAACGAAGCAACTGTATGATTGTATGTGTTCAATTCAATGCTCTTAGGAGGCTGGACTGAGTGATGATCTCTGAATGTAAAATCATAATAGTTCCGCATTGGGATGCAGTGACATAACATCAAGCTATTTCCATGTAAAGTTATACCAAAAATCTTTGAGCATTATCCTAAGCTGCAAATCACAAATATTTTTCTGGTTTTCCTATCCCAGATCACAAACTTTACCATGACACTATTTCAAAGTATATAATAACTAAGCCATCTGCGAATGAGAAAGTTTCTAACCAGTAACCAGACCCTTAATTCTTTAAATTTCATTTAACTTACCTTCTCTTAAAAGATGTAATGAATCTACATCTAAAGAATTTCCTTTATTAGTTTTGAGTTTAATACCCGCCACTGTGGAGTTTTTATTTTTGTCTGCGACAACAACAGCTAAGCTCGGATGTACAATCATCAAGTCTTTCTTGCCATCCGGTAAATCAACTGTTTTTAACATGGTGTCTATATTGTGGAGTATGGAAGATGGGAACGTAGCCTCTTCTACAGATTCAAATAAGTTACTTATAACTTGTACGGCTTTATTCAGTTGTGATGTGTTCACAGGACCACTCAATATATCGTCTATTATGTTCAAAACATTATCTATTTCTTCATCAGGATTCTACGAAAGAAAAAATCTATATAGGTAAGTTAATTTACAGACTTTGGCGTCACAGCAAACTCTTCCTGCAAGACTCCTAGGTTCAACTACAGGTTCTGATCAACTACAGAAATCAAACAGCGAGAATTTCTGTTTACATGGAAAGTTTCTAAACAAAATGTCCCTAATTTTAAGTGAAAACTTGAAATTGTTGAATTATATAAAATACATGTCAATGGCTTAAGTAGGGTTACTTCTGATTTGTCACAGTGTGTTTAGTGTTGTTAAAGAAGAAGAATAAGAATGAATTAAACCACAATCTTACCACAACAGGAGGCCGTGACGGTATTGGTGTAGTGGTTGTTGTACTCGTCATGGTGGTTGTTTCGATTTCAGTCACTTGTTCAGTGGTAGTATATAACTCTGTTGTTGTGGTAGTTTGGGGAACACATTCTTCCAAATCCGATATCAGCCAATAAGCACCTTCGTTGAAATCACCAGCACATGTGTAACACTTGCATTCACTCACAATATCTACAGTTTCACCTGGAAAACAAATTTTAATGATTCTATTTTAGTACGAAAAATCTTGGAAGTCCCTTAAGGGTTAGGCAGAGATAATGGACCTCCACTCTTTTCTATGCAAGCACACTTCTTTTGTTTCCTCCACCGACATACCATTTCTCATACAACCTCTCCTATTTCTTATACTTCTGACCTGAGGATGTAATCCATGTGTTCGATACATGCCTTTTTGCACCTTTCCTTTCAGCCTTATAAATCCTGCTTGCATCCATTCTTTCAACATGCCCAAACCATCTCAACTAATAAACTTTCATCTTTGTAACAACACTAACTTTAGAATCCACATTTCTTCCTAATCCTGGCCCCAAAGAGTTTTTCCGCATATTTTTCGTGGACCACTCATCTCTGCAGCATTAATACTACTTCCTCCTTTTTTCTCCATTGCCACATTTCACAGCCATTGATGGTAACAGGACTAGTTTTGCACTAGTTTTTTAGCTTTTAGTGCGACATTGTAGGTTGTAATAAGCAAGTAAGTCTTAGTGCACCGCCCCTTGTACCAGTTGCTTTTCTACATTCCATTTCTTTCTCACTCTTTCCATTTCTACTAAACATAATGGTTCAATCTTGAAGATATCAAGATTGAAGATTAAACGAGAAAAGAACCAACTCACCAATAATTGTCATATTTAAAATTCCTACAACAGGTTCGCAATATTGAACATTTCTCACATACATGAAATTGAAGTATTTAAACAATCTGTAGTTTTTTACGAAATCGTTATTAAACGAAGCATGTATCAGAGCTGTTTTATTCCCAAAGTAGAGAGACTTCACAACAATGTTGGTTAGTAACGGTTTATTTCTAAGAAGATAATCAGGCAATGTTCCATTTTCATTCATCAGTATGGAGAGAACTTCTGACTTGTTATTTCCAAAAACTAGATTGTAATCCGAGAAGTAAGATATCAAATATTCCTTAATAAAATAGTCAGAAAATCCAACGTCCTTGTAAAATTGAATTTTTATCGCATACACATTCCTTAAGGTAGCATTGTTTTCTATAAACAAATATTTCTTTGACTCCGTTGGGATGTATTCTCTTGAATTAACTATCATACACCAGTAATAGCCATTTCCTATAGTTTCAAGAAAGAATGTTTGATTGGAGTTTCTCAGAATCGGAAATATCTTTTTTCCGACTGGATAGTACGTTAATGCGTCGGTGAAGCACCACAAGTCTTCTTGTTTGATGTTTCTTGAAACATTCAGAAACAAACTCTTATTTCTGAAACATTTTAAAAACATCCATAAAACAACTACCAAAAAACTTAATATGAAGTCTTAAAACAGTTGAAATTATTTTTTATGGAATACCTTTGAGTTATGAAATTGATTTCCACGCTTGGCAAAGTAATGAAAGCTTCACAAACGCCACTGTTATATATTGAGCCCCCTGGTCTGATGTACCATGTGTCGTCTTTCAGAGCAATATAACCAGACACTTGAGTGGCATCGGCAATTGGATACTCAAACATGTGCTCATAAATTGAAACCTGAAACAATAATGTAATAGTTTGAGTCCATTTCAGTGAAACATGAATACAAAGAGAGACATAATAAATAAATTGTGCTATATTTAATAAGAGTACCTATATAAATTATGGGATCTCGTCCATCAAATCTATTTGCACTATGTTTTCTTCTTCAGCCTTTCATCATTCAATTGTTTATCATAAAATGATCCAGACATTGTATGGGGGAATAAACAAAAGCTAGTTAGTGGATAGAAAAGTCTTTAAAACATGCATGGGTCCCATAGTGACATACAGAATCGAAACACAAGCATACACAGTCAGAACCAAACGTCTTTTAAGAACAACAGAAATAAAAACTCTGAAACCCATTGTCGAAAGAACTCTCAAAGATAGAATCCGCAACAGTGAACGAATGCTGCAAAGTCGAAGATACTGTATGACGGAGCAGACAAAGAAGGCATGTTTGATGAGATCATGTGCTGAAGACGGGTCCTTCAAAAGTAGTCAAAGCAGTAATAGTGGAGTTTTCAGAGGGACACAGACCACCAGAACGATTGCCTAAGAAATGGGGAGATGGCTGAACCTCGTTGTGCCAAAATGGGTAATAAGGAAGAAAAAATTTGAGCTATAGGTCAATTTTTATTCTCATTCTCATATGAGCATGGACATACATTCCTGTTTAAATCTCTTATCTTTCATCAGTATTGAAAAGCGCAGCTCATACTACCAGACTAATCTTTGAGAGGGGATTACAAAAAATATCTACCTCTTAACATCATATTATTGCCATTTGATTTATATTATAAAAAAATGCAAATAATGCACTCATAAGTTGGATAAGATAATTTGTGCAATTAACTGATAAACTGTTAGAAAGGATTTTTATGTTATTTACCTCGGTATTGTTTGAAGAGTATGGTATTTTCCAGGTCACTATACCTTTATTTGCAACCATGCCCAGTGGTATTTCTTGTCTGTTTATATGTAGGAACTCTTCGTGATTTAAATACATATATCCTCGCTGCGGTAGAGATCCACCATAGCTATAACACAATTTTGCAGCTTGTTGCCAAGTTGCCCTCAGGATAACTCTGCGAGGAGACGGCATGCTATTCTTCGCAATCAAACACGTTGGAATGGGAGCTGGATATGATGTGTAACCCTTCGGACAATCCCAATAAAACGGATATGAGTTGCTGTAAGGTTTAACGACGCAAAGCCTGGAATAAGTATTGTTGCAGTAGTCCGATATGACCTTCCCACTACTTATTTCTATAAAAGCACATCTGTGGAAAATACTGTCCGTGTATATTGTGAGGTTTAGTGGTTTCCCCATGTCCTTATCTTCGTATCTCCAATTGACAAATGGTCCTCCGTCATACATTCTCACATAATCTGTCCAAAATAAATTAATATTATAATCTTTAAAGGCATTTTTGTATTCCTGTCGGAAATTCAAAGAAACTTCATTGCTGCTACATCTGTGATATTTCTCCCATTGTTTTTCATGTCTTTTGACCTGGTAGCATAGGTTTGTCGATGATAAATAATTAAAGCCTATTGGGCATTTAACAGCGTCTTTTTCTACGACATCAAACTGTTGGGCACTGCTCTTCGTCAATAGTAAGAAGAGTAAAGCTAATTCCAGTCCAAATATATGAATCTTCATGATGTCAAGTCATCAATCTGAAACAATAAAAAATATGCATTATAAAAGACAGCTTCACAGGATTACCTATTACAGTACCTAATTCATATCTCCTCTCATATAAACTAACCATAATCACATTTAACTGAGCTTGAGAATCCATGCTGTCTTACGGTCGATCGTAGATCGATCGCTGTCAATTTCTAAAAAATTAAAACTCAAAAGTCAAAATGACGTAAAATCCACCACCGATTCTCTTGCTATTCATAATCTAACTACTACTGGTACAAAGGGTGTTATAGCTTTTACCTATATTCAGGCGTAAACTGACATTTCGCCATCATTTCGCGTAAGCTATAAAGTAGGACGGGGAAACCCCATCTTCTGACACCAGCAGCCCTATTCACGGAAAAGTTTGAATCGAACTTCGAACTTTAGTTAGAACTAAGTTTACTTAGACTTAAACTTTTCTGAAAACTTTTCTAAATATCTAGTCATATAAGTAGTATGTGATCTGTCAGATTTAATCCGACTTTTCGAACTTATTGAGCTGTCAAAAATTCTGGCTGTTAGATAAACAAAGTGTTTTTTATTCATTTACATTCAATAAATATAAAGGCCGAAAAAGAAATTTAGATGGGCGAAATAGTACATATCTAACAGAAACAGACAGAATTTTTGACAGCTCAATAAGTTCGAAAAGTCGGAGTAAATCTGACAGGTAGTAAATCTGACAGGTCACAGACTACTTATATGACTAGATATTTAGAAAAGTTTTCAGAAAAGTTTAAGTCTAAGTTTTGTTCGAAGTTCGATTCAAACTTTTCCGTGAATAGGGCTGCAGGGCCACAGCCAGGTATTAATTTCGGGGGATCCCCCGCCCTTGGAATATTTTAAGAGATTTCATAATCCTCTCCCACCCACGTGTATTTTTATTTAAGTACTTTTTTGCAAGTACATAGGTATGTTATTTAAAAAAATAAAACGCATAATCGTGTGTCAAAATTTAATTGTAGGTAGGTACATAATATAGAGAAAATTTCATACGGCTCTTCGACCTCGTTTTTTTTTGTTTCGCACCAGCCTTCAAGCCCACAACACTTTTGATGGTTTTTCCCTAAGATAATACAGATCTATAAAATGGTGGGTTTTGGCTATATTAGAGATTACTTCGGCTATAATCCCGCCATTGCCCACTATTTTTTAATATGTGAATAAAGAATTAAATAAATAAAGAAAAATAAATTAGGGAACCTAGATAAAAGGAGGAAGTTTCATAGACGAGGAGACCTCCGGCATTTTTAAGTTTACTATCGGCGGTGTGTTGTTGTTTGTACTGAAAATCTTGTAGTGCTGTGCTGTAGGTATTGGAATTGTGTTTTCTCAATTTGCCCGCCGCCCCATATTGCTCCTAAATGATAATATAATTTTTAGAACTACGACTATTAAATATAGCGGCCATCCCTTTGCGTTTTACAGCTCCATACGAATCTGCCCGGATTTATATCTAGGTACCTTATAATAAAATAATGGCGTCATAACTTTAGTCATTTAGTGTTCTGAACTCTGAACTATTATAAGTTGATTTAGGTACTTAGTCTCATTTAAGAGGTTCTACTGTAGGTAGGTAGTTATCTACTTAAGAAGATGAAACTTGTATCAAACGGTTATGAGTAATTACTCATTCAATGCAACACCGAATGGAATAGGTAATATGAAAATGCATTCACTTTCTTCTGTCGACGCGTAGGAAAGTTATCTCTGTATAAACATCAGTGCCTACTCGAGAATCACAACAACAATTAATACCTGCGTGACACGAGCTACAGCTAACATATATTTCAATAGTCTATAAATTATGGTGATTGATGGTAATCTTTGCACCATCGATTGCAAGTGCGTTTCTATATTACCTATGTCATCTTGAATGTCAGTTTCTCACTATCTGTGTATCAAAACTGTAGGATAATCAACTTTTTTTTATAAGTACCGATCTATACCAAAACTGTAGCAAAATTAGCTCTTTATTTGTACCTACCTATACCAAAATTGTATAGGATAGCCTCATTGGGATAGCCAGCAATTAGGTAGTAAACCCAACTTGTAGCATAACCAGCTATTTGTACTTATACCGATCTCGGTAGTCTATAATATTATAGACACTGACTTCTAATCGAGGAATCCCGAGTTCAATTCCCGGTTGGGTTAGAAATTGTCTAAATGTTTGGTCACATGAAATTTCTACTCGGGGTTGGAATCGTATCTCAGACTAGACATGACTGGTTGCTTTAAGCATTAAGTTCCGCCGGCTATACTGACACAATGTGTAGAATTTGTTTATTTATACCAAAATTGCAAGAAAACCAGCTTTTAGTAGGTAGGTATACCAACATTTGACCGTAATTTTTGCTATTTGTACCAAAATTGTAAATGGATGATATCTCTCCAATATTAATGTTTGAATAATTGTTCAAAACGGTCAGATTGTTAGGGTATTCTGCTTTTGACTTTATTATACCCGACAAATACCTACAGTATTCTCGAAAACGTTAGTGCGCTATTTCACTTTACAGGCGATTTTATCAGCTGCAATTTCAACGTACGAAAATTCAGGACAATATCTGAGTGTAGGTATGTCCACTCAGTGGCGTACCGAGGGGGGGGGCGGACCGCCCCGGGCGCCTCTATTAGCAGGGCGGCAAAATATGCTCGCGCTATACTATACGTCCGGTTTTCGAAATAGGCATGTACCAAATTTTGGAAACGACCTTTTTTTTTTAGGAAAAGTTATGTGGGGGCGCCAAAGGGTGTGGTTCCCGCCCCGGGCGCCAATAACCCACGGAACGCCACTGTAGTCCACTTCATAGAAAAAGACAGTTGATAGGCAGCATTTTACTGATAGGAAACAAGAACTAAATAGGTACCTACACATGATCATTCAAGTAAAAATTGAGGACCGAAGAGGTGTTGAGAGGAGAGAGGTTTTCTGTGGAACATCCTGGAGTGAACGGGTCATTGTTTCGATAATTACCCTATACATTATTCTCAATAGTTTTATTGGCAGAATATAAACGGAGACTTTTGCAGGCCGGTATCTCACAGCACAGCACTAGTAGTTCTAACAATATTGATTTTATCTCCCGTGCGAACCATGTCACATATTTTAATAATGAACTTTCTATGCGAAATATTTCAATTATCTTCACACACTAATAAAACATAAAATTAAGGGAACCAAGTAAAAGAATAATAATATGGCCTGATTTCTATGATCACTGACATTGGCATTACACAGGACTGACCTCAATGAAGAGCTCTTGAAAGGAACCAATAACTAGGTGAGAGTTCTAAGTAAATTTGGCAGGAAGTAAACGGGACAAAAAATCAAAGATATATTACGCTGGCTGCGTAATATGTGATGGCTGACGGTAGGATTTTCTGACGAAGAACTGTATCTATTACTTACTTCCAATCATTTCTCTTGAGAACATAATATCCGTAGCTTAGAAGAAGGCGAGCATTGTTTTGTAATCTGTAAGGCTCTTTTTTATTTATATAGAACATAGTCCAGTTTTTTTTTCCTATACTTAGGCTGATGAAAGATTTTCTTTGCAGTTGAATTGTTTATCGCAACATGTCCATATCGGCGGAACATATTATGATGTTAATAATAAACATTCTCATGTGATTACTTGTATGTATGTAATTATATCGTCATGGACAAACGCTTCGGAAAAAGTGTTGCATTGTGTTCAATCAGCGGGCTCATTGTTCAACCAAACAACAGATAAAGCCTATAGTTACCTGCGTATCATTTTTAATTGCAGTCAACTATAGGTACCGAAGTACTCATCAACCTTGATGGTTTAGTTGTCTTTGTCCAAAAACCTAAACTTATGAACCTAAAAAAATCTGGATCGAATTCGATGCAAGTGATTTTATCACGCGCGCCAGAGTTCACATTCTTTCTCGTTGTTGTTCCCTTTGATGTTTATATAAACAAACTTTCTACGATAAAGAAAGTATAGTATCCTCTACTACTAGCTCTTGATCTGTGTTCGTTTGGTGTAAACACACTATAAGAGTTCCTCAGTTTCAAAATTCTTTCCATATCTCTAATATAAATTCAAGTCGGGTTAGTGCGAACACTTTCGAGATCGGCTCAACAGATTCTTTCAATATTTGATTTATTGGATTCTTCTCCGCTCCGGATAACAGAGTAACTAATAAAAAGTTGAAAAAAATGGGAAAGAAATGATATAAAATATAATATGTAAGTTAGTATGGAACGGATCACCTGTTACGCGCCAACGCCATCGCGGGTAGTTCCCTCTCATTCTTGCAAACGTAATTGCCGCTCTTACAGTAGCCCATCCCACTTACTCATATTTTCATACAAAATCAACATCGGGCACATAGAGGTAGAATGTCTGCGCGCGCATATTATATTCTCGCGTTGTTCCCGCCTGAGTTTTGAAAACGAATGAAATATGGATGTTTTGGAAATATTATAATGTTAATATTTTATAAGCAATCAATTAATGATGTATTTTTTATGGGGGCGTAGTGCACATTATGTACATATGAACGGGCCGCCTCGAGTTAGAACCACAGGACAACGTCTGTCGGGAAAGCTAGTTATATTGGCGATCTATTAAAAACAGGGACAGTTTTCACAGTAAAAAATGCCTAAGATATCTAAAACCATTGAATAAAAGCAACTGGATTATGTCTCTAGAGAGTATAGGTAGGTAACAGTAATTCGTGTATTTCATTATAATTTTTTTGAAAAATGGATCTGGGCCCTGGGCTCACTCCAAATGAACACAAATGCACTTTTTGACATACTTCACACTAATTAAATAAATGATGTGAATGAGGAAGATGAATATTTGACCACCTAATGGCAAACAATCCAGTCTTCGAAATAGCAATATGAGACGGTCGCATGTCTGTAGTACCTACCTAGTGGTTCCAAATCATTCAAAATCATCTCATATATAAAAATGAAACCCTGTTTTTCGTGGTCATCGAATCACGCGAGAACGGCTATTAAACCAATATTGCCCATTTTTTTGTCGTGTTTGCTTTTGTCAGAAGATTCTTATGAAAGAAAAAAGTTGCACGGAATAAAAATAAAACTTTTTTTTCCAATTTTGAAATTATATCAGGCGTTTGACAGTAATCAGTTGTTTGAAAGTTGGTGCGTTTGACAGAATGCGGATACAAAATACAATAAATAATATGGTTTAAAAATTCAATATTCATAGTAAGGACCACGTCTGTCGAGTAGGCTACTTTCTGGTAATGCCAGTAAATGGTTATTCGTGTTAACTAAAATCTCTCTCTCCCTGACTTGCTCCCAGCTTAACGTCTATGAAGACTGCTAGGGTCAGCTCTCCTCGTCCTCAGGCTGTACACTCTCCTCTGCTGCACTACTTCCCCCACCCCACATCTTTGCATCTGCTCGCGCCTTTGCGTCACCCAGGAATTCTTTGGCCTCCCTCTATTCGTGTTAAATAAAATAAAACCTCGAATATATTATTTATTCCAAGGCGGGACGAAGTTCGACGGGTCACCTAGTCGTGTATAAAATGTTATTTTTGCAGTGTATAAAATTAATTAAAATGTTAATTGCCAATAATAAAGGCGCATCCAGTAAGAAATAAGTAAAAATCCCAAGAGACTCTCATATCCTCTTGAAAGAGGTTCCGGATTGGTTCCCAAGAACGATTAAAAGTCATTGGGAAGTAAGGTATAATTATTTACTATAACATTGCGTAGATAATTTTGCAACAATAGCTATTTTAATTGTTATGACTTTGATGTTAAAAAAGCAACAACAATTATTAAATGTGTTAACATTACCATCGCAAACAACAATCAACATAATTATTATTGATCGATTGGCTATAAGATTCAATTGTTTTACGCAGAAAGCCCTTTATAATAATTTGCCAAGTTAATCAGCTGTAAATCGATATTCATTGCTTGCAAACTCCATAGAAGAATAAAAAATAGCGCCACTTAAACAAGGGCGTATTATAGGTAGATATATACCTAATTATACTATTAATACCCTGGCGTCAACGTCTGACAGCTAGACTCAGTGACTAATTTAGTCTAGAATTGACACTAGTAAGCTTAATGAAAATATAGTATGTTTTCTGCTTACACATACTAAGTTTACAAATCCTATAATTCTAATAAAAAATATTTAATAAAATAAATTATTTTTTATAATTAATAATAAATTTATCAACGTTAAATTAGTTAAATATTTAATAGGTACTTTAAATTAATTCAATAAATGTTTTTTCCCAAACTTTGTGATATTTCTCCATATTTTAGAAGGTAGATATTTTAATAAAAAAACTTTAAATTAATTAGAATGCAGATTACTTTCTAACACTTTGGTAACTATGGGACATCTTGTTATTATTATTAGTTTTTGCACTCAGGGGCAGGAGATTTGAAAAAAAATCGCGAAATATCACAGTGGGGGTTGGAGAATATGTTTTAATTTGTAAAATAACACGTTTTAGTTTAAAAAAAAGTAGTTCCCGTTGATTTTAGAGGGGGTAGGTATTCTGAAAAGTCACCACATATCGAAGGGTGGTCTAAAAAGTTGGTAAAAAATCATCACGTAATTAATTGACGAGTCATCGAAGCATAAATTAATACTAAGCGAACAAAGCAAAGGCGAACGGTAAAGAACTACAATAGTTCTGAAATCGGTCGCTGTAGGTATCTATTAGTAAAGATCCCAGTGAGAATTTGGTTTCTATTTGACAATGAGATATTTAAAATGGTCAATAATAGGTAGGTATGTGAATATAATGTGATTTTTTATGTTATTTTTGTTATAAGAATTATCACCCATCTTTATAATATATCCTAAAGAGTAACCCAATGAAGGAAACATGTCACTATTGTTTTCGATCAATTATAGTCATTCAAAAATTATGATACCTAGTGAGAAAGAGTAAACCAGTTTCCTAGGTCGTCGTTCGCCGCCCTTTAGAATATTATAATTACTTATGCACTTTAGCATCTATTTTTTATATAATGAGTGTACCTATTTTTTTAATCACTATCATGAAGGCAGACGGTGCTGTTATACCTTTTGTGCATTTCAGCGCCTACCTACCTATCGATGTTATTTCTTAGAAAATTGCACAACTGAACGCATTTTTCTATATGTACTGACAAACAGTGGTGGTATCTACTTTATGTAAATTATAATTGCGTGACGCTATTAGCGTTTATAAGACAACGACAAAGAAAAAAAAGTTATGGTCAGAAGTGATTTTTTAAGCCCCCTATTCAAGGTCGTCCAATGGATTTCATCTATTTGGATGACATACTAAAAATTTGCCCATTCACGACAGTGGCGTACCGAGGGGGGAGGGGAGGGGCGGACCGCCCCGGGCGCCTCTATTGGTAGGGCGGGAAAATTGGCCTGCGCTATACACCACCAGATTGATTATAGATCAAAAAAAAATATTTTCATCTCGGGTGGAGGTTCTTAACAAAAATAATATTTCCATGCGCTAAGTCTGCAGGTTGAAAATGTCAGAAGTTGTCTCTGTCTCCACTCTGACCGAAAATTTAATTTTTGCTGATACCTTTACTGTAGCTATTGAAATGTTGTACCTAAGTGTGAAAAATGAAATGAAATAAAATTATATAGGCTCATTTTTAACTATTTTATTTTCAAAATATTCGGTCCGTTTTTTTTTTTCAATTTATATAGGGGAGGGTTTAGCCAAAGGGTTTGGTTCCCGCCCGGGCGGCAAAAACCCACGGTACGCCGCTGATTCACGATCACTCCAAATTGATGTCATCCATTATGAGAGATGTGTACCTAACTTTAGTTTTTAATATCATTAGAACATATTTCACTACATTATTACAAGTTGTTTACTATTATTAAATTTAAAGCAGCAAAACGTGTACCGTGGTGGAAGGATGACGACAAAATGAGACAAATTTGGACCAAGTTTTTAACACTGACAATCAAATGAAGCGACGACTTGGACCATGTCCACTCGAGTTTCCCATTGACGATCCGTTTGGAGTGATGGATGATTTGTTTGACGCTATTGTATTTTGGACTGATTGATATGTCACTGTGACCACCCTATCACGACATCCCTCTGTTTAGACGAATTGAATGGTCGTGGATGGGGGGCCTTACACGATAGAAGGTAATTACCTACTATCATTTTGACATAATAACAATATTTGTGTCTATGACATCAACTGACAGGCGTTTGACACTAAAACACTTGTGAAAGTAACGCACGTACGATCGACGTACGTAGATGAGTAGGTACTTTGTAGATAATCAAACAGATTGATAGATAGTGCAAATCTAATTATCGTTTCCCATTACTAATTCATACATACCCACATGTAACACTGTAGTAACGCGGTTTAGATAACTACCCTCGAAATCAGTCATTGCTCCAATAATTCGGCGGTGAAGCCTTTAAATTAAAAGCAATTTTGTTCTACCACATGAAATTGACCTGTCTTTTTTAAATAAAAAACACCTCTGAATTTGGTAATGGTTTAATCTAGAACCAAAATGTTAGGGTCACCTCAAAACTTACGGACCTAAATGTTCATCGGGCAACTGGGATATAATGTGAAGCCCCGTGGACCGTCAGTGAGATGAGGATTAAGAACAACAAAGCACGAAGAGAAGATGGAATTCAAACAAAGCTAAACAAGGCACTTCGTCAACCAGTATTTTGATATATTTTAAAAATTGACAGAATTGATCCATCGTCGTAATACTTAAAGAGCGAGACACCTTTGCACGCGGAAACTGCTATGAAAAAGCTTTATTTAGTGTTCCAATGTAAAAACTTTGTTTATCCCTGGCAGGTAGACAATTTACGTGCCTAGAAAGTTTTGAAAAGCCTTATAAGATTTGTCCTTGATTTTGTCCCGCTCTTTCCCAGTAAGAATCATTATAATGGTCTAAAAAAGATATAATTGATCTGGGGGTTCCTCAACGGCGTCAAGGGATCCATGCAAGGTTTAATAAAAAAATTGAAACATTTGGCAATCTCTACAGAGCTACAATAATAAATTTAGATAGTAAGCAATTGCGATGAAAATAATTAATAACTAGACCTGATATCCACATTAATAATTATTTCTCTCGTCTCAACTCCTTGCGACATTTCGATTTCCCCATCCTTTTAATCTCGTGTGATTAGTGGAGGAGTCCGTGATCAAGTTTTGACAGTAAAAATGGGTTCATAGGTCAAAAGAGTTTGGGAATCACTGCAGTCGAACTATATTCTAGTATTCGTAGGTGAAGGAACTAACATTATCAAGTAGAGGATTATAACTATGATTGGAGCCTATCGATCACGTTATATTGGTGAAGTCGGCAACAGGAACTATCTAACTATCGACATGACAGATATCACGGTTAATGTCAAGGGGAGCACAGCCACTGTATACCTACCCGGGTGAGATAATAGGACGTATCAGTAAAGACAGCTAAACTACCGAAACTATACTGTTACACCTTAAGCCTAATTCACACTAACATGGTGACCTGAATAGACACAGGACTCGACCCTTGTTATATTTTGACCCCCATGTAATTGTAACTGGTCGGGTTAGAATTGTGCTAGACATGATTTTCTTCTTGCTCATTTTCATTCGTAATCCCACTTTAACGCTTTCATTTTTGAGGTCGGCCAACATTATAATACCTAATTTCTTTTCCAGTGTTGGCGAAGAGTACCATGTCACCTGCGAACCTTAGGTTTGCCAATCTTTCACCGTTTAAATTGATGGCACTGACGCCCACCCGAAGCGATACCCGAGGGCGCTATTTATGTAGTAGTGGTGCGTGAGTTCTGTTGTTTGAAACGGGCGGATACATGCACATTCCACTTACAGGTACCTACCGAGTAAGTTCTGTACCCCTATTCAGAGTTTTACTCACTAACGTACCTAAGTGAGAAACTCACGGGAATTTTGTATGGGCTACGGAACTTTGAAGTATTCTGTAGAGGAGCTTAACACGTTTCCATACAAAATTTGGTTACTTAACGCAAGCGTAAATTTCTCGGAAACTTATAATAGGGGTAGGTACTGTTGTCAATTTTGTATAGGTATACAATAACTTTACGTAGGTACCCACCTTAAAGCCTTAATTTATTATTTACGCATCGAATCGAAATTCAACGAAAAAACGGGCGAAGATGTTGCGTCACAATGACATGGTGATAGGTGACCCCTTAGTTGAAAAATATTTTGAGCTATATTTCGCTGTTTTTAGAGCAATATTTTTACAGAAATCCAATAATTTCCAAACTTTATTGCTACCTATAGGTAATAATATTATCAAAAGCTAAAGAAGGTTTATTTTGTTGGTGAAATTCACACAAACACTTGTCTGTGTACCTACGTAGATATTGTAAATAAATTTAAGATTAAGCGCCAGAGATCCCATAAAACTATTTCCTCCAATACATCTAACTACCTACCTACTCCAATCTCTATTAAAATTATATGACGTGCATGTTATTTTTATCATAAACAAACTTTAAACAAATATTTACGCAAAGAGTATCATTTGAGCATTTTTATTTACTAAACTTTAAACACAAAATACAACAAATATATAATGAGGATGCAGCTTTCAATATAATCAACTCCTAGACAGAACAAAACGTTGATTGAATTATTCGTTTTAAACAAAAACTTCTTTGAAAGCTAAATATACTAATTCGTAATATTAAGGTTACAAATGAGGTCCAAATTAAAAAATAAGCATATATTCAGGTTGACGAGTGGTTTGAAATTTTACAATTTTTTATTTGGTATAAAAAATCTTAAACTCCACTGAAGGTTTATGGTGTTTCATATAATATTCGTAGATACTTTATTAAAATTTAATTAAAAATGGAATTTAAGATAATAAGTTAACACAACTATAATGGATTCCAGAGACGGGACCCAGTTCGACGAGTCAGCTGGTAAAGGGATGGAGAAAAGTCTTAAAATTAATACATACCTACTAGCATAATATGCTGTATAAGAATTCCGCAAACTCAATATAAAGATCAATGACTCCATAATTCCGTCATAAACATCCGAGATATATTACATACTAG
Organism: Mystacides longicornis; assembly: GCA_963576905.1. Taxonomy (NCBI): domain Eukaryota; kingdom Metazoa; phylum Arthropoda; class Insecta; order Trichoptera; family Leptoceridae; genus Mystacides; species Mystacides longicornis. Next base: position 16,227,465 of record OY756433.1, on the reverse strand, counting down.
CTGACCCGTCGAGCTTCTTCCCGCCTTAGAATAAATCAATAATTGTAATAAAAAAACGTAGCCTAATTTCGATATTATTTTCTTTAGTTATGTACTATGGATAGCCGTTTAGTGACATTATCAAAACCTACATGCAATTATTCTGTATTCATTATGTCCGAATTTATTTTTTCATTAAAATTGCATTGAGAAAACTTGAACGAAATTCTGTAAAAAAATTGCGTACCTATCTTTTGAAACCCAATGATTGCTAAATAATGAAAATTGTGTTGTTTATAAATTTTTCATAGATCGGGGAAGGTTTAACCGTTCCATACTAACCACAATATTATATTTTACTTTATTTTTTATAATTTTTTTGATTTTTGAATAGTTATTCTGTAGTCTGGAGCAGAGACAAGCCAACAAATCAAACAACATAAAAATCGGTTAAGTCGTTCTCGAGTTATGAATGGTGTAACCAACCCGATATTATTTTATATATTTACATAGATTATGCCCGTACATAAGGTAAACAAAAGAGTTACACTAGTGCAAAATGTGAGTCCTAAATTCCACTAATGGATATAAAAAAAAAAGAAAAGAAAAATGAATTACATTACAGATCTTATGAGTCAATTTTTCAACTATTCTCTTATTTGTCTGCACTATATATGAAGAAAATTATAGTACCTAATTGAAGAAAAACTTCTAATTAATTATTATATCACACTACGTGATTTGAAATTACTGGTTGTCACATACAATTGACTTGTTTATGATCAAAATAATAATCAACAATAATTTTCCAAGAATAATAATTTACTCTATCAGTCTGGAAAGAAATTTCTCAGAAGACCATCTCTCATCCCTTGATGTCCGATGACGTCAACAAGACACTAAATACAGACAGAGAGTATTTGACAATGTTCACGAAGCCATAAAGTGGACAGCAATCACCATAATAGATTCGGCTTTATAGTCTCAATAAGTTCTGGAACTAATTCACCCTTCTCAATACTCCTGAATCTAAACAATGTTTTTAGAAGAACGTGGACAACTTAGGTCCTCGTATTTTCGAATGAATAATGAAACGAAATAGAGGAAAACTATACAAAATATCTATAACGTATTGACGAATTCCTCATAGATTCTACTTAATACATGATCAGGAAAATGATAAATCGATGTAGGCATTGATCAACTTTTCTTTCGCACGGCTCAAGAATATTTTGCAGCTTCGCAACCGCAAAATAAAAAGAGGAAAAATATACTAAAGATGCTGATTTGTTCTACAACAGTTAAAAAGTTCAAATGTTGAAATATACAAATAATAGCGTATTGCCAAAACGCTGGAGAGATAGCAAGCAATCAGCTTCCCAAGAGGATTACACATCAGGAATAACAAGCAAGCAGATCGACCTAATCAAAGAAGAAGTATAGTAGAACTGTTACTGAAATATGATCATCTGAGAGACGTATATAAGGCTGTCACAAATACCTACTATAAGAGTCCAAAAAGAGATGAATCAATCAATGAGATGTAATCGTGATCTGATATCAGAGTAAGCAAACAAATTGTCTCTCCAAACAATATTTCCATTATCTTACGACAAATTAGACTCATCCAGGCACAGTTCATATTACAACACTATCCCTACACGTAATCTACATAATAGTTCAGTTATGTATTTATATTTATTTATATTTTCGTATGTTGGCACCTCATGCATAAACCACAGTCTCTAGGTTTGATTTTAATCGTCGTTGATCCTTGAAGATATATTTATGGTAATGATAGAAGATACATTTTTTTTCAATTTCTCAAATATTACATAGGTATTAAATGTTATTCACAAATTTCTAAAAATTCTAAATCTTCATACAAAAATTTCTATAAATGAGACAGTCATCTTTTAAAAATAAAATTATACGTCCAAATTTTATATGTCGGTATAAAAATATTGAAGTTTGATTTGAAATACAAAAACTGTAAGTCTTATAATTCTTATTAGATAAAGATTTTCACAGAAAAATATAAAATTTAAGGTACACCATGACAGGAGGGTAAAACAGGGATCTTTTTTGTCTATGGCTCGCTTGGAACATACCAGAGAGAATGTATCAAATTATAGGCGAACTCCATCTACATAAATAGGTCAAACTATATACATAACTACAAGTAGGTAAGTAGGTACATATATCTAAATTTATTTTCAGTATTAGTAACCGAGGTAAAAAATGCATTTAGGAATAAAACGGAATTGTATTACGGACAAGGAAATTTTGTTGCAATGTGACTGGAAGACTATTTTTTCATAAATATTGAAAGCGACATTCTTCTTTTTCTTTTTTCGCGTATTTAGCAGTGACTGTTAATTTTTCCTTTTCTACTCTTTTTTTTTTATTTAAAGCGACATAATTCAATCAATTTTCTTTATAAAACATTAGGATAATACATAGACTCCTGAGAAGGGGAAAGCTAGACAAAAAACTTCTCAAAAACCTACTGCTCAAGTCTGACTATCCAAATCAACAAAGTAAAACAAGACGGGTATCAGCTAGTTATGAATAATATAGAATGTCTGTGTCCTACAGACAGGGGACATTCATGTCAAGTGGAATACAGAGTTTTCGTCAAGATATTCGTAGAAATGACTAACGCCAGACTAACGCTAATAATTGAAATAATCAACATCTTCCTACGCTAATAATTAGACCTGGAAAAGTATGTACGGAAAAAACTTCTTCACATCAACGAGGAGGTGAGATAATTGGTAGCCTTGTAGATAGAGCGTTTCTTTCATTGTGACAATCGGGCCGTACTTTGCATTTGAATCGTGATTCAGATCCAATTCCAATATTTATATAACCATTCCATTATGACATTTAGATTTTAGTTGCCAAGCTCCGGTAGTACTCTACGAAAAAGAGTATAAATAAGGATTATTATATTTTAAATGAATCTGTACTCACTCAAGTGAACACATATACATTTTGGGACTCTTTCACAGTAAGCTACTTAAAGCTTGTGTCTTGAAAGAGGAAGATTGTCGGCACCGGGGATCGAACCCACCACCTCCAATACGAGACAGTACAAAAGCCGGCATTGTAACCGCCAGGCTACCAACCACTTCGTTTAGGTATACAAGTACTTTTAGTATTAAAAGTTTAGACGGTCGAATCGATATCGGGATTGAATTTCAAGATTAGTCCACCTTCTTCGCATGATCGAGGTTTGCTAAGAGTGTAAAATGTATTTAATAAAAAAAAAAACATATTTACCTAACCAATAACTAGGGCGAATTTCTTATTTACCTGACCAGGCACTTTTAGAAGAAGAAAATTATTGTAATTTTTTTTTAGGTAATTCGTATGGTAGTTAGACATCGGTCTAGAATACCACCCGGCCAAAGAATACGTCGCTTAGAATCAGCCCCCGTATATAGACTATTTGAATTTTGCAAACGACTTTTTCGTCAATGCAGAGTGCGAAAAAAATGAACTGTACCCCTATTCTCTGTTTTATCGGAAGGTAGTCCGGTAGTAAAGCGAGTATTACACAATACATTTTGTATGGTAAACGTGTATAGCGCCGCCACAGAGATATTGCTAGAAACAAAATCGATTCTCGCATTCGATACGTATAGACGTTTTTCATACAAAATGTATCGTATAATACTCACTTTACTACCGTGACTACCTTCCGATAAAACTGAGAATAGGGGTACTGACCACTGGAACATAATTATTAATTATTTCAACAAAACAAAGACACTTATATAAAAAAAAGGAGACAGTCAATTTTCTTTCTACCATTGACGAAAAATTCAAATTGTCTAGGCCCCCAGGTTAGTAGTAGAGATTTTAAGTACTGAAGTACTTAACAATGTTTCAATAAAGTGGTGGTTGGTAGACTAGCGGCTACGACGCCGGCTTTCACACTGTTTTTTGCGGAGGTCGTGGGTTCAAATCCCGGCCGTGTCGACTATTTCCGTTTTCACGACACAAGCATGTGCTTTAGTGTGAAAGATGTCAAAAGTGCATTTGTGTTCACTTCAAGTGAGCACATAGTTTTTTTTTTATAATATGGAATGGTATAGGCACCATAAATGGATGTGCACCGCATAACTGTACAGATTTGGTATATTGAAGGTGAACAAATTAAGATGTTTCTTATAGCACGGATATTTCTTCTAACTCCACACTGCTTTATACGTTAAAAGATATACGAACTTGAAATACCTAAGTCAAAACGGAAATGAAACGGTTCAAATGATGATAATTTGTGGAATGGAAAAAAACTGTTGTAGAAACACACTGTTTGTGTGATAGGCAATCTTTAACTTCACATACAACAAATAAAAAAAAATACCAATCGCAAAGATAATATCAAAAAAAAAATGTAGAAAGAGACAAAGGTCAAACTCATGAGGGATCTCTAAAATATATACAGGTCAGAAAGTGTTCAAACCTTGGAAGCTTCCATCTTTAGGTAGATTGAGACATTACAAATTTTCTTTCTGAACAATTGGTTACCTATCGCCGAAATCAGACTGAAAGACGAATAGACACTTACCCTAAAAAAATGAAAAATATTTAACACAACTCAAATACTCATGAATGATAACGAGAAGAAACAAAATTTGGATAAAATGAATTAATCTATATTAAACTAGCTTTCCAGACAGACGTTGTCCTGTGGACCATTTGGTCCTAACCAGAGGCGGTCCGTTCATAATATGTGCATAATGTGCACTGCGCCTCCAGAAACAAAAATAAACTGATTAAATAATAACATTAAAATATTAATTCTAAAACGTCCATATTTCATTCGTATTCAAAGCTCAGACGGGATCAACGCGAGAATATAATTATATGCGCGCAATTTGGTTGACTTTGTATGAAAAATTTCTAAAACGCCCGAAACGGTGGAGTAAGTGAAATGGGCTACTGAAAGAGTGGCAATTACGTATGCGAGAATGAGAGAGTGCAGGTGCAAAAGACAATTATTTTGTTGTTAGATTTTTTCAAAGATGGCGTCGCATGAAATTCGTTCCATACTAACTTTAATATTATATTTTATATAATTTCTTACTCATTTTTTTCAACTCTTTATTAACTAAAAATTTTGTTATTCGGAGCGGAGAAGAATCCAATAAATCAAACATTGTAAGAATCTGTTCAGCCGATCTCGAGTTATAAGTGTTCGCACTAACTCGACTTTCTTTTATATTAGAGATAAAGACTATGTGGGTAAGATGTGTCAATCCACCCTCGAGAGAGTGATCTATGCCAACATAATTATAATATTATTTTATCTTCGGTAAGATGGGTTTCTGCTCAGCTGTATGATTTTCATTAAAAAAATCGTATTTCAACTAATTTCGCCTGTTTTTATTATTAAAATGGTCTTAAAATATACCTACTCGTTTGTTGCTGCAGGCACTTTTCTTTAGAGCAAGAGAGAGACATACGTATACACAGACAGATGTACGTAATATAATCATGTACCGTCTTTTGTTCTATTGATCTTTTGCAGCAAAAAATACTCAATATGAGTATAATCAAATCGACTATAAGTACACATAGGCGAAATTAGTCAGGATATTACAGTATACACATAACACAGTATTTGTTGATGATAAAAAATCACTTTCACTGGCGGTAATTTCACCTGACCAAGTTGTTAGATGAAAAGACGAGTTGCCGGGAGAGACACCGACACAGATGTGTGCGTTAATGGCATTCTGGGCGGAATGTCGGTGACCTTAATGATACAACCATTTGTGGCCGAGACACTGAGACAGATCTGATATCAATCACACCACATTGAGGAACGACAACTTCTATAATACGTCAACTTGGTTATTGTTTCGATTTCACGACAACGAGGTCATGGTTCGATTCCCATCAGATAATAATCTTAAAATTATACCGGCTAATCATATTAAAAGACGGCATTGTTAAACAATTTCCTGCGTTTGTTTTTTTAATGAATATGAGCTAAAGTAAACACAAGTACTACACTTTTGACAACTTTCATAGAAAGCGAAGATTGTGTCATGATAGAGGAAATTGTCGACACCGGGAGTAGAACGCATGAATTTATTAATTATATTATGATTCTTTTATTTCTCTGCCATTTTTGATCTCCCACAGCATCATGACTACTTAATCAAATTGGAACATTTTTTTCAAAATAAAATTCATTACCCATCGTTAATTTAACAAGATGAAAATTAATTATACTGATTGAAAATTCAATGTGGCAAACCTAGGTATAAAACTAAAATGAAATTTTCATTTTTTACAATAGGTACCTAAGTAGGCACGGCAAACTGGATAATCAAGAGTTCATGTGCGAAATACTAGTTAGTAATTCAATTCAACAAAATGACAACCCACAAATCATTATTTTAATCTCGTGGTAATTTTATATACTATCTCTTTATAAAACGTATCTTTTGTGAAGGTAAAACTTGCTTCTAGCACCTAGATATCTATTAATGCTCTTTTAATATTATCTACTTGTTAGAAGAATAGTATTTTGTCTTCATGAATGGCAACACGAAGTTGTCACTTAACTTTATTATTTGAAGAACTTGAGTATTTTTCTTGAAAAAAAAACTGAAATATCCGTGGGATTAGGACGGTGCAACTCTTTATGTTATAGATCGAGCCATTTTCCAGCCAGTGCCTAACTTAAATATTATAAACTTGGCTCACAATTTAATAGATTTTTCATAAACTTGTACTCTTAATATGTGTGCTTTTTTTTGTACAATTCTTGCAGTTGACTCTATATATAGCTAAGCAATATCCAAACTTTAGAGCTCATAAAACACTGACAAAGAGTGATTATTTTATTATAAGACTGCCACGTTCTAGCAGACTCAGATATAGGTATTCTAACTACTGATATAGACAATTATATTTGAGGCATATACATACGTAACACTGAGACCGCTAGTTTTATAATAACCTTTTTACAATAATGTCTTTCCCATAGTGTGCACATCATATCGTCGCATTATTCATGTTATTCAAATCCATATTAGAATATTATGTTCTTTCCGTTAATTTAAATAAAAACAACTTTAATAGACAATAATTAATCACGGAAAGAAACGTTCGCACGATGTGTGTTTTTATTTAACGCAGCGATTCTCATGGCACCTACTTTCAAGTATCTGCATATTACCGCAAAAACATTATGTGAACTCAAAGAAATCGCTAGAAATGTCAAAAGAAAATATTGTTTACTAGCTTATACCCGTCTTGCTTTACGTTTTTGATTCCGATTGTCAGGCTTGATCGGTAGGTAATTAAACAGATTCTAGTCTAGCATCCCATTGCTTAACATACCACTTTAACTGACATAAGCACAGAAAAAGAAGAATGACACTTTTACAATTTTTGTTTTACCGACCTCATAATATTATACGAACCTATTCAAACCACAGAGCTCTCTCTATGAAAACTTGCAAATTATGTCCACAGATAATATAAATATACTGATTATGTCGGTAGGTTCGTATAATATTTTATTTTTTTTGGAGGTCTATAATAATAAAAAAAATATTATACGAACCTACCGACATAATTTGCAAGTTTTCATACAGAGAGAGATAGCTCTGTGGTTTGAATCTTAGCTACATACATTGCCTGCTTTGATATTAATTGGGCAACCCACCCATAGAGGGTGATTTGTATCTGTCAAACTGCAATTTTTTTCATTAAATCTTTATTTATTGAGAATAATAAGCTTTTAATAACATTTATATGTATAACAAATCAATCTACAATTATTTTATTACATTTTCATACCGTAATACCAAGATCCCATTCAACGTTTACATGAGTAATTTTGTTTCCAAAAGTCTTTTTGAGAAATTTGTATGAAGATCCTAAAAAGTACAGTTTTTTTAAATAGCTCTAAATATATTAAAGTTAATGCAGCAAATTGTATTTAAGAACCTTCTCCAGCATTTTATACTGCTCTGGGCATATTAATATCTATCTTAGCATTTGTATTTTGAGCGTGATGTTCACATATACGGTTAAAGTATTGTCAAAGGCAAATAAAAAAACATTTCTAAATTATTATATAGAGATAATCTACGTAACGTTTGTCATGAATCACAATTTTAATTGGTGAGTTACTCATAAAACCGGCTTGTATCTATGAAAAATAGAATAACTGTGAAAGACACGTGAGTCAAATTCGTAGTGTGGTGATATATTCTCTACACCTACCCCACAATTGACATTTAATAGAATGCTTGAAATACTTGTAGTGAACTATAAGCTCATAATACAATGCTGCGTCTGGCACAAATCGTCCCTCTAGGGATGGGATGCCATAAACATAATAATAACAATGCTGCCCTTATGCTTTGCAACGATAAAAGTAAAAACTGTAACGCAACGTCTTTTCTCTGGTCATAATCCTAGGAATAGTTGGCAGCAATGTTTACCACTCTTTCTCTCCAGCTATATCTATAGATTCCTTATATTTAAAAAAAACTATTCAAGTAGGTGCATAATTGAAATAATAAAATATCCTGTATATGAAATATTGACTACAGGTACTTATTTCATTTCCATATCTGGATATATCAAACTCAAAATAATCGCCGCAAATTGTTGAAGAGTTCTGCATCTAACTTGACATCAATGGTTGGTGTGTTATAACGTCAAGTTGCAAGTAACAACATCTAGTAGATTATTACAGAGCGGATAAAAATCAACTTGATTATGCAAATAAACTCACCTTCATAGTTTAACAATACTCTCTATTTTGGTGGTTCAACTTAGCCCATAGTAGGATTCGAAACCTACTGAGATACTCACTTGACGTCAATAGACGTTGTATTATTATTATGTTATTTATAGGTGAAAAATTATGTGGCAATTAGGCAAAACTATTTAGTGTCATTTTGAGAAAGGCATTGGAATCAAAACAAAACTACACCAATACAATATAATTTAAAAAAATATATGAAGTTACATATAAGGAAATTTTCAATGGATCAATGCAGGTATATCAATATCAAATCTAGGTATTTCTTCTTATCCTTATTGATAAATGCCATTATCTATTAAAATTATAAAAAAATTGAACCAAAATGTACATAGGAAACAAATTCAAATGTAAGTTATTGCCTTCTGAAAAATGTCAAGTTGTTCAACGTAGAACCATTTAAATAGTAGTATTATTTATGGGTATGAATAAATGAATGAAAGAATTTTTGTTTATTTTTTGTCCAATCATTATTTAATTCATAAAACATAAAATCAACAATTGAAACATAATATGTATAATCTCAAAGTTTTTTGTTAGATCTAGCAGAGTAAAAAAATATTCTCTTAAACAAATGGAAACCAGAAAAGATATTCCGACCCACCGTTATAAAAAAAACTATTAGTTATTCACTTCTTAACCCAAAAGTATTATATCATTTTTATTCCATAACCGAAATAAAAAATTTAAAGTTTAAATCTGATGCTAGAACACAGAAATCCATACAATAACCTAGAATCCCGACTCGCGTTCAAAAGTGAAGCCTAAATATTGCAACTTTTGACAGTTTGGTTCCCAAAAGAATGTGGTACAGCGTATATTTATTCAGTATTTTTCTCGTGTTTTTTACAATAAAACATATTTTTACGTTGAAATAAGTGAAATTAGATCATTTTTAAGTTTCTTTATAAATGTACTGTCAAAATTGCCGGCCAAATCGGCTTCACTTTTTACTACGAAGAATATATGAAAATCTATGTGCTAGAAACACACTATTGTGTCGAGCCAGAAGCATTATCGTTTTTATATTTATTTATTTATTTTCTGTCAAAATTAAGCATTGCTCACCATTACAGAGTAATCCTTTGCGGTAATAGTGGTTAATAATATGGTTTAAGATACATTTAGGCTCTATATGAAGCTGATATGCTTCTAACGGGTTGAGAACTTATTTATAGTGATATGTGGTAAAATTGATAAAATCGCTGGCATCCGCAAGACACTGTTATTGATTATGGTCAATCTTCTTTACATCCCATAAGCAGCCATTGAATATTTTTTCAATATAATTGTTTCCCTTCTCAACTAAATGGGAAATTTGAATGAGTTCTCTAACATGGATCTGCAATATAAAGTTTCTGATTTAAAATACACATAAAGAAATCCAAGAAACATAATTAATGAAATTCTTACATAGGTAGCTTACCATATTGTCTTGCAAAAATTAAACCAATGAGTTTCTTTGTTAGAAATGCACTTTTATCAATCAATTTGATCCTTAGAAGTATGTACTGCTATGTCAAAAAGGTGGGATGAAAGCAATTAGTCTCGTTGAAAACACGTTTGCCTCAGGAACCTGAAAAAAATATCAACAAAATAAATTAATTTTGTGATTTCGGTAAGACACTAATTCCCGCCTTATAACATAACTTTACTATTCTGCAATTGTTTTAGCAACTCATAAATGTTTTAAGTTACGGCATAGGCTTACAGATATTTTAATCAATTGATGACTTACCAGTTTTATTTTCATTAAACTCAATTGAAAATAAGGTAATTATATTTTTCATAATCGACGATATCGATCCGAACCTTTTGTTTGACAACAAAATATGACGTATTGGTATAGTGAAGTATCAACCATCCATGGATAACCAAAGATAATAATATAATTCAACACAGTTAGGTACTATTAAATTATTTTATGATGTATATTTTTGATTTACTTATATAATGGTCTCTTAAAATATTTCGACTTATTAAAAAAAAATTTAACACACAAAAAACCACTTTAAATGTGAAGAAGAATTATTAAAAAAATCATTCTTATTTTGTTTTCATATTATGAAGCTAAGACAAAAAATTACATATTAAAAAGTTCGTCTATGGTAACCTACTGTCAATTATTGTTATTCTGACAGCCAAACAAAAACAACAGGAATTCTATTTTCAAAAATTTTGTAAGTTTTTTAATATATTGAAATATTTTTGTAAGTAGGTACCTAAGCTATATTTAATTATTAAGATTTTTACCTATCATGAAGTTTTTAGTTGTGAATTGTAAAAATATGGGTATATAAAATATGATACTTTGAAATTGCTGTCTCTCCTGTAACTAAACTTTGACAGATTTTGATGTTTTGTAATATTGTTTTCTAGGCATGGAGTTGCAGTCTATCTGAAATAATAATACCTGATACATTATGCAGTCTAAATGGATTTAATGAAGATCTTAAAAAGGTATAAAAGCTACACTTTTAAACAAATAATACTATGAAAGATTCCAAATGAAGGTTTTATGCAGAGTATATCATATCAAATATGTATCTAGCAGTTGATTGTTTTATTCTAATTTGAAGTTCATAAGTAGTTTGATATACTTTCTAAATCCTTAATATTGATTCTAATCAAATTCTCATAACATGTATTTTTAAAACAAATCCCTGAAAAAGCAAAATTTTCTAATGTCGTCTTATATATTTGCAACCATGGCCATGTAATTACTGTATTTTGCTTTCATATATTAATAGAATCGTTTTTTTTTCTAGGTCAGAACACTCAGAACCTTGCAGGGATTTTTGATATATCAAGAAATGCTGTCAAACTTTTACAGAATGCTTCAACATACAACAACATGCTGTGTTTATTTAAAATATTACCCACCTTGTTTTGTGATGAATATAACATTAAATAAAATAAATTAAAGGTAAGAGAACATAAGTTTGCATTTATCTACATAAGAATTTTGAGCTCGATATAGTTTCGTGATAAATATTATCTAATATATGTTATCTTTGAAGAAGTTTTACGCGTACCTGCATTATATTGCTTAATTTTTATGTGGATAAATCAAGTGAATTTTATTACCAAAATACCTACATATCTGATTCTTTTCCAAAATAAACAGGAAGTTTTGTTTGCTGTCAAATTCATTCTGGTAATGTATTGAGATTAGATGTGTATTTTACACAGTATTACTTAATTATTATGATGTGTGTAAAACCAAATATATTTTTTGACTATAAACATACACACATACCTGACAAATCCATTATCTTGTAAAATAGGAATGTCATCACTTCCTGTCAGATTGGCTCTCTTTCAGCGTTCTGTTTTACCGATCAAATCTACTAAAGAATATTCATACTCATTTCAATTTTCAAATATCATTTTTTCTCTAAAATCTTTATGAAAGAACAATTTTTAGATTGAAATGTATTATGAATTTAATTTAATGTATCTTTATTATTTTTTACCAACATTTAATATGATTTTATCAGGTAGCTACATAATTACTCATCTATCTGGCTACGACAGTTTGACACAAAATGTGGCCATAAATTTTTTTAAATGTGTCAAATAACAAAATGGAGGAAATATTTTTCCAAAATCTTTCTTTAAATCTTTATTTATTGAGAATAATAAGATTTGAATAACATTTATATGTATAACAAATCAATCTCCAATTATTTTATTACATTTTCATACAGTAATACCAAGATTCCATTCTACGTTTACATGAGTAATTTTGTTTCCAAAAGATGGCTTACTGTCTTTTGTGAAAAATTTGTATGAAGATCTTAAAAAAATAAAGTTTTTTAAATAGCTCTAAATATATTAAAGTTAATTTATCAAAGAGTATTTAAGAACGCTCTCTGGAATTTTGCACGGCTTTTCGCATATTAATATCTGACCTTTACGTTTGTTTTCTATGATTGATGCTGTTACAAAAATATATATATATAAATAAACGGACTAAAATATTATGTAGATGTTTCCACGAATAAAAGATTTGAATGCCTGCTAGAATATCATCTCAATACACTTCGGTAACTTTCGACAGTATTCGTCACGATTCGGAAATTCCTTTCAACTATTCAGATATTCGAATTTTATACAACCAATGGTTTCTTTATATTCAAATATAGAAAATCAATTGATTTAGGTACATAATATTTGTCTCTTTTTCGTAAACCTTCCAATATTTTTACACGTAGGAATTCATTCGTTATTTTCAAATCCATCTAGGTAGGTACCTACATACACACAATATACTTACGTACATGATTATGTCAAAATGCAGGCGAATATTGTGTCAAATGTTTTTCTCATACCACGATTTACAAACGAGTCAGATATTTTACCTATGACGGCTTGATGGGTGTGAAAGTGGTTATTGAAGTCGTGCGAAACCGCTTACAGTGGGTTCGAATCCTGCCGACGGCGAGAGAGTTTTAAACATTGTTAAATTAACATGATTAGGATTTATTGAGATTATTATTATCTCATTGCATCAATCAATCAATCAAAAAGACCTCCTAATGGTTTAAAACCGTTAATAATTGTTCAGAAGGAACGCAGTTATAAGCCTCTAAAGAATATTTCGTTTAAAAAAATATTTATTTGTCTATATATTTATACTAAGTACCTACCTCAACTTTTTCCGCTTAGATCATTTACACATGTCCCATACATGACCGATCGGTTATTTTCAATATATTGGTGAACCCTGAGGGTATCATAATTGCTTGCTATAACACATTGCTTGTATCAATAAAACGATACAAGCAATTTACAACCTAGAAAGAATAACAATTAATCAAATTCTTCCACACTTATGAATGGATGAAAACGGTTGTAACTCAAAACAAGATAATAATTTCACAGATTAATAATCAAATTGAAATTATTTATTACTCTATGCATGTTTAATCAAATTACCCGTTATTAAGTCTGTGAACTCTAGTGTTAGGTCAAGTCCATGGGAAATGGAACTCTGCACTGTGTGCATAAATGCGCATACTACGATAAAACGGTTTATTTAGTGTTATTAGTAAGATTAAAAGGTTCTTGGTCTAGAACAAAACAGACCGCGACAAAATAAAACTACAGATTTCGAACTGAATATTATGTTTTCATTCCCAATTTAATCAGAATAAAAAAATACTCCTTTCTTATACATTTTTGGTAAGTTTTGACCTTTTCCATTTTTGGCCGTGTCTTTTAATTATGTCATTCAGAAACCATTGACAATGTGAAGAAGAAAATATTATTGGTTTTGGTACCAATTTTCTTTATAATAATGAGTCTGTGGTCACTCAAGATGAACAAAAAATACACTTTTTGACTCTCTCACAATAAGGTACTGAAAGCTTGGCTCGTTAAACAGGAAGATTGTCTGCACCTGCCCCCGTAGACAAATTCAAATTGGCGATCGACTACAAACGAAGATTTCGCCAATCTATATTGCGGATAAAATAACTGTCCACTGGAACGTGTAAACAATTACTTAAACCAAAGAAAGATACTTTTATAAAAATATAAAAAGTGGACAGTTAATTTTCTTCCTACTCTGCATTGTCGAAGAATTCGTTTGTAGTCGATCGCAAAATGCATCTTGTCTAGGCCTACTGACCTCCAGTACGAAACAGTACGAAAGTCGGCGTCGTAACCGCTAGGCAAAAATTACCACTTCAAAAATTGCAACAAAAGTTTCGATATACGGTTTCCGTTCATACGCACACATCTAATTAAATTATTATCTTGTTGAAATAATATTCAAGATATTTTATTGCTAGATATTAAACCATTAACACGAATTGCAGCGGAGATTTTTTTATGTGGCGTTAAATGAGCTACCGAAACAATACGTCAATAAAACCAATCGTAAATAAACTAATTATTATCGTTTTAGGAAGATAAATTTATCATTGAACACAAAATAATAATACGAAACCCGTCAAATTATACAGAATTTATTATTGTATACAAAAATGCGTTTCCAATATAATGTACACGTACAGAAAAATTTAATGATTATCATAATGATATTTAATGTAACTATTGTTGTTTCAAAGATACGTTGACAGATACCTACGGCGGGAATCCCATTCGAATTACACAAGTTGGTGGTTTTCAAAATACCTAATACGAAGCTCAAAAATCAACTATACACTAAACTCACAATGGGGAAAAAAATATCACAAATTATCTGTTAAAGGTACCTATTTATTATTAAAAATAGGTCTCAAAATTACTTTTTGTTTATGGTAATTATTTTTGACATTTTTCATAATGCATTTCCTGTGTAATATTGCCATCTACGGAGCAATTGTAAGAGCAACTCCTTCTTCCTCTCTTTTGCGGAAAGTATGGTTGCAATTTTATTTTGGTCTTATAATAATCATTTGTAAAACTGTGTTTATCAAGTTTAGTAAACCTTTTCTATTTACTTAACCAGTGTTTTAATATATATTAACTTTTTTAAGGAATTGATCAAATATCAAGGCACATTAAATTCAACGAATTTAAATATTTCGTAAAAGATAGGTACATAAACGCTTTTCTGAAAATGAAAAGGAAAACACAATGATCTAAGGTGTGTCTAGATTCTTGTGTGTCCACTTTTAAAGGACAATTCGTGAATGTGGAACACCTGATTACACATGAATGAATGGAACTAGTTTCAATGATCGACAGTATTATCGTATTATAGGATGTGAACTTCGCGTTCTGTCGCTAGTTCTAAAATGCCTCTACTCTCAAGTCTCAACCTGCTTGTCAATACTCCGCAAACCACGGCCTTCCACTGCATTTAAACAACCTTCTATTCATATCATCGCACATAACGACTTTCAACAACTTTGCATTTTCGATACGACATGATGCTCGTTGATGCAACAACCTGTCATGACGAATGGGACTTGTGGAATCCCTGCTTTCCTTCAAGCGATTAATAGTTAAAAATCACTGGTTGTCTTCAAATGCAGCTCCTTGATAGCTCATCATTTCATTCGTCTCTCATTCAATTTCATCTTTCAATTTTCGGTGTCCGTATAAGGGTGAAATGTTCATAAGTGATCTACGCCAAGCAGAACTGTTACTTATTTGTATATCCTGCAGAGTTTTTCTCGAATTTATAAAGCGTAAAAAAAGCATGTTTTGGTACATGAGACAAATTCCAAATACGTCCTTTTTGTAACCTCGGCCAAGACGTAAATTATTATATTCGGATTTAGATGGAACCTATTGTTTACCTGAATAAAAAGAACTTGTCTACCTCGCCAAGCTATGTAATTAAAGTTATTTTCTACTATGAAATGTCAAATTTCATTTTCCAAAGTTAAGGAACCGCAGAGTCATTGTAGAGGTGCGAGAAACGGATGTATATTTTTTTATTGGAAAGCCCCCTAAGGTCTCAAATAGTTGACTTGTTCTCAACTTAAATATTTTCGTGTATAATCCTGCTGGTTGTTTTTATAATATGCACTAAGAATAAAATAAAATAAATAAATATTAAGTGTCCTCTGAAATACATTGTATGAGAAAGGATGCTACGACATCACGAAGATGCGTTAAAGACTTGGGTACGAAATTAATATAAAGTATCTACTAAGTATAGGAAATTGATCATTTATATAGCTGTTCATCACGATTGAATCTTCTGTCATCCAATTATCCTTTTATAGAAATGCGTATGAATAAATTTCGATGTTGAATGATGAATTGTTTTATAAATGGCGAATGATGTACCTTTGTGTAATGAAAAATAAATGGCGAATTGTTTTCGCATTTTTACACGATGTTTTAATGATCGCAATTTATTTATTTTATGATTAATGTTTCCAGGAAGGAATTCAATTAGAAAAATTTTAATGAGTTAATGGATTTATCAGTGTGAAATCTAACGTACAAATATGGATAAGAATTGATTTATAATTGTTGAAATATAGAACAGACGATATCCTGCATTGGTGTCCTGCTGTGTTTAAAACATTTCTGGATAAAAGGCTGCATAATAATGGCAAATATGCGGAAGATACCTGTATTGGAGCACTGGACATTCTTTGTTTTTATTTCAATATTTTCTTGGTCAGTGTTATGTTGGTGTATCTAATAAATAAAATCAATGTAGGTATATCTGTTCCAGTAATTTGCGATTATATACGATTTTTTTTTATTTCGCCTACTTAAATTGAACACATATCTATTTGAGATCTTTCACACTGAGCAAAGCTTTGAAATGGAAAATTCTCTACGGAGTTCGTACCCACGAACTTTAACATGTCAACGATAGTCTGTGACGATATCACTATATTATAGGCACCGGGATTTGAACCCACGACCTTTAGATCGACAGTCGGCTACTGAACCGCTAGGTCACCAATCACTTATGACGTCCTATCTGTCGCGAACAATTTCAAGTAAATTGCAATTAAAAACAACACAGTAACAAAAACCACAATTTTGAAGACTTGCGTCAAGCGTCGTTGGATGCACATCAGGAAAACAATGGAGACATCACGCAAACAGTTTGGTGTTCATAATTTCCAGAATTTTACGAATAAAATAGAACTCATACCATACGTACCTGTCATAATTGAGGGGACGACCAAGTCAAGAATACCTGCAAGACATATTATAATGCTCTGTTGCGCCAGTGAGAAACTAAAGAGATCTATGGATATGACGGAGTGGAGGGACACAGTGGGGAAAATTGGTGCCAAACAATCCTAGGCCAACAGACCAGAGAAGAAGAATGGAATCCCGAAAAGACCTCCGTGATAAAATAAGTGATTTAAAAAAACGTTACAATATTTTTTTTCCAAATCTAACAAAAAGAAAAGTTTAAATGTTCAATTTAAACACTTCGATTTGATTTTCAAAATGTTAGTAATTTATTCCCTTTTTTACATCAACTCAGTAGGTAACTTCCTGTACATATTTCATAGTTACCAACAACAAATTTAATATAATATTATGGAAAATTGTCAGACATGTAGGTATAATGAGAGTCTTAGAACTATTATCAGCACGCAAAGATAGATTTCTTAACTACATAATAATATTGTAGCTGCATTCAAAATACGAGTTATGTTAAGATGCAAGCAAAATGAGACTTTAGTGTTGTTTCATTAAATTAATCACGTGTCTATTTTTGCTTATACTTAAATTTACATACAACCCTCCTTAAATTGAGATTATGCAAAAAAAGGGCCAACCAAAAAAAAATTACATATTTTTTTACGAAAGTCGCATCTTTTACATAAACATATACACAACATTAGCGTCTCAACCCTTAACGGGTCTTAGCTGGCTCCATCAACAAACGTCTCCAAGTCTCATTGTCGCCGGCCGCCACTTTCCAGTTCCTTTACCTCAGAGCCCTGCAGTCTGCAATAACGTCATTCAAAGATCGCAGCTTTAGCATTTCAGCGGTTCTCTTCTAACTGGATCATTAAACGTTGAATAAGATTCTCCCACCATCCGATTATTACAGGAATTTAGAGATTTATTTGTTGATTTGTATCACTAAAAACACTCTTTTTAAGACCACCAGTTCATCATACAGAGAAGGTATCATAGGTAGCTTAGTATGTTAATCGTGCTGAACTTGACCACGCTAACATCCTGGTAGGGACCATAGTACCAAGGCCTTCGTAATTGCTCTCTCGCAAATGCAATTCGAATGAAAGAGACAGCAATCGCGTTGGTCTCGATTGAACTCGGCGTTGTATCATATTTGAAACACTTCGCCATCTTTAAGTCCATACATATTATATTCGGCGAATAATCTTTCTTTCAAAGGCTTCCATAGTCTATCCTCGTCTTGCTTAGTCAGTGTCCAGGTCCCTGAGACATATTTCAACATCACGTTCATTAAAATCAATGTAGATGACACATATTTTGGGTGCAACGTTAAAGGCAGATCCATTGAAAAAGATGTGTGCCTACCTAAGGTGACGTAACCTTTGTACAGACACAAGTGTTTCTAGTCGGATGATGAAGTATGGAAATTCGCGAAGATAATTTTATTATTGTCACAAACACAATACAATATCGTGTTTGTTTTGCTTCAGACTTTACTTATTGTAATTTTATTAGCTGTTACGGTCTTTGCAAATGTTCGAATCCAATGTAAACATATCGATTGTTTTTGCTTTTTTAGTAAAACAGCAAACAACAATGTTTACCATTTTAACAGCAATAATTACACAAAGAGTGTTACAGAGGTGTTACTTTATGACATAGTATTTTATTGTAGTTATTTACAGTTTTATGTTATACGATACCCCTCAATATCAAAGGTTTCAAAACATTGCACTTGATCAAAAGAAGTGTGCATAATATTTTGGAAATCTTCATCTTCTTCCTGTTTAATAGGGGTACTTTCAATCTCCAATAATTAACGAACACCGAACCAAAGAAATTTTCAGTACCTACCTATTATTCCAATTTCGATCCAGACATTTTTCAGACAGAGCATAAAACATTTACCAAATATGGTTTTTTCTACATTTGTATTAAATCGTGTATCGAAAATGATTAATTTATATTCGAAGTTTTTTAACAAATTATAGGTACATATATATGCTTATTATTTACCTATATTATGAAAAATACCATTAGGTACCAGTCATTTATGTTTTTTTATATTTTCCCTCACAAATAAGTGATAGGTAAGTGTGAAGATTTTAAAAAAGCATAAATAAATATAACAACTTATGAAAAATTCACAAATTAGGAAACTAAACAACTCTTGGGCACCTTTTAAGTATAATAGGTATATAGCTATGCGGGAGACACCTGTTATTGTCTCACCTGAGATTCTTTGTTTTTGTTTCATGATTTTTTTTATGTTTGTGTCGTTCAGTGTTCTGTTGGTGTTTCTAATAAATAAATGATTAAACAATGTGGTACAGCTGATTACGCCCGGGTATAAGACCACCTGCAGCGGAATTCTAAATCACGGCATTGAATTGGCAATAATGGGTTCTCCAACCGCAGAATCTACATATGGCTAATAGCTTATTATATTCTCAAGCGTGTTGATTATTTAACTGCATAATATAATATGGATATGTCACAGGTTCATCAAATAATATAGCTAGCTGCCGTCTTCTTTAAAAATAATACGCGTATTTCTTACAATCTTGTTCTGACTTTATTTTCAACTGATCCAATGATGTGACTGTTAAATCGTTAGCCCAAAAATCTACTGATGTAAAAATGGACTACTACCAAGCACCCTCGGCCGAAACCATCAACAGTTCAAAAAATCTAATTTCGTAGATACTTGTAAGGTTGACGTTATTAAGGATGTAATCGATAGTCCATTAATATTAGAAATTTCAGTCCATAATTAACCTGGCTGTGTCCTGTAAGGGATAGACAGAGAGAACGTACTTCTCCACTATTTTCTATCCATGCGCACACTTCTTTCGCTTCTTCCGCCGACATATCATTACTCATTCCACCTCTTCTAATTCAATTAACAAAAAAAAAACAAAATTATTAATGTTTGTATTAATTCATAAGTAGTAATTAAAAGAAATTACGTAAGTAAAAATACAGCAGTCCAAGTTTTGTGAATTATTCAAGCAAAGGTCATAATGAAGTCATTTAAATTATTGTTTTGCCTCCTTGGAATGCTTTCCATTTCCGTTCATTGACAGGAAACAATTTTAAATATACCTAATTCACTACCGGAAAATTCCCCATGTGTAATCTATATTATCAATTAACTTACTCATCAGTTCAGAAGGAAAGCCGTGCATAAATAGGTACCCAAATGGAAACGCGATAGACAATTTGCTCAAATGCAAAAATTTAACATTTACTTATGAATGAACTAACTATTTCTGCATATTACTTGAGGAGTGCATACTTTAGTAATAATAAATTAGGTTTGTACATACGCTACCAATATAAGTAAACTTACTACATTATTGTTCGCAGATTCAGTTGATGGCCTGTAGGTATAATAGGTCAACACCTCGGGATAGCATGGGTAGGGGCGAAGGTTCAAATCCTACCAAGGAAATTGGATTTTCAAACATTTTGAACATGTTTAGGACTCCAATCACCCATAGGTGAGTGGGGGATTTGAAAGTTGACCACCTAATAGAGAACTTTGTTAACTTAAAGTGATGTTTGACAACGGTAGAAGACGGTCGAATGCGGTTCAAAAATCGAAGATGTTTGGTGTGAAGTTAGCGACATACAGTCGAGTCGTTTACTGTCTTGTAATTTACACGTCACAATCATACAGGTACAGGTACTTACAAATCGCCAGAGCAACAAATCGTTACGTGATGAATATGCAGATACACGTAGACCACATATAATGCCCTGTTATTGTCGATAGCAATAAAAAAAACACTTACAAAATATACCAGTGTTTATGTAAAGTCGTCCTATTATGTTCTGGCATAAACGACTTGTATTTTTATGTTAATAGTCAGGATCTATATTTGATTGTTCAGATTGATTCCCGGACTTGCACATACTTTAAGTAAAAGGATATGGAAAAAAGTCACGTCATTCTATATATTTGAGTAGGTACCTACTTACGTACTAAACAAGTATATAATACCTAATATTTTACTGACAATGTTGCATATAGTTTTTGCACTGTCCCCATCCAGGGACAATTTTTACTGCTTGCTCAAGCTTACGAACGAATCTCAACCCTCACCGTCTACGTACCTACCCACTTGTAACCGAGTAAATCCGTTATTGCAAGGTGACAGACGAAATCACCATCATCGAGGGAAGATTTTTTTTTAAATGTGTAGGGCGATTCTGTAACAGATCCGCTAAAGCTTAGAATGTTCTAAAAATATGTATGAAATAAGTCTCTTTTGACTAATAGTTCCGGTAAAATTATTATGAATGTCCCACCAAAATTTTAGCGGATACCAATTTTATAAAGACTTGTTCAAATTTTTGTTTAAAAATCTCAACAATAAAAATAAAATAATGTACATATTATTATCTTTAATAAGAATTTTATTGTAGTTATTAAAATTCTTTGGTCTCTTCTTTACCTTTACCTTATCATTGTTATACCTACCTATTTCTTGATCAATGTATTAATTTGTTTGTGAAAAGCATTTCACTCGCCCATTTATGAGAATTTAGACATTTTGGAATCATTTTAAGGAAATCACTTGCACCTATATTCACAACGAACAAATTTGGATTATTGCTCGGGTCAATTTAACTTGGTAGAAGTAGGACACAAAATTCAAAAATTCTATTGAAGCTAAAATTTTGCGGACTGCTGCAGAATAGACCAGATAAAAGAAATAGGTAAAGAAAAATGAGTTTCACTACAATTAAACGTGAAGAAATACCTACTCAATATTATATGTTATATTATTCATTCGGGTGTAAAAATATATGCAACTCTTTTTCATAGCTGAATAATCAATCGATACAACACGAATATTACAAAACGAATGCTAACACTAGGCAGGGACTATTTCAATAATAATTACCCATGTTTGTTGCTTGCAATCATAATTAGTGTGCCTGATGGCTTGTGAGTGTGATATGTGCGGTACGTGATCCATGAAGAGTCGTTAAATATAATCATCATAATCATTATTAACACCTATACATTCATTGTTTTTTTTTTTAAAGCAATACCTAATAATTTTTTTATATTCTAGTTAGAATGTCACATGAGAATCCCAGTTGGGATTCTCATGTGACATTATAATATGACACTTGTACCTACTTCACGTAGTTGTGGAGTTTCTCGCAACAATAAAATGCACCTCACTCACTTAGAGCAAAACAATAGTGCCTATTTAATACCTAGATTTTATATTAAGTTCTGCACCACATCTTCATGAAATATTCGGTGGTTAAAGTAGGAACATTTGAAATTGTAAGATTTTCTTTTGTTTGACTGGTTTTCGATAAACTTCAAATAACCTCCCGTTGTACAATTATAGAATTAAGCCAGTTGCTTTTGCCGCTTGTCAACACACGTTTCACCTAAGTTAATTGAATTATTCCGATAACGATAGCACCATGCAAGCAATAACTTCACAAAAATTATCGAACCGAAAGCCGGAATCGTCCTAGGCCTTCCAAAATAGGCAAATCTCTGCACGAAATCGGTAGATTGGTATTGCGAATTCCAAGCTACTTTATGTGAATAAGAAGTCCGAAATATGTGAAAAGAACATCCAAGTTCTCGGATATGAATAATCTGTTATAAAACAGTTTTAAAGTAGGTAGGTACTAGACGTAGTTTTATATACTAAACGCCTTCGTTGAAAGACGAGCCCAGCAAACGTTATCAAAAATCGTCTACACTGCAGTATCATGGGAAATTTCTATAATGGATCAAATCCCCATCACACTAAAAGCTTGCGAAAATGTGAATTTCGTGAAAGTGTGAATTTCATGTTGAAGGCGAAAACGCCCAACCCTTATTACCTAATCGTGTGTTAAATTAATGTGAAATCCTAATATTTTTCTTTCAAGTTGTCATCAGGTTATAAAGGAACCATGTCAAATGCGTACATTAAAAATTCATTACCTACCTATTGTACATAATTTTATTTGGATGGATTTTGTCGGGACTATTTACTTCATTCTTTTTCACTGGCATACTTGACTAATAATCTGTCATGGTTGATCTATAGAATAATTGTTCTGCCCACCTTCCTCTATTTCGACGTTCTTCAACGCATAGAAACTTAGTGACTTGAGATTATTATTATTAGACTATTCTCCTACTATACCTACTGAACAAATGTCAGACATGTACTTTTTATCACTATAATGCTTATGGAAAGAAATTGTGTGTATTGTATTTTCTTTTTGTTATTTTTTGTGCTCTTGCTGTTCTCTTTGTAATCTTAATTTTCTTTTGAAAGGCAATTTGCCGTAGATTTATAAATAAATAAATAAGGTTCGCTTTCAGTGAAAGATGTCAAAAGTGTATTTTGTGCTCACTTTGGGTGACCCAGATTCATTTATTTAAAAAGTAATAAAATGGATTATCGAAAAATGAATAATTTCATTACCTTGAAGTTGTTGGTAGCCCAGTCGACATATCTCTACGGTTTTCATTCGTACACATAAAGCAAAGCTTGTGTTGTGAAAGTTGAAATGGTCGGCACCGGGATTCGAGCCCACGACTTCCAATACTCTGTAGGTACGAAAGTCGTCGGCCGATAATGCCAGTGGTCTACCAACCACTTCGAAACTACTATCGAATCAAATATTACCATTGTCGATTCACCAGACAAATTTTCACAAAAATCAGAGAAGGCGCTTAGGCTTTCGGTCAGATACGAAGAAATTAATGCAAAAATATTTTTTATGAATAAATGAGAAAACCGGTTGATTTCTAGAAACCGTCTTAATAAAGTCCATCGTCTTTAAAAATGTTAATTATAGAAAGCGGTTACTTTATTAATAAAATGATGTGCATAATATTTGACAAATGAACTTAAAAACGTCTATTATTTATAATATAAAAGAAAGTCGGAGCTCGGCTAAACAGATTTTTATGATGCTTGGTTTATTGGATTCTACTCCGCTTCGGATAACAGAATAATTATTGAAAATTCGAAAAATGTACATATTATGTGAAATTATATAAAATATAATATTAAAGTTAGTATGGAAAGGAATATCCGTCTGTGGAAGATTCCTTATCAACACAATTTTTATTATTTAGCAACACACAGTCTACTCGCAAGTACACAGATTTTTGACGGAATTTCTTTCAAATTTTCACAAAAAATTTTAATGAAAAGATAAAATCATACAGAATGAATACATGTTGTAATGCCACTGTACTATATTATGGAGCATACATCTGGAATGCTTAATACTTGCCAGGAGGAATCTGTCCGTTCTTCCTAGAAATTCCGATCTCCATCAGTACGACACCCGACATAGGCAGAACCTTCGGGCGATAAAACCAAGGCTCTCAAAGGTTTCGAAGGGGTTTCTTAGCCTTAGTGTCCGTCTTTATAATAAGCTACCAGCTGACGTGAGACTGTTGGAGGCGGAAGCGTTTGAGAGAAGGGTGAAGACGTATCTCGTGGATAAGTCATTTTACTCAGTTGACGATATGCTAAATGAGACGAATTGTACCATTTAGCATTGACAATGAAAATGTAATATTAACTGGACTTTGTACTTTTAAGACCAAATCCCATGTATGTATCTATTGTGACCTGACAAGAGCGGGCCCTTTACACCCGCCATGACTCAAAACATTAAATTTACTGTGATAATCTTATGATTTTTTTATTTGTTATTTATGCTTATTATGATAATTTTTGTATTTCTCTTGTGATCTGTAAAATGTAGATACATTAGTTCAAAATAAAATGTAAAACTTGACGTCCCTAAGTGCCTAGATTGGGTCTATGGTGGCAACAAATAAATAAAATAAATATGGCTATTTATGTTAACTAAACAAAAATCTAAATTCAGCTATGTAGATACTATACAGTATATCTTATATCTACAATATTCTATTTATTTTAAGGCTGGACGAAGTTCGACGGGTCAGCTAGTATAATATAGAAACTAAGGTACATAAAAATAATTTGCAACCAAATTATACAATTAGTGACTAAAATATAACATAGAAAATTGGCGGATTACTTAGACTAGTTGTTGACATTAAATACAGTTTAATATGTAACGGATGTGATTATAATATTCTTGTAATGTCTTAAACACGTATTGAAATTACTAACACCGAGTTAATTTTGCAAACAAAAAACTGGATAGACTTGTAATTATTCGTGTTGCTATAAAAGTAGATAATAATATAATGAGTGCCATTGTACATTAGAAAGTGAATAAAAAAATCATCTTGTGAATATTATATTAACTATGACGGATGTCACAAATATAAAAAAAAATCTTTCGAATAATATTTACCGGATTAACTCGAATTTAACGCGACTCCGAATTTTTCATTAAGTAATATTTTAAAAAAATATTCATAAAAAAAAATCAAGGAAAATTCCATTATTTGTAGAGAAAAATATACAGGTAACAATAATTTCAATATTAACTTTTCCCGCAATAAAACAAAAAAAAATGCTTAAGAGATAATATCTAACTGGTTAACACATAGGTATGTAGGTAGGAACTAGAGAAATATCTTTACTGTCCGTTCCCATGCACTTACAAAATATCGGGTGCTATCGCGTGTCGCGGACGACAAAAAATCGTTGCCGGATAGGATAGATGTGAATAGCCCCATATAAAATGTAGAGGGTCTTCGAGACCCTGATGGGAGGAAAAATAAAGTAAGGCATAATATAGATATTGCATTTGAAAAAAAAAACAGTTGAATTATTAAAAGACTTTCGACCTTAACAATATTAAGTAATTTTGTAGGTAGTTCAAAATAATTTATGTCATTCGCGACTAGCGTTTGGTCGTTTAATAACATATGCTTTAAGTACCTTCTGTTCGCCAAAATTAAATACTGAATAACCTGTATGGTAGAGAGACATTGACCTTATTTCATCTGCAAGTTATTAAGCAATTACACATTACTGCATTAACATAATGTCTACATAATTCGTCTCGTTACACTATTTTTAGTTAAAAGGTTCTTACATTATTATTATGGTTATATTATAATTGAATTGTAATGTAATGATTCTATTAAAACATTTTGAGACAAATGTCTATACGTAGATTTGTAGAACATAGATTATTGTTTGAATGGTCATCAATGGAATGAGAGTTCTTCTTTCTCAGCCTTTATCAGTCCACATCAGGACTTCTCCAAACTCTTCCACGTCCCCCTATCCTGTGCAACCTGCATCTTCTTAATCAATGACCATTTTAACCCTCTGTTTATAGTTCTCATAATCGGCCAGGATTTCTAAATGTAGTCCTAGGGCTCCAGCACAGAAGACGTTTTGTCCATTTATCATCTCACTATAGCTGACCCCCCCGTCGAACTTCGACTTAACCCAGAATAAAATACATAATAATTTTGACTAATTACATGAATTAAATACAGTTTACGACATAAAAACTGAATTAAATTTAGCTAATTGCATTATATGTATACTTTATATTTTATAATATTATTGTTGTTCGGATGCCGGATGAAGTTCGACGGGTCACAAGGTTGTAATGAAAACAAATCCTCTTCTATAACTTTTTGAAAAATCCAAGAGATGGCGGTGCAGTGGGAAATAAGTCAAATGTGAAACATATTACCTTATTGTACATATTGTTGAAAGAGTTGACTGCATTCAAACCAAATTTAACTGAATTATTATGGTAAGATCAAGCAACGTGGCTGTTTACATAAGATTCGAACGCCGTAGAACCATACAAATAGGGACGGCTCTACGGCGCATTTATGATTTGTTTTTCCATATTTATTAAACTTCCCTTTCCTTCTTCTTCTTCAGCCGTGTAAAATAAAGCGCGTATTTCAAAACCAGACTAATTTTCCCAATTAGTGACCGGCCCATCGCCATTTTTTATCCCTGCCACTTGTTCGATAATGTCCGACACTGTTCTAGCTCATACTGTGGTATATAATATTTCGTCTTAATTTTATGCCAGGCTCAGAGATTAGCCAGAAGCGATCCACAAAAAAATATTTGTCAAAAAAGCTGTCTGAAAAGGCTAGGATTTAAATGATATGATCGCAAATATTGTATTAAGATTAAGACCGTTTCGTGAATAACAACTCCCTTGTATTAATTTATAACATCGTAGCCTTTATTTTTCATATAAATGGCGAGTTTTTTATTAATGTTTTTACGACTTTAACATTAATGCATACAATTCGTATGATCTCGTAATTTTTACGATGGAAGTCGAGTAAAACCTTCACAATTAACGGCTTAAGGCTTCAACATAAATTATTAGTGCCTGTCCCTCGACTCACGAAATCTCTCATCAATAAAAAGTGGACATGATTTGACCATGCGGCAATTCGAATCTGGTTTGGGATATTTTGAATGGTGTATCAGTTCGAATTCCCACTAGGTATTGCCTGTGCTTCAACGAATGACAACAGTAGGAATATATACATATTTCAGGACAACGGATGATCAAATGTTACGGCAATGGACCCTCAAAGTCAATATTTTCAATCTTTTCGTATTTGATCTAAGTATCTATCCCAAAATGCTCAAAATAAACTGTACTGACATGATCACCAACATAGAAGATTTACACAAAGCTAAAACAATCAGATAATTATTATTCAAAACACTTAGTGAAAATTCTTTAAAATCCTAACCTTTGTCGAGCTGAAAAACTTCTACGTCTCTTTAGCTATTCAAAAAGGTATAACACTTCCTATTAAATAGGAAAAACATTGAGCAAACTGAAAATTCTTTAATCCTAACCTTTGTCGAGCTGTTTTTTTAAGCTCTTAGTAGTAGTTACAGTTTTTGTTAATCATTTTTATTAATTGACATGTCCTCTCACTAGATACATACAAAAAACTGGACCCAAGGACCTCTAATCCAAAGAAATTGATAAAAAGGAAAAAAAGAAAGGATTTTTTTTCAAAATCTTTAAAGTTCAATATCTCCATAACGGTTAAGTTTCGGACACCATATTATAGAATCATATCCATCAGAAATGACCTAAATAATAACGTCCTTTAATATTCCGTACGACTTACCCTGTATAATAAGATGTGAAAAATACAAGACATAAAGGGGGAAATAGAGGGCCGCTCAACAGTCGGCAAGAAACAACTTTTCTGGCTTTGAAACATTCGTGAATGGACCGGACTGAGAACTGTCAAAGATTCTTTCTGGACAGCTGAAGTCAGGGAGGCTTTCTCTCAAGTGGAATATCCAGTAGGACACCAAAACAAGAAGGAAAAAGTGAAAATATAATCGACAAACGCCTACCTTAACCACCTTTCCAAGGAATTCGTTGGGGAAATGCCAAGAGAAAGTAAAAAATGCTATCATCCAAGTCACATGATGAAAATATTTCGAGTTCCTTGACTCGTTTTGACGTCAGTCTGATATTGACTTGTAACTATTTTAAGGAATCGACTCTTTAATGTTTATACTAGAATTTTTATTTGAAAATCGTAAATATAAACTAACAAATTGAAAAGATTATTTCTAGACTCCACTGATGTAATTACACTTGAATAATCTGCAACGAAATGAATTATTCGCATAAACAATTTTACTCATAAAGATGATAGGAGTGAATCAGATAATCAATATTAACACAATTTATTGGCATATTTAACCAATATTTCATAAATCATCTACAAGCTGTTATACACTTTTATAAATTTGTAACATTGTCGATTAATCTAATAATATAAATGAAAATCGGGTTAGTGCGAACACTTATAACTCGAGATCGGCTAAACTGATTCTTCCGATGTTTGATTTATTAGATTCTTCTCTGCCCCGGATAACAGAATAACTAATAAAAAGTTGATAAAATGGATTAGAAATAGTATAAAATATAATATTTAAGTTAATATGGAACGAATTACTTGCGACGCCAGCGCCATCTATGAAACTTTCTTAAAACCCACTTGTTACTACCGTTTGATATACGGATCACCATAGAAATAAAACTATTCCAATTAATGTGGATATTTTCGAATAATATTATTTATGTTACACCTTTGCTGAGAGGTCCCTTTGTCGGTCGGTTGTATTTTGAGCTCGATCAAGTTTGACATTTGAACCGTGTTCGCACTGTTATTTACTCCAAATTGATGATGAGTTTTTCAAGGTCAGTACTGAAATGTATATTTTTCATTGCCAGTATTTCGTTTCTAAATTTGCTATAATATTGTCTGCTGTTTATAAACTGATAGCAATCCGATCTGCATTCTAATATTATCCATTCATAATTCAACTATTAATTAGGTGTTCCGTAAAAAGAACGCTAGTAATATGAATGTCTCATTTTTTTCACGCCGCGACTTAGTAAACTTTTGACACTCAATGAAATTATCGAGGAGCTAGAGGCGAATGATAACAAGCCTGTTCCTGAATCTATTAAAATTATTTTCCCGCTGGAAAATTGTAATGCTAATATAATCGATGAGGACTCTGGTGAAGAAAATGAAGTGACCCTACAAACTTTCCCGGGTCACAACTGCAGGTCCATGCAGAAGTAGGTATACGATGAAAACTCTTAGTTAAGTGATGATGAAGAATGCAGCATTCCATTAGCTCATTTAGATAAGCGGCCAAGACTGGGACAAGCAACATAAGGGATACAATAATTCAAATTGACCAATCAGCTGCTACCAAAGCTTACGATGAAAATATGGGAGGCGTCGACACATCAGACCAGGAAATTTGTGTATATCGCACAAGTATTCGAGGAAAAAAAAGTGGTACTTCTGCCTTATTTCGCATTGCCTAGATAATATTATATTATGGCTTTGCATAATACTTGGCAACTTTCTAAAATCAATGAGGGAGAAAATGACCATTTAAAAATCCGAAGGAGTGTTCCAAAGAGTTTGTTGGAAACCTATGGTGTTAGAGTGTAGAGCGAAAACCAGTGGGCACATCACACAATTTTCAAGAAATATCCCGTTTTGTTGAAATAGAGGTCATAATATTATAAAGTGCAGAAGTGAACAACTGCGATGTGCGGTATGTAATAAAATCGCTATGTTCTATTGCAAAAAATGTAAAATGTCTCTTCATTCCAAAAACTGATTTGAACTGTACCGTACTGCTTCAGACTGATTAAAAAATATGCTTGTACCTAACAGTTAATGCGATATAATATGTTACAAAAACTTGTAAATTATTTTTGAAGTGCCTAAGTTCTATGAATATCCAATAAACAGTAGTCCACATTACTAGCGTTCCGTATATCAAACACCATTTTCCCGCTTTTCCCTAACATATAGATTTTTTTTACAAATTTTCCTGATTGAATAATGCTTTAATTAGTCTGTGTATCAAAAACCACAGTGCTACTACAATAAAAGTTATATCCGTAACAAGTGGGTTAACGAGAGAATTTTTATTTACCTGACAACCAGAGTTTCAAAACACTGGCACGCAGATTATTGATACAATTTCTTTCAGACTTTCAGAAATAATTTTTCAACATTCTGTTTTATTCAAACATAATATTTTAAAGTATTTTTGTATAGGTAAAATACAAATTTGAAATCAATATTCATAGTAAGGACTACAGGACAACGTCTGTCGGGAAAGCTAGTTAAGCTATAAGAATATGAAGTATTAGACAGTCAATAAATAAAGTGTATAACTGCCCGTTTCGGATGTATCGGATCCGAAAAAATATCGTGTTCTTTGGGGGCTAAACATTTTATACGGAGCTGTTCACATCACGGTTTTTTGTCGACCGCCAAGAATTGTTTCCACATGTTCGACACAGTGGGTACAGAAGAGACGACAATCCGATTAAAAGTCGGATCCGATGCACGACACAGATGTATCGAGTTCGTAAGATTAAGACAGTAATAGTCAATATAACATATATTTCTTTAAGATATAAGATACTTAATCAGCATCCAAAAAGTATAGGAGTTGTTCCAAGTAAGTAGAACAGAGCGGGACAAGTACGCCAACTTTGAAAGACTCGAAAGGGTATAAAAAGATGAAGAAGTAAATACAGAATATTCTCATAATACTCATAAGGTATTGCGAACATTAAAAATCACTAAACCATCAACGATCCCAATAAAGTGTGTACGCAAGCTGACAAGATCGCAACCACCCCCCACGATACCGATCGTTCATAATGGTACAACATTGCCCTTTCTGCATAGTGACAATGGCCTGTCGACGGCCAGCAAATACACGGTCCTAAATTATTAAAATAGTAGGTACAAGTATCGCGCATTCTGAAAATACGATAGCATTTTTTTACATTTTGTTTGTCCTAACAAAAAGCGCATTTCGTCAAGATACTTATACACCATTGTCGCTGCTGGCCCACATTAGGCCATCGTAATTATAAACAGGGGGCAATCGGGTTTAAATGATGTAACGCAATCCCAATATTGTCAATTACGTGGTACATATTCACACAATGGCCATGCTCATTGCTCATTAAGGATTCGAGCTCCGTTTGTATAGCAGATATCCCCATAATGAGTTTTTTTATTCAGCTGGTGATTAAACCGATCATCGAACATTTACAAAACAAAACCAGGAGAAACACAATATTGTTTTCTTGTATTAAGTAAGATAATTAATAAACAACCGATGTTTATATAACCTGAGTTTGAATACGTGCAATATTTTCAAAACAAAAAAAAATATTTATAGTTATTCTGAGAGTATAGATTTGTAATATTATCCTAAATTATTATGCATTTTCTTCACAACATACCTATATAATATTTTGTACAGTAGTTTAGTTTATTAGTTGTGTGAGGTAAATTAATGTTCGGTAAAAAAATACGCATAATAAAAAAATAGGTAACCAATACCTATAAAAAATAAGTCTGTGCAACGTACCTAATTGTAAATATCGAATTTATTTAACTCATAAATCTAGACTAATTTTATTTTTATGAGCCATTTTGTTGAACAATATAAAAAAGAAACAAGATAATAAACGCAAGATGTTAATATTAAGAAGCCCATAGTATGTAACGGAAAAAAGATTAAAATTAAAATGATACCTATACGAATAATATTTTACCTGACTTATAAAGCCATGCATTTGAAGTGACTCAATGTTTATCTTTTGGAACTGGTAACATAAATTATTCACGACATTTTAATCAAATTTTCTTCCAATTTCTTTACTTTTTTATTTTTAAAAGAAACGAATCTGAGCTCACCCAAAGTGAACACAAATACACTTTCGACATCTTTCACATAAAGCAAAGCTTGTGTTGTGAAAGTGGAAATGGTCGGCACCGGAATTCGAACCCACGACCTCCAAAACGCTGTACGTCGACGAAAGTCGTCGACTGATACCACTGGTCTACCACTACCAACCACTTCAATATACCTACATAAATACGTCGGCGCACCCACCTCTACCATTGTGGGGAGGAGATGGACTTGGCTGGGACATGTGTTAAGGATGCCGAACGACAGTCGGCCGAGGAGAGCGCTCTTCTTCCTCCCAGCAGGGTCCCGAAGACGAGGAAGACGCTCTCACACTGTGTTCCGCTCCTTCGAAGCAGAGCTGAGGAATCTGGACATGGTGTGGGAGGAGGTTATAAACGTTGCGCAAAAATCCACTTGCAAACGAGTGAAGGCTGAAAAAAAAAAAAAAAAGATCGAGCGCAATGGAGAGCCTCCCTATGCCCCTAAGTGGGAGTTTGGATTTGGGTTTGGATATACATAGATGTGATGAGAACATTAAAAGTAGGTGTAAATATAGTCTTGCTACAATTTGAAAAATATATTCACGTCTATACCTGCAAAATTGTTGATTAAATAACCATAATGAATACGGATTAAGTGAAAGTCTAAATCTAATAAAGGTAATCTGTGGTGTCGTTTTGTCATTTTGTTTAACACCTTAAACACATGGTTGGCTACTGCATAATGATGGGATGACGTGCACACGCAGTGTTTAATGAATTTACAAACTGAAATCCTCGCACAGAATAGCTGATAAGGCGTCTAGGTGAAGTTCAATGATAATGAGATCGTTGTATTGTTTTCCGTACTGTAAACAAAGGTACCTACAACTGAAATTAAATTTTCCCATAAGTGATACGGAACGACGTGAAGTATTCCAATCCTTCTTTCACAATACAGTCGATTCCGCTTAATTGGGACACATCGGGACTTGGGCATTTTGTCCCAATTAAGCGAACCTCTTTTTTTAGAGATGTTCACAGTTTAATTCTAAAAAACTGTGTTTCATACTCAATTTCACTAAAATACGAGCAAACTTCTAATTTTATCGGCATTAAAATAAACGCATAATTCTTTTTTTTTTTCAAATAGTTTCTCCCAAAAATACCATCTGGAAAAATAGAGACCGGTTTCATCAGCATTGTAAATGTTATCAGCACAGAAATTCTCTAAAAAAGTTGTCCCAATTGAACATATAAATTTACTATTAGTTTCTTGGATGGAGGGGTGACCTCGAATAGTAAGTTGGTGTCAACTTGATCCAGATAGCTCAAGATAGAGCAGTGTTGAAGGAGATGGAAGTGGTGGTAGGAAATATGTAGGCTATTAGAAGAAGCGATCAAAATTTGAAATTTAATTATAGGTTCACCTAAAACTAAAGTGAACACAAATAGGTAATATTTTTGTGTAAGTATATATTTTCGACATGTTTATCTTTTAGTAAAGTTGGAAGGTATAATGGATGATCGTGTAAGAAGAAAATGTCGGCAAAAGAGTTCGGTCTCACGACTTTTAGTACGCTGTACAAAAGTTGGCGACGGAACCTCTAAGCTACCAACCTTTCATTACCTACCTAATTATTATTGAGTGGGAATATTTAAAAACATATTATAGAACCTAGGTATTATGAGAAATAATAGATAAGCCGACCTACGAAATGAGGATTTTAAAGCTATTGTTTTCTATGTAGGTAATCTGAATTATTCAATTTGTTTTATCATTGTAAAATATCTATGTAGGTACCTACTTATCTACGTTTGATAAAAATTGAAATTATTTACCTATGAAATTCTACACATATGGACATGGACAATTTGGACCGTGTAAAATTACATCTGGTTCTGGAGGGGTTGGAAGAAGAGAGCTTTTCTAGCTCCGAAATATAAGCGATTGCACAGGATCCAGAAGCTTTGAAGAACTGTTCTGAGCTACCCTAGACGGAGCAGTTTTCTCGAAAGCGCTCGTTTCTAGTGCTCGCTAATCTAATGGCCTGTACACATCTGAACACGCGCGCTAAAGTTACCAATGCAACGTTGCATGCGAACCATAGTGTATTATGGAAATTTGATACGTTGCATGAAACGTTATATTGGTTACGTTACCGGGCGTGTTCAGATGTGTACAGACCCTAACACTGCACCGAAAAGAAGGAAAAATCATCACAAAATCAAACAAAAACATTTCTTTACATTAATATAAGAGCTCTAAGACCAAAAATATTTCGTTAGAAATTCTGAGATTGGCGACTAAGCTTAAGAACATGAAATTGAGCTTAATTAGAAATTGCAACCATGTGAGATATTATCACAAAATAGAAAGATTTATCGCTGTAAAAAAAAATCATCTTTTTATCACATCCAAACATCAAACTTTAGAGCACTTTAAAAAGTATGGTGTGATAACAATGTCAAAAATTCTTCATACCAACACAATATTCTTACGCGAAATCCTTCAACACTCCTCAATCTCCCCCACATTCTCTAGTTTCAATGACGAATAAAAATATAGATGATCTGCGTATATAAAAAATGCACTATCTAGGTATTATTATAATATTATCATTGATAAAGGCCAACTTAATAATAAGAAAATGTTTACAGGAACAAAATACCTAATAATAATAACAATGAAATCATTATAATATTATTATTTTTAAATCCATAATTAACGGGTGATTCATAGATATCTCCATTCCAATCCAAATAATATATAAGTTTATTTTGGTAATGAAATAAATATTTAAATTACTTACATTTTTAAATCGACAAGACAATCAAAATAGCATTCAATCCAGTCAAACACATCACAGAATTTTAATACAAAAAAAAAACAAATCCGTAAAAAAATCACATGCAACGAAAGTTCAGAGGAAATTTTTTAATATAGACACAATAATTTGCACAAAACTATTTAATTTTTTACACTTTGCTGTCAGTATAAAGAAAAATAAACACCTGCAATACAGCGCGGCTGCTTCGTACGACTAACTCACGCGACAATTCACGGTGAAATGATTTTAGGGCGCCGTTTTTTTTATGCGTTCGTAATTGTTATTATTTCTTGTGCGTAGATACCTATCAATAATTGTTATCTGAGAGTGAACATCAATGGATGTATGTATCAATTTTTCTTATGCATATAGAAACGAAATATTTCTTACTACATAAGTGCGTCTATTGGAATAATTATTATGTTGAATGATACTTTCGATGTTTTTAAACAAAAATAATTATTCTTAAAACGAAAATGGGATATTATTTTAAAGTCAGACCCGACACACGAGACTAGTGGGAACAGGGTATAACTCAAAAAGGTCAGCAGGAGTGAGAAGTGCATACATTTAGTAACAAAATATTTACCATCCTAAAAATTCAGCTGTAGGTAAATTGAATATTCAATCACCAATTAAATTCGTAAAAAATATGTCAAGTAACTTCAAATAGGAGATAGGCTGTAACATAAAACAAAATAATGTTTTTTGCTGTAAGTTTTAGACAGCTTTTTTAGGGAGAGCGTGGATGTTTATTGTACTGAACAATTCGTTACTTTGTTATCCGTCATTACGATTTTGACCTATATTAGCTGTATTTATTTGTTCAACAAACACGGAAAATGGTCGTCTGGACCCCTATTCTGTAGCAAGTGTAGGGTAGTCACTTGAAAAAAGTGACTATTAGGCGATACATTTTGTATGAAAAACGTCTATACGTATCGAATGCGAGAATCGCATATAGACGTTTTTCATACAAAATTTATCGCCTAATAGACACTTTTTTTCAAGTGACTACCCTACACTTGCTACAGAATAGGGGTACTGATCACAAACGCTCTGCTTTGTATGCCTACCTACTCTATTTCTGAGGTGAATGACCAAAAAATAGACGAAATCGAACTTTTTTGCGCAATCAAAGGCTTGTCGTTGCACTTTCGTCCAATAAAAATTCTCGTCAGTAAGATGTCAATGATGGGTGTGTAACAAGCGGGTGTTCTCAACAAATTTCAAATTCATATTTTTTGTTTTATTTCTTCTCCATATATTTTTGAAGGTTTAAAAGATTTAGCTTAAAATGGATAATTTATACCTATCCTAGCGCCATCTATTTGTAGCAGTTCCTAATCATAATTATAGTTGCTAAAAACCTTATCACCTTTTTCTAAATGATGTCTGATTATTATATCAACGTAAAATATACCTACTTCATTCTAGACGGCTCGGTAAAGCGTCGTATTTTTTTTAATGATACCGGGCTCACCTAAGATGAACACAAAAAATACACTTTTTTACAGATCCTTTAGATTCACCATACATTCACTTATGATAATTTTTTGAAACGTTTTTATTACTAATTCATCTCACAACGTCCTCAATTTTAAAGAAATCTTCTGAGGACGTCTTTGTTTGATCCTGTATTTCAGAGTTTTTTACCAACCGTTATTACGCTTTCGTTCTATTATTAAGTAAATATTTTGCTCGGTTAATATGTTTTTTTTATTTCCTGACATTTTAAATGCCATTTTTAGATTTCACTTGTCTAGATTTTGTTTTCTGCTATTGTGCATTTATTTTATGAAGATATATAAGGTTGCTTTTATACCAAAGTAATACAAAATAGCATCAAATTATCATTCTCACTAATACAATCATATAGTCGTCTTCGGGTTGGTTCGGCAGTTTTCGGCACCCATGCCCCCTGTTGGAAATAGGAGCACGTCTCATAATAAGCTATTAAAAGTCTCCACATATGTAATATCTTGTTCTTCAAATTCCTCTGAAGGCCTTGAGATGACCACATCATCTTCTCACTTTCGGTGTTGTATTAATGTTCATTATTATGATTGAGCATTCGACTGGGCAACAAAATTAAATGAAATCTTTTAATGAATGCAAATAAAAAAAAACGATTAGCAATCCTTTACTTTCACCACAACACAAATAATGAAAAAATTAAACAGAGGGGCTAGTACGAGTTTTATCGAAAGTCAATTGCACACTTATAAACGCTTAGGGACCGTCCTTAAATCACGTGATGTTTTTCGCTTTTTAGACACCCCTTTTCCCTGGTGATATTTGCCCCCCCCCCTGAAATCTCGAGTAGGTACTTTTTTAAAACGAAGAATGTATACAGTTGGCTTTTAATTTTCCTCAATTTAAAAAAGTCATAAAAAATAAATGCACGTGATCTTTTTACTAAACCGCCTCCCCCTACGTGATATTTCCACCCCCCCCCTCCTTCCCTCTTTTGAGCTCACGTGATTCATGGACGGCACCTTGTTCTAAGGGTGCATTTACCAAACGAACATAAAGCCAGAGCTGGAGAAGTGCCCTGTCGGGTCTCCCCAACGTTGGCGATCACTTCGGCGAATCTTTCTCTATCCTGCGCCGTCTGGCTCATCCTCCACAGCTCCTCCACACTTCGGATGCCGGTCCAGTCTCTAATGTTGCGCAGCCATGATGTCTGTCTCCGGCCAGGCCCTCAATTTTGCCCTTCAATATCAGGTGTAGAAGAGATTCCCCTCGCAGTACATGCCTTCAATAGGTCAATAGCCTTCATAAAAAAGCACTGCCTATTTTTTCGCTTGGTTAAGGCCTGTACACATTTGAGGTGGTTCGTGACAAACCGCGAACTATGGAAATTTGATACGTTTCATGCAGCGTGACATTGGTAACGTTACCGCGCGTGTTCAGATGTGTACAGACCCTTAAGTATTAATATTATATTACCTAGTGTGTATTTGCTGATAACTGTTAGTTTTCCCCTTTTCCATTGTGTTCGAACCAGTCTATATCGATATCACTTTTATCAAGACATTTATAATATAATATTTATTTGTGATCTCTTGTATTGTAAGAACGTGAATAATAATAATAATTGTATCAACCTTATATGGTTTGTTGAACAACAATGACATGTGGTGCTACATTATTTAGTACTTAGAATTTAATTAATGTTGACAAATTTATTACTGAATTGACATAAACTCCACTTGTCATTTTGTATTAATTATTTATTTTAAACGCATATAAATAAATCGATTCATTCAAAACAAAGATAAACAATGCTTTTTTATTTTAAACTAGCTCTCCCGACAGACGTTGTCCTGTAGTCCTTACTATGAATATTGATTTCAAATTATTAATTTATACAGAAATACGTGTAAATGAAAAAAATTCCATCAAAAATCTGCGTACCAATATTTTTATGGTTGTTAATGGTTGTCAGGTAAAAAAACAATTGTGTTATTATAGAACTTTTCATACATGGCGTTGGCATCGCACGAAGTCCTTTCCATACTAACTTTATTATTATATTTTATATTATTTCTTATGCATTTTTAACTTTTTAATAGTTACCTACCTATTATGTTATCCGTAGTGGAGAAGAATCCAATAAATCAAACATCGGAAGAATCTGTTTAGCCTATCTTGAGTTATAAGTGTTCGCACTAACCCGACTTTCATTTATATTATAAGAGATATTCAGAAAAAAGTAAAAAAAATTTTTTATATAAGGGAGAATTAGGTATATCGCTACTATCCAGTCATTTTCAGTGGGCTGTGTACACTGTACAGTGACTTTCCTTTAAGATTTTATCCCAAACATTTGTAATATTTTGCGTTTGGTAAAGTAGCAGTGTTTATCATAAAATGAATAATTCTCTCCGTGTAATGTAATAATGAATGATTTCCCCAAAATTCATTACTTTCAACACGCAACCATTTCAAGACAGTATATCCCGTATCTTCTCAATAAGCTATGTTGAGTAGGGTAGGTCGCTACAAGAGTGCGCACTTAAGACATGAATTGATTTTTTACAGATAATTTTAGAAAAATTACCAGCTTTATAATATATTTAAGTAGTTGGTATGTTGTCTCTTAGATGTTCACAGAAGAATATCCCAAGAAAGTATTTATTTAATACAAAAAATAATTAAAACAAAAACACCCTCAAATGCGCACTCTTACACCATAGGTGTGTGCAAGGGTGCGCACGAAAGTGTACAAGAGTGCGCATGTGTAATCATTTCAATATGATGTTATTTATGAAAAAATAAATAAAGAATCTGTATTATTATCAAAATAAACTTTATTCAAATATAAATCGGTACAGCTTATTAAAACAAGTAGTTAAAATATTACACTTTATTAAAAGTCAAGTGGATTTAGCTATTTCTAAAATACTGGCCACTTTTCGTTGACTATTTCCTTCTTTCAGCAGATTTCTGGCATCTTCGATTAATTAATAATCCACGATCTACGTTGGCCTCTTGTCATCCTTAAAATATTTTAGTTTAATACTCATGCATGAAGAAGTGAATTTTTAAGTGGGTTTTAAATTGTTGATTTGTTAATTTAATAAATTATATAAAAATATTACATTGAAATGAGCAAAAAATGTCTATTGGGGTTTGAATGGTTGGCTAGGAGCCTGGCAGGACTCTCTCATGCCGATGAGAAGTACCTATAAAGTGCCACGACATGCTCATGTAGACGAACAGCTGCTACACTACCAACAAGTCCGACTCTCTGGCGTCCTCGTGTGGTCCATTGAGATCCCCGCAAACCCCGGGCAATGTGACCTACCCGCTTACCATCTAACATCAGGGTCATAGCAGACAGAGAGAGGGCGAATGGCGATCTTCCAGCGCCACAAAACTGGAACCCTCATCGGCTAAGGGATGGAAAACCCCGACAGAAAACCTGGTTGAGCCGACCACAGGGACTACCCCCAGGCCTCGGGTGCACAGGGCTAATCACCCTGCCACCTTAAAACCACACAGATTACAAAAACTCCACAACAGAGCCTCGGAAACTCCAACACTGCCACACGGATTGAAACCGGACCGAATAAGGACAACGATTCTAAAAATATTTTAACAAACAAAACAACCCTCAAAGTTGGAACCTACAATGTCAGAACGCTGCGCACAACTGGAAAGGACCTGCACGCTACACGCATTATGAACAGCTACGGACTACATGTATTGGGACTGAGTGAAGTCCG
The DNA here is from genome assembly GCA_963576905.1 of Mystacides longicornis. NCBI lineage: Eukaryota > Metazoa > Arthropoda > Insecta > Trichoptera > Leptoceridae > Mystacides > Mystacides longicornis. The sequence continues at coordinate 16,186,833 of OY756433.1, read as the reverse complement.
ATGGAAGGGAAGTGGGAGAAAACTCATTGACGGCTTCACATGTCTTTACTCTGGTCAAGAAGAGAGACACCATTATGGTGTAGCAATCCTACTATCTCCCTTTGCCTCAAAAAGCCTAATAAAATGGCAGCCAATATCGGACAGAATTATATCTGCCACCCTTCGCTCATCACAGAGCTCAATAACCATCTTCCAGGCCTACGCACCAACTGAAGCTGCTGACGAAAGATCTAAAGACATATTCTACGAGACTCTTCATGCGGCCATCGCTGCCATTCCGAGACGTGAAAGAGTACTGATTCTGGGTGATTTCAACGCCCGAGTCGGAAATAACCCAACTGTGCCCCTGAATATTGTGGGAGGCCACGGTTTCGGACCAGTGACAAATGACAATGGCGAAAGACTTATGGAACTCGCAGTGATGCATCAGCTTGTCATAGGTGGAACGCTGTTCCATCATAGGGACATCCATAAGTATACCTGGACATCCCCTAGTGGAACGACCCGAGCGCAAATAGACCATATCCTATACAGTGTAAATCATAGATGGGAGCTTCTGGATGTACGTACATATCGTGGAGCTGACATATTATACAGTGACCATGAGCTGTTAGTAGGCAAAATACGCCTCTCACTCAGGAAACAATTTATAAAACGGACAACCCACAAGTGTGACATCGAAAAACTCAAAAATGCAGAAGTGAAACGCGATTTTACCCGATGTATTCAACATAAGTACGACGAAATTAGGGCTTCCATTGAGCCACATGCACAACCCACTGTAGAAGAAACCTGGAAGGCTGTTAAGCACTCTATTACAACAGCTGCGTCTGAAATACTCGGCCAAGCACCCGTAAACCGACCAATTTGGATGTCGTCAGATACATGGAATAAAATTGAGGAGCGATCCAAAATCAAAGCACTGCGCGATTCTTGCTCGGATCCTATACTGGTGGAACAACATAGACAGCAATATCGTATAAAAGATAGGGAAGTTAAAAGATCTGCTAGGCTCGACAAGCGGCGACACCTGGACTCGCAAATCCAGGAGGCAGAGCTTGCACACAGTGGACATTACAAATATTTTATAAAATTCCTACCAACATGTCATGACGGCGTCACTCAGCATGCGAGTGCACAATTGTAGATGATAAATAAATCGAAATAATTAAATAAACGTGTTTTGATATAAATAGATTTTATTTGACACGGTCTCCAAAACGCTTAAAATTTTTAACAAATGGATGAAAAACGATATTCCTACCTGGAGTATTTATTAATGAATTAAAATTGGCAAAAAATGGCCACCGACAAACTCTCCACTTCTAGAATAAAATACACACTGAACTTAGCAGCAAACATTACTAGTGATCCGGAGATATGCAGTGCGTACTCTTTTACACTGCGCACTCTTGTACTGAGCTACCCTATATAGTAATGTGTGATGTTACGGCGTTTTTCAGGACTATAGAATCCGAGACCATACCTCGATCAAACAGCCTTACCACTCTCATCTTCAGTAGCAAGAAATCGCGGGAAACCTGCTCTAGGTTCCCATACGGTATAAAAACAACAACCAACATTTTTTCATTAGCAGCTCACGTTTGACCGCTGCAGAACATGGGCTCCTCATTTTTTCCCCAGTCCTCTCGTTTCTGTGCCATTCCCATCCACTGGGGTTCGGTGAACTTCTAAATGACGTCCATCAAGGGTACCATCTAGGTCTTTTATCACCCTTCGATCTCCACTCGTCCATCTGTCATCCATTCTTGCAATGTGCAATCTCTACATCTGCACTGCTATCGTCCCAAACATATCAGTCGCTTTTATTTCTTTTCCTGTTTTACAGATTATAATGTCCAACATTGTTTTCCCCTTTTTTACCTATTTTCTGCAATAAACTGCAGTTTTGGTCAAAATCATAATTTCAGTGCCATATAAGAAGACTGGTAAGACACACTGCTCAAACACTTCAGTCTTTGCTATGTTTGAATAGAGCTGCGAAAAGAATTGCAAAGCTTCCCGAAAGCTGGCTAGACTTACTCTTTGCTCTATTTCGAAGGTCTGATTGTCTCTAACCACGGTCATTTTGTCCCCACGGTCAATACCTGGTGGTAAACCCCTTCCAATTGAACTCAAGTTTGTTATAATTTTAGTTTCGTTGACAGTCACTTTCAGTCCATTTGATAGAAGAAAAAGGTTGGATATTGTTGCAATGTAAAAGCATTCTATAATCCAAGGCAATCAATCAATCAATACTCCCTTTTACACCCCACTCAGGAGCAAAGAGAGGCAACAAGAGCTCTCCATTGCACTCGATCTTGCACAATCTTTATGACCTCCTCCCACACCATGTACAAATCCCTCAGCTCTGCTTCAAAGGAGCGGAACACAGTGCGAGAGGGTCTGGACCCCGATGGGAGGAAGAACAGCGCTCCTCTCTGCCAACTGTCACTTAATAATCCAAGGCAAAGACTATAAATTGACAGTCCTCATCCGTTCTATCCAAAATCAGACATATTATGCATTGTTTGTTAAGATTTTGTCTTGTACCTATCATTATTTTATTTTTTTATACATATTCCTTTGTAAGCTGTAAAGCATTACACCACTGTCATGGTTATGCGTCGTTAAGTTCAGCAATAAAATTCTGAAAAAGCTTCAATAGGCCGTCCCATTCGTGGACTATTTTCCCTCATAAGTTGGTCGTTAGTCGAGAGATTCTAAAGAATGAAAATGTCAGCCTGAAAATGTCAACGGACTCGACTATTTTATATTCTGGCGGATAACATAATATTATTATGGGAAAATAATATATTATTACAGAATATAGGTATAAAAATCAATACCATACTTCGGCATATCGGCTTTTAAGTATTAACAAGAGTTTATTCGTCATTTGCATAATTTTTCTTTTAACACAATGGATTCTAGGGATTCTATAATAAATGGCTTATTTGATGTGTCATTTTTTCGTACCTAATGCAGTACCGGATTCAAAATAGACCTATATTATATGTAGGTACGTGGAACTATTTTCATGCTTGTTGACGAAAATCTAAATATCGTTATTAAGATTGGAATCGGATCGGAATCATGATCAATTCAATTAAGGCGAAATAAAATCGAAAGAAGAATGCCTTAAGTACACTATACAGGGTTACACGGAAAGTCGTACTGAATATTAAAGGACGTTATTATTCAGGTCATTTCTAATTGATTTGATCCTATACGTTGTCCGAAACTTAACCGTTATGGAGATATTGACTTTAAATTGAAGTGGTTGATAGTTTTTAGGATCACCACGGGAGTCAGACAGGGCTGCGTACTAGCTCCCTTTATATTTATAATAGTCATGGATTTCCTGTTGAGAAAGTCCATGCAAGGAGCAAGAGGTATACCGATAACACAGAGAGATGGTCTAATGGGCGAATTGTGCGATCTGGAGTACGCGGACGACCTAGCGTTGTTCAGTACGACAGTGGAGGAATTACAGCGCAGTGTTTCAAGACTCTGCAACGAAACAGCACGCCTCGGCCTTCGAGTCAATGCCAGTAAGACGGAGCTCATGGCGAATAATGCCTGCCCCGATAAACAGCAACCGATAACCATCGATGGTCACCAGGTCTCCCGGGTGGATAAATTTAAGTACCTGGGAGCAACCATTACCACCGCTGGTGACCTCGGGGCTGAGCTCCCGATTCGTATCGGTATGGCAAGTGGCGCCTTCAACAACATGACCAAGATATGGAAAGCGTCGGCGTTTAGCGTCGAGACGAAATGTAAACTGTTTGATGCGTGTGTGTTGCCCATTCTCCTTTATGGGTGTGAGTCCTGGCACCTGACCAAGGCCCAGGCACAAAAAGTCTCAGCCTTTGAGATGAAGTGCCTAAGGAGAATTCTGGGCGTAAGATGGTACCACCGCATCACGAACGACGCTATACGCCGGCGCACCCAGCGTGAGCCCATCACCTCCACCATTGTGGGGAGGAGATGGACTTGGCTGGGACATGTGTTAAGGATGCCGAATGACAGTTGGCCGAGGAGAGCGCTGTTCTTCCTCCCATCAGGGTCCCGAAGACGAGGAAGACCCTCTCACACTGTGTTCCGCTCCTTCGAAGCAGAGCTGAGGGACATGGACATGGTGTGGGAGGAGGTCATCACCGTTGCGCAAGATCGAGCGCAATGGAGAGCTCTTGTTGCCTCCCTATGCCCCTAAATGGGGTCTAAAGGGAGTTTGGATTTGGATTGGTTGATAGACTAGCGTTTACAACGCCGGCTTTCGTACTGTTTGGTGCGGACGTCGTGGTTCGATCCCAGATGCCGACCATCTTCCTCTTTCACGACACAAGCTTTAAGTAGCTTACTGTGAAATAGGCAAGGAGTGTACCTATTTGTGTTCACTTTGAGTGAGCACAGATTCATTTAAAAAAAAAATATTAAAAAAAAATGCTTTGTTTTTTAGTTTTTTTATAGATTTTTTCGGATTAGAGCTCTTAGGGTCCTTATGTGTCTAGTTAGAGGACATGTCAATTAATAAAAATGATTAACAAAAATTAACATCTGCTAACAGCTTAAAAAGACTGCGCTCGGCAAAATTTAGAATTAAAGATTTTTTTTGAAAAAAAAATTTATTCTGCAGATAATTACAAATACTTATACGTCTCTTTGTCTATTAAATAGCATGTGTTATACTTTTTGAATAATATTATTTGCATTTTGAAAGATAATAATAATATTATGATACAAAAATACTTTAATATAACGGTAAACATTATACCTACTGTGCTGTAATTACTACCATAGGAATCGAGTCAATGTCTGTAGCAAATCTAAGCCAGTTTGATTAAAACTTATAAACATTGTTCTCATGATATCGTGGAGAATTTCTCATGTGTTTAAATACCAAAATTTAACAATAATTATTATATCCATTATTCGTCCATACGCTTATTGTATTAAATTTTAGTTTTAAGTGGGTCCCAAATTATAAATAAATAATCACAAGAATAAATAAAATAAAAATCCGCTAATAATATTGCTATTGTTTATGAGTGGGTTGGGTACCTACCAACCTACATAAAATCTGTAAATTGAATAGTAATTTAATACCTATGTTTATTTACATATAGTAGGTATATAAATTTTTATGATTATTATTATTTAAAAACGGGAGAGACTGAGAAATAATACGCAATTCATAAGCCATCCAAAATACTTAAAAATAAATCCCTATTTCACATGGTCAACTCATCGTGAACGGCAAGACTAATATCGCTAATTCTTTTTTGTTGTGTTTGCTTTTGTAAGGAGAAGGTTCTTATTAAGAAAAAAAAACGTTGCAACATTAGAAAATTTAATAAAACTTAAAGTAGGTAACCTTCTTAGTGCTTTTTAGCTAGTTTTATAAAAATGAATCTAGGCTCACCTATTGTGAACAAAAATACACTCTTGATATCTTTCACAGAGAGCAAAACCTACGACCTTTAGAATGAAAATCGGCGACTGAACCACTAGGCTACCTTCCAATCGCGTTTTTACATGTTATTATTGAGATTTTTATTATGAATGTAATAGGCACCTACTTTTTTTTTTTAATATGAATCTGTGCTCACTCGAAGTGAACACAAATACACTTTTGACATCTTTCACACTAACCAATGGGTTGTGTGGTGAAAGCGGAAATGGTCGGCACGTCTGGGATTCGAACCTACGACCTCCAATACGCTGTGCGCATGAAAGCCGGCGATTGATACCACTGGACTACCAACCATCGCCTACTTAAATAAGTACCTACTAAAAAAATTAATACAATAGTCAAATCAATTTGTTTTTTTTTACCCATCACGCCGTGTCCCGTAAGGGGTAGGCAAAGAGAACGGACTTCCACTCTTTTCTATCCAAGCACACTTCTTTCGCTTCTTCCACCGACATAACATTTCTCATACACCCTCTCCTATATATTAAGATAGTAATAGAATAAAAGTAAGCTTCTTACCTGGCCTTCCTTGAGGACGGTATCGATGTGTTCGATCCACATCATTCTCGGTCGGCCTCGCTTTCTTACGCCCATCCTTTTAGCCTCTTTATCATTCTGTTTGCATCCATTCTTTCCTCTTTCCACTTGCCCAAACAATCTCAACTTATTAACTTTCATCTTTGTCACAACACTTACATCCATACCACATTCATTCCTAATATTTTCATTCCTTTCCAAATCGCATAAAGTTTTTCCACGTATTCTTCGTAGAGATTTCACATTTACTTATAGAAAAGGGGATTATTCCTGATCAATTAAAACGTGGTATTGTGCGTCCTATTTATAAGTCTGATAAAAAATCTGTAGCTAGTAACTACTGGCCCATATGCATACTCCCAGCACTGGAAAAAATATTAGAGAGATACTTGTCTAATAGGCTGACAGAGTATCTAAGGAAACACGATTTGGTGGATCCATCGCAGCACGGTTTTCAAAAAAGTAAAAGCACTGAAACATTATTGTCTGAGTTCTCAAATCTGGTAAACTGTGAATTAAATAAAAAAAATCATGTTTTGGTAATGTTTATAGATAACTCCAAGGCATTCGACACCATTAGCCACGGAAAGCTCATTGCAGTTTTAGAGTCCATAGGTATTAGGGGAAATGTGTTAAAGATTTTTGAAAATTATTTTAAAAATAGAAGTATAAGTGTAAAAATTTCTGAATCCTATAGTGATGTTAGAGGCATTTGATCGGGTGTGGCTCAGGGCTCCATACTGGGCCCAACGCTGTATACAATATTTGTGTCTGTCATGAGAGTGTTGTTTAAGCATGTGAAACATTTTGTATATGCTGATGACACTGCATTGGTGGCCTCTGGTCCTGATGTGAGTGAAGCAAGTAGAAAGCTACAACTGGACTATGACAGGCTGTTGAGATGGTCTCATGACTGTTGATAAATGCCAAAAAGACCAAGTTAATGCACATTAGAACACCTCATGCGAGGGTCCAGTTGTGTCCCGGTGTTGCGTCTCATACGCACGAGTGTATTCACTCCAACGTTGAGCTCTCCAGTGAATGCGAATGTCCGCATATTTCAACTGTACAAAAATACACATATTTGGGAGTTGTTGTGGATGATAGATTCAAATGGGATATGCATATCGATAATGTTTGTCATAGGTTAAGAACTATAGCTGGTAGGATTTTTAGAATAAGAGATTGTGTGCCCAAATCCACACTTCTGGTGATATACAGATTCTTGGCTGAGTCGATAATTAGATATGGGATCGCGAGTTGGGGTTGTTGCACAAATACGAATTTGAAAAGAATAATGTTAGCACAAAAGTCAATTTTAAGGTTAATTGTTAAGAGGGACACTATATTGTACGTGAATAGAATGCGAAGAAAGGATTACTCGGTATATTTTAAAAAAGTGAAGGTATTAACAGCTAAGGGTCTGTACTGGCAGAGGTTGGTCCTTGATCAGTTTCTAAAGGATGATTTTAAAAACAAACCGCAACATTTTCATAGTACGAGATTTAAACTGAATGACGGATACAGTGTTCCTCAATTTAATAATAAATACGGTAAAAGAAGGTTAGAGTATAGTGTGCCGAAGCTGCTTAATATGATTCCCGCGACTATTAAGAGGTGCTCGAGCAAAGATGGACTAAAGAAGCTTATTAAGGAGTGGTTGCAGAAGTGTGGATTTATTTAACTGATATATTATGTATATAATTCCTGTATATAATGTGTAAATAGTCATAATATGTTAAGTGTTTGTATATTTTGTAACGATGTATGTGAAACATTATTGTTATTTCGAATTTATAAGTGTGTATATATAAGTGAACACGCCGACAAGTCTTCTGTCGAGACTTGGCGTGACACAATAGTGTAATTGTATAGTATATGATATTTTTCTTTAATAAAAAAAAAAATAAAAAAAAAAAAACTACATTCAACAAATTGTTTCTCTCGCATTTATAATATTTAATGTATAACATACATTTATATTATAGGTATGTCCAGCTATTGTCGTCATTTGGGTTTTCGTGTTGAAATAGAATTTAACAGAACGAAAATAATATGTTAACAAAGGGTAGGGAATGGTAAACCAACAGTGGGAACGACTAGAAGTTATGTAGGTTTGTACCTAAGATGGATCACTTAACATTTTGATATGATTAGCCGCGCCCAAAACCTTCACAAACATGAACGAAGGAAGCCTCGCCCTAAACATTAACTTCTACCCGCAACTGCGACGAGTTTCATTTCGTTTCTTGCCGTAATTAAACTATATTCAATCTTACTTGCAACTCTGAATACAATCCTAGGTCTTTGGTACTTTATTCTGGACTAGATGACTCGGTAAACATCGTATCGCCTACATTCAGATACCCCATTTCCGGTAATAATAATATACAACCAAAAAATAACATCCGACAGCCAGGAAGACTATAAAATTGATATCTTTCTATTTTCCATATTTTCTCATTGTTATGAAATACCCTGAGCTTTTTATAATATGTATTCAAAAACCAAAATTAGCCAAATCGCTCCAGCAGTTCCCGAATTTTAGCGAGACACAGCTAATTATTTTTATTAGGCTACCTGGGGGTCACAATACCGATCCAATTTCAATCTTAATAACGATGTCATTATCAGCCTTAAAATTTGGTTGCCATGCATAAAAATAGTATGACACGTAGGTCTTTAAAGATTTATACAAGTATGTTATACGGTCCGGCAAACGTTTTTCTGTCATATAACTAAATAATCTCCAAATAAATATCAAAAGTTGAGAAGTAACAATTGAAATTGAATAGTTTTTACTCACTTATTATTTCCACAATCATTTTGTCTCCAGTGAGGTATTCCTGACATTTTTCGTTTTCAATCACAAGGTAGGTGGCTGCCGCCCCCCTCCCACCATTGACAGGGAGCAACGTTCTTCTTTAGACACATCCATCAATCGTATTTTTAGGACTGCTACACCTTCAGCCGCTTTTGTTTGTTCAAGTTCTAAAAAGGGGAATTTCGTCATATTCCAAATTGATGAATCCAAATTCCAATATCCCATAGCAAAGAAACAATTGGCTTTAATCATTATTGTACTGGCATTTCTTAGCTACACTTTTTGTATGATATTAAGTACTTAATTTATTTTCTCCTGTGACCATGTATGTCTATACTAAAATAGTTGAGATACTAAGCTAAGAAAAACGATTTGTAGATAAGTACCTATATAATTTTGTATACCTAAGTGTAATGAGTCTAGTGGACTACAAAAATATCAATGCTGGCTACAGGTCCCTTACTCTGCATTTACATCTAGATTCCGATCCAATTTCAATATTAATAACGGTGTCATATGACATAGATTTTGATTGCTAAGCATAAATGAGCTGTTTAGCGCAACAAACGCCTAACCCACTTTTTTGATGCATTCAAAATATTTTAATAATTTAAAATGGTTCAAGATATTTCGTATTTATCATTTTTACATTCTACCAATTGGATATTCGTAAACGAATGCAATAAATTGCACGATAAAATATGGCATATTCATCGTCCAAAAATCAAATAAAATGAACATGTCATTGTGTTAAATTGTGGGTTAAGCTTTTGTTGCGCTAAACAGCTCTAATATAGTTTCAGGTAGGTCTATTTTGAATCCGGTATTGCCTTGCGAAAAATATGGTAGATAAAAACCCCGCAATTTGGCTACAAATTATTTAAACCTAGTCTAATAATTGGAAAAAAATATGAAGAAACAATCTCGTACAACTGGGATGAAAGCTGATAGCCTATTTTTTATTTTATTTTTCGCACATGCACCCTTCAAAAATTTAAGAGATGTTCCAGAACTATTATCGCAGTAAACCTTTTTTTATCTTCGCGTGTCAAGGTCGCATCCTATATGTCAATAATTATCTGTGTCACTGTGTCAACTGATTGCTACTGTGCTCACACATAATATCAATGCAACTCGTTCATATTGTATGCAATAATACTACTCGTACGTATAGGACGTACACGATCATGGATTTTGTGCTATATAGGTACCTACCCAAAACGTAGGATAGATATTCAGTTTGTCTATCAAAACTTTCTAGAGTCAATAATATATCTTTATATTATTGTTGGACCATCTTCATAAAGAAGGTCAAGGGACCATATGACCCTCCTTTCGAGTCACTGCGACCGAAATGAGTATATCTTGACATCCTTCAATTCGTTATATAGAGCTGTCTCTTCTCCAGAGGCCTCTTGCGGAGTTTCAGTGCGTCACCCCAACTACTGCCCTACGCAAGAAATCTCCTTTTTGTCGGTAAAAGATATTCGCAATCGCAGGATTCACATTTCCCGATTGCAACATTTGTTTTTGGTCATGTCATTCTGCCCTAATATCTCTTTTGACCACTGATATGGAATATACTACTTGATATATTTTCCACATCTAGTCGTCTCTGTGGAGGTAGGTAGGTAGATATTTTCCACATCAAGTCGTCTCTGTGGAGGTAGGTAGGTAGTAAATAGACGTGCAATGAAAGTTCATTCATGTCTGTACCTACATATATTCATGTTTTTTGTTGCTTTATTTTCTCCTCAGCTCCTCAGCTCAACCTCTTTGTAAAAGAACCCACCCTATTCTGAATAATGAAAGATTTTGTAGCACGGTATATAATATCGAATAGGTATTAATAATTTTGTTATACCTAAATGCACAACTTTCTTATTGTGCTACATACATATGCCAGATTCAGCTATCGCTGATCCTGTATGCCGCTTTAAGACATAAATACACCAAAGAGTTTTGTGTGGCTATAGTTGAACACGGATCCAATTTTCTGTGCCAGGTGCATCTTTCAGCAGTGCAAGGAGTTTAACTCTCCAGTCGCTTGTTGCTTTATAGATTTTGAAAAGGCCTTCGACAGCCCACATAGACCATCGATATGGAAAATTTTAGCTCTGTACGGTATACCTCCGAAGATAGTTAAAATGGTGCAGTCTCTGTATGAAGACTCCGGGTGTAGCGTGAAAACTCCAGGTGGTCCTACTGAAGCTTTTAGGATCACCACGGGAGCCAGACAGGGCTGCGTACTAGCTCCTTTTATATTCATAATTGTCATGGACTTCCTGTTGAGAAAGTCCATGCAAGGAGCAAGAGGTATACCGATAACACAGAGAGATGGTCTAATGGGCGAACTGTGCGATCTGGAGTACGCGGACGACCTAGCGTTGTTCAGTACGACAGTGGAGGAATTACAGCGCAGTGTTTCAAAACTCTGCGACGAAACAGCACGCCTCGGCCTTCGAGTCAATGCCAATAAGACGGAGCTCATGGCGAATAATGCCTGCTCCGATAAACAGCTACCGATAACCATCGACGGTGACCAGGTCTCCCGGGTGGATAAATTTAAGTACCTATGTACCTGGGAGCAACCATTACCACCTCTGGTGACCTCGGGGCTGAGCTCCCGATACGTATCGGTATGGCAAGTGGCGCCTTCAACAACATGACCAAGATATGGAAGGCGTCGGCGTTTGGTGTCGAGACGAAATGTAAACTGTTTGATGCGTGTGTGTTGCCCATTCTCCTGTATAGGTGTGAGTCCTGGCACCTGACTCTGGCCCAGGCACAAAAAGTATCTGCATTCGAAACGAAGTGCCTCAGGAGAATTTTGGGTATCGATGGTACCACCGCATCACGAACGACGCTATACGCCGGCGCACCCAGCGTGGAGGAGATGGACTTGGCTGGGACATGTGTTAAGGATGCCGAATGACAGTTGGCCGAGGAGAGCGCTGTTCTTCCTCCCATCAGGGTCCCGGAGACGAGGAAGACCCTCTCATACTGTGTTCCGCTCCTTCGAGGCAGAGCTGAGGAATCTGGACATGGTGTGGGAGGAGGTCATTAGCGTTGCGCAAGATCGAGCGCAATGGAGAGCTCTTGTTGCCTCCCTATGCCCCTAAGTGGGGTCTAAAGGGAGTTTGGATTTGGATAGTTGAACAACAATTTATCATCAGCGACATCAGATCTAGAAGATTGACATGAATCGGGCATGTTGGCAGGTCCGGGTTACAGAGGTCCACAAGGACCTTCTGGACAGTAGGCCCAATGGTAGAAGACCACCTAATGGAAACCGTCGCCCGGTACCAGACGTGCTGGGTGTGAGAGATCAGTAAGGGTCCGTTGGGCAGGATAGGACGGCTTGGAAAAACATTGTTCAGAAGGCCAAAACTCTGCAGGAGTCATGTGACCATTGGTCTAGATAGAACGATTTATTTTGATTCTTTGATAAATTTTAACAGCAGTTACATACCACATTCAGAAATTGCTCATGCTCTATAGAGGGCTAGTTCTAGCAATATTTTACATACAGTGTTCACGGTGTTTCTTTCAATTCGCTAGAACGCTCTGTTGGACATCACTGTACCTACATATGTGTGTAGAGTACACTACTTGGTCATTTTATTCAAAGCCCTCTAAAATACTTTCTCTAAAGAATAACAAATCTGCAATATATACACAATTTTAGAGTTCTGTTGTCTTGGTAGAAAGTGCAAGCATGTATGATAGCCTAGTGGTTCAATCGCCGACTTTGATTCAGAAGGTCGTAAGTTCGATCCTCAGTGTTGACCGAGAAAGATGTCATGAGTGTATTTGTGTTCACTTTGATGAGCCCAGATTCATTTTCATTAAAAAAAGTCTCTTTATTGTATCGTTGTCTGATGTATACAGAGTCAACACTTCGTATATGAGTCTGGATTTCACTGCTAACAATAGAATATGTTAATTCACCCGCATCATGCAAATAAAATTACCCGAATTTATTCGATTTTCGATCAAACACATGTAAATTACAAAGATCTGTGGGGCTAGTACGAGTTTTATCGAAATTTTATTGCATGCTAATAAGCGCTTATAAACATGCAAATAGTGTTCTAAAATCAAACGATCGAATCGTTCGATCATTTTTGTATGGAAAATTTTCGAAACTCTTTCGATGATCGAACTCTTTTACTAGTGATTCTGAATCATTGTATGTGAGTAATCATATTTTATAATTGGTTTAGTTCGTCCGTATTCGGTATTTTTTTTACCCATCACGCCATATCCCGGCGGGGGTAGGCAGAGAGTACGGACTTCCATTCTTTCCTATCCAAATAAAGCTCATTCCCTTCGTTCATGAGAATTAGGTTCCGCATACATTTTTTTTACTCCTGACTTGGCCCTCCTGTAAGACGGCACCGACACGTCAATCTGTGTCGCCACTTCTCCGTACACCTAATATTATTCTTTCAGATTTATATTTCCTTTTTGTCGTTCATTCTTTCAACATGCCCGAACTACCTTAATTTATTAATTGATGTCATAATTCCTCACCTTATCAATAATTAGGTATTTTTCGCATACCCTGCGTATCGGTAATAATCGGTATTTTCGAATAATATATTATTATTCGTCTGTAAGTCGATAATCGTTGTGATGACGGTAAAATTGTCCGCGGGAAATTTTATTTTTATTAGCTTTCGCCTTTGCGCTGATGGTGATGTTCGTCAACTGATGTTCCTACATACATATACAGGTGTTGCTACGGGAAGAAAAGAGAAATTTTAAACATTTGTATTTTCTTTTTCTTTATTATCCTACTGTAATCTATACACCAATCCTGTAGTTATCACTCGATTATAATCATTATTTATCCGTTAAAACCAGAAATGCGTATTTTTTCTCCTGATATAATACTAGAATAAAATAGAAGAATTATTGTACCTGCAGTTCGTGTTAATAACCAATAACGGTATGATGATTATGGGATTATTTGATTAATCAATTAAGTAGATAAGATATTTTCACTCCAATTAATCACACAGCCTAAATATTTTGGTTGGTTTGCACGAATTTTTGAAACTACTCACAATAACAACTAATCAACGATTAAAACAAAATCAAAATACCTATATAAGGTGATTCTAGGTCCAAAAATTCTACATCATATTCTACATCATCACCATAGTGATACTTTGCGGTAGATACCTACCTACACTAAACCAGATATCTACTTTGTAATTTTTCGTTGTCCAAGTTCCACGATTCAAATTGATTTTGTCATTTTTTTCAAATGGTTCGCCTTTTATTTACAGTCTGCATATTATTTTTGACAATATTTGACATAAAAATAAATCTTGGAAAATTTCTCATGGAATCGGTATGTCTGAACTAAGAACAAGCCCCACAAATGATTCGGCCGCAAGTAAGTTTTTCTTTAAAAACAAATTTCTCAATTTGTTTACATTACGATCTTTCCATTGTGTCACCTTTTTTGATCGAAATTTTATTCATCAACTAGTTGAATCTGTATAATTAATAAAAAAAATATTCCCAAAACAAAATATGTCAAATGCTCTTAAAAGGTAAAATTAGAAAGAGGGTCATTTGGGCCTTAAGTTTTCTTTAATTCTCTAATATTCCGCGCAACTTTCTTATTTTTTTTTTCATTCATAATACCTAACTTTTTTTCCGACATAACAAACACAACAAAAAAGAATTGGCGAAATTGGTATATTCGTTTAACTACGTGTGATGTCGTGACAAAGGGAAATAGGAATTCATCTAATATTTAAAAAAAAATCGTTTCACGGTGTTTGTTATCGTACTATAATTATTGGTAAGAACTTACTTTAAATTATGACGCCAGGTGTATTCACCTAATGAGTGTTCCTTTCCAGAATTTGGAATTTGGTAAAAAATAGACATATTTTTTCAATTTTTGACACTAATTTGGCTTCAACTAATTTTATTTTTTTTTACTTCAATAAAAAGGATCACACTCAGCATAACATATGCCTTTCGCTGCGTAATATCTATAATTCCAAATTTTCCCTCATACCTCACACTATAATTTTCTAATACTGAGGTGTAATCTCTGTAGATGGCAATATAACAAACTATGTAGATGTAAAAATATCCATGTAATTCAATTCAACCAATAAGTCAACACTGAAAAATGAATCGTATATATGCTCAAAAACCGCAAAATCCCCAATCCCCATGAACCTAAAGCACAAGGTAAAGCAAAGTCGTGCATAGTAGGTATACCGGATGGAACATATGGCCTGGAAACATTGACACTGACCAAACTCAGCATAGAGAAGATAAGGGCTACCCAAAGATTAATGGAAAGGGCCATGCTGGATATCTCCCTAAAGTAAGAAGCGAAGCGATACGGCAAAGAACAAAGTTTGCATGTTTCTCTCAAATAGCGGTGAGAGGGTCCATGCATGGCAAGAGACCAGGCAAAGAAATGTTCAAAGTGGGTCGAAACTTGGAGACTCATAATGACTGCCAGGAACGTTGGGATACTCCCACTACGGTGTAACACGTTGGAGTCAACTGGGTCCAGATCGAGCGTCGTGGAAGGAGACGGAGGAGGCCTTTGTCCGGGAGTGGACGGGTAGGTATAAGCAAAGAAGAAGAAGAAAAAGTTAACAAAAATATTGGTTCTGAGGCAGGACTATGCTCGACTGTTCAGCTAGTTTTTTTTACACAGATAAAAAAAATGGTAACACATTGTCACTAAGTATTTCTGAATTTCAGAAAAACTTTCCGCTCCTCGCAGCACCAAAACAAGCAGAGCTAGGGAAATTTATTTACAAAAACAAGCTTCGCAAGCTCCTAGTGTTTCTTCAGCAAGCACCTCTGTGCCCGTCGTTACGAAAACTGTGACAACAAAACTTAAAGTAAGTCAAACTTTTTAATGATAATATAATTATTAATGAGGCTTATTATGTACTCGAATTTCGGTGACTGCCTCATAAAAAAATATGTACAGTGCTGTTATTTACTTACTTCTACATTGTGATCGGGTATTTGATTACAGACGTTCAAAGCAACATCCACACCTTCTTATTTGGGCAAACGAACGCCGTCAAAACCGGTAAGATTATCAAAATTATGTGAACAACCCTATTAAAACCATTGGTTACAATTATTAATATGTGAGTAATTTTAATTTAGAATGCAGTCAAACACCCCACTGGATCTACAAATATTAAGGAATTGCAAAGCGAAACAAAACCGGCGAGTCCTGAAAAAATACCTCTAACTAATCAAGGTACATAATACAAACGTTATCACACTTGTACCAACCTTAAAATTACGATAGAAGACAGTTATAAGTCCACAATGATTCACACATATTTCTTTAAAAATATTCCATTTTAGACAAATATATTAACGGTACAATTGGATAAAATTAACTGCTTCTTTCTTCAGCCATTTTATTAGCTCCAAATCCCTGAATAGCTGAATCCTCGATTCTCCCCTATTCTGATCCGATTCTTGTTCTTTCTCCTTTGACCTGTGGTCCCAATAAAGTAGATTTTTTATAGCATTATCGTTGACTTTTTTTCCAATCCATCGGGCTGTCTACAGATCGACAACCAACAGTTAACCATTCCTCACCAAACCTTAAACGATCCTTTTAATTTTGCTGAAGAAAGTTGCAATACCCGGCTTTGACTGAATATTTTTTAATGTATACTTTATACAACAATTTTAGGAGATGTAGCGGATGATGATTTTGAAATTGTACTACTAAATGAAATTAAAGAAAACAATTCGCCAAGATTGACGAGTCCCCGTCCTATTGAAGAGCCGATGAAAAATCCCCAAGTATTTCCGAAAGTTCCCGTTGCAAAATTACCAGAAGAAATTAAAAGAACTGATCTATTTGATGAACCCGTAAAAACACAAGAGCTGAAAACAGTTCAGATATCTCAACCAGGTGATAATTCCTGAGCAAATCGCTTCAAATTTTACATATTAAGAATTAGGCGTTAGGCATTCACGTGTAACCTTGGATTAAATCGAATGGCGTTTTGAACATCACTGACTGATGTTGTCATCTCAGACATCATGCCTTCTCTAATGTAATAAATATTATAGATTCTATATTATAGAAGGCGGTGTCCCAGACGATTCATTTCCAGAACAAACTCACTATGAATCTTTGCCATGCAATCTGCTCTATTACCGACAACACATTTGGCAGTATGAGTGCTGATAGAGCATTCACACTTCCAAATGATGCTAAGAGAGCTTTAAAACTTTCATCTTGGCCTTTCTCCTTCCCCAATATTTATCTCCCTGTTGTGGACAAAAGATATTCTATGTAGGGGTACGTTTAATCCGATTCTTTTCCCGCATGTTAATAATATGTATATTGCATTAGTTACAGTTATCCAAGCACCCTTGGCTCAAAATCCTCCACCTCAAAATATCATCATAGATGAACCAATAAAAACGATCATGGAATTAGAAATAACGAAAGAACCAGAAGTAAAAACAAATAGTTTGGAGCCTCCCAATATCGTCATACAGAATCCTTGTGACGCGGTTCAACAGCTTCATGCACCAGCAATACAAGATCTGGAAAACAAGTTGGAAGAGCGAGAAAAGGACATCAATAAGCTTGAAGGAACGCTACAGCGAGCTACAGAAGAAGTAAGTTGACAGGTTTTCCCAAAATGATTTAAATTATCATAATTCAACAATTTTTTTTCCAATTTCAATTAAACTTTTTCAACAATACAATGGAAGTGCTTGATTTTCCAGTTAAAACGCTTAGAGGAGGAATATTCAATTCGATTGAATGATTTGACGAGCAAATTAATCGAGTCGGAACAAAGATTGGAAAAATGTATCGAAGAATGCAATCAACACAAATTTTGGTTAGTCCAGAAAAACATTTTGATAGGTTTTTTATCTTTGGCACAACCTTTTATTTTTTATTTATTTTATTCATACTTTACTGTAACACATAAAAACTTAACATAACAAAGACATCACATAATCAACATACAGAGGACGAGCCTACCACAACGAAGTTATGGTTTCAACAACTAACCCCAATATAAGGAGAAACTGGCTGGTAGTGGGGTATATACTGATTGATTGAATTTCCAGGGTAGATAACACCGAGAACCAGTTAAGTACAATGAGATTGAAGTTCTACGAGAGTGAACAGAAGCTTTTGGCGCAGGAAGCGGATCTGAAGACCCTCCTAAGATGGAGTAACATAAAGAACGCCAGCATAGTGACGTGCGCGGCGACGGCGTTAGCATACTACCATGTCAGGAAATAGCTAAATTGAACCCTTACAAAAATACCCCTGTACATATTTTTAATCCGATAGTTAAGTTATTAAATTTAAGGTGTTTTTTTTTACTGGTTCGACTTGAAGACATCCTCTAAAACAAAATAAAAAACATATATAATTAATGACAATTATTTGTAGTAATTTAACATATTTTTTTGCAAATATAAAATGTTATTAAGGAAGGAACATACAATTTATTTCCAATTCTCAGCCTTAACCTGTGTCTTCACGCATGTCTGCAAACAGGAAGGGAGGGGGGGCAAGTGATACCCTCATCTAGATTTATTGAAAAAATAGTTTAATTTTATTTCAAATCTCTTCGTGTTGGCATGAGGAATATTAAAAAAACCCTCCCCCTTAGGAAATTTTCTGCGGGTGCCCATGACAGAAGGTGTCAGTGTGTACAACATAGAGTATAATAATACTTAAAAGTGTACAACCAACACCACTAGATAATATATATCCAAATCCAAACTCCCTTAAGACCCCACTCAGGGGCATAGGGAGGCAACAAGAGCTCTCCATTGCGCTCGATCTTGCGCAACGTTAATGACCTCCTATAGATAATAATATTATATAGTAGGTGTTGGTACACGAGATAGGTACCTAATCTCTTCAAATATGAGTCAGGCCAAACCCGGGTAAGATTTTCAAGTGTAAAACTCAGAGCCAATCGGGAATCGATCTTGGGACCTCTTGATCTACCTCGGGATGTGGATTTGTTAAATATCAAAAATGTGCCACCTATAGAAGTTAGTTGTAGGTACATAATATAATGTTATGCAGCTACGCTATATTTTTATGTAACTACTTAAAATAGTTAAGAAAAATATTAATTTACTTACCTTCATAATAAAATATTATTTTCGCAGCGATAACATGCCATCTGTATAAAAACAGTCGAAATAAATTCAATCATGACAGCGTGAAGTGTAAGCTATCTACCAAAGTAGTGTGAAACATAGATGTGGAATAAAACTTTATATTGATTTCCTGAAAAATAATACTGTTATTACGTGGTTATTACACCATTAAAGATTTTACGCATCTCTAGAAATTATTATTCGATAAATTCTGAACTCCATATTATTATTATGCTCCAACTAGGGAGCTGACATGGATAAAGCAGAACATTTATTAATATTTTCTAGGTTGTGGAAAAAACATGGATGTACGAAGAAAGACGATGGAACATACCTACTATTTTGGATAGATGACAGTGAATTAAATTCGATATTTTTGGAGAGCTGAGGGACGTGGACATGGTGTGGGAGGAGGTCATCACCGTTGCGCAAGATCGAGCGCAATGGAGAGCTCTTGTTGCCTCCCTATGCCCCTAAGTGGGGTCTAAAGGGAGTTTGGATTGGATTGGATTTTTCTAGAATTCTTGTTTTTTTTTCACTCTTAAAAATGTAAAAATCTACAACAAATAGGGTATTATTGTTCTGTGATCTACAAGCATGGGCGGATCTAAGGGGGGTCACTGGGTCGAGGTCAGTGAACCACTAATCAAATTTATTTCATTATGAAACTTTCGAAAATTAAAAATACTGTATTTTAATGTATTTGACATTTTTGATCTTGTAATTAACTTATAAATTGAGTTTTAGTTAATGTACCCCCAAATATGTGATAATTTTCATTTTTATTAGATAATTTATTTCTTTTAAATGAACCTGTGCTCACTCGAAGTGAACACAAATATACCTACTTTTGACATCTTTCACACTAAGCAAAGCTTATGTCGTGAAAGCGGAAATGGTCGGCACGGACGGGATTCGAACCCACGACCTCCAACGAAAGCCGCCTATTAATACCACTGGACTACCAGCCACCGTAGGCAGATAATGGCAGGAACACTCAATTTAGAGGTGATAGGATTTCCCCTCAAAGGTGATAGGCCAAAACAAAAACGAAGAAGAAGTTTTGACATTATTTACCATAGAAGTAATTTACGTCATTGTTTTGAACGTTTCTATTAATCTATGGTAGAGAAACACCTGTTTTGACATGTTGACTAGTAGTTTCGAGTTTATTGATATTATCAGAAATTATTAGTTTTATAATGTCTCTTTCGATTTATTTACCATGATTAAATTATAGTTACAGACACAATAGATATAAATATACAGTGCTACGTCTCTTTATTGACATAATTCATGATAGATCCTGTTTCGTTGACCAGCGATATGAGGGATTCTCTTGATATAGATTATAGTTCAATACCAGTTTCAGCTTTAAAATCAGAGACAAGGGATACCCTCTCAACTTTGCTTGATCCTCCAAAAATCATACTGACAGATGATGGTATTCCAAGGTAAAAACACATTTTTTGTTGGTCCACTTATCATATTATATTGTTTTTGGAGTTTTATTATGTTTTGTGAATGACTGTTTGCATTGATAAATAAATGTTTACTGGAAACAAAATACGCACTAAGTACCAAAAATGAAAATAATGAGTTGAGTACCTATTAGGAAATGTTCTATAAACCATTGCCAATAGCCTAAAAATATTGCACTTAGTCCATATCGATGACCTAAAGGCGTAAAAAAACAGATCCAAAAATCATCATAGTACTATGTCTATATGGGGGGGGAAATCAGTTTTATTAGATTATCTCAAAATGAATTTTTTGCAACTTAGTGCGTATTTTATTTCCAGTATACAAATAATTAAAAAAAAATTGTAATCCAATTTGAAAATAATTTCAATAAGCTGTAAATTATATAATGCACTCCATTCAGTTGGCTGAAATACCTGTTTAAGTTTTTTATTTATCATTTGTTTATTTTACAGAGATTGGAGGGGCTTAGCGCATCTGACAGGAATATCAAGTGCCCATGTGCCATCTCTAATGATATCAGATAAACCCACTGCAACAGTTTTGTATAGGTGGAGTCAAAAAGGCGTTCAAATTGCAAATTTCAAAAAGTTACAAGAATTTTTACAAAATATTGACAGATACGATGTCTTAGAAGATACAGCGAGTCTTTTTGGTA
Organism: Mystacides longicornis; assembly: GCA_963576905.1. Lineage (NCBI taxonomy): Eukaryota > Metazoa > Arthropoda > Insecta > Trichoptera > Leptoceridae > Mystacides > Mystacides longicornis. Next base: position 16,165,677 of record OY756433.1, on the reverse strand, counting down.
AACAATATTTTATTCTTATTACCTGTACAATGTATAATTAAAAATACCAATAATTTTCTATTTATTACAGAAACAGACGCGCAATCATATTTACATAGCAATCCATCCAGTACACCGCTCATAAAGTCAGGGGCTCCTTCAACAACCGATAATGAAATTATTACAAAAGACGATGCCAACCTCGCTCATCACGGAGTTCAAAGTCCACAATTTTACGATGCATTTGTGTTATATGCCGATGAAGATGTAAATTTTGTTCAAGAACTTGTACAAAAAATGGAGGCTTGTGGATTCAAAGTAAATTTTATTCTAAATCATTTTGCCGCAACTTTTGTATTTTTCTGTCATATTTCATCAATAATTGTTTTTGTCTTTTAGCTTTGTTTGACAGACAGAGATCTTCTAGGTGGTGTTAGTTCTCATCATGCGGCAATCATGAAGCTGATAGCGGAGCGTTGCCACAGGCTAATCATAATACTTTCGCCAGCTTTTGTGGAGTCACCCTTGAATAACTTTTTAGTGGAGTTTGCTTTGATTGGAGGAATTAGTAAGTTTTTTTTTTAAATAACTACCTACCCAAAATTAACAAAAGCACAATACTTTTTCACAATAAGCCAAGCTTCTGTATTAAATTTATCTACATAATAATTCTGTTATGAATTTTCTTATATGCTAGCAAAAATAATGTTAGATTTTTTTCTTCCCAGAACCATGCAAAACTCTTTCAACTGATGTTAGGTATGGTTTATTGCAATTAACACTTCAAAGCCCGCACCCCGGAGATTCCCTGATCGGGCCAGTTTTTTTTTAAATTTCTAACATTCCTTTAGATGTAGGACCCTGGGCTTTTACCATATCCTTCACATTTGTGGATTATACCATTTTAATTTGCAATGGATGGTATATGTGCCAAATTTAACGAGTTTTTAGTGTTATTTCGTTAACCATCGGGAATTCTCCAAGGCAGCGGGTGCTAAGGTTGTGTAAACTTTCAACAATCCTAAAAAGTTGTAAAAAAGATTTTGCCGCAGACGGTTCTAGGTTTCATTGTTATGTTTCGATGTTTTCGAAGGGAATTATTTCTAGACGGCAATAACAAAAGAATCCCGATAACAAAAATAGGTTTGGGACAGGCGCCCGCGATCTTAACAATAAAATAAATGCATCCCCGAAGCAATACAGAAGAATTACTACCTGGACACCGGCCCTTGGATGCAGGGCAATAAAAGTCAGGTATTTTCTATAGAAGCGGGCTACGAAGGTGTGTGAAGGTTTGTCAAAAGGATGGATCATTATATAATCCCATTTTAACAAATTATTTAAAAAAATTGATAAAATAATTTAATGCTATCCGGAGAAGAAGATTTCAACCTTCATACTGGCATTTTTTTGTAAATCCAAACATCTCATTTGTATGAATAATAAGCCATTAAAAATATCCGAAGGTTTCCCCGTTGGCGCGGGCCCTCGGAGGATTTATCGAGCGCGGGCTCTGAAGTGTTAAATTAATTTATTTAAGAAATTTATATTTTTTATGATCTTCATAGTAATATTCCAGTAAACACGGTTAGCTATTATGGTATGAAAATGTAATAAAAATATTTAAGAATGATTTGAAATACAAAAATGTAATTCAAATATTTTAATCCACATTTAAATGAAAACATTAATTTCCGAAATTAGAAAAATTATTCCTTATACCTGAAGGTCATTTGATAAAACAGTACCTTTTAAATAAAGAATACAATACAAACATTCATAAAACACCCTCTGTGGATGGAATGTCTAATTAATGTAGCTAGGACTCAAACCATGGAAGCAGTGGCGTACCGTGGGTTTTTGGCGCCCGGGGCGGAATTAAAATTTGGCGCCCCTCCCCAAATAATTTGGCCCCCCCCCATATAATTTGGCGCCCTTCCCTCCTTATATAATTTGGAACCCCCCACCTCCCATATAAAAAAATACGAAAATAAAAAAAAATCAAAATAAAAAAGTTTGCATATTTATTTTAATTTACATAAGTATACTTACAGCACACTAATAAAGTACAAATATTCAATTTTGGGACAGAGCTAACTTCTGTCAGATTTTTCTACCTGCGTATCCACCGCAAATGTTTTTTTAAGACCTTAAACCGAAATTAAATGTTATGTTTGGTCGAAATATCAATTCTGGTTTTATCAATCTGGTCGTGTATAACATAGCTTAAGCAGATTTTGCCGCCCTTTCTCCGCCCCCCCCTCGGTACGCCACTGCATGGAAGAGTTCATGGATAAAATACAAATTGTTAGGTACCTACATAAAATACTGCAGATTACTGCTCAAGCCTTTTAACCTTGGTCTATTAAGTAAGGGAAATCTAGACTAGAACCTTTTTAGTAACCTGTTAATCAATCCTGGCTATCAACAATGTCAAACATGACGTGTTTCAGCTAGTTAAGAGTAAAAATTACTACCTACAATTCTTATATATACATATTATGTACAAAAGTATTATCATCAGTTCGGTTGGCCCAGTGGCTAGTATTTGCTTGAAAAGGCAAGGAATATGTGTTGAAAATGTCGAAGATTCCCATTTATTTATCTTTTTTTTTAATGTTTTTATTAAGTACAAATGATTTTAAATTTTGACAATAATTATTTATAATACACCATTGTAAATAGTTTTTATTTTATTACAATTTAATTTGCGCCAATACCATATGCAAATATGGAGTCTCTTGACAATGTCTGCGTGAGTTGGACGAAAGCGCTCGAGATTCAATATAAATTTTGTGAAAATGCAACTGTGTTTATTTAATTCAGGTTAATTATTGTATGAAAAGAATTTTTGTTCTTATTTTCAGAGGAAAGCAAAAGAAAGATTATACCCTGTGTATACAAATCATGTGATATACAAAGGACTTTGTCTGGCTATTTTCTACTTTTTTATAATCCTGATAGATCTATTGTGAATTTTTGTTCTTATTTTCAGAGGAAGGCAAAAGAAAGATTATACCCTGTGTATACAAATCATGTGATATACAAAGGACTTTGTCTGGCTATTTTCTACTTTTTTATAATCCTGATAGATCTATAGTGAATTTTTGGGATAAACTACGGGACTCACTTCTGCTCTCTCCCAGCGAACGGTATGTTATTTTTTCATTTATTACATAAAAAATGATAAATTGATTCTAAGTTTTTTTAGCTTGTACTGAGACATTGTTTCTCACAATGGGTCTTTGTGTATGGTCCACGCTGCTAACAACCACTTTCCAATATTCCATCACACTTTCTATCCCTACTTATGTAAACATAAACTTGCTTCATGCATGACATGGAAATTGAAAAGATATATGAAGTTGAAAGTAGGCATAACGTAACATAAAGCAAACATGCTACCCACCTTATTTTTCCAGTTACTAACTTAACCTTTTTAATTCCAGGTTAGCTCTTGGTGAAACAGCCAAATCGGCAACCAGAAATATGCCAACAAGCTCCAGCTCAAATGTAACAGAAACCATAGATGTTTTTCCTTTAGATGAGGAAAACTTGGAGTCGGCCAAGCAAACAAATAAACCATTTTCTAGTTCCATGGACCTTGATAAAGAAAATAATCAAAATGTTTCATCTTCTTCAAATAAAATACCTAAAGCCAGCAGTAATCCTTCAATTAACACCAAGACTCATAATGGTAACTGGTATAATAAGATTTTGAAAATAGGTCAGTACTCATCTAAACATTTGAAGTTTAAAAAGAAAAAGAAAAATAAGTTACCTGTATTAGCTTCCTAAATACAATTACATATTAGTTATATCAATGAATGAGTAATAACATATCAGTTGTATTGCAATCTTTAGCGTGCCAATTATATTTTTTATGAATTCGAGTTGTAAATAAGACATCTATATTTTTATACTAAAAAAATGTTGATAATATTTCTTTGTGCTATTAAAATTGTTATATTTACAAATTCTTATTATTAAGTAGTAATCCTTTAAATATAAGGACAAAATAATAATATGATCTTGCTGTAAAATACTAACCTCTTCTAATCATGGTTTGATTCCTGAATTTTCTAATCAGAAAGCCTGTACTTAAGATCAAATAATATGAACCTGAGCCTACAATGCTAAAAACTATACATCTCTCACTACTTTACGGTTTCATTGCATTGCGGATTTTTCAAATGAGGGTCATCACATAAAAAAAGAAAAAAGTTGCCACAATACCGGCAGCAATGTTTTATCTAGGCAAAGATAGAAACCACTTCAAAGCCACATACGTTTACCCACTCGCACTCAGGCAAAGTGTGTGATTGGTCCTCTTCAATGAATGATTCTTCAACATAAAGTAAAAAAGATATCAACGACTTTATTAATGTCCACACTGTCAGAAGAAAACACTCTTGAGATTATGAAGTCTAAAAACGAAGAGCAAGAAATAGAAAAGCAGGGCCTTAGCCTGGAGAATATGCAACATGGCAAAAGTGACATCAACGACAACAAGTACAAGGGAACTCTGGAACAAAAGGAAACATCAACAGCAAAATATATTCATGACTATGTTCTGCGTCAAGGTGTGCACTCCCAACATTCATCACTCTAGAGCTTCTGCCTGAATCTGATGCCTCACCGAGTGGAGTGAAGGATCTCTGCCTGACAATCCTTTAAAATAATAGGTAAGTTCGTCTGTAACTTGGTTTTTTCGTTCAAACACTCCAATCTCACGCACAACCTTTGAAATATTTTTCATAGATATTAAAAAACCAATTCGAATACGGAAATTATTTTCATTTTATATTTTTGGTCTGTAATACATTGGGTTCCTAGGGTGCGGTCCGTCGTCTGACAAGACGGCAGTCTTACAAAATTATATGACAATGTTTTTTGTTACTACGGAAACAATATTGACAATGTTCTGAACTGACATATTCACCGCTGTTTATAGTGTCCGTAGGAAAACAGACCATAAGTGGATAGTTGTTATGACAATAATAACAGGTGTCCAATTTTATTTTGACGAAATGTGTGACACTTAATCAGGAGTTTCTACATTTAACTGTTGCTATTGAAAGAAATGTCAAATTGTCCACTGTCCCCAACGTGGTTAATAAAATTGGGATCCTTTTTTTATAAAAGGACAATATAACTGATTTATTGGATGGTCAAAAAATTTATTACCCTTTTCTATGCCTCCCCCAGGCAGGTTACAGTCCTGATTAACAACGACCAACAATACTACTCTAATAACAGTATTGATTACCCAAATCACTCGACAACGAGTGCAAAGGGTTAAAACAAAATAAAAAACAGTATTGATAATAATAATAATATAACACTTTTTCTTTACAAAGGTGCAGTATAGACGGTGGAACTTATTGTCTGAGGCAATTTTTTCCAGTCAACCGGTCCCGTCCAATCTGAGGACAGGCCAACCCCGGGTAGAAATTTCAAGTGAAAAAACACTTAGAAAAACTCTGACCCGACCGGGAATCGAACCCGGGACCTCGGACCTGAAGTCCACGCTAGTACAACTAGGCTACCGAGGTCGGTTTTGATTATACTGGTAAGGATTTAAATTTAACAGTTAACAAATGTGGGTTATCATTGACAAAGTAAGTTTGCTCTTAGCTCTATTTGATTATGTAAATATTTCTATAATGGAATTCTAGAAGACACGGAAAGTATTGAGCCACAGTTAGGGTTTCAGAGTTGATAAATAAAAGAATAGTGAATTCATTTTTGTTTTCCTTTTATTTACTAATTTGGCGTTGTTATAAAAGATGACATGTTTAATATGTGAGAACAATAGTTGTCACTGTGATGTTACGATTTCGCCAATATTTATATTTTTATTCTTTAAACAGAACACAATCATAAATTTTTCTATTTTCAATATTTTTTATCAGCTAACCTCACTCGACCGACATCAACTAAAATATCACCATACATTGTGGACCAATGAAAACTTGGGCTTATTTTATTATTGCTCTGAAAGAACGCAATTCTTCGACATTCCGTCTGTCATATTTGTATCTGAATGTGTTTTATATTGCATAAGTTATTTAGATTCATTATTCCGTGATTTCGAGCAGCACATTGTTATTTACATCACCATTTGTACCATATTGAATAAAATTTATAAAGTATTGTGAACGTTAATAATCCTCAGAGTTTTCATTAATTCATAATGTATGTTATTTTGATTGTAATGTTTTGCTTTTTTTTTCATAACACAAAATAAAAAATGATTTTAAATATTATTTTGTATGACACAGTGATAAGATGAAGATGCTAAACGGGTACTCCACTTAGTATTTTTCCCCTTAAGATGACGCATCATTTTAGGGTAAAAAACATATAGGTACGTGGAGAGCCCATTTAACATCTTCATCATACACTCGTCTCCACGAAAACTTATTATTTGATGAAATATATATTTAATATGTATGTGTCACAATTAAATTGAAAAATAAATAATATTTCAATAAATCAACGATTTCTTTTAAAACATATAATATATACTAATATAACAAATACGTTACTCCCGTGTAAAATAAAAACACTTGGTCAATTTCAATCACCTGTAATGTCGTGCTAGGATGTATTGAAACTGGCAAGTTAATTACAAAATCTTTGATACCACATATTACATAATATGTATGTTTATATTTTTAAAAGATTTGTTAGTTTTATCAATACTTTTACACAAAAGAACTAGATAGTGTATGTGTGGTGCATGCATGTGTATGAATATATATGTAAATATATAACAAACAACACATTAATATATTGTAGTAAATGTGTAAATATATATTCACACATTTGCATTTCTATGTCATTATATTACAATTTATTACCTAGAAATTTTATTGATTATAGTTTATAGTTTATAACACACATAAGAGTGTCATATGTTATATCATATATATATAAATATGTACATATTTAAATTTTAGTTATGTAGATATTCATATTTTTCTGTTATGCTGGAAACAACTTAATTCAGAAAGTTCAAATTTTACACACTGTCTATCAGAAATTAGGTATATGAAATCTGCGGAAGAAATTTCACATTTTTTGAAATGCTCATTGTTAATAACAGTTTAACCGATACTGTTTTTAAGTATATAAAAACTCTTCACAAGATAGCAGTTTTGAGTAGACGTAAATATGTTTTGTAAGTTTTATCTCTTCATATAATGTGTAATATCAAACAGATATAGGTAATATTATACTGTGCTTGAAGCATAGATTGTTTATAAAAAATACTTGAAAGGTCAATGCATTGTTAGCTTTGAATATGTTTTGTTACCTCTATATTGAGCACAACCATCTAAATGGACCAACTCTAGTAGTTTAAATCAAATTATTTTAAAAACCCAACAAGATAATACAATAATAACATAATTATACACCAAAACAAACTAAACTATATTTAATTTAATTTATAATTACATAAGAAAATTGCAATTTAACTTATTTGAGTGAAAGAAAATTGTTTATTCATTGCAAGTCAAATATTTTAAAGTAAATTCTCTTTGTTTTAGTCATTTTGTAAAGTTGGACTTATATCATTACAAAAAAAATGATTACATACAAATTTAATAAATTAGATATTGATTTTTACTATATCGACCATTTTTACAATTTTCGCGTAATTTTTGACTGAGGACAATAATAGTAAATTCTACTGCAATATAGAACGACCAATCATGAATATTCAATATTTAATAGAAATTGTGCATTTTTATATAATATTAGATAATAATATTATTACACATTTATTGGAATAGTTTGGTGCATCCAAAAACATGAACACTCCAAAAGTGTATCCAAACATAACACCACAATAAGGCATATTAGGAATTTGTCTCTCGAGAACACATTTGACAATTTTCATGCCCACTTGTGAGGAAGCGTGTCTCCAACACACGAAATCAAGCAAAACATAGGGGACCTCTATTCCCTTCCACCTCACTAGTATATTTTAATACAATAGCTTCTGTGCATTGACTAAGAAAATATATTATTGAAATTTCCTCTGGAAGTAAAACTCTTTTCTGTCCGAGCCGTCAAACGAGAGGCGGCACTGCAACTCCAATAGTATACACATACATACCTATTTAGAGAATTTCAAAATATAAATAGTACTTAGTATCATTCATATTCATATAGATTAGGTTTGAACACAGACTACGACGAAGTAGTCCAGTAGATAGTTTTATATAATATATTCACGTTCAAGCGAGGCATTTCTGTATATTAGACAGTTAAGAAGTGACAACATTTTGTTTCATTTGATAATCAAACAATTCAATGTTTTCATTTAAGTAATAAACAACAATTTACAAATCATTGGTGTTGTTATTTGGCCAATGTCTAATACATAAAAATACAGAGGTACTCATTACCAAAACTTCATAATATTAATCTTAAATTGATAAATCATATTATGCACCATAGAGTTTTCACGAATCAAGAAAATTTGGCACATTCTTTGGCGAACATAAAATTAGTTTAAAGCTATTATATAAAATAGCTCAATATTACATAAAATCGTTAATTGAAACACTGAGCTAGTTTTATAAATTTGCTTAGAGAAACAAAATTGGAACATTGAGATATTTTTTATAAAATTTGCTCAATATTATTACATAGGAAAAAAATTTCAATACAGAATTCGTTTAAGAAATTTACTCAATCTCACATAGAAACATACTTGGAATAACGTGCTAATTATATTTAATTTGCTTCACACTAAAATCAAAAGATATAAAATTATTCGTGATGAAATTAATTTTTTGTACTAAATTTTTACAGTTCATGTCAACAAAATGCCATGCTTCAACGCGTCTCATCATTCATTTATTACTTTTTTTACCTATTATAGACCTACATATGACAATTTTCCAATAAAAAGTATTTTCAAAATAATATCTACATATGTCAAAGAGTAATCCTATAACTTCACATCCATGCCGAACATTACGTTTGTGAAATCCTTCTTTCGATCATTACAGATTAATAATATGGAAGATTTCCAAAATACAGAGCACCCATGTAAAAATATAAAGGAATTGGAAGATTTCTATATAATGTGTACTAATATTGCTTCGTTGCAAATTGTCTGATTGATTTACATACAGGTACATCACCAGTGATCAAGTCTGTCATATTGTATAGAACAGCTGTACATCACCAGTGATCAAGTCCGTAATATTGTTTAGAATAGCTGTACATCACCAGTGATCAAGTCTGTAATATTATTTAGAATAGCTGTACATCACCAATGATCAAGTCTGTAATATTGTATAGAACAGCTGTACATCACCAGTGATCAAAACTGTAAAATTGTATAGAACAGCTTTACATCACCAGTGATCAAAACTGTAAAATTATATAGAACAGCTTTACATCACCAGTGATCAAGTCCGTAACATTGTTTAGAATAGCTGTACATTACAGTGATCAAGTCTGTAATATTGTATAGAATAGCTGTATTTTGATTGGGTATAAATGTGTCTGCTGAAAGAAGATAAGGGATTTCACATTATCAGTAAAGCATGTTATATTTATATATGTATAAACACACATGTCGCAAGAATTCAGTTTTCATCTCACTTATATAATATGTATGTATACATATATGAATAATTCATACATATTTTTATAATAATATATTCAATCGAGTCAAAACAAATTTCTATACAATACATAATTTCTTTACTTTGCTTTAAGTTACTATTTGCATAACTTACATAATAGAATTATTAGAATAATAATAAAAAAATGTATATGGTTACAAATCAAATGTATGTTTGTATTGAATGGAATAAGTAAGATTGTCATCAAATAACAATTGTCCGTCTCACAAACACAGCATAATATGAAACATTATCTACACTGAGTGTCTCGACGTACTAAACGTACCGTACCGGTAATTCACTAAACATATGAAAACATCAACATGGTGTAGCTGTAGCGCTCGACTAATTTATATAATTGAAAAATCAATCTACACGTAAATGTCTGCTTCTTACTCTTCAGATAATTGGTGGGTTAATATTATTTTATAGTCACTCGGATCGATATGTGCTTTAAAAAAATCACGCACGTACGACTGTTTTGTTTTTTTATTGTTAATACAATAACATACGAATATATATATTTTAATATTTATTTATCTACGTTTTTAGAAGTTACGTATTATACAATACTTTAGTTTAATAATGGATTTGTTTTTGTGCATGAGACTTCGACACACTGCTTCACTGTACAAACAAATACATTAGCAATACTCTTCACTAGCCGCAGGTTATGGCTTTCACTTGGCTTGTTGCACTCTCAGGAAGAACGTTGATTGGCTGTAGTACTGGCTGTACCCTCACTGGCTCCGTGGGATGAATCTTGCGGAGGCAAAGAAATCCTCGGATATATGGCGGTCTGTACATATTGTCATGGCTGTTTATTCCCAAGTAACTGTACGGGCCTGGCACCTTATATCCTTTTCTTACCCACACTATTTAGAAATTCAAAATTATTTTTTCCCCAAGATTATCCTCTAGCTTTCAAAGGCGGTCTTCTTCTTCCTCTTCCTCCGCTTCCTCGCCACCCTCCTCATTCTCTTCCTTGTAACCAGGGTGCTCTGAAATTGCATAATAATTCCCATTGTATATCACACCTAGTTCCCTTAATGCGTCTCCCCGTATCGTGGCTTTGATTGTCCAGTTGTAACAATCGTCACTTTCTGATTCACGATCCAACCTTTCAACATCTAAAATTTTAGAACTTAACCTTTCCAAAATAATACCAATGTCCTTGATTGTAAGATGTCTTTTTTGGTCTACACTTAGCTGATCTATTAAAAGTAAAAATTTATCGGATGTTACTAACTCATCTTCCACTACAGTGTTCTCTGTTTCACTTTCCGAACTGTCTCCGTTGCGCCGTGCACCTTCAGCATCTAAAAACCTAACGTGTCCTTTGTTGGGCCCACGCCTTCCGTCTGCCAGCGATGAGGGTTGGGGGGAAGTCTGCGAATGTGAATGTCCTTCTTGTATGGGGGAAGTAGCTACACTCTTGTGCACTGCAATTTTCCTGCCTTCTTCGTGTAGTGCACAACAGTGGAAGTCACACTCTGGAAGACCATTACCATCAGCACCGGGAGGTGATCCAGGCCGCACGTTGGGTCGATGTACATGACGAGCACATTCTGGAGTGTGGGCGTGAACTGTGGCAGCTCTGGGGTAACCCACTCCAGGATCATCGTGGTTTATGACTGTGATCTGCGGTCCAGCGGGATAGCGTCTATGAGGTTCCTTATCTAATGATGTTTGAATAACAAGCGAGGGTCTTCTTTCAGCGGGTGGCTTGCGGGACGGAGATAGGCGAGCTCCCCCTCCAGCCCCTACCCCGCTCCCCGCCCCACCTGCAGACTGTCCCTGGCCAGCACGCTGGTCCCAGTGTAACACCACCGTGACGCGCCCCTTGTTGTCCATGATTTTCCACGAGGGAGTCTCATCGTGTAGTTCTAGAGCGTGAATAGTCTCGCATACGATCTTTGGGATCGCCGAGATTGCTGCAAAAATCACATATATTGTTGAATTTCACTTAATATATAAAGTTAAATAATATGTAATGTGGTGATGATATTATAAGTATTCTCACCAGCTCTAATAACATCGGCCCCGGTGGGCAGCCAGCGTTGTCCTTGCCGCAGCAGTAGCAACACAGTGTTGGGAGGGAGTGTTCTCCAGTACTCACCGTCCTCCACCTGTGTACCGTCACTCTCCAACACCAATCGGACAGGCTCGCTCGCGCCCACCGACAACTTCTCCTTACCTGCAAACCAACAAATTCATTTCAAAAAACTTGTACCATTCGAAAATATTCTTTATTCCAAATAATCTAAGGCAAGGAATAATGAAAAATTGAGTTTAACATTTTACATAAAATATTCACTTAAGTATAATCTAAAAATACCTATGTTTAAAAAAATTTTTAAACGTAGGTATTTTTAGATTATACTTAGTTTTTTTTAATGCATATCGCACATACATAAGTTTCTTAGCCAATGGGCAGCATCAGAGTGACCCCCCGGTGACCACACTCACAGTCAGGACTCTGAGAAAAGCCCCATCGATGCATGAGATCTGCGCATCATCTGTGGCCTGTCCTAATTCTATTGAGCGCGGACCATTGTTTTCAGGGTATGGTAAATCCAGGATCAATATTGCCTTACGTTAACTATTATACATCATATTATTACTTATACCTTATATTATGTTTTAGATGCAATTGAAGTAATGTGAGAATAATGCAAGAACTGAAGACAGGAAAGTTTTTTTAATTAAAAAATAATTAAAATCTCCAGAGTAACATTAAAATTAAATTATATAGGCACCTCTACCTACATTTGTTTTCTTTTCAGGAAACTTGATAAATCACAACTTTTCTTTTATTCTAGTTTGAAAACTAACTAATCCGTAGCCACGTGTCTTATTATTAATGGGGTGCTCTGTTGGCAGAACAATTTTTATGGAACTGTTCACATCTAAACGGACATAATCGGGTATGAGTGGTGTGACACCTGAATCACTTGTACTTAAGAATCTTTGTATGATTGTGTAAAATGACTGTTTGTTTACTTTTAAATAAATAAATATATTTGATAGTAGCTAGTAAGAAAATATATCTCACCTCTATGAATAAGCTCCTCAAAACTGGTAACCACGAGGCCTTTACGTACATTTCTCGAACTGTCCCATATTTTAAAAGGCCTCTTTCCTCTCGCCTCCTGAAAATACAAAACACTTAGTATGGAGCCAATATGTATTATTTTTACTGCCTCCTAAGGGGCACATTAGGAATTTGCCCAGATTTTTGTGTCTTCTATGTTGTGTATTCTATTGGTAGACACTGACGCAGAAGATGTATTGGGGTCTCAAGCGACTCTCCACACATCCCATCTTGATCTCTATGGTGCACATATTGTGCCTATTCAGCCTACAGTGCCCCATGAGGGATCTCTTAATGATGTATAGGTTTTTCCTGCTAAGGGATGGGAGGTTCCTTGTGTGATTATTGATTATAGGTCCATGAGCTAATACATAGATGCATTCAGAATTAGAACTCTTTGTGTGTGTTAAACAGGAAAAGTTTTAAGTGACGGATATTGGGCAATTTAACTATATCTTTCTTTCTCAGTGGTATCCATCTTCTACTGACTGATAGTCTTCTAAGTATGGCGAATCTTTTGAACTAAACAACATTACAACACAACGCTTGCCAAGTTGAAAAATTTTATGGATATTAACCCATGCCCTATATGATGCAAATACTCATTTGCTCTGTTACACAAGTGTCACAAGTTTCCGCGCGTTTTGGTTAGATGGCGCTTTATCAATTAATTTATGGATTGAAACATTGTAAACCTATATTTTTAGAACTTTGAACATTTAGTTTCTATATCTGATATTTTCTTGGGTTTTATGGGTTATTAAACCTTGACTAAAGTATCAACAAACTAACGCATTATTGTTTTATTTTGTAATTGTCCAAATTTGAAAATAAAAGGTGAGTAACCCTATCAACGCAGTATTATATTTTTGTATTAGTGCATTTGACTCACGAATGAGTGATTTATTTATATTCAATACTAGCTTTCCCGACAGACGTTGTCCTGTGATTCTAACCCGAGGCGGCCCGTTCATATGTACATAATGTGCACTGCGCCCTCATAAAAAATACATAATTAATTCGATTCAGTTAAGCTAATAAAATATTAACATTAAAATATTTCCAAAACATTCATATTTCAGTCGTATTCAAAACTCAGGCGGGAACAACGCGAGAATATTATATGCGCGCGCAGACATTCTACCTCTATGTGCCCGATGTTGACTTTGTATGAAAATTGGATTAAGGGGGATGGGCTACTGTAAGAGCGGCAATTAGGTTTGCAAGAATGAGAGGGAACTGCCATCATAATTTTGTTGTTATGAAATCGGTTCCATACAAACTTTAATATTATATTTTATACTATCCATTTTTCAACTTTTTATTAGTTATTCTGTTATCCGGAGCGGAGAAGAATCCAATAAATCAAACATCGGAAGAATCTGTTCAGCCGATCTCGAGTTATAAGTGTTCGCACTAACCCGACTTTAATTTATATATTAGAGATACCTAATCATTATTAACTAATAATTCTCGATAGATGTACACAGATAATGTACAACATATAAAAAAATGATTACTACCACATAAATAGATGTCACAGATTTTCTGACAATAATAATATGAGGTACGTAAGGTTAAAACACGTAGAACGTCGATTCCGACCGGCATTTGAATGGGGATACGCGCAGCAAAAGCCAGGAACCCGCTTTCCAGCATGCCCATTTAAATGCATTGGAACCATCGACAACATTCTTTGCGTCGGTCGGCGCGGGTCGGATTCGGCTTTCTACGTGTTTCCACCCTTATTAGATAGTGTACACACTTGTTTAAAAACATCATTATTTTGGCTAAAGGTTCACACCGAGCCATCTGTCACGGGTGCGACGTGACTAAAAAAAATATAATTATTACCATACCTAATTTTAAAAAAAGAATTGCGATTGAGTTGAGTTGGGGCTTGAATTTCGGAAATAAAAGCAGTCAATAATAGTATGGAGAATGATGATTGCCTTCCTCTGGAGATGATTTTTTTTGTGGATGATAAATATGTGTCTATTATATACCTATCTACTTAACTTTTTATTGTAAGTGATGTTTTCGCGTTGTACTTGGTCCGTGGAGTATAATAATATTATTTAAAACTACTTGGTCGTTGCAGACAAATGAATGTTACGTGTAAATTCAAACGCAAAATAAGACCAACTTAAAATTGTTTTCAAAAAACAATAAAATAAAACGCAAGTACTTACGTGGACAGTTATTTTACCCGCCCCCGATATTTAGTTAACATTTCAAAGTATGTAGGTACCTAACTATTCAAATAAAAATTTAACAAAATGTTGGGGATTTCATGGCACGCCCATGACTTATCAACGTGATGATACAGGGGCGTGCCTTTTTATGATATTGCACACCACTGAATCCAACCCCGAGTAGGTATGTCAAAGGTTATACAAACAAAAATGAAAGTTTACATTACCTATAGTCCGCCCACTGTCAAATCCAAAGGAATTATTATAATAATAATCATAGATAAATATACAGGTTCATATTTTCAAATAAAGCTTGTTGCGAGCGAACCAATGCTTTTTTTTATGTGGAGTTTTTTTGCGAACGAATGGCGCCACGAATAAAATCCATATAAAAAAACGTATCGCAATGTGACACTTGGCTAAAGGCTCAGGCCAGTGCGCATTATTCTTATTTGGACCAAAAATAATGACTGGATCTTTTTAAAAATGTGCCTCAAAACCAAATTAACAAAATTCATTTAAAAAAAAAACTGATCTAATATATTATCTGATGCGATTTACAATAATCTTCGTAGATTTTATTTGATCTACATCGCCTGTTTACAAAACCTGACAATTGAGAAGAAAAATAAACATACTTACGGTTATTATCGCTTTTCACATACGTCGTCATCGTGACAAATTTTGGTATGAATAACCCGAAGGGGGGGGGATAAAAATTAACTTATAATAAAATGCTTTACTATTAAGGCATACCTATTTTCAATATTTGATAACTACGCCTATATGAACTTACCCGGTTGTCTTATTTTCGAAGTCCGACGCATTTAAATTATACATATTTACTGATACTTTTATATTATATTAAATCGGTGTTTCCCAACGAGGGGTAGGTTAAAAAATATCGAGTCTGATTTTCGAGAACATGATGGCAGTTTTCCGTGTTATGTATTTTAGATTTAAATTAATCAAATTTGTATTTCGCAAGAAAACTGCAGCTATATTAGGAATGTGTTATAACGCACGTCACTGGAAAATATTAGTCTATCTATAACTACCTCAGTTTTTTTTCTTTTAAAATGTTAATGTGATTAAAATCCCGCGATCCAATAAACAAATTAATAGATAGCGTAATATTTTATTGTTTTATACACTTACATTTTTTTATAATAAATAAATTTCTACATAGATGTACACTATTTCTAACGTTATAAATAAAGTTGATATGACATATTAAAAAAAGATATGTATTTATAATAATTTTATCGCATTTCTAGTTTTTAAATGTGCGTTTATAAGTACCAAACGAATATTGAACTAGAGCTGGAAAATAGAGTATATTATTTTCTTGATCGTTGATATGGTCACCAAGGAAATAACAACGAGAAAGAACTGTCATCTCGGTCCCATCAATTAGTTGTTGTTTCCATGGTGACCGATATAACGATAAAAGAATAAATTATACTAAATTTCCAGTTCCAAAATCACTCGAGTCCGGGTGGAGGTCTATAATAAAATTTAAAAAAAAATTAAAAAATTTCCATCTCTGGCACTATATTCGTTTGGCTTTAATGTACCCTAAAAAGTAATTAATAAAATATTAATTATTTATATCAAGTCATTTATAAATAATTAATATTTTATATTATTAAATCATTTATTTATTTTGTTACATGTACTCGTATGTTGTTTTCACCTAAGCATAGGAATATTAATGTAATCGCTAATTCTCAATGGTACATTAGCTATGGTATAATGATAATGCGTAAGAATCTTCCTACGATGTAAATAAAATATGTGCGGGTTGTAGTCTAGTAATTCAATCGGCGATTGTCGTAATACGTATTGAAGGTTGTAGATTTGTACCCTGCTACCGAAAGATTCTTTTCAATTGAAAAAAAAATATCTCAATTTACTAACGAATCTCTATACAAAAACATTCCTTTTTGCCAACCGATCTGTCAAAAGTTTAGTTCAACGAGGCATCACTTTTTTGCTATGAATAGATAATTATTCTTAATGTTATATATAAAAATCTATGGCTTAATTATATTGTATACCTACTGGATCTACAAAGATCAAGATGAAAAAAAAACCGCAAGAATATGCACCGATTCCTTTCTAGTTGTGGAGGTCTGTATTTTGAAGTTGTGAAAAAAATCGCGTGGAGTTAGACGCAAGAGTTTTTCTACGAAAGTAACGAGTTGCGGGCGAATTCGAACAATGAAATGATAGTGGGAATACATTACCAATAGTAATGTCTAGGACATTTCAAATAGAAAAATTCTACATCATACATTTTTGCACAAATCTACATAATAATTATGAAGAAACATATTTTCATCTTTCAGAACTATTGAGGTTGCGTAAATAAGGGAGTAACATCATAAAACATTCTATTTAACATCTTAAACATCCCTCACACATCTTTTACAAGAAACACCTCCAATATATTAAGATACTGATGGTAATTGTGTAGGAGGAGTAGGTATATCAAATGCCATTTAAAATAATGTATATACAAGAATCAACGCCCACCTTTCTCGCGGTACTAAAGACAAATACAAAATTACGATATATTTTATAAAAATTTCGCTGGAAATTTTACGGGTTTATGCATTTTTCAATAAGGTAGGCACTTCACATAATAAAGAAAAAAAAACCTTTTCAATTGATGAAAAAAAATATCAATTTATTAACGAATCTATATACAAAAACATTACTTTTTGCCAACCAATCTGTCAAAAGTTTCGTTCAACGAGGCTTCACTTTTTTGCCATGAATAGATAATATGTATAAAAATCTATGGCTATAATTGTATACTGGATGCACAAAGATCGAGATGGAAAAAAACGCAAGTAATGCACCGATTTCTTTCTAGTTGTGGAGGTCTGTAGTTTGTGGTTGTGATCGATCCTCTGCAGTAGTCTCGCGCACACGTGGGTAGTGTACCGACCGCCCCACAAGATCCGCCCCCTACCTCACACACCCCCAACCTTCCACTATCATATTCTTTACAACGACCTACGCGAAATCTCACCGGTTAACAAGACCGCCACTATGAAATACCTCCCCCAACCAAATCGTTTCTTTTTGGAATTCTCAAAATTAATAAGATTCTGACCTTCTGACGTGCATATTATTATTTTTATCTTTTTGTAAAAGCTTGAGTGAGATCCTACGGCCAAAAATCTAGTGTTGGGAAAAGGATTTTAAAATAGTCAAAAGTGACCTTTCTTTTTTAATTTAAAACAATAAACTTTCATAGATATTTGTTTTTTTAGTTTTACGCCCAACATAGTAATTGGCTCCATAATTAAATAAAAAAAAATATCTAAATATTATGTGAATATGTGAGCGTAAAGCTTCAATAATACACTAAAAGACTTTTTTTTAAATTTCATTATGAAAAGAGCTCTTATCGAATAATGTTCTCAAAAATAAAATAGGTAGGTATCTTTCTATAAAATAAATTGTAAAATTGTAGGTATTTTATCAACAACTAGCTTTCCTATCATTTCGTCAATTCGCCACGATATGAAATTCCCATTCATAAACACCAGTGCATAGAAGAGTCAAACAAGCGAATGAAGGTTACGAATTTAAGGAACCTTAACGAAGGTATTTTTTTTCAATATAAATATTTCTATTCTTATAATTTAATTTGGCGTTTGACATAACTAGCACTTGTTTTTAATGTTCCCTATAAACATCGTTTATGACCGATGCATCGGTCAAGCTTCGGAAAGCTTTAATGTACATACATACTTTTAAATAATTAAGAAGTACTATAATACTAAAAATGTAAGTACCAACAGGGATTTAACCACCTCCATTATGTATATTCTAGTTATCTAAGACGCTACTCATTATCGGAAGTTATAGCGTCTTCGATTCCCGGTCGGGTCAGAACGTTTCTATGTATTTTTACTTGAAATTTCTACTAGGGGTTTGCCTGTCTCAGATTGGACATGACCGATAGATTTAAAAAAATGGTATGGGTTTAAAGGATTGAACAATTTACGAAGAAAAAAAACATTTTGCGCCGTTGATGATTAATAAATAAACGGATTTTGTGAAGTATTAAATAAATTGGGTAAGTTTTGCGCATTCCTAGTTCCTAGCTCCGTAGAAGAAAATCATTCAACATGCTTTTGTTCAGTTTTTTTCTAGTGGCAGATTACTATTTACTAACAGCAAAACCTGTATGGAGACAGGCATAGAAAAAGCTCATTAATTGCATGATTTTCAGTCGTACCTTCCCTGTTCCCAATTTTAATTTTTATCGTTGGCGACTGCGGACAATTTGACATTTCTTCGCACCAACTTCTAATCAAGTATCACATATATTTTCGTCGATATATTATTGCCATATCAACAAATTCACTTTTATTGGCAAATATATAAGTATGAAAAATATTTCTCGCAGTTGGATGATGTTTTTTTTTATATAAGAAAAAAAATCGCGTGGGGTTATTTTTATTTTATTTTTACAATTTTTGAGAGGTCAGACAGTCATGACAATACATATAAATAAATCAATAATATAGAAACAGATTACGGACCAGCGAAGACCCCAACATTAGGTACGTACAATAAGAATATAGAACGTCTCAATAATAAATTCATAATAACAAAATAGTAAATAGTTTAAAATTCAAATTAGATATAAATATAACATTAAAATAATAAAATTATAGTTGGACGCAAGAGTTTTTCTACGAAAATAACGAGTTGCGGGCGAATTCGAACAATGAAATGAGAGTGGGAATACATTACCAATGCTAATGTCTCGGATATTTCAAATAGAAAAATTCTACTTCAAACATTTTTGCACAAATCTACATAATAATTATGAAGAAACATATTTTCATCTTTCAGAACTATTGAGGTTGCGTAAAATTGCGAAAGGGAGTAACATCATAAAACATTCTATTTAACATCTTAAACATCCCTCACACATCTTTTACAAGAAACACCTCCGATATATTAATATACTGGTGATAATAATTGTGTAGGAGGAGTAGGTATATCAAATGACATTTAAAATAATGTATATTATGCAAGAATCAACACCCACCTTTCTCGCGGTACCAAAGACAAATACAAAATTACGATATCTTAATATATATATATCTCGTGTCACAATGTTTGTCCTCAATGGACTCCTAAACCACTTAACCGATTATAATAAAATTCGCACACCATGTGCAGTTCGATCCAACTTGAGAGATAGGATAGTTTAAATCTCAAATTATAGTCGCAATTTTAATTTATTGCTAATTATTTGTCTGTTATTATTTGACAGTCACAATTATCTGTTAACTCCAAATGATTCTAACAGAATGTCGATACCTTTCGACTGGGTTGAGTAAGTAATCAATAGATGGCGCTGCTATGGTAAATCTACGAACGTGTCATATAAGCTACATTTTAACAGCATAATTACCACGTGTTGTTGACGCTATAAATTTAATTAAATTTATTTTGTAGTGAACGAAATACCGTATATAATATGCTATAAAATATTTTGAAAAAGTTAGGAATCTGTATGAAAACTAAATTATTTTTAAGTATCTATCTACCCGTGCGAAGCTGGGGCGGACCTCTAGTATTTTATAAAAATTTCGCTGGAAATCTTACGGTTTTTATGCATTTTTCAACAAGGTAGGTACCTCACATAATATAGAAAAAAATCATTAATCATTTTTTGTAATTATCTTCTATCTTTCAGTTATTGAAAATTTCAATAAGTAGGTACTCACTTATTTGTGAAATTCAGTAGCCCTATAATTACAATATGGATATAACCTTTGTGAATATATAATTTATAAGCTGCAGTTAGTTCTGTTTATTGTATTTTAGGAATCATAATAATTTGTGTGTTTTATATAAGTATTAGGTAATTTAAATTATATCTCAAAAAGTAGAATGCATTTTTCGATTTTAGTGTAGAAACATTCAAATAAAAAAAACATAGAATTCATTAAGAGAATATACACATAAAATACGTAAATTTACCTGAACGAAATATCCACTTAGCATGTGCACGTACCGAACATTAATTTATTTTTATTCTGATAATATTTATTTATATTTTTCAGTTAGTATTTTGAAATGTCAATTTATAAAATGTATAAATAAATGAACTAGTTTAAAACAAAACTTCAGCAATATAAAAAAGCTATATTTTGTTCTAGCCCTAACATTATGTGCGCGCATCTAATATGGCCGAAATCAGTCACGAATACGCATGCCTGGGAAAATGCAACTAACTTCATTCTTTTCCCTTAGGTTCAAACCGTGTTGGTATTTTTAATAACTATTAATCAACATATTTTTTTTCTATAAATAAATGGTGCAATTTATTTTTTAGTTTAACAAAAAAGTTCTGTAATAAATTTTAGTTATTTTTACATTTTTAATCGCACTAATTTTATGGAAAAACATTTTTTAATTTCAATTTTTTTTTTAATAATGTGGAACAAATTCAAATAAATTTTGAAAAAAGAATACTTTATACTCAACTGACATCTAATATTTGAAATCATTACTAGTTGGCGTTACTGACCTACATTACTGCAAACAGGAGGGAGAAGGTGCTATCTTGCCGACCCATTTACCCCGTTCCAATTTCAAAATAAAAAATGTTCATAAAACGAACGAAAAATATTTCGTCTGTTCAAAAACACACGATTTGCGTATTTTTTAACAATTATTAATTTGCAAAGTATTTTGTTGACAATGAAATGTGCATGCTTTCTATTGAATAAGAATACAAGTTACACCTACCTCGGAGTCATCATATAGGCGCATACTTGATCAAAATAAACACGAAAAAATCCACAAATTTCAAAGACACTAATATTTTTTTACATTTTAATTCACTTTCCACAAGTTAATCAAAAACACAATTTAAAAAAATATAATATGATTTTTTTTAATTTATGTAATACGGCCATAATTATGTCAAATCCTCAAAATCTAATTGAATTATGGTGATGAAAAATATTGACGCAATCATTGTTGATAAAGAGAAGCGGTGATATCTCTGGAGATGTGTAAGAAAGTGAATGATTGCATTTATGGAGAGGCAGGAGCCAAGAGCCAGCCCGCCCACAGGCAAGAGGCGACCGTCACGCGCGCACTTTCCGCGGCTCTGGCATGCCGGGATCTGCGCGGGGAGAAGTCGGAGGCTGCAGACGAAGAAGGGTGTCCTCGTGACCCGATCTTGGGCCCCGCCCGCCTCAGGTACCCAATTTTGTTTACGCACCATAGTTTGATAACCTCACTTTATCATAACACTGGAACCACCATTCCGTACAAATATCCCTATAAAATTACGAAAAAACAATTGAAAAATTCCTGAATTTGCCACAAGACAATAAAATATTATATTTTTATGAAAAATTACTTAAAAGCTTACGAAAACCGGTCTGTAATTCAAAATTCGGTGCGATAATTAAAATTTATTTGTTTTTTTCTCAACGTAAAAACGTTTAAAAATTTCCTCCTCTTTAATAAAATGGATATGAGTCATCCAAAGTGAACACAAAATTTTTGACAGCTTGTGTTGTGAAAAAGGAAGATGATCGGTACCGGAGATCGAACCTGCGACCTGCGCTACGAAATTCGTCGACGCTAAGCCTTCCAACCATTTCCGATTCTTCTTTATACTACACTAGACATCTCCCTATTTCCCCAACAGATGGCGGTGTCAGTACCGGTTAGAAAATCCGATCCATACTAACTTTAATATTATATTTTATATCATTTCTTATTCATTTATTCAACTTTTTATTAGTTATTCTGTTAAACGGAGCGGAGAAGAATCCAATAAATCAAACATCGGAAGAATCTGTTCAGCCGATCTCGAGTTATAAGTGTTCGCACTAACCCGACTTTAATTTATATTAGAGATTTAAGTAATCCACTCAGCGGAGTGCCTCTAAGTAATTTGGTCAAAAAAATTATGATAATAATTTAGTTTTTAAAGAACATACTATGGCCGCCGTGAGAGAACTATGAGATGGCTGATTATATGTTATAATGCTAACATATTCAAGATTGATGTTTTTGTATTGCAATATTCTCTAATAATTGAAGTCAGATAATAATGTTGGTGATAAAATATCTATACAAAATCTGAAATCGTGCGAAGTAAAGAGAAGCCCGATTGGCTGGAAGAAACCTTTTCTAATATAGACTTTATCAAAAAAGCTTACCAAATTTTCAACTGCCACATTTTTGAGTTATTTATATTTCAATTTTAATGAAAAAAATTGTATGATATTATGGTTGGCAGGCCAGAGGTATTAGTCGACGTACTTTATAAGGTATTTAATTCAATTTACTATTTATGTTCAAACTATTCGTGTTTGTCATTCTTGGATATTATGCTTCTGAGTTAGCTTCTAATGTTTTTTTTTTATATATAATTACGCCTTTGTTTACTTTCATTCTGGCTTCATGGAGGCTTCACTCGCAACCATCAAGTACTAAATTGAACGAAACGAAGTGGTTGTTAGCCCAGGGCTTCAGCCGGCAGCTGTCGTACGCACAGCGTACTGAAGTTCGTGGATTCGACTTCCGGTGCCGACCATTTCCACTTTCAACCCTTTTCCAAGATTTCAAAAGTGTATTTGTGTTCATATTTTAGTGCTCCCAGATTCGTTTAAAAAAATGTTTTAATTTTTATGATTTTAAACTTGAACTTTTACTGCTTTACAATAATTTAAATAAAACAATTGATTTATTATTCCACAATGTTTATTTACCTGACTAGTTTCGCAGGAACAGTACCACTAGTATAAGTTTTCGATCATCGAATATCGAAACGATCATCGAAAGAGTTTCATAAAATTTTCATACAAAAATGATCGAATGATTCGATCCCTTGATTTCCGAACACTATTTGCACACTCATATGCGCTTATTAGCGTGCAATAAGCTTTCGATTAAACTCGTACTAGCCCCACAGGTCCTGCATGGTCACAGTTGACTTAGAAACGTTTCTAAGTCACCTGTGACCATGCAAGACCTTTCCTGCGAAACTAGTCAGGTAAATAAATATTGTGGAATAACAAATCAATTGTTTTATTTAAATTATTGTATAATTCCACCAAGAATGCACGTGTAACGTTCGTTCAATTTAGTACAATGCAAATTATTGTATGTAAATAATTCCACAATTCGTTAATTTTATGTTACTGCTTTATTTAAAAAGTACGATCAGTGGAAAAAATAGCTCAGCGATAGAAAATATTACGATCAAGCTATCATCGAGATAGTTTAACTCATATCGCTTGATTATGAACTGATCTCTGTGGATTTTGACCCGCCATATTGGATTTAACTACTCGAAACATCGTCACCTGACAGTTGTTTCGAGTATACAATAACGCTTTTTGTAATAAATACGCTGTATTTAAGTTTTCCCCGTCCAAATATGTGCTCCCTTCATATTTTGGTCCATTGTATTTTGTTTTATCATTTTAATAATAGGAAATTTAAAGAAATAAAGCAAATATGCATTCTCGTTATCATTCGAGGGCTTACAACCATGATGTATCAACTAAATTTATAAGAAATATAATGACGTTTTGAAGAAAATACTCAAATAATATTTTTTATGTAGGTACAAATATTAAAATTGAAGTGATCAAACATGAATTAGTTCATTTTGGCTAAAACATCGAGGTTTCGTGTGATAATATAAAATAAAAAATTAAAAAATAAGGTCTGGCACTTACTCGAAATCATTCAAATCTTACATAGCGCATCTCGTTTTTAAGCACTCGCGTTGCCGAGCTACTTTTTTGTTTGTTTACACAATTTTGTATGAAATGTCATCTCCATACATAACAAACTCGGATAAAATATATTTTTATAAATTAAGTATAACTGATCGGTGAGTTACCTATATGTAATCTTACGATTAACGAATTTTTTATAAGTAAGACGGCTAATATTTAATAAGTTTTCGAAAGATTATTGTAAATTCGATCTTCAAACTTTTGTTTAGAAATAAATTATTATTTTTTGTAAATGTATAGTTTAAAATATATAATTAAATTTTTCCCCGCCATCACACAATGCTCTCGAATAAAAAAATAAAAAAACTTTTTTTTTATATAAATACTATTTGACTATCTTATATTATGTAGAATACCAACATTGCAGAAATGTATGTTTTAATTACGATGTTTTTTTTTGTTAATTTAGGATATTTATTTAATTTTTCATTGATTTAAAATTTTTAAGTGAGTCGGAAATGAAAGAGTTGAAATAGGTAAAACAAAAAAGAAGAGGAAAAATAGTCCACCAAATGAATAGTTGTGCTGATTAATAGTTAGTTGTTAGTTAGTTAGATGCGATGTTAAATAGGTCGAATGACATCTGATTATGAAGAAGCAACCGCGGACAATTGGATAGGGGCCGCATCCGGCAGTTCAGCTGAAAGCAGTGAGCTGACGGAAGGATTTGTATGGCGTAGTAACTACATATAGTATTATTAGTAGCCCATACCATGACAAGCTCAGTGGCTGTTACAATGGCCTTTATTTAGGTCATACGGGGTTTCTGCACTTAGCTGCACGGGCCGCTCTATCCAATACTACTATCTACTACATTACTACTATCAAGGTAGCCAGGCTATGCACTGGGACAACATACCTACTATAAAACTGACTACTTTTTTTTCATTTTCTACTAATTTATACCCTACTAGCTTTCCCGACAGGCGTTGTCCTGTGGTCCTAACTATTGAATTCGGATTTGTGTAGTGATAAATTAATTACCTTTTAACTAATATAATTCCAACCGGCACATTTGTTTTAGGCCATATAATTCCCATCCGCATTCTGTCAATCGCACCAACAACACTGACAGTTTCTGTCAAACACCAATTTAACTTTAAAATCACAATTCAATTATATTGTAAAAAGTGCTAAGGTTTTTTAGTTTTCTTAAATTTTATAATGTTTCGCGCAACTTTCTTATGTCATGAGAAATTAAAAATGAAAAAAAGTGTGAAAACCATAAGAAATTTTAAGAACACTTAACGTAAATAGCTTTCTTAGTGCTTTTGCCAACACAAAATTATCAATTTTTTAATTTAAATTTGCGTTCGATATAACTTTCAGTTGGTGCGTTCGACAGTATGACGTGTCCTCTGTAAACATAACTTAAAATGGTTGCACCGGTCGGAATTTATATTATTAAAATAATAAATTTGTTATTACCTATATTATACAAATTGGAATTCAATATTGATAGTTAATACAGGGTAATGTGTACCGGGAAAACTAGTACAGTATAAATTTTTATTCATATTGAGAATGCAGTAAATTCGTCAGTGAGTAGAATTGAACTGACCTATCTTTTATCAAAATATCGAGGTTAAACAGTCAAATAACATTCTTCATTCCATTACATACCGACTCTTTTCACCAAACTAATATTTTCCCTCTTTGAATTATCGATATCTTTTCGAAAATCCTGGATTTCGCTTCTGTATTTGAGTTAAGATGGACTCGCTTTATTGAAAGATACCGTCTTGGAACGATTCACAAAGAATCTTTTTGAAATATTTTCGAAGAGTTGAGTGAATTTTCAATTAGATTTTGTCAGGATGTATTTCCATGAATTGCATGCATTTTATTAACGAAATCTGATAAATTGCAAGAGTCGTATTTTTCTTATTTCTACTACGATTATTGCGTTCAAGTTTTTGATATAGGTACCTATTCAAATGTTTTTTTTTTTCGCGAAACACTTAAATACGAACTGTAACACCAAACATTTTTATTTTCGCTTTATCTCAACTTACCAAACATGATGATACATGTCTATATCCTTGTCTAAATTTCAAAAGAATACATTCCTTATACAACAAAAGCAATTATCAACTGTGCCACTGTGATTTTTTTTTATATTCCAACGATTTAAACATGATATTATTTAAACATTTCGTTAACTAACTACCATCAGCCTAATTTTCTAAGCGAATCGGAATGAAATTTTGAACTTTATACCGATGGTTGGCACTACTTTACTGACACCTTTTTATAGAAAAAGTTTAGTAGCACTTACTGTTGTTACAACATTACACGACAAATGACAAAAATGTGAATGTTCGTACAAATTGGTAGATTATTATTTTAGTAGCAATGAAAAAATTCAATGTTGCTATTTTATCATGACTTTCAAGGTTCGATCGTTTCGGCAATCAAGAAGTATCGTCGATGAAAAGAAATCGCCCTCTCATGTTTCTCGTAACAAAGAACAAAAGCTATTCAGATGACAATGACTACTGTAGTATAGAGTTTTAGGTCAGTGTTGCAGAAGCACTTCTCTCACCTTAACCTATTTCCACTACCCTCGATCATTTTAATATATCGCACCCCATAATGTCATCAACAGTATTTTCTCCATCGCCGCTATTCACTTTTATTGTATTCGGAATAATAATAATATCTGCTAATAGTATATATTATGCATCTCGATACAAACAATACTATGGGCTTTGATTAAAACTAGAAATAACTGGGCCATGGTTGCCTCTTTAATGGCGTATTCAATAGGTATACTTGGATTTAAAAAAAACCTGTAGGGCTATTCTCGTAATCAATCGCTTTTAAAAATCACTTAACGATAAGATTAAGACACGATCGCAAGCAGTCGTATTCACAAAACTATCGGAATCTAATCATAATCCTATCTTGAACTGGATCATAACGAATTTTTAAGATATCTACTAGATATCTTGTTTTGTGAATACCAATCCGCCATTTTATGATTGTCAATCAAGATAAGAGCGTATTAAGACCGCTACGAGAATAAGGGCCCTGATTTGTATATCCTGATGATAATTTTTAACATGAAATTGAGAGGGATACTCATAACTTTTAAGAGACCAACGGGGAGACCCCAAAAATAGATGAGCTGACGACCCAGTTACGGTTGAACCATTAAGAAGATGCCTACATCCAGCAATGTAAAGAAGGCTGGTAAAGAAGAAGATCATTTTGTGTAGGAAGGGACTAATTTGTTTTTAGCAAAACTTTTATTTTAAAATTTTCAGACATTAATTATTAAATCAAAACAAAATTCAAACCTACAGATTTAAAAAATAACGATAGTTATGAACTAGTTAGTAGTCGACCAGTACTCGAAATTCGACCATGACTTACTTATTTAAATTATAAGTTTGAACAGTATTAAGGTTCCATTGTCATAGACTGCGTCTGCTATTTCAAAATTTTCTTTCAAAAACAAAACATAAACAAAAGAATATATTCGTCTGTGGCAATGTCAAATACATCGAAGTGTGTGAAAAAACATTTTTTTAATTGATTTAATCTGTGTTTTATGCATAATTTAAAAAATATATAAGCATTCGCGACTCTTTCTCTATAATATACTATTATAAGTGTGGTAAATTTCATACTCCTCTGTTCGCGCAATTTTCGTAAAAATGGTCACAAAGTTTTTCCTTCACCTTTTTGTCTTTATTAGCTTATAGGAACTCGTCATCTAACTAAGGTAGCAATAATTATCTGAGTTAGCACATTACTCTACTTATTTATAGGTTAATCTCTTTACACATTGTTAAATTGCCTTTTTATAGAATTCTCATTAATATACTATAGTATGATCAACGTCAGTGTTAAAGTTACCAGTCAAAATATTCAAGCTACACATCTTTTATCTGAGATGTGTCATCTTGTATTGATTTATGATGCGTTTATGACTTTTTCACCAATTTTAACACACATCAAAAAGTAATAATATGTGTGTCATTTAGTAACGACAACAGATAATGTGCGAAGATACTAAAGTATGTATATTAGGTATATACTTTGGAGTTACTTTATAAAAATAAGATTTTTCTTGACATATTTTCTATTGACAAAAATAGGTAACACCGGGTAGAAACATACAGTTTATAATTCTCGGTGAAAATTTTAGCTTTATTTATTTACTTTTGTGCCCAAATGAGCTTAATTTTACTTTCCCAAATATAATTACATAGAAAATAAAGTTTGAATAAAAGATTGTGTAACTTTTCCACGATTTGTATTATCCTGACTAGTTTCGTACGCACATACGTCCTACATGGTCACAGGAGACTAAGAAACTGTTTCTGGTTCGTTTAGAAAATTATAAGGCAAATATTTTTTTTTAATATAAGTACTAGCAGTACCTAAATATGCGTAATCGTTTAATTATTTAGTTTTCTTCAAATCTTTCAAAAAGGCGGCCGTTCGAATTTCTTTACCATTTGACATGCGTAAATTAACTCTAATATTCAATTTTATCTAGATATAAGTATTTGAGTTTCTTCTAATATTTTCGGTTTTAAAAGCATCCATAACAACATATTATATAGTTTCATAAGATTTATTTAATGGTAATTTAATTGAGAACAGTTATGTATTTGTATTTGTTGGTCCTTCCAAATGGATCATATTATTTATTATTAAATAATATTCTCAACGATTGATAGAATTTCAATCACATTTGATAACAACGAAAGCCAAATTTGTAAATATGTATGGCACTAGTTGTTGTGCTGAAAAATACTGACTACGCCTATTTTTCCATACACCCTTCATATGTCAAAACTTACGTGTAATGACAACAAACTATGTAAACAATGTTTAATAGTTTTACAGAAAGCTTCTTCATCTAAGCTTTTTATTTTAGTTGACAAGTAATAATTTACTAACTGTGCATATTCCGCCTCGGTTTTATGCAACTTCTGATACGTCTTTTTATATAAAAAAATAATAATTTTCAACGATTACTTCGCACTTCAAATAACGTTAGGTCACACAAAACATGCGGTGGGGTTTTTATATTGTCAAAATTCTTACGTAACTTCCCTATTCTCCAAAAGTTTTTTTATTGGTGACAACCTCAAATTCCTATCATCCGAGAAAAACTTGGAAAAACGAAAACATTTGGGTGTAAAAACATGGGTAACTAGTTTAATTCAATAATGTTGATAATCAATGTTTAGATTACTGTATTGATTTCAGGGTCATCAAAAACTGGTGTTTATTTACATCAAAATATAATAACATAGTTAACATTTCATGGGGTCGAATTTGTTTTTTGATTTTTACATTAGTCATAAAATTCGCTTTTTAGTATAAGAAAATATCATAAAAAGTGGTTTTTGAATCAATATAGCGTAGGTAGGTGTGTGGTGTCTACCTATACGTTTAAACAGATCGCGGGCGTTGCGGATAATTCCAAAGATATATATATTATATTTATACGTATTTTATGCGCACACTTCATTTTTGTTAGGGTCTTATGTTGTTTTTTACGAAACATAAAACGTTCCTAGGCTTTCTAAAAAAACAAGGACACCTGACATTAAGGTAATTGAATGCACTATGTGACCGACACACTTTGTTTAATACCTACGAGAGGTGTACACTTTACCGTAGGTATATAGACACAGTATTTCAGACGATTCCAAGTTGAAATTTGTACTTAAAAAAAATTAAGACTAGTTGCATGCAAAAGTCGTACTAGCAAACTACAGAGCTTAATTTATTTTAGGATTAAAAAAGATTGAAGAAAATAATAATATGAAGGTTTGATGTGAATGAGAAGTGCGTTGGTGGAACCGTGAATGTATGTGTGTGCTTAGTCCGGGGCCAAAGTGCGGAGGCGTTGGGTACATTCACTACCAGTTTCATATGCCATTGATTTTCTTATCAGCTCCCCGCTCTTATTCGATTATACACTAATAAAAGAAACTCTAGAGAACAGCGTGCTGGACCAGAAAAGTTGTAGAGAAATGAAGTGAAGGCAAGAAGTTGTTGTAGAATGAGAGTGTGTGTTGGGCGCGACAAATGTGTGAGATAAATAGAAGAGGAAATGAGAGGGTGGCATGAAGATCTGGATGGGTGAAATCATGTAGAGGGCTTGTATGGTTACCTCTCTTGCCATGACGGCATGTCCTGCGGTCACACCCAGCCACCGCTGGCGTGTTCGTCATCCCCGATGAACATCGTCCGACCGGGAAACAGACTGTTCGGCGGAGCCGTGCGTCCAACTGTCGCGATAGCAGTACCCTCACTGCGGCTAACTCACAACACTGCAGTGGCGTACCGCGGCGCCTACACAACTGCTACTGCTATACCCTGGACAAACAGACGTGTGGTTTGGCTTACTCCTATCTAATACTAGCTGATACATTTCTAACCTTAGCTTTTAACTTTATTAAAAGCGGTAGGTACAAACGGATTGTTTATTTGATACTAAAACAATGTATGTAGGCGAATTGAACACATGCAGGGTGAGTAAACAAATCGATCTTATGACTACATAAAATACGGTTGATCAAACCAATACGTACAGAAAAATCGTGCAGACGACTGGCATATTGAAAAATGAAAAATACAGCAATGTCGTATTTTGAACGTATCATTTGTGGTGAATTTCTCACCTCACCTGTATGAAAGATGTGTACAAGAATCGCTACATAAGTATGTGTATCACAAAATATATTCTGATAAGATAAAATTTAAGATGTCATAAAAAAACAAGATTACACAAAAAGACAGGCCTATTTGAAATATGGCTTAAGAATGTCAAGAGAGAACGAGAAGAGCTGGCCCCAAAATTAGACATCTACCCAGGCAATGCGTCGACACTAAAATAGAAAAATGAAAATAATCATGGTTTATACAATTTGTACTGTACCCGTGTTATAAGTTTTATCGGAAGGTAGTTACAGAAGTAAAGTGAGTATTATTACACGATACATTTTGTATGGAAAACGTGTATAGCGCCGCCACAGGGAAAAAATAAAAGTTGAAAGTTGTCCTCTAGAAACAAAAGCGATTCTCAAATTCGATGTGTATACACGTTTTCTATATAAAATGTACCGTGTTACTCACTTTACTTCCGTGACTACCTTCCGATAAAACTTACTTAGAATACGGGTACTGTTTGTAGAGCTTACAGATGTATTTCATAGAGGCGCTGAACACAATGACATATTGACAACAAAAAATCACAGTCCGCTTTTTTATTTATTTTTTTTTGTAATTTACGTGTAAAATAGTTTCTATCAAAATATTTTTTTAAATTTATTTTGTTTCTATCTTAAGTACCTATAGATTTTTATTATCAAACTTCTCTTAAATTTTAGCTAGTTAGAACAATTTTAGCTTAGTAGAACATAAATCTTGTCTGTTCGCCCAGTATTCTGACATTCAAATCGTTGCCCGCGAAAACATTAAATTGTTTATGTATAGACTCACTTGTAGGTAAGTAAGTATGTTTGTTCGTGAATTCAATATTCTTGATACGCCACTGATTATAACGAGCCACTATACGATCAATGCGTCGTGGCGGAGAGAGGCATCGAGACGCAGGCGTAGAGACAGCGCATGCGTGCGATATGGTCCAGCGTAGAGTGAGCCTGCGTACATACATACATTTCTGTCACAAGCATGCGCTATACTGTTCCGTTTAATGCTGCCTTTTGTTTGCTTTGTGCAGGTCCGTAGCCAGGCATCCTGCATAAGCACACTACGAAATGTTTTATCAATTTATTTCTTTTATATTTTTATTCCAATTACTTTACATATTATAACGCTCGGAAATTTATAAATTTAAATACAAAATAAACTGTTTCATGGGGCGTATACCTACTAATTGCTTTTAAAAATCTCTCGCCCCGCACTTTCTGATGGTTTTTTTATTATACCTACGTAGGTACGGGGCAGTACATTTGCATTTTTTTTTTAATTTTCGACCCCCTCCATCCACGTTGCACAAGATCGAGCGCAATGGAAAGCTCTTGTTGCCTCCCTAAGTGTGGTCTTAGGGAGTTTGGATTTGGATTGGCCCTCCATGTAACGACCCGTAGTTTTTTCTGTACCCCTATGTAAAATCACAAGTAAGTTGCGCAAAGTGTGTACTGAAAAGTAGCTAAAATACCTTCGATCATGTTTTAATTGCGTTTGCGGTAATACCTAATTTTTTCCGTTCGTCTTCTAAATTTCGTTGGCTTTTTTGTTCCGTAACGCATTGTTCGACCCCCCCCCCCTCCCCTCTGGTAACGCACAGTAGCGTTTCTCAGGACCCTCTCCCCCTAATCACGTTTCGCAATATATACTTGAACACCCCCTAAAGGGTTTTTTTTTTCAGTTTCGTCCCTGGGTCTCTTCAGGTACTCGGAGTCGTCAAAGTTTACAGAAAGCACAAAATTATAAAAAACCATAACAAAAAAAAATCAAAATAAATACAACAATTTCGTAACATCATAATGAGCAATGAATGAATAAAAATAAAAAGGCGAGGCTGGAAGGGTGTAAAGGGCCCTTTCAGCCCTCTGTCAATAAACATAATATCATAATAGAAGAGGGAGAAGCTAACTACCATTAGAAACTGGTCTAGCATTATTTTTCCACTTAAAATATTTTAATTAAGCAAAGCAACTTTAGAACGCTCAAAGTTTACACATAATCAAATTTTATTTTATTTTTTAGTTACCAAATAATTCGTAGGTATTTGTGAAATGATCCATGTTAAAATCAAATATTTTTTTTAAATCCTGTATTTAGTTTCGAGTGTTTGGCATGATCAAACCTTATTCCGCTCCTGGGTCCAAAGTCAATGCCAAGTGTTTCCAATTTTGGCGCATAATACAAAACTGACCTATGTTTACTAAAATGCATTGAGCCATTTATATCATTTGAATTAATAATTTATCTTTTTCTAACCATTTTTATACATATGTAATACGATTAAATATGCTACACAAATAAAGATGGTATAACATAAACTAACTCAAATTTAAGTTGGATTTTGTAACATAAAAGTAACGTATCTCGATTTAATATTATCAAAAAGTAAAAAAAATATATATAAGTATTCTATTTTTTTTTCGATATAGGTACCTACCTACTTATGTTTTATAATTTAAAAGCAGAGGTACCTAAGTAGGTATTTATTTCGAAATGATTCATTTCAATTTTTCGCACCTCTGTACTTACATCTACTTAGTTTAAAAAAATATAATATTTCGTTTTGTTAATTAATTATGTTTGTTTATTATTACACTTACCTATGATTCCTTGAAAACTTAAATATAGATCATTAACGGCCACGTGGATTTTGACGCTTACGGGCCGGCATAGGGTTGGTATGATTGTGTTTATCGGGTCACGGATAGAGAGAATCTACAGATGTTACGAGTCAAATAGAGTATGAGATCTGAATGATCTGTTTGTACATGTTTTGTACACGAATTTAATAGAATAATTACCGTTTATATACAGTGATATCTATATTTTATTTCGAGATTACCGGTGACTAGTTCAACTAGGAACATATTGTGCGGATTGTGCCATTGTTTAGAGATCCATATTCTAATATTATATTATATGTAACAGTTCCGCCGGCTATACTGACACCTTTGTATAGAAAAGTTTTATATTATTATTATTATATTGTTGGAAAATATCACAAAATTTTGCATTGAACGCATATTTTACCTGCTACATATTACACCATTTATGTCAACATTTAAGAAAAAAAGCACTAATAAAGCATATTATTTACTTTTTATTTTGGCTAACACCACAAAATATCATTGCTCAACATAATAAAAAACCTTTTTTTACTTCTGATTGATAGCTTCCGATTGAGAACTAATTTCAGTCCAATAAAGAAAATATAAACATTTATGACAAAAAGAGGAGGATCATTTAGTACAGTTCTCTTCTATAATCATAAAAAATTAAATACCTAGTAATTAAAAAATCATCAAATGTAACAATGAGACACAGATATCTGCAGATGACAATAAATGGGTAGGATAATGAAAATTGATAAAACAATTATTATGATTGAGAAGAATCATCGATAATATGGATTAAAAATGTGTAATAAATTGTAATAAATAACAAATAATGAATACGAACAATATAAAATTTCTGTACCTATTCTACAAGAAAACGAATAATATATCATTATTGTGCTTTATTGGTGGAAAGTATCACAAAATTGACTAAAGTGAACCGGACAACTGATTCCGATTACGGCACGATTCGGGCAGTTCGGGTCGCTATGCAAAGTAATTTGTTACCCATCACTATGGTTTATGCATGTGTGGTGTGTGTGTGCCGCCATGGCCGCCATTGTGCCGCCTGGTAAACGTCAGATGACGTCATCTTTTAATGGTCTATTGGCTTGTACCTATATAAATGTACAGTATACCTACCATAGTTGTAGTATTCTCTTATGAATAGGTACCTTGTAAAAAATAATTAATGTAGATATATAGTAGGTACCTACCCAATGATCATATTATTATTTTTTTAAATAATTTCTAAACATAATGTAGTAAAAAAATTAACCTAAGGACTTTATGTAGATAGGTACTTTCTTACTTTACATTTTTTTTCTACATAGGTCTGTACCTACATAAAAAATGAGACACAATTATGTTTGGATCTGACTTATGTTATGTCTTAACACTTTTAGACAAGTTTTAGTAATATAAGCCACACTAGATGGTTAATAAAAGAATTAATTATCATAGAGATTTACTATTTTGTTTTACTTTGTAGCACTCTATTTTTTTCTACTATCAACATTGTTATTCGTGTTAAGTCACTGGCAATACTTCAGCACCTTCAACTGTCAAAACTGTTCCGTATCGTTAAATATTATGGAGTGTTTTACTATTTCTCGGTTTTCTTTAGTGAAACAGTAGTGCTATTGTAAGAATATTATAAAATATGGCTTACGAAATATTTAGTTCAAATGTACTTCTAAAATATTTGAATTTAATGTCTTGTATATTGTGAAGTAAAAATAGTCTATTACGATGCATATTTTTGCTGATAATCTGTCATAATAAATTTAATTGTCGCGGCAGTACTTTATGAGGTATTTAATTAATTTACTATTTATGTTTAAACTATTCGTGTTTGTCATTCTTGGATATTATGCTTCTGAGTTAGCTTCTAATGTTTTTTTTTTTATTTACCTTACGCCTTTGTTTATATGGAGATTTTGATAACACTGGCTTCTCTCGCAACCATCATGTACTAAATTGAACGAAACGAAGTGTTGGTTAGCCTTGGTTTCGAATTCCTTTGCCGACTATTTCCCCTTTCACAACACATACTCAACCCTGTGCTTAGTGTTAAAGATGTCAAAAGTATATTCGTGTACACTTTGAGTAAGCCCAGATTCATTTAAATATAAATAAGATTATTGTAGAAGCTAACAGTTTAATAACATGTTTTCTAATAGTAACAGTATTGGACATAGGCCTCCCTTCCCGACTTCCATTGCTCCCTGTGCCACTGGTGTCCGGTCACCTTTCTTATGTCTTCGGACCATCGCATTTGTGGCCTCCCTAGGTTTCTGATACCGGTTCTCGGTCTCCACTCCAGGGTTCTTTTGGTCCACCGGTCGTCTGATGTTCTGACCACGTGTCCAGCCCAGCTCCATTTCAGCGATGCAACCTTTTGGACCACATCTGTCACCCTTGTTCTGTCTCTAATCCACTTGTTGCGTTTTCTGTCCCACAAACTGATACCAAGCATCCTTCTCTCCATTGCTCTTAGGGTTATGCGAAGCTTTTGCCTAGTTCTTTTTGTAAAGGTGGTAGTTTCAAAACCATACGTTAGTACTGGGAGAATGCAAGCATCGAATACCCTTTTCTTTAAGTGGTTTGCGAATCGCTTAGACTTTAGGATGTATGACAGTTTTCCAAAAGCAGCCCACGCTAAGCCCCGTCTACGTTCGATCTCCGCTTCTTGGTTGTCTCTACCATTACTAAATGGCCAAGGTATACATATGAATCTACTCTTTCAATAACCTTTGTGTCTATCATTACTGGTCTTGGTTGTTCGGCAGTACACATGTTTTTAGTTTTAATTTATTTTTAATTTATTTACCTATTGATTTTAGTTTTTTAGTTTATTTAGTTTAAATTTAATAAATATACCGAACCAAAACAAAAAAAGTTCATTTTCAAAATTTGCTATCCGGAAAGTAGAATTTTCCTCTAAAAAAAAGGTCATTTTCAAAATTTGTTATCCGGAAAGTAGAACTTTCTTCTAAAAAAAAGGTGATTTTCAAAATTTCCTACCCCGGAGCTTGAGAGTTTTTCTCTAAAAAAAAATGGTCATTTGCTGTCCGGGTAGTTATGAATTCACTAGGAAAAATGAAAATCATTCCCGAAAATAAAAATACCGAACACTCCATAGTTCGGTATTTTTTTCATACCGAACACCGAACATGGAGCAAAAATACCGAACAGTTCGGAACACCTGGCAACCCTGGTGGGACGACTAGTTCCATCAAGCCTGGGACAGATTTATACTTAGAATTAAAACTGGCAGACTGGGCTTATTTTATTGCTTAGGTACATGTAAGTTTTTGCAAAACTTAGCTATCATCTTATCCTTAAAATATATTATGTTCCCTTCATAAGCAAAATTGTTTTGATTAGCTACATTCATTTTAATTCCACAGTGTGGTAGCTTAAATTATTCATTCTCGTCTCTAGGCCTCTTCAGATACTTGGAGTTGCCAAAGTTTACACAATTAATCAAAACATCATATAAAAACAATTGTTAAGCTTCATAAAAGGCAATGAATTAGTAAAAAGGTGAGACTGGAAGGGTGCAAAGGACCCTTTCAGCCTCCTGTCAGTAAACATAAAAAAAAAAAACTGGGAGAAAATAGACCAATACCAACCTCTTGTGAAAAATTAAATAGTATTTGGGGGTGTCCATTACCGCCCTCCCCTCCCCCAACATTATCTTTCACATTTTTTTAACCGACCCCTCCCCTTATAAGCTCTCGTGGTTATTGAACGGCCCCTTATTTTGGAGAAACAACTACTCAATATAGGTGGTTGTATTTTACTAAGATTCACTGGACTTCAATTCATATTCCTTCCTTTTTCTACTGTGGGGATTCAGTCCGTTAAAGGTGATATGAGTGCAACTGAGGTTGATATTTGAATCATCTCTTCTTGCCACCTCATAATACACATTTTTTAAGATTCTTCAGTGGATATAGCAACACAACAACAAAAAGAAATATCATCAAAAAGTTATATTGTAGTTGTAGGGCCATTAACTGATCGTTTGTTTTCTTTGTATAGATCCCATCATAAGATGATGTTCCTGAGGATAAATCTTAGAGTGACACTATTTCTGCTCTGCATAGGAGTGAGCTTTATCATTATTCTATGGAACCAGTGCGGCCATCTGAATATTGCGCAGCTAAAACCAGGTGAACTACTCTACGCTCATATTTGCAACTAAAACCTATATTTAGTCCATGGAGCTGTAAAAAATGTGATTGGTTTAATCATTTTACACATGTTTTTTTTTTATTACAGGAATAGCTGTTGATCTAAGGCCCTCATCTATAGAAGAAATAGAATGTCACATTAACGGAGAAGCATCTGTGTCTTGTCGAAAGGAGGGTGACGAAATTTACGTTCCATTTTCATTTCTTCATAAATATTTCGAGGTATATAATTCGTAACACAAATTTAAACCTCTATATTATTACAAATTAAATTTTCTTCTTCTAATATTAGTATTTTTGTTTTAGATCTATGGGAAATTAGCTACTGACGATGGCTTAGAAAGATTTGAATGGTCTCATAGTTATAGTAAAGTTTATCATCCAAAAAATAAGTACGACCCTAGAGGTGTTTTTGCAACGTTTGAAAATTATAATGTAGAAGTTAGAGATAGAGTAAAATGTATTAGCGCACTGGACGGTGTTCCAGTGTCTAGTCAATGGGAACCTCATGGATATTACTATCCTACACAGATAGCTCAGTTTGGCTTGGCACATTACAGCAAGAATCTCACGGAACCAGAGCCACGCAGAAAGTATTTAGATGACGGTGAAAACAACTTAGCCAACTGGAAAGTATCGGACGGGTCATCCATGACTAGGATTCATAATTCTACGTTTAATACAAACATTTTAGTTTTTTCAACGGCGCCAGGGTTTCAGCAAAATCATGTTTCTTTACATATGGATCATGTTTTGGATCTTATACTAAGTGTCGACATATTATTGAAACAAAACGCTAGTTTGATTGTAGGCCTTACCCACAGAGAAAGAAGAAACATCTACTTTTTGCATTACGTACCAAACGATGAATTAATTTCTATCCAGGTTTGTTGGTTTCCAGATCTAAAATGTTCTATAAACTTATCTTGTGATGTATGCATAACACTCTCGTGTATTATTTTAGGATGTTAACATATATCATGGAATAGGAAAAAGTGATGTTTGGAAACATTTAACTCGAGATTTGATGGTAGATTTGCAAAAGGGTTTATCTTATCAGGAAAGACCCAAAAAGAAAATATCAAGATCCAAATATATGGTAAGATATATCTATTTATATTCATAATAAATTACCAGTTAGCTATATGGTTAAAGCAACTCACATATTTGTATGGCGTCAGAGTTTAAGAAGTTATTAAAAGTTATTTTGTTTTTCCTCATATTTATTTCTCCCTCTAGTTTGATAAAGCCACATGGTCACAGGAGGTTAAGAATCCTTTAAAATGTATTATTTAACAAGATAAATGTTTACCTTTTTTCTGTTTGTTAATTTTATTAATTGAATGAAATGTAAATGCTTACTGTGAAAGATGTCAAAGGTGTATTTGTGTTCACTTCGAGTGAGCACAGATTCATTTGAAAAAAAAAAAAATATTAAACAAAAATGTAAACATTTTCCGAACTCTAGTTATATTTTATTGAAATGTTTTGTAGATTTCATCTATTGTGCTGTCAGGCCATGGTATGCTGGATAACTTAACGCTAGCTTCGAGTGAGCACATGGCAAATTTTTTCGCCGCCGCCAACTGGTTTGTAAAAAATCAAGATTCAGAAACTGGTGGGTGGCCCATTCCTGTCAAAAGACGGCTTGCAGCTGGATTTGAAGAGTTGAAACCTGGATGGTATGACTGCTACCATATTAAATTAAAACATACAAATTTTTAGTTGGGATTTTACATCATTCTCTCATATAATGTTGAATCATTTTTACTTTTAACCATAATTAGGTAAAGTGTATAAACTACCCTTAGTAGGTACAGTTAAAATAATTTGCCTTCGAGCTCATGATTGAGACATGAAAAATTTCACTTTCAATAAGCAAATATCTTAAAAATCTTTTATATAGGTAAATAATTATGTTATTCTAAAATTTATCTATTGTTTGAGTGCTTAAGATGTGATAATTACTTCAGTAATCAAAGTATTAAGGAGTAATCTCTGGTTTATTTTAAAAAAATAAAAGATATTTTCAAATATTTTGTAAAAGCATGTATGTGTTTATTAAACATCTTAGGAAATGTTTATGCCGAACTAATTGAACCAGAGTTGGAAAATAGAGTATATTTCAATGATCTTTGATATTGGACACCATGGAAAATACGTCGAGAAAAAACTTAATTATTAATAGGCGATGACAGTTCTTTCTCGTTGATATTTCCTTTGGTGACCATATCAACGATGATTGCTGTCGCAACTGATCAAAAATTCGATAAATCCAAAAGTGATTGGTAAATGAGTGAACAATATCATATTTTTGGTACAATTCATGATGTTTAACTCAACAGGCTCTCTGCAATGGGTCAAGGACATGCCATATCTTTGTTAGCCCGTGCAGCTCACAAGTCGGGTGACTCCACCTACCTACACACAGCTTTGCAGGCACTGAGACCCTTCAGGGTACCAGCATGGGATGGGGGTGTACTCAACACCTTCTTAGGAGAATATGCATGGTGAGAATATTTCTTCATTTTTTTATGATTTCTCTTAGCATTTTTATTTGTTTGATCTTAAAAGTTTTGATTTTTTTGTATAAGTACTCATTTTACCGATTTTTGTAACCATAATAGGCTATTTCCGAAATGACAGATGAATAATATTTTTTCACAGGTATGAAGAATATCCTTCAATGCCGGCATCTTTTGTTTTAAACGGATTCATATACGCCTTGCTCGGTTTGTATGACTTGCGTGTTATTGCTGGATCGTCTCAAGGATCAGAAGCTAAGAAACTCTACGAACAAGGGATGAACTCTTTGAAGAAAATGTTACCTCTGTACGATACAGGATCTGGAAGTGTTTATGATCTGAGACATTTCACATTGGGCGTCGCTCCCAACATCGCCAGGTGGGACTATCACGCCACCCATGTTAATCTCCTACTTATTTTAGCTGGTCTAGAGAAAGATTCCAAATTCGCAGCGACTGCTCACAGATGGGAAGAATACATGCAAGGGAAAAGAGCGCCACATAATTGATTTTGTGAAACTGAATAATATCTTTATACATCACTAACATTATTGTATGACTTGATAAACTTTATTTATGCTGTTATAACAAAATTTCATTTAATTTTGCTGTTTTTTTTTATTTAATTTAACTGTTATGTTTGATTAGTTTGTAAAATTAGTTAAGTCATTGTAAATCGTGCTTTCGATCAAGCCCGTAGCCAGAAAATAATTACGAAGAGCTTACTCGCGTAATGGAACAGTAGAAAAATTTTAGTACTCTCACATTCGTACTTATTAAAGAAATGTCTTCATTTCAAGGGGGTTTGATCCTGGCTAGGGCCTTATTTTTTATTACATTCACACTAATACTTATTGTATATTATTTCAAATCTCATTTGACTGTATATTATATTTTTTTGTGTGTATAAACTACAATAAATTTTGCCATTTTTATAGTAATATTATGTTTAAAACATGTAAGTAGGTATTTATTGTTGAAAGAATTTGGTACTTATAAATTTATCAAAACTGTGTTGTATATAATATTATTATAAAATGACTTCAAATGTAAGACCTATAAAATTTTTATAAAAGTTGTACATATTATTTGTTTCCCTTTTACGATGATATATATGTTTCATTTGCAATATTGTTTATAAAACAAACATGCAATTATTAATAAAAAAAGTCTTCCCATTTTTGCGATATAAATGTGTATTATGTTTGGTAGTAAGAAACTTCTCTTAAATGTTTTTATATTGTTATTTCAAAATGTCCATTATTTTTTAGAATCTAGATAGTTATGAATACTTCATTATGTTTATGAACATTATTTATACTTTGTTTTTCTATACCTATTTATTATTGATAGAAATAATATTGCAATTTTACACTATTGTTGATCAAAAAGGGGTGCATTTTGGGCTGGCCAATTAAATTTTGTTGATTGGGTATAATAATTGCACTATGTGTTAAGTATATTTAGGAATCCATCACGCTTAATCACGTTTTGTTAAATTAAAAGTTTCCTAAATATACAAATATAATGTGCAATAATTATACACGATCAACAATGGTATTTTTGAAAATTTTATTGGCCATCATGGCTGTAAAAATAAACACATTTCTTAAACTAAAACTAATTTACAAAAAAAAAAATATTTCAACAAAACGTGTTTTAAGTGTAATATGTGGAAATACATAGGTACCTAATTATGTTATAATTTTTACCGTTATTCCATTTGATTTCAAAATAAACCTTTATTATTA
Organism: Mystacides longicornis; assembly: GCA_963576905.1. Taxonomy (NCBI): domain Eukaryota; kingdom Metazoa; phylum Arthropoda; class Insecta; order Trichoptera; family Leptoceridae; genus Mystacides; species Mystacides longicornis. Next base: position 16,123,164 of record OY756433.1, on the reverse strand, counting down.
TTACAAAATCATGCCCCATATTAAATAATAAGTATCGTGTTTCGACATTCAGCATAAACATAACTTCAATTTTTTATTTTTATAATAACAAAAATGATCTCTTGTGCTGTTAATAATTTCGCTATACACACTCAGATTACACTTTTATGTCAAGATTTTGACGTCTCTTCGCCCCTGTACATAAAACTAAAATTTGATGTGAAATTTTGTTTCGAATGTCGCATCCATAGTATGTAGGACATACATTGAAATCAGTGATTTTTTTTTTTTTTTAAATAAATTTGTAATACCTAGTTGCCCAGTGTAATATTATTGTTAACCCTAGTGATAAATCCCACCACAGGTGAAAAATAGAAAAATATATTAGGTAGGTAATATAGATGAAGTTGAAATACGTGTATGTAAAATAACTGAGCTTAGTTTTCTCTATCCTATGTAATTTTTCTACCTTTAAAATTCTCCTATATACTTACTTAAATTTTAGCTGGAGAATTCAACTTAGTATATTGAACACAATTATATATTCTCATGTTCCAAATAGTACAAACTTGATATTGCAAGGGACTTTGTACATAATATTGCAATGATTATAATAATATTATGTAATATGTGATGTTTTTGAAATTTGGTGATATTGTCTGCGTATCCATTTAATTGATACATTGTAATTAAATACAATAGTTCTGTTAACTTGCATTTTATTATGTTTGATCTATTTCTCTCGAATATTTCTTAATATCCTAGATCTTAGCAGTTTAGTTACTAATTACACTCCTTTTCAACAGGTTCTATCAACTCGTATTCTGATAATATCTCTGTAAGAAATGTATTACTATACAGAACATCCTTTGAAAGAAATTTCGTAACATTTTTTAATTATTTATTATTATTATGCTATCAAGCAGGCAGCAAAGCTGGTACACTTGAATGAGTTAGGGGGCGTTCAAGTATTACGTAACGCAATTTGGGGGAGGGGGGGTCTTGCAAAACGTTACTGTGTGTTACAAGGGCGGGAGGGGGGGTTCGAACAACGCGTCATGTAACGTTTTTTTTTCTTAAATAAAAAAAATTGGGAAATAAATCTTCCAAGTTGGGCAACCCTTTTCGTTTATGTTTTACGGGGAATCCCTCAATTGTACTGTACGTCATTTTGTTTTTTTTTCTCCGAAGTTGGACACGCTTTTCGTTTATGTTTTACGGGAAGTCCCTCGATTTTTTGTTTATGTTTTGCGGGGAGTCCCTCAATTCTACTGTATGTAATTTTATTGCTCTGCGTAAAAAGGTTTAAAAAGGAACCTTTTTCGTTTACGTCTTACGGGGAGTCCCTCGACTGCATTGTACGTCGAAATTTTCATTTCGCTGTCCTAAGTTAGCAAACCTTTTCTTTTATTTTTTACGGGGAATCCCTCGACTGTATTATACTTACGTCATTTTTATTTTATTTTCGTTGGTAGTATTCGTTAGTGCTTTAAACACGCAGTACGCATAAACACAAATTGCTTGTAGTAAGCGTTGTTAAAGTGAGTTTGTAGATACTATAATGTCGTCAAAAGCGGGGGATTTACATAATCAACTGTTCTTGGCCTATAAAGGCTCTCATGCTGACTTGCCAACGCAATGTCAATAAATAGTAGTATACGAGAGTTCAGTAAAAAATAGTAACTTGGGTGTTACGTAACATTTAGGGGGGGGAGGGGGGTACAGAAAAACGTTACGGAGCGTTACATGGGGGGGAGGGGGGTTAAAAAATCTTCAAAAATTGCGTTACGTTATACTTGAACGCCCCCTTAGAGGTGTCATTGTAATCTGTCAAGTGCATTTTTAAAAGAGTTTACACTCCCAGCAACAACCAAATCTGGAGGCAGCTTATTCCAAGCATCCACAACTCTGTTATTTTACAAGTGTTTATGTGGATTCTGGGTGAACACACTTCTATTCAACTTAAGGCTATTGCCACGTAGGTGCTCATTGTGATTGTAGGTGTAGATTTGGGGCAGTTCAGGACAGTCAAATGTCTCGATTAGATCGCCCCTCATTCTTCTTTCTTTAAGCGTTGTCAGCCCCAAGGCCTCTAGTCGCTCCTCATATATCAAATCCTTTTTTAACATATGTAAGTATCAGACAAGACTTATAATTGCATAATATGCTACAGTTTGAAGATCCATTCTATCAAACTTACAATCCAAATATCCTTAGTTAATAAATCCTCAAACTTAAAAATATTTTATAAAAATAAACTTATTGACTTTTTTTACGAGTAGCCATGCCACCAATAAGATTATCATAATACTGTACCTTAATCTAGATAGGTGACTATAATAATGTAAAAACTTTTAGATAAACTACGTGAAATATAGTTTAATCGGACAACATGGTTAAAATTTAACTATATTTATAATTTTTGACCTGGTGTAAAAAAAATCACACTAAAACATTTTATTCTTGAATTTTGCTCATCTCCTGTACATAGTTTGTACGCCCAATTTATTTTGATATCTAAATTAGTTACTGACAATATTATTAAACCTCAAAGGTAGATTAACCAAACCTATTTCTTCATCAGTTGCATCTATAGTTTGACTATTCCAATCTATCCAAAAGATAAAAATTACCTATTAAAATTTTGTAACTTCAGTTTCTAAAAATAAGTAGGTATCCTAAAATTAACTCAAGATTTGAATTTATATGAAAAACACATTTTTTCTCTTAATTGTTATTTCTTATGTAGTATATCTTATCTAATGTGATGTTCTGCTTTGTTTAAGTCTTTCTTTCTCTCTGCGTCCTTCAGTTTTGTCCATAATATTGTTTCTTCTCTTGGGATATGTAAACATAACGAGGGGTGGCCTGGGAATTACTGTTTGAGCGAGTAATAAGTTTAGTGATGGGTATATTATAGGTATTGATTACATTATGTTTTAGTTTAGTAGTTTTATTTTTTACTATCCGCCTCAGCACAGGCTTTGCCTAGTGAGGCGAATGTTCAGGGTTTGCTCGGTCTGAAAATACTAAAGCACGGGATGAATATGTATTCTGTATAGCATCAAAATATATATGTAATTACCTGATGTATTTATGTATTATTGTTTATTATGTAAGAACAAACTCTGAAATAAATTATTATTATTATATTTCTAAAATGATATATTGAGATAAAAAACTCATAAAGAGATATCTTATATTGTTAAATCGCACAATTTTATTTACGGTATTTGACTGGTTTTGGAAAATCATTTTACACACTGTCTTTCCTGCATGTCTGGTACACTTTTAATACAAATGATGTATAAAGTTTAAAGCAAAAAGCGCAGAAATAATGCTGGCTTGTGATCATGACGTGTGGTATATATGGCAATATTGCTGTCAAAATATGCTAACTAAAATCTATGGTTTACTTGCGATTGATGTCAAGGTGACGTTGTTGGGAGCACAAGGCGTTTTCATCGGCAAATAATTCCATAGAAATATTTGGAATTTCATTTGTGTTTATACAAAAAGTAAGCCCATTTTAGCTGTATAATAATTAAAATAAATATGCTTTCATAGGCTATTTTCTATTAGGATGACTACAAATTTTAGTTTATTTTTAATGTTGTCGAATGCCATATTATGGGCCGATTCTTTAAAGGTCGTTTACACATTGTAAGTAAGTTGCTCCGCCCATTTCAATGTGTTGTTTATTTTATTTTTAGCCACACAAATTTACCACCTACTTGTTACTTCGCACTCGCACATACGCTTGCTACTTAAAAACGACGCTTATCACCTAAACGCGAGAATGTCTGTTTTTCGATATCTTTGAAATATATATTTTTCTGTCATGTAATGCACCATTTTAAATTCCTTTTTTATATGATTTCCGAGACTTTATTAGGCAAAATTGGCAAATTCAAATGATGTGTTTATTGTGGGACCTTGCTTATAACTTATTTCTAAGGTGAAATTAGAAAATCATGACCTCTTTTGTGAAATTATACTTGAGCTTACTAGTACTTAGAATGCATTGTGTACCTCAAAAAAATTGTGAATTTGTATGAAGATAATAATATTATGTATTTTATTACTAGCATTGTAGCATAAATACAACAATATATATTTTATTTCAACTCCGCTCTTAATAATTCTAGAATTCAATTTAAATGGAAGTAGATATTTTTCTTAATTTTGAAATATCCATCTCTCATTGATTAGATCTCATTATTGGAACTTCGTAATGGTATAAGTCCCAAACTCAAGTGATTTCGAATATAGTTAGGCCAACCAAACTTCATTTTCACTGCCCACTGCTGGTTTGCCCCAGAATAACTATGGTCGACCTTAATAAGAATTAATATTAAATTTTATGTGTGTACATCACATTATTTTATAGTTTTTGGATATTAACAGACCTTATAATATCATTCATGATTAGAATAATATTGTCTTTGCATGCATTATCTTTTTTCATGCAAAATTCTATCTTTTTTTAATATTATTTACATCCTGGTCTTATAATAAAATGTGTAATAAAATTACTTATATATATTTAGGTAGAAATGATGTAGATCCAATCTTTATACATAATGCACAAGCAATGTATTTAATAATTTTATAATACTATACATAAATGTCTAATATTATTATAACCTTAAGATATAAAAAAAGCATTTATTTGTACATATAATTTATAACAATAACCGTTATGAGAATACAATCATTTTATATTTAACAACTACTTAGGCTGTCACACAATATGTATGTAACTAGCATTTGTGTTTTTATTTAACATTTTTATATACAGAAAAAGTTTTTACAATTTTATTGTAGCAATGTACTTAACAACAACAAAAAAACAATAAATCACCATTGTTTAATCAGAAATGTTAGTTTTATTCTTACTTATTTCTATTGACTTTTCGGCTCTATAAAACCTTTGCTGCTCCCAATATCTAGCAATAGATTTCGCATTATTGACTCGCCTCTTCACCTTCTCCCAGAAAGGGCGTATCAATAGGATGTTGTGTTGTTTTCCAGTCATCATACCCCATCTTAAGAGGTTTTTTTGCATTGAGACCTCATGGATGTGGATAAATGTTCTAATACTTATTACCCTCATGGATATTTACAATGATTTAAATTTGAAGATCTTAAGTTCAAGTGTTCTTCAACAAAATACTCCGTCTGTAGACCATTGGTTAGTGTATTATATGAGTGATGTCTATGATTGAGGGTTTGTTAACCTGTTTGGTACTATGACTTTACTGTACATGTACGGTCAGAGATTACTGCATCTACGGACAGAGCTTACTGCGTCCAAAAGACTAACCGAAATGGCTTCTCTGACAGTGGTTTCCAAATTTTATGAAAAGACAGACAGTGGTTGCGAAAAAAAAAATTCAGGCCACCAGTATATTCAATCCTTTTCTTAAGCCAGACAGGTTAAAACCTCTGTGACTATTTCATTTCAAACTAACATCACTTTGTTGACGGACCTGGGTTCCACACAACACCATTAGCTCTTGCTATGGGTAGGTGCTTATAGAATGTCCAGAATTCACATTTTTTGATATGGCAGCCCTAAGTGAGTGTAAATCATATAGCCGCGGAAACATTTTAGATGTGCATGTCTCGACACTCTACGGCCATGAATTTCATGCGTTAAGTGGTTTTTCTTTGTGATGAATTTACAAATAATGTCTCTTAAAAGTCCTAAAATGATTTAAGATAGCCTGGACCCCTTTCCAAAAAGTAGAAAATCAAGTGCAAAAATCCGTTTTTAAATCCGATGGATAGTTCCTGAGGTCATAGTGCTCAAATATAAAACAGTTTTTTTAAGCACTAAGGGAATCTGCCTTTTCAATAAATGATTTCTGAGGGAAAAACATTAATAAAAAACATATATTATCACAGAATTTTTATCAGGGACAATATTTGCAAAACATCATATTATTTTAATCACAAAAGCATAAATTATTCTTAATAGAAAATTATTGTAAATCTTACAATTTAACCCCTTACCGCATGGTGGTCCATATATGATCCATAATATTTTTTTGCAAAAAAATACAAGATTTTATTAAAATATTCCACAGTTCTAGCAATAATACCAAAGCTTTGTCTATCGTCTGCATTATTAGTTATCAAACTGTGTACTAGATGCCTCTGGTTGCATTATGTGTAGTCTCAATTGTTTCCAACTGGAATTTTTTTATTAACTGTAGATGCGTGATATTCAAAGGTGTTTTTTTTCTAGTTTTTTTCTAAATTTCAATTGTAAAAAAATTGTAATACACTCCTTTACTATCAAATTGATTAGGTAATTAATAAATTATCACTTTTATTCAAAATTATGCATGATATTGTGTAAAAAGTTTTTGGTCCATATATGATCCATCATGCAGTTGTACGTTTATTTCATTTTAGAATGCCGACTCCACGTTGTCTGGGGAACCCTACGTATAGGGTGTACAGGTAATATTAGATACAATGTAACATTATTTTTCGATTTGAAGACGATGTCATCAAACATCAATAAAATGTAGGTATTATTTTTGTGCCCACAAGCGTGGCTATAATAATACTTGTGATTGTTATACTTTATTAATACTAACTGTTTATTTTTTCATTCACATGATTTTATGTAATGAATTTCATTAACTTTAAAATTCGTATGGTTATGAACACTATAAAAAGATGATATAGCCGCCGCGAGTTTTTGTCCTAGGTGATTGTTTTTCTATAGTCAACTGACCCTCTCTAATCTGAGACAGGTAAAAGACAAGGTAGAAATTCCCAATGAAAACCATAAAAGCGAACCCGGTTGAGAATCGAACTGGGGATCTGTATGATACGATGAAAAACACAGTACATTCAAATAAATCATAAATCAAAGATATATATATCTAAATAAAATAATAGGGAGTCCATGTATTTACCTCAGTAGATCTATCGTAGCTCTTTTTAAAATGTTCATAAACATTAATTAAAATTACTTCTTTCGTTTGCCCACAAAGCGCTCTTCTTTACCCAATTTGCTTGAACACGATGACATGTTTGTAAAACACAAGAAATTTCGTTATCACCCGGTATTTTAAAGGACGAAACAAAAGGCCTTCCACCACAAACGCTACACAATAACTATGCACCTTTGTTTTTTTCGTAATACGAAAGGATTAACCAATACAGTCAAGATCGCAGCGACAACGTGGCGTCGGCAAGGTTAAATGAAATTACCTTGTATCAATATTTTTACGCATTTCGTCAAATAAGTTGTAAATTGCAAGTCAACTAAAGTGTATTTTTTTATATATGGATGTTCGTTTATTGCACAAAACTACACAATACGTAATAGGAATACCAAAATGGTATTATCAGCGAGGATGATTTGTCAGATAATGAGGATAACCCTCAAATACTCCCAAACTCCCTAAAAGAGTACTCCCAAAAATGAAATAATTCCAAAAATTTAAGAAAGCAGTTCTGATCAAGAAAATGTAATCCAAGAAACTCCTTCAACTTCTGCTACCAATAAACTTATGTGGAGAAGTCAAAATCACCAGATGTTGTTGCATATTATTGTGAGATGGAGGGTTTCCAAAGACTTTGATAATAATGGTACTCTTATCCAGTATTTCAAATATTTTTGATGACTGGATCTTGGATCAAACAGTTTTCACAATATACTTGACAAAGCAAAGGCCTGTCAAACCAATTGTATTGACAAAAAATGACTTGGAACAATATATTTGAATTTTCATGAGGTCTATATCGTTCTAAATATGATAGGCGAGCCATGTGGCCAAGTGCCCGGACCACAGATGGACCAAAAGAGTGGTGGAGTTGCAGCCTATACAAGAAAGAAGAAATGTAGGTAGGCCTCAGGCCAGATGGACGGACGGATCGCCATGATTGCAGGTTGCGAACAAGGGCGGATCCAGCTTTGGCACCAGGGGGGGGGGGTCACATAGCAAAAAAGGTCATTTCCAAAATCTTGTATCTGGAAACTAAACTTTTCCTAAAAAAAGTCATTTCCAAAATTTGGTATCTGGAAACTTAACTTTTCCTGAAAAAAAAAGGTCATTTCCATAACCCAGGGGGGGAGGGGGTCATGCATGACCCACAAGAAATCATAATTTTGTTATGATCATTATAGAGTTCATTAAAGTTGGTATTTTATTAATAAATGTAAGTACTGTACTTTAAAATATAGGGCCTGGCCCAGCCCAGGGGGGGGTCATGACCCCCGTGACCCCCCTGGATTCGCCATTGGCTGCGCATGGAAGAAGGAAGTTCAGGACATGGATGATTGGAAGAAGAGGGGGGAGGCCTATTTTCAGCAATGAATGGAAACAGGCTGATGAAAAAGAAGAAGAAGAAAGTCTAAAGTTCAGTTATAAGCTGCAAAAAATGCAAAATAAACCTCTGCCTGAATTGAGACAGAAATTGATTTAGAATCTTTCACGAAGAATAGTGTTTCAATTATAATTATAATCATTTACTTTGGTATTTTTGTTACTGTAACTGCATAGCGTGCCATATATGATCCAAAATATTTTTTTATAATTTATAATAGTAAAAATCATTTTTTTGAAAAATTAAAAAATACGTGTCTTTTTATTTCATCTTTTACACATAATATATTTTTTTCGCTAATTTTAAAAAAATCATGCAGTAAGGGGTTAAGTATTATGCTAGACTAGAATACTGTCTCCAATCTTTGTATAAAACATATTTTTGCATTAGGTACTATTCTGTCCACAAATATAACAATTATTGTACTCATTCTGATGGTGTATTAAAGACACGGGTGTGCAAACAACCCTTTTTTCTGCCATTTTATAACAATATGATGTTGAAGAATTATCTAACAACTGGTGACTCTAAAAATTCATTACTGATGTTCGATTTTTGAATGGAACAAACCACCAAGGGCTTACGACTGTCTTCTACTGTTGTTTCGAAGGCTGGCTTAGTGTGATCACTTTAAGTTAACAACGTTCGCCATTAGGTGGTAATGTTTGAGTCTCCAAAACTCCTAATCATGAGAATTCTCGACATGTTCAACATGTTGAAAAATCTCATGTATGCAACAAATAGATATTTAATAATAATTAATGAAATATAGAGGTAAAAGTTGGAAATTATTGAGAACAAGAGAGCAACCAAATTTAAAGACTGCAACTGCTGTCATGTATTTGGCGCCAGGATATGACTATATCCATTTTTGTAAATGTCTCATATTTATTGCCTGTTGGCTCTGTTGGTACACAACGTTCTAATTATGTCTAGATTCTTGTGACCCTTTTTAGGACTAGATCTTAAAGAATTATCTAACAACTAGTGACTCTAAAAATTCATTACTGATGTTCGATTTTTTAATGGAACAAACCACCACGGATTGTTCGATAATATCTTTGCACACTAGAACTTAAATAAAATCTCTTGGTTTTCATCAATAAGTGGTAACTTTAGTGAATGTGACATTGTATAACTTATTCCAAATGTTTCCTCATGTACTTGCAGTCATCAATTATAAACCTTTAAAAAGAAAACATACAAGTATTATAGAAAAACTATAAACCTTCCACTTTTTTACATACATGGAATGCCAAAACTTGTGTAAAAAAAAAACAATTTAAGCAAAAATGATTCCGGAATAATAAAAAAATGCTAGTTGATTACTAAAAATCAAGTAAAAGGGGGTAAATTAATGTGTTTCACAAAGTATACAATTTTGAATGTGATAAAAGAATAGTCATGAGGTTGCAGCTGTCTATAAAAATTCCAAATTACAATTGGATATAACGACAAGTGCAAAGGGGTTAAAAAAAAATTAAATATAGCAATGTTGCCATAATGAAAAAAATACTTGGAACTGAAAAAAAAAATATAAAACTTGACTGCTGCCATAATGAAAAAAAATTAAACTTAACATTTTAATTATTTATTTTGTGAAAACTCATTGAAATAAGTAGCAAATAGATTTTTTTAGTGTTTTAATTTCAAAATTATAAAAGAAAATCAATGAGTGTAGAAACGGAGTAAAATAATAACATAACATATATTAAAAAAATAAGATTTAATTGATAACTAACCTATAAAAAAAAAATGGTAAGGGTGATGTTGATAAATGCCAAACAGCATGAGCATCCCACATACTCATGATGGGAGGAAAGTCATTTAATTCCAGAAGCATTGACGCTGCAGTAAGAAACACGAATAACAAACATCTCCAAACGTATGTTCTTCTTTTCAATAAATTATAGAAACACCAAACAGTCCATCCCACACCCCAGAGAACTCCTAAAACATTCAGTTGTAATGAGGTTAAATGATCACAAAATTATCATTACGGTATACTCGATAGAATCTTCATGATCACCATGTATTGTCATTTTTAATATGAGGGATGCTTTTATATTTCCGGATTTATATAATATTACCAACAAATATTTGCACATCAATATATTTTAATTCAATGAGCATTTTCGGACAACCTTCACGGAATTCGTTCTTAGGGAAAACACAAAAATGATTGAAGTCGGCTGCAAACCGGCGGCATTAAATACTGTTTTCTTAATAGTTCTTCATCACCAAAAGTCGAATTACGTTCATTGTTGCATTTTTATTGGGTTAGTTTACTTCTTAAGCTGTTATTGCATTCAACAATTTTTTAAATTTATTATGACAAATAGCAAACTTTCTTCCGAGTACAACTAATCTTAAAATGTAACTTTAAACGTTAAATTCCAAAAATGGCAACACTAGCCAACTAAAAGATCTCAAATAAAAAGGGCAACCCTCGAAGTTAATTTCAAACTATATTATTGGAATCAATCTCAATAGACGGCTGAGGATCAACAACCTCCCTTGGATTGGGTTAAAGGTGTTGCAATTAGTGTCTCTTTACCACGAGTGCCATGTCTTTGTCAACCACGACTGCTCTAGAGAACGTGAATCACATGGAGGCTGGTGGCAGAACAATTGGCCTTTCAGTGTTTTCAAAGGACTAGATTGGGACCTCTTCAAAGCTCCCATAATAGATATCATGAATGTACATGCACTTCGAGGGCCACTATTAAATACCGAGACAGATTTTGAGTTACGTGACACAAATCAAACCTTCAAAGCTAGTTGTAACATCGAAGGATGTCACGATAGATCTATTCTGATCAAGGTGAACAAGGAGCATAGGCACCTTGACCATCTGTCAAAAAAAAAACTTGAAAATAAATAACTTACCAACAACTATATTGGCTATCATATTATAATTGTAATCAATTTTGTTGTAATATAAATATAATGCGTGATTTGCAAAATATGAAATGCACAAACAACTGAATATTACACGCAGCATTCTGTACCTCTCTCTCATAACTCTGAAATGAAAAAAAAAAACAATTTTTCATATTGTAAAGCTATTATTATACCTGTCCAACAGTATTTCAACTAATTTATTGAAAATATTTCACATAAATTTCTTTTACTTCTTTTTTAATTTGGCAATCCACTCTTGAGAGAGTTTTCTACTCGTATATAAATTAGCATATTAAAATCTTGGCCACATCTGCATTTACGACTCATAAATGCAGATGCAGCTACAGAATAAGGCAATTTGTCCCAGTTAAAGGAAATTTTAGTTGGAAAACACCCAGGAAAATTCTACTCAAAATTTATATTTTTATATTCATATAGGTATTTCTTGTATTAGAAAAATAACCGAAATTAAATGATAAGGTGGAAACATGTATTTTACCTCATTCCTAAGCAATAAAACATCATGAGAACCATGGAAAAAGCGCACATGTAGTCCATAAACTCTGTAAATGGTGTATCTCTAATGTGGAAAATTGTAGACCATATCCATGCATTGAAGCAAACCTGTGACATACAATTCTTTTAAATAATTAATATTACATTATTTTAAAAAAGGCATAGAATATGCAAACCACTTCTGTCTGTTTGAACTTTCTAATGTTTAATGAATTTACTTTAGGTTTGCAATAACTTAATTTTGGTTTATTGTGCACATTTATTCAACTCAATTTAACCTAATAAAACACAGAATTTTCTTTAAGCCACATAATTATTTGACATATAATAATTTTAAAAATGTTTTTTTTTTATGAATCTGTAATCGCTCAAAGTGAGCACAAATATACTGTTGACATCTTTCACACTAAACAAATGCTTGTGTAATGAAAATGGTCGGCACCGGGATTCGAACCCACAACCCGTATGCTATACGACAATGACGCAACATGACTTGCGGGCATGTCCACCCTGATATGCTTATGATGATATGTCATCATTAAAATTATATTAATCATCTTCTTCTCCCTTGATTTGGGTCATATATCATCAATACTTATTTCATAAAAGGCTTGGTTTTTGTATGAGTAAGCTTAAAACAATTTGAATTTTTTTATTTTCCAGTTTTATGATAATAAAGTGATTGAAGAAGCAGGGAGAAAAATACTTGAAGAAAAGTATTATATACTCACTAAATAAAAAAGTCTCCACAGCCAAAACATAAAATGACGTGATGGTATGACTTTTTTGAATAGTTGGTAATTAACATAATGAGCCAAAAGGTTTAAAATAGATCCGATAACTGATCCAAATTCTTGCATGCCCCAAACTCTTTCAAATGGCCACTGAAAACAAATATTTATACATAAATAAATAACATTCACAAACTTTTTTAATGAATGACGATATGCTGAAATGCAAGTGAATTAAAAAAACTAACTGACCGGCTCCTCTAACTTCGACTCAACCTAGAATAAATAAGTGTAAACTTTAGTTCTGACAACCAAAGGAAGGAAATTACAAAAATAATAAACCCTATACAACACTATTTCTGATAAAATAACAAACTATTCTCTGCTAATATTATGATTACGGTGTTTACATTAGTTCCGGTTATTTTATTTTTTTTATTTATTTTATTTAATTTATTCTTTGTACAGAAATAATAGAAATCACATTATAAACATTAAAAGTAACAATAGAAAAAAATAAACGTTTCTCTCCCGATAGAATCGAAGACTCGTGTTCGAGAGAGGAGCACCGCTAACATTGAGTAAATAAACACATTAATAAAATATTTAACAACATGAATAATAATATGCAAAAACATATTACCTTAAGTCAATCAACTTAATGATAATAATAACAATGCACAAGGAATAACACATAAACACATAATACAAACTCCAGAAAATTCAGAGACGCAAACAAAAGAAGGTAGATTCCAGTAGAAGATTTATGTTAACTTAATAAAACACTTAATTTAATTCAGCTATGTTTACACAACAAACTTTTATACTAAGGCGGGACGAAATTCAACATATTCAGGTATTTTATGACTTTAAAAAAATTTCATGACATGGCAGTGTAGTAGAAAATAAGACATTTATTATGAAGTATGTTATTTATTTTGTATACTTAACTAATATTTTAAGACAATGTTCGATCATTTCAAAATTAATATGGAGATTCACTAATGATAAATTGGACATGACAAGACCCCACAAGGTGGAAAATAAAGAGAGAAGTCAGATCTCAAAGGAGTGGTCCATTAACATATCCGCTGTGGAAGAAAGAAGTGCATTCGTATGGAAGAGGCCTAAATCCAACAGTATAGCAGAAGGCCGAAGATGATGAAATTGAATGTTACGAAACAGGTTTAATGAAGGATTTGAAATATAGTTTCGTCATCAAATGCTTCCAAACTTTTGAAGAACTTCATAGAACTAGAACAAAATAAATGCATAACTCCAGTATAACGGCAAGAAAGGAATTCAATTGCTTGGGAAATAAGAAAGGTATTGCCGTAAAATAAGACATATTTATTTTTTCCCGGTGGTGCAAAACACGTAGATTCTTTGCTATAACCTACTTCAAGACAACCTGTATGGCATGAAAAGTAGAAGAATGATAATGTTAGTACCTTGCCAAAAAACTGTGGTATTTCCCAATTTCTCTCATTGATCAAGTGCACAGTCCTCCACATACACTCATATTTGCATTCATCTTTACAGTCCCACAGTAACAGCTTGTCTATAAAAGGCTGAGTAGATATCTGCTCATTTCTATATTCTGAACCATCTGAAATTACATCATTAGTTTGCGGTTATTTATTTCACACAATTCTTTATACATTAATCATCAAGTAAAGCTATTTGAGTTATTTATAAACCTATTCTTCTGTAAGTCATGTACATACCCTCATCTTAGTGTTTTTAAATGAACATAATATGGTGGTCTAAAAATATTTAATTTATTCATTCCTCATGGGTATACAAATATAAATAAATAGTATGAGTGGAATAGACTTTTTTTATAAAAAAATGAATCTGTGCTCATTTGAAGTGAACACAAATACACTCTTAACATCTTTCACACTAAGCAAATGCTTGTGTTGTGAAAGCAGAAATGGTCGGCACGGCCGGGATTCGAACCTACGACCTCCAATACGCTGTACGTACGAAAGTCGCCGATTGATACCACTGGACAGCCAACCGTCTATATATTGCATTTATAAATCCGCCAGTTGCTGTTTGTTATAAATATTTCGAGGCTTTAGTGAGTGGACATCTTCATCTTCTTCACTGCAAAAGATGCACGACACGGTGCAAAAACCGAGGTTTGACATGCATGATTTGGGGCAAATCACCAGAAAATTGCTGCTGATAGGAAAGCCAAGATTTTCAGGGGCGCTGTGAGGCCTTCCAAAAAGTCAATAAAAGTTATATTAATAATTTTCAAACCTTTAGTGCAATTAAATCTCCTACAGTCTTCCAAGCATTTGCGAAAAAATGGAGTATTATCTCCCACAGATGCCTGAACATCAATAATGCAGGCAAACGATAAAATAACAACTAAAAACACGTTCATCGTTGATAAGCTCGTTATAGAGTATATGTGTTCTGTGTTGATAACAAAGGAATATTTTTATAAGTATAAGGAACAAACGGAAATAACCATTTTAAAACTATAGTCAGTTGCGAAATGTGCACGCCGATCTTTTAGTAAAGATAATTATTGAGATAAGTATTATCCCTTTTAACTTATTATATACCGGCATAACCAAAATTGTATTGCAGAATGTGAGAATCAGTGAATGTGAATTTGATAAATTTGAGATTTGACGGCTAACGTCAAATTAGAAATTATTATGGCCACACCACGGTAGTGAAACTTCCATACAAACCATAGACAATATATTTGACAGATAAGTTTGACACCTCATGGTCCTTGAGCCAGAACTTTTTTTTCGGAAATTATTGGAACTACAGCCGCGCAGCCGCATGACGCTGTTATTGAGTTGCTAAGAAGTTGTTGATTGTTGCTAAGAAACTGTTGATTGGGTTACTAAGAAGTTGTTGATTGTGTTGATTTAGTTGCGCGATTTCATATTTTTTCACCATGTGTCAGTTTCTTTATATTTCGAAGCTTGATATGATAAGTTTTGTGATTTCATTTTACGTAAATAGATTATTTGTATCGTTGTATGATATTTGGACGCTTTATTCCCTGTTTTCATTCATGTGTTGCGATATAAGTCGCTTTGTTTTGTTTTCATCAGTGCAGCGATGTTTGAACGATCTGTCTCGTAATTTAATGCAAAATCTGTGGTTAAATATTGGAATGCCTGAGTGATGAACAAATCTCAAGAAATAGGAGGTTTTGTGATAATTTTCTTTAAGTCTTCACTCGTGATATAAATTTTATTTTTAAAAAAATATTATGTCAAAGCATTAAGTATAAAAAACAAATAAATGTAATTTATTTTATTGGATTGTTTTATTATTGCATTATAACATTTCAAATTTTAATTCCTTTTCATAAAATATATAGTCTTAAATATTCATCAACACACTGACATAATATTCAATTTTGTCCATAACTTATGAATATTTATAGTTTCTTAAAGTGACTTATCCTATTTCTAAAATGGATACATCCATTTATACATGTATATTTGTTTTAATTTAACATTTTAATCTTGAATGTGTAAAAAAAAGTTTAAAATGTTACGTTAAAATAAAAATATATTTGCTGATGAAATAGAGTAGGTCATTTTTGAAACTATTTATATTCATAAGTTAAGGATAAAATTGAATATATTGAGGGGTATAAGATTTGAAAGCGCGCATGCGCGTAATTTTAGTACGATGAACAAAATATGGCGTTGTATTCCCAGTCTACAAAAAAACGCTCGAGTTGCCACTCTATTTTAAGTAGTATTATTATACTCTATGGGCCACACTGTACTTAAATAACATTGCCACCACAGAAATCACCTCCGTTTGGTTCACTAGAGATTTTTAGTTTGTTGTAGAACGAGATGAGACCCAAATTTGTGATTTTGGTAAAAACCAATAGATAACTAATAAAAATGCAGATTTTGACATTTTCTTGATGGGTAAAAAATAATTTAGAGGTGGTTTAAAGAATGTTTATCGGGTCGACGATTCGGATGGTTCCACATTGTCCTATGGATCTACAAATCACGGTTCCGTATGAGTACGAGATGTCATTGTATAATCCGTAATGATCTTTGAGCAGATGACTTGTTAGATCTATAATGAATATCTTCACTGGATGCATTTTTTTTATAAAAAGCTTGTGTCGTGAAAGAGGAAGATGGTCAGATCGAACCCACGACATCCAATTCGAAATAGCACGAAAACCGGCGTCGTAGCCGCCAGGCTATCGAGCACTTCAAATTATTGTAGTTTTTTTTATTTATTAAAAACCTTGCATCCAAGTTAAAAACATGTGTACATAAGGTGTACATATTATTTCCCGTTTGATGAAAATTTTATTCATAGACAATAATAATGTTGAATATTGTTGCCAGTCGTGTTGCATAATTTACTTAGAAAAAGTTTGGGGTTGTCACAATGAAAGAGTAGTTTTGTTCACTTTGGTCGATAGGTTCATACTACTCCGTTTTCTGTATTGGTTTGCATGGATTATTATTATTGTTATTCTAGCTTATTATTTTATTAGTTCGATTGTGATGTGTTTCTAGTGCATCGTGTTTCGAATATACTCAAATTATCTTGTGTTGTTTTGGAATATTTTCCGTACATCTGTTATCAGGTGGTCATAATTTACAACCTAGGCTGGATTTTTACGAAATGTTCCTCGGATGTAGGTAACATTGTATTATGTCAGTGGTTCATTCAAATGGGACTATAAAAAGTGATTAATTGAATGATACCGCGATGGTTTCAACAATCGAAACTTCTCCGTGACGTTTCTGCTAGGTTTCTGACTCCACGTTGGTTACGAGAGCACCTCTATTCGTCTCCACTGCCGTGACTGGACATGGTGTTGGGTGGTCGCATCGTGAAGTGGTAGGATACTAGCGGAGTGGTTGCGTGGCTGGTGGATGTCATGAGCACGAACACTAAGCGTCGTGGTGGAGCAAGTGGTTCAGGGTGTTCACTTACAGGCTTATCTAGTTTAGTCAGTGTCTCATCTACAATGTCTGCCGACCTTGCTGCGCTTTTTGAATGTCCAGTCTGCTTCGATCACGTTCTTCCCCCAATTTTACAATGTCAAAGTGGTCATTTAGTCTGCTCTAGCTGTAGGCCAAAGCTCACTTGCTGCCCAACATGTCGTGGCCCTTTGGGCAATATCAGAAACTTGGCAATGGAAAAGGTTGCCAGTAATGTGATGTTTCCATGCAAACACTCTGCTACTGGATGTACAGTTACTCTAGTGCACACTGAGAAGGCAGAACACGAGGAGGTGTGTGAGTTCCGACCTTATTCTTGTCCTTGTCCCGGAGCGTCGTGTAAGTGGCAAGGTAATCTGGACCAAGTCATGCCACACCTGACTATGTCCCACAAGACAATCACAATGCTGCAGGGGGAAGACATTGTCTTCCTGGCTACAGATATTAATCTGCCTGGAGCAGTGGATTGGGTTATGATGCAGTCATGTTTCAATCATCACTTTATGCTTGTCTTGGAAAAACAGGAAAAGTTTGATGGCCACCAACAGTTCTTTGCTATTGCACAATTAATAGGATCCAGAAAGCAAGCTGAAAATTTCGCATATAGAATGGAATTGAACGGACATAGGAGACGGCTGACTTGGGAAGCCATGCCACGGTCAATCCACGAAGGTGTTTCATCCGCAATAATGAATTCTGACTGTCTAGTGTTTGACACATCTCTCGCACAGTTGTTTGCGGACGGAGGGAACTTAGCTATAAACGTAACAATATCTCTTGTGTGAAGATTTGTTAACCAGTGAATGTTTCAAGGACTGATTTATTTATGTAGATAATGTTCATTATAATGATATGTAAATTGTGTTATTTATAACTTTTATTTAGTGTCAACTGAAAACAGTTTAACAGTTACACTAAATTGCGAGTAATTAGTTAATACCTTATAAGACATATGATCAATTTGGTTTGCAACTAAATTCTAACGGTATTGAACGGTTAACGTTTGGTTATACCTCCCGATTATCTTTATACTCTGAAAGTTAAACTATGGTGAATTACCAATTTTACCAAATAGTAATTAAATTGTTAACCCTTTCAAATTTTGTAGTCAGTAAAAGTTTTATATATAATATATATTTTGTCATTATTGTCTCAATTTTCATGTTGTGTTTCTTTAGATATAATTATCTGGAATAATGAATGATCAATGATCTATACCAAGTATGACTTAAACAGATTGGGACCACAGGTTTGGTAATCTTTGTTAATGTCTGGATTACATTCAAAGCCATATGTTGCACTGTACCCACAACATGAAGCCTCATTCAGACTATGTCAGTATTTGAATGTTAACTAATTTACTAACTAAAGTGTTGACCTAAAGAATAGCGATGTTTTGCAAGACAAAAAGGTAACTTATTTTTCTCAATATCCAAAACTTAAAAATAAATAAGCCGATATAGCTTTTACTTTTTGATAAAGGACATTGTGTGGAAAAGAAATAAAAACTAGAGAAACTAAATATCATATTGTTTCTGGGCTGCAAGGTAATATCATATTCTTTTGTCGAGTCTACCGACTTCTCAAAAGGAAAATGCTTTGACTAAATTTTCTGCTGTTTATTATCTAGCCACTCGACTGAATGACTGGCATAGTCTGATATGGACTAAACTTACATACAATTAAAAAAAATTACATGAACTTTAATGTGATTTTGTATTAAAATAACTTTTAATTACATTTCTGCTATAGTGTTTGTGTTTTGCTGTGATTATTTTGATGTAGTTGAAATCTCGTTTATTATATAAATATAACAACGCACTCTTTCACAGTTTTGTGCAATAAACTGGGTGCTGCAATAATTTAATTAACACCCAATCACCAAAATTTAGAATCTGTTATAAAAAATCCAAACAATTTTTTAATTAAAAATTATAGTGTTTGTGTTCAATATGTAAGTTTATATTATGTTTGTTGTTCATTCAACTCAAAAAGACACCCTATAGATGAGAAAAGAAACTTCAAATTATATTTAAAAGCAATAATTACAAGTATGCAAAGCCGCCATTTACAGCGATAACCATTCAGATAGGATAGCATCTCCCAGCCATAGAATCTCTAATAGTTACAATTTATTGTCAAATATCGTTTTGATTAAAAAAATATTGCCTTTTAAATAATGAAACCTTTATCACTGAAAACATCATCTTAATTATTCATACATATACATACATACATCCTCCTTTCAAGACCCCCCCGCACACCGGAGGCCAGCCCGGAGGAGACAAATCCGCAGCAAACCCAACCCGCATGAAACCAACCCTCTAGTTCGATCAAAGCAATCAAACCAAAAAGCCGGCCCCACAAAAATCAAGCCCGCCGCAGATCCCCCCCCAAACCAACCCGCAATGCAGGCGGCCTAAACCCCACTTAGGGGCAAAGGGAGGCACCAAGAGCTCTCCATTGCGCTCGAAAGCGTCCGAGGCTTATGGTGCCTTTTCTGACCGCTTAAAGTTTAAGGACGTGAGGTGGTCAACCTCACGGTCCCGATCTAATTTTTCGATTTCCTGCCTCTTACAGGATGCTCGAAAAACCAGCAAAAAGAGTAGAGGTGCTATTCTTAGCCGGCAACCCCACGACAAATAATTAAAATTTGAGTTGTCTGGTTATAGGAATGAGCCTACAAATTTGTTGCTTTTAAATTTCTCTTTCTAACTCTCGGCTACAAATTAGGATGATGCACAAAGCAAAGTGTGTACAATGATAATAATTTGCTATCTCCATAAGTCAGTGTGCATTTCAAATGATTTACGGCTGTTGTTATCAAAATATAAAATATTGTCATTTTCAGTAGGAGTTTCACGATGCGGAATTTTTCAGATTTTTAAAAGAATTTAAACATCTTAAGTATATGAAACTCGGTTGCAATAAGCATCCTCTTCTAAAAATCACAGTTTATGTTTATATATACATAAAAGAAGTTGATATATTTTTAACAATCGCATTTGTACATTATTAAATCTGAACTGCAGAAGATATGTTTTCAGACAAAATACCACAAACGTTTGATAAGTTTTGATAGCCACTGATTCTCACTCTATCTTTATTCTAACTAAATATCAATTGTTTTATTTAAATAATTCCACCAAGAATGCACGTTCAATTCGTTAATTTTATTCAATATCAATTCTTTTACCCTTCTTTCTCCAGTTCATTCTCATATGACACAGCCAGGACGTGTACATCCTGCAAACTCCTTACTTCCTGCATTTCCTTTACCAACACTGGATAAGGTGGTATTGATCTTCCATAGCTAGGAGTTGGTTTAATCATTGAAAGTTTTCTTATATATTGTTGGTCTTGAATTATGTTATTTTAAGATTTGATCTGTTTCATTTCTTCTTAAAATAATTATTCAGAGATGAAATAATGTTTGAGTGTGTTGAATTTCATTCAAATTGAATACTTCCTTTGTGTTGTAATTTGGCTACCATCTAGTTTAAATGTCTAATAGAAATGGTTAGTAAGTAAGGAAACTAAAAGTATCCAAACACCAGGAGAGAGCAGGGAAAAGTAACGATCATTGTACAGATTATTTCATAGTTATGTCGTTACTTCGAATGCCAACTCTAAACTAGATACTTTTTGAGACTGATATACAATGTGGAGTGTACAGATTTGTCTCTTTTATAACAAGACCCCAATTCCCTGTCGGATCCGCTAAAATTTTGAATTTCGCTGGGAATTCCATGTGATTTCAACCAATCCAAGCCATATTCCTTAAGAAATCGATCGAAGTGAATATAGCTGCAAGTGATTTCAAACAAATAATTTCTCCGTGTCATAATTTACATCATGGCCACCAATTTTCCTTTTTTTCAACCAAACTCATCTTGATCAAGAAATATAACACTACTAACGTATCTAATGAAAACAAGAGCAAAATGATATATTTACTAAAAATAATTACTTATTTTGTTTTTATTGTTGTTTTTAAGAGAGGTGATTGAAAAAAAAAACTTCACAATTTTGACATAATATAAGCAGTTCCTCTAAAATTTTGGCGGGTCTTTCTGAGGTGTTGCTTAAATGGATCGAATAAGGGGTCGTTTTAGAGGAATCGTGATAATTTAAGTGGAACAGACAGTTAAAAGTTACTTTTTTCATGCACTCTTTTGGAGGATTCTTAATTTTAGCGGATCTGATAGCGAATAGGGGTAATTAAACTAATTCTTTTGTGTTTCATTAATTTGCTTTTGATATTGAATCATCATTCCAACACTATAAAAGTGACAATTTATTGGCAGAGATCAATCCAATATGAAATTATTATTATAAGAGGTGGAGATACGAACATCTATTTACTTTGTTATCTCTATCATGTGCATTGAATGTAATAATACTGTATATAGATTTTTAATAAAACGTTTTTATAAAAAATATAGTAATTCATTGCCGTCAATGTATAATGCGCTATACTTTTGCCTGTATCTTTATCGCTATGCTGTGCATGTTCTGTTCACAAGATGTTTTCGGAGATTTGAGCATTGGTGGAGCATTCTTACTATAGTGTTTGATAGTTAGATAGGCTCTCATCATATCTACCTACCAAATTTCTAAATTCCTTTTTTGTTTTGTTTCGAAGTCGTGTGATAAAAATTTCAATATGCTAACAAAAAATGATATTAGTAATTCGAATGCATAATAAACTTTCCAAATGTTATATTTTAGTAAATACGTTTGATACATTAAAACAGATTCACTGAATGTTAGAAAGACATCTTTGGCAGACGGTTTGCACCAGGTTCTGGTTCTCAATATGGTAGTCTGGCGCCAAGTCTGTGAGGATTTCCCCCATTACGGAAAAATATTGGATAC
The DNA here is from genome assembly GCA_963576905.1 of Mystacides longicornis. Taxonomy (NCBI): domain Eukaryota; kingdom Metazoa; phylum Arthropoda; class Insecta; order Trichoptera; family Leptoceridae; genus Mystacides; species Mystacides longicornis. The sequence continues at coordinate 16,100,831 of OY756433.1, read as the reverse complement.
AAAGTCGCAATGTCTAGTAGCCTACCAACCACTTCTAAATTCTAGAAAACCATTTCTGTTACTAATATAATTTTTCTATAAAACAAAAAACATCCATTTGCCAGTATAATAATTTTAAAAGTAACATTTTAGTTTCAATTTTTTAATCAGTTTGCATTAGATAAGTTCTTTGTAAAAAAAAAATGACGGGTTTCATACTTTTAATATTTCTAATATTATAATCTTATTCTGTATAAAGTACTTTTAGTTATGAACGTCATTTTTACAAATTATCTTGGCGATTTAGTAATAAATTTTATTGTGTTCCAATCATTCAGAGGTACAGTCTAAATAACCTAATGTAGTAAAAGAGATTCCTGCATAAATTTTGTTCATGCTGTCAAATATTTTAATTTGGAACAGTAATAGAGATTGTCTTATTTACTGTTTGAAAAAAATTGAGGAGCATTTTTTACCACTGGGAAATTTTCAAGCAAAATGATATCAATTTATTCACTAAATTTATTGTGGTTTGACTTTTTACATTGGTAGTTTGTAAAATATTCCTTTTTGCTTGATATTTGTCTTAAATTCTAGGACTGTTACTTATCAGACTATTTTTTACAACTCGACTATGTTGTAGACGAGTCTGAACATTGACAAATGGACACAAGTAATTGGCTGATTTAAAAATATCACAAAATTTGAAATCTTACATTTTTCTTTATTTAACTTCTCTTCTTGATAATGGTTTTATTCAAATATAGTGATTCTTCAAATTGAAAACCTGTGATTTTTAAAGAAATAATATATGAAGTTACGAAATCTATATGCAACAATAGGTACAAAAATAGTCTTATCATTAATCATGTTTATTTACCAAATTCTATTCTAAAAACATCAGGTTTCCTGCACTTTTTTTATTCTATTTTTTTGCTGGATCGATAATTTTTATGATTGATCAAAATTATGTTTATTAAAAATCTGTAGATTTAAAATTTTTCTTCTGTTGTCTTTACATGTAAAAGTGCATAACAAAACATATATTCTTTTATCTGATCGTTGTGTTTGTTATCTGAATGAATTATCAAAATGTTTGTTATCTAACATTTTATTTTAGTCATACCGCGGGAGCGTGCTGTTGACATATGTATTGCTTGTAATAGAATGGTACATACTATGTGATTTTTTATATTTTATTAAGATCTCTCTCATTTTCTAAGGTAATGTTATAAATAAAATATTTTTATGATTTAAAAGTTTTTTTTTTCTGTTGTCTTGGCTGCCTCCAAGAAATGTCTCCAAACCTCCCTGTCGCCGGCTGCCACCTTCCAATTCCTTTGCCCCAGAGCCCTGCAGTCTGTAACAACATCATCCAACCATCGCAACTTTGGCCTTCCAACGCTTCTTCTTCCAACTGGATCATTGAATAATACTCTTTTTAGGAGCTCCTGGTCATGATTGGCTGCAAAAATCCTCCTTCCAATCTCCATACACTTATGTTATTATCGCAGTGGATGATAGAGCCGACATACACAAATTGCTCCACTGTTTCAAAGGTGTAGTTGCTGATGGTTATTGGGGATTGGCCAACTCCGGGTAGAATTGTAATTGGCATGTACTTCGTCTGACTCGTTGATCTGAAGTCCCATTCTTCTGGCGAATGCCTCCAGTACCAGGAATGCCTCTTTCAGGGATTTTATTTTTTTTATTATTTTATTTAATTTATTCTTTGTACAGAAATAATAGAAATCACATTATAAACATTAAAAGTAACAATAGAAAAAAATAAACGTTGTTTCTCTCCCGATAGAGTCGAAGACTCGTGTTCGAGAGAGGAGCACCGCTAACATTGAGTAAATAAACACATTAATAAAATATTTAACAACATGAATATAATAATATGCAAAAACATATTACCTTAATTCAATCAACTTAATGATAATAATAACAATGCACAAGGAATAACACATAATACAAACCCCAGAAAATTCATAGACGCAAACAAAAGAAGGTCAAACAATCATCCTCACAAAATCTAATTATCGGATTGAGGTCTCGTATGCTTTTTAAGTTTCCTTTTAAAAACTTCCAGGTCTCGCACTTCACTATGTCATCAGGGAGATCATTAAATAACATGATCCCCCTATAAAAACATCGCTTTTGTGCGGTACTTGTTTGGTTTCTGGGTATTTTTATCTTATATTGTGCTCTAGTTCGTCCATCGTTATTGGTAGAAAAAATTTGGACGTAATGATGTCTATAGGAAAATAAGATTGCAGATTCTTTAACTATCTGTTGAAATGCTGGTACCGCAAATTCTCTAAAAATCAATTCAGTTGGATGGTCTCTTGGTTTTCCTATTATTATTTTTATTATCATCCTTTGTATCACTTCTACAGGTAAAAGGTTAGTCTTATACGTCCCACCCCATCCAGTCACTCCATAGACCAGGACAGAGTGAACAAACGCATAATAAACAATTTTAAGCAAACTTGGTTTTAAATCTTGCAATGATGTCTATGTCATCAGCATATGCTAGTATTTGGACCGACTGTGGTACCATTCAACTCTATACCCGAATCCCTTATGGCTTTTTCTAGCGCAATTTTGAATAGAAGACATGCCAGGGCATCTCCTTGTCTTAAGCCGTTTTTTGATCGAAAAGAATTGGAGAGATCCAATTGTATTTATATCTGACAGAGTATTTCGGACATTGTCAGTCTCACCATGCTGGTTAGTTTTGCTGGTATACCAAGTTCCCTCATCGCCAAGTAGAGCCGCTCTCGGTTTATGGTATCATAAGCTGCAATAAAGTCCACAAACAAGTGGTGGGTATCAATATTAAATTCGCGAGTCTTCTGCAGTAGCTGCTTTAATGTGAATATTTGGTCAGAGCAAGACTTTCCACTTCGAAACCCAGCCTGGTATCGCCCCAGCCTTTCTTCCACAAAAGGCTCCAGCCGCTGGAATATAACATTTGAGAGAGTTTTGTATTCAATAAGGTGATCCCTCTATAGTTGCTACACACCATCTGGTCCCCCTTTTTATGCAATGGGTATATCAATCCTTCATTCCATTCCTTTGATATGATCTCCGTTTCTCAAATAAGTTGGATGTGCATGTGAGTGTGAAGCTGTTCTCCTCCATATTTAATAAGTTCACTCTGTATGTTATCCTTCCCAGGAGATATGTTGTTTTTGAGCCTTTTTATAGCATTTTTTACTTCTTGAAGTGTTGGGGCACTTTGCATTGGGTCGTCTGTTAAACTGTTGGAGCTCGTTGATGGACCCGGCACTTCCTGATTACCATTGAGTAGTGTGTTGAAGTGTTCAACCCAAAGTGATAGGATTTGTGTTTTTTCGGTAAGAATTATACCGTTTTTATCCTTACACATATTGCTACGTGGTTTGAATTCACTTCTCATGTTGTTAACTTTTCGGTAGAATATTCTGCTGTTGTTGGCGGTATAATTATTCTGTATCCCTTCTATTTCCTGTTTAATGAAAGCTCTTTTGTGGATTCTCTTTTCCTCTCGCCTTAGTCGCTTATATTCTTCCGTAGTGCCACGAGTTCTGCTGCTCTGGATCATCTTCTGGTATGCGTTATTCTTTCTGTCGCTAATAAATTGACATTCCTCATCAAACCACTCATTTCTTCTACATGGTGTCTTAACCCCAATTACATTGTTGCCACTTGATATAACGGCATCCCTACAAAGTTGCCAGTATTGATCCGCTGTGGTCTCCCGATCTGCATTAGCATTATTTGACGCCGGTAATTTGTTCTGTATGCTAATTTGGTATCGTTTTCTTGTTTCTGTGTCGGCAAGTTGCACCAGGTCATATCGTTCAGAGTGTGATGCTGGGGCTCTTTTGGCCTTTGATATTCTAGCTTTGAGTCTGGCACAAACCAATATATGATCGGAATCCACATTTGCGCCTCTGTACGATCTCACATTCATCAGGTCAGATCTATGTCTGTTATCTATTAAAAGGTGGTCAATCTGATTGGTTGTGTGTCCATCCGGCGATTTCAAAGTTCCTTTATGTTTCAGCCAAAATAAACCAATTCATATTTGATCACTTCAATTTTAATATTTGTACCTACTTAAAAAGTATTGAGTATTTTCTTCAAACGTCATTATATTTCTTATAAATTTAGTTGGTGCATCATGGTTGTAAGACCTCGATGATTACGGGAATGCAATATTTGCTTTATATGTTTAAAATTTCTATTATCAAAATGATAAACCAAAACAAAATGGACCAAAATATGAAGGGAGCACCTAATTGGACGGGAAAAAAACTTAAAAACAGTATATTTATTACAGAAAGCGTTGTTGTACACTCAAAACCATTGTCAGTTGACGTAAAAACCAACATGGCGGGCTAAAATCTACAGAGATCAGCTCGCAATCAATCGATATGGGTTAAACTACCTCGACGACGGCTTGATCGCAAATTTTCTACCGCTTAACTCTTATTTTCCACTGATCACAGTTTTTTTTATAAAGCAGTAATTCTTCACTTTTGTCATCTGCTGGATAAAAATTCCCTTGAATAGTTTTGGAATGAACCAGAGTACTTCAGAAGTTATGTACTTGGTATTAGAGTGTTGGTGAGATCATGGTTTTATCTATTGGTCAAATTGTATTTCGGGAGACCAATGCTATTAGTGAATTGAGATCAAATCTATCCTTGGGTGTAACATGCCTTACAACAAAGTCAAAGTCCAACAAAAGATTGTGATGTCTCTTTTTCAAGACTTCGGATAGTATGAAAAAGTAAAAAAAAATGGTTGAATTTTTTGAGAAGTAATATTTAATATTGTGATGATTTTAAAGTAAATTCTTAAAATATAATAATTAGCAATTGAAATATTCACTATTGGGACTTATTGACTAATTTATTTATTCTTGAAAATTTTGAAATGAGCTAACTGGTTTAATTGGAGAAGGCAAGAGACATTCCGTTATGGGGGAATCATTTGCATCCAAAATGGAAGATGATGCGGCCTCCTCTCCAGTTTGTATGAGGGAGATATTTTTCTGTACACTATTTAAGTTAACATTTGTAATCTTTGGTTCCATTGGTATAACAGTCCACGGGTCATTTATTGGTTTACTGATTCCTTCTGGACTAAATGGATCTTGATGTCTTGACTTTTCTAAAGGTATATCTTCAGCTGCACTGTTTTCCCCACTAATATCTGACAAATCGATATCATAATTGACATTGGTCAAGCCATGAGAAAATGGTTCAGAACCGTATTCATCAGGTGTGGCCAATTCGTCCAATGACTGTGTATCGAATGAGCTAAATCCAAATATGGGTGATGGAGATAAGAATTCTGTTAGGCCTATTGTTTTTAATGTTGGCAATGGTGGAGTATTTAGTACACTAGTTAAATTGCTAAGCGTATTGGGAGGAGTCACAGGGTTAACACTACTGGTATTGCTAATATTAAGATTTTCTAATACTTTTGGAATGCTGTCTAAGAGAGTTAAAGTTTTATCGTCTGAGCAAGAACCAAATATATCATCAGAATTAACAATTGGAAATGGTTTCACTTCTTCTTTACGACTTGGTATAAGGTTACTAGCCACTGTGTTATGTGTTTTTGAAGAATGTATATCTCCTTCAGCGGTATTTATAAGAGATCTTTTTTTGTATAGATCTAAAGGAGTCCTTTTCAAAACATCTGATATTTTTTTCAGAATTTCATCCTGCAACAAATAACATTAATTATTATATTTGAAGAGTCACATATTTTTGTCTGTGATACAAAATGTAAACACCTACTTTGAACGTTTCTACTTGATCTGTTATATTCTTGGCTTCATTTTCGATATAAACAGTTTTTCTATCTAGTTCCTGTATAACTTTGACTTGTTCTTGTAGATCGTGTAACCCTTCACAAAGGGATAAAGCAACAACCTATGAAAAAAAAAGAATTTATTATCGTTCTGTATTATTTCAAATTATCTTTGAAAAATTTGATTCACTATCAAAAAAGTGGATTAGTGAAAAATAATGTTACCCATGACCCAGCTCCAACAATGGCGGGTAAGCTCATAAAACTGTCGAAATCCTCTTTTGTCATATTCAATGATTCTGCTGTCAGATTCTCAATGAAGGAAACGGCGCAACACTGTCAAATAAAAGAAGAAATTTTAATTGGTGCCCCAATTTCCCTTAGTTTAATGCATCATATTTTTGTGGAAGGTCCTGATGAAAGAAAAAATTAAGTTGCGTGGAACATCAGAAAATTTAAGACAACTTAACGGAGGTCATCTTAGGTACTTTTAACAAAATAAACTTTTCCATTTTTGAGTTTGACAAACTGTCAGTTGGTATGATTATCAGAATGTGCCCTGTAAACCTTGTTTAAAACAGATGCATCAGTCGGAATTATATTGGTTACCCATGACCCAGATTACCAGACCAGAAGTTTACCATTATATGAATTGGAATTCAATATTCACGGTAAAGACAGGAAAAGGTTTGTCAGGTTGTCTAGTTGATTATAAAACATGAGTGGCAACAAACCAGATTAGTGAAGTAATATCCCCCTTCGCCAGTCATCAGTCTTGCGGCATTACAGAACCTAGTGATGTAGTTGATATTGCTGATGAGACGGGGAGGGTTGGCCTTCAGGACTGTGAATATGAGGGCAGGAAGCAGTTCATCGGCAGAGGCTGGTCCCCCGCTGGCAGCTCCTATTACCTTAACTACACCACGGCAGCACTCCACTATGTGGGCCAATTTACCACCAGGTGATTGAACACTATCCACAGCAATAAGATCTGCAAATAATAATGGGTTAAATTCTTCTTATTTTTTTAAGTTATAAATAAATAAATAAAACTTTATTGCTCATAAGTACAGTGTGGTGACAAAAAACATTTGGAGAGTCGAAGGGGCGGACTTATCCCGAAGGTTCTCTGCCAGCCAACCCAGTAAAAACAAAGAAAACATATAGATAAAGTAAAAATTGACAAAACAATAGATAATGCTAAAAAATAAACAAAGTTCACTTTCTAGCTCGAGTATATTGAAGTCCATGCTAACTGCACCTGTTCCAATTTTCTCGGTTAAAAATATAACTACTATTGAATTTTCAAAACACTTTTCAGTATTGATATGCGGTTTGTGTAAATTAAAAAACTTTACAGAAAGTATTACTAAAATTTTTCATTATTTTATTATTAAAATTAGTTAATAACTGCTATTTAAGCCTTTTTAATCAATGTAAGGGACCACATTTGGAATAATGAAATTCTAACTAAAAATTAAGTATTATTTTGAGTAGAAAATCTTAAGTGAATTCCAGTCTTTCTATCTATCACAGAAGCTTAGTCGCGGCCTTATGAATCTGCTTGGTCCAAGTTATCTTGGAAGAAGCAAGAAGAAATAATAATAAAAAGAATCAAAATATATAAACTGGACCACAGTTGACTAGAAGAAGTTTCATACAACATCGGATCCCCTGGCTTTATCAAGACCTTTATAAGTGACTAGTCCAGTAGTTTCATCAAACAGAGAAAGATTGGATATAAAATTATTTTTTTTAGAGGGCTAAGATCGGAATGATGAATATAATTCAAACTATAATAATTTGACACGCCTTCTAAATTGGTACTGTAAGAAATAATAACCCGGAAGTAATGGATGATTCGAAGTACAATTGGATTAATATAGTCTTGGATGGAAAAAATATTCTTTCAACTCTAAATAAAGCTTGGAAATAGTACTGAACTGGGATAGGTAAAACCAATAATTTAAAAAAATAATGATTTTGTTCAAACCAAATCTCATTAACATTCTTTTTTTAAATTATACTCTATTCAGAACCAAAGCTTAATTATGAAGAAATTTAAATTTCCAAAATTTATGAAACAATACTTCTTGCTGTTAGAATTTGATAAGTAGGTACCTACATAAGAAAATATTACAAAAAGTATTACCAGATATTGCTGTATATAAGAGATCCCTCACTGTAGAATTGGCCTGATCAATGCGGCTGTCCAGATGTTTTGGAGAAACCCAACACAACTGCCGAATTCTGTTTTGAATTTGAGCATCTTTCCTCTCATCTTCACAAGTTATAGGAGAAAACAGAATACTAAAAATACACACAAGAGTTATTTATTTTGTATGCCGTCAGATACAAGCTGAAAATTGTCTATTCATTATTTTATCTAGCACACAAAACAATAAGGCTTATCCTAAGTGAGCATTCCAAATTCAAATAGAAATTTTCAATCAGCCAGGATCCAAGGCCTCAAATTCGAAAAGCTGGCAACACAATCAAACTTATTGCTTCCTACTAAAAATGTGTTTATATAAAATATGCAAGTAGATATCTTACTTATACTTGATTACCTGTACAAATATGTTGTCGAGTGTTTCTCAACAAAATCCAAAAGTGATTCTCTTGTCTCTGCATCTACATTGTTATAATAATTTTGACTATTTTCCATGCGCCGGGCAAATGACTGTTAAGAAAAAAAATGTATACTTTTATTAACATTATCATACTCCCATAATTATCGTTCACTTTCTCCGTATGCATAAACAAATAATCAACAGATTTGTTCAACAACATTTAAAACCAGATTTCAAATCTATAGACTAGGCTTTAATTCCCTGAGACAAGATCAAGAAAATGATAACACAACTAATTAGATTTATTATTAAAATATATTTTGTATTATTTATTGAATAATAACATTACTTGCGCAAGATTTAGCGCAATGGAGACCTCTTGTTGCCTCCCTATGCTGCTGAGTGGTGTGTAAAAGGGAGTATTGATTGATTGATTGAATTAGATGTAAGTCATAAATAGTTTCAATACTGGACTCAAATCTCAGTACAGACCATTTCCAATTTCACAACACAGAAAAGGACATATTATTATGTATACTGGAAATAAAATATGCACTAAGCGCCAAAAATGAAAAAAATGAGTTGAGTATGAGGAAGTGTTCTATAAACCATTGCCAATAGCCTAAATATTGCGCTTAATCCATATCGATGATCTAAAGGCGTAAGAAAACACATCCAAAAATCATCATAGTACTATGTCTATATGGGGGAAAAATCAGTTTCATTAGATTATCTCAAAATGAATTTTTTGGCGCTTAGTGCGTATTTTATTTCCACTATACAATGAATAATATAATATGGTTGTAGATACGGTTTCAGAATGAAATATAAAATCATGTTGCGACACTCACCTGGTAAAAACTTTGTGATAATTCAGAGAGTTCATCAATAGTCTTGGTGTGGTATTGTTTGATGACCGTATTGAAAAACATTTGTACATATTTCCTAGTGTCCCGCTCCAAGACCAGATCCAACTGCGGAAATGTCTTGCAGAAATCAGCCTTCTGTTTCTCCAAATCACTTGGTCCAATTGCCAGCTCTGCAAATGGCCTATCTCTGTGTTCTCTATCAGCAGGCTCATGGTCTGCAAAATTTTTTTGCGTTTAAAAAATATATATACCTACATAAGCAAAATATAACTAGCATGATACATTTGACGGCCTCACAGTTGCACTGAGGCGAATCTTGCCACCCTAATAAAGTGCAAATCAGAGCCCCTGCTATCTTCAATTTTAGTTCATAGATTCAACCAGATCTTTTTTGGCTGATCAATGTATGTATGACGGACCAAAAGAGTAGTGGGATCCAGCACGGTTAAACAAATTAAAAAAAACTTTTTCTATGGTATGTAATAATCGAATATTTATTAAAAATGTCACCTAGTTAATTAACTAAAATATTAATTCTAATATTTATTTAAGGTAATTATAACCAGATCAGTCTTGATATTACGTACTATGCTAATGGTCTTTTTTTCTGACTAATTAATCAATCAAGCATTACGTATCAAATTTTAAAATAACAAATTAAAAGTCACTTCCTCTGAAAATACAATCTTAAAAAACAATTAGCTTCATTGGTGTTATTTTCCAACCTACTTCCTATTGAACTAATATGTAGCCAGTCGCCGAAAAGGCACTTTCTGACTCCTAACTTGTTGATTCGATAGTTAATAAATTGTTTTCTGCATTAACATCGTCTGCAACACCAAGTTGTACAATTTGAGAGTCTTCTTTATGACCCAATGTTAAATGTTTTTCATTTATTTTAATGAATTTACGCAATTCGATGTTTGCGGATCCGCACTTGCGCTGTTGCGGGATCCCGCAGGCCCTAAAATTACGTGGATCCCGCATTGCGGGATCAGGAATGATTGAAAGGAGAGGGGGGAGGCCTATGTTCAGCAATGGACAGAGACAGGCTGACGAAGAAAGAAAGAAGAAAGAATGTATGTATGGTAAGAAACTAGAAATTATTTCTCTCTAAATCGACCAGGAAATGGTTAATTAAGCTCAATGCCGGTAAATGTGTTGTTCTTCACATTGGTCCAAAGAATCCCATGATGCGATACACACTCGAGGGTACCATTCTCGGATCAGTGAATAGTCAAAAGGATTTGGGTATTACGGTTACCAAGGACTTAAAATGGGAACAACATATTCTAAGTATTGTAAAGCGAGCTAACAATATGACATATTTGATACGTAAAGCATTTAACCACATTACTCCGGACGGGCTCGTGAAGATGTACAAGACTTATGTCCGGCCGCTGCTAGAGTATGGCTTTCAGATCTGGTCCCCATATTTTGAGAAAGATATAGCACTGTTGGAGAGAGTTCAGCGAAGGTTCACCAAACTGGGAGTGGGGCTTAAGGATTTGACATATGAGGAGCGACTGGAAGCCTTGGGACTGACAACGCTTAAAGAAAGAAGAATGAGGGGCGATCTAATCGAGACATTTAAGGTGTTGAATGATCATTATGACTGTCCTGAACTCCCCCAAATCTACACTTACAATCACAATGAGCACCTACGTGGCCATAGCCTTAAGCTGAGTAGAAGTGTGTTCACCCAGAATCCACATAAACACTTCTTAAGTAACAGAGTTGTGGATGCTTGGAATAGGCTGCCTCCAGATTTGGTTGTTGCTGGGAGTGTAAACTCTTTTAAAAATGGACTTGACAGACAGTGACACCTCTAACTCATTCAAGCGTACCAGCTTTGCTGCCTGCTTGATAGCCTAATAATAATAATAAATGAATAATTTTCCATTTTGCAACATTGGTTACCTTTAGCATTAGAAGATTTTCTGAAAACATTGAATTTTAATATTTTGTTCTTTTTAAGGCTATCAGACTGCCTCAGTTTCTTTTCTTCGAACTTTGAGAAAGCGGTTATTTTTGGAGGTCTTGGCTGTCTTTCGAGGACTTGATGCTCCCTTTGTGCTGATGAGGACTCACCCACAGTGACCTTTTCTGTAATTGTTTAATTCATATTAATTTATAATAAATGAAAATAGAGATTGGTTAGCAAATTTCGTTTGAAAATGTCTATTGCCAAATACAATGACATCTGGATTACAACTACAGAAGTTTAGTTTCAAAAAAAAAGAACTATGTACCTACTTATAACAAAAGAATATCATTCCAAATTTAAAAATATGAAGGCATAAGAGAAATCTATGGAAGTAATAGAAATTATTTACCTGCTCTTCTCTGCCTTTGAAGCTGTTCTCGATGACATTTTGAACAATATCCCTGCCACTGGGCATTTCCATAGAACCCACAACCACTTTTACATTCTAGATCACTGTGATGTATTTTCAAGGAAGGCGTTTTAGTTGCATACATGATTCTGGTTTAAAATTAATACCTATTCGCATAGTTAATCTGAAAAAGACAGCAAATTTCAAGATTAATCAATAGATGTGAAACCCTTAAATATTCTGAAAAACTTTATATTTATAACCATTATAGAGTGCCATTGCAAAATAAATGACAGAATTATGATATTATTTCAGATATTATTCACACCTGTCAAAAACAACACGAAAGAGAAACTATGGTCTCAGTGTTTTTTAGAGCCATCAGAGGATCTGCCAATACAGAAAGTTTGTAAAATGTGAAACTACAAATTAAAATATGGTTGTCTATTTATGATAACTAATCTTATTACGCGAATTTGAAAAAATCAAGTATTGGATTTCTTCTGTGTTGGTAGCCTTTTAAACTTTCAATAATGCAATACTTTTACGACGCTGGAAACTTTCTTACTATTTTTATAATAGAATGATTGTTATCAGTAAATTAAAAAGAATAGTGGTGTAAATAATAAAATAGTTACCTTAATAAATAAGAAATCTTGCTCCACTTGAGTTGATTGACATTTTGAAAACGTCACGAATAGATATGTCAAATTATTGTTGCCAGTCGCAAACAAAATATAAAGTTTCGTTATTAAAAAATACCTACTGTTTATTTTATCTTCAATAAATAATGAGAAGGTAGGTACATACAAAATTGTTTTATGCCTTTTATGCCTGCCACACACGCTCCGGTATACCTGTGCAGGCGGCCTGCGCAGGTATACCTCACAACGCCCACACACGCTCCGGTCTACCGTAAGGTAGACCTGCGCAGGCGACCGGAGTGCCGCCACACACGCTCCGGTATACCTGTGCAGGCGGCCTGCGCAGTTACTTAGAAAGATATTAATTTTTTTGATTACTGACTATATTTTTGATCGACCTCGGTACGGTACCGTAGTGGTTATAGGCGTGGACTTCAGATCACGAGGTCCCGGGTTCGAATCCCGGTCGGGACAGAATTTTTCTGTTTTTTTACTTGAAATTTTTTTATTTTTTATTTTCTTTTATAAATGTGAAAAAAAAATTGTGGTTGGATGTTAGAGATTGCTACGGCTATAATCCCGCCATTGCCACTTGTCTATACACTATTTTTTGTACACTATTTTTAATATGCATAAAGTATAAAATAAATAAATAAATCTAAATATTTAAAAAAATTCAATTTCCGAACTCGGTAGCCTAGTGGCAAAGGCTCCAACTTCAGATCAAGAGGTCCCGGGTTCGATTCCCGGCCGGGTTAGAAATTTTCAATGTGTTTTTTCACTTGAAATTTCTACTCGGGGTTGGAATCCTGTCTCAGATTGGACGGGACCGGTTGACTGGTAGAGAATGCTTCAAGCATTGAGTTCCGCCGGCTATACTGACACCTATGTATAGAAGAACCAACATTCCTCCGGAGAATTTTGGGTTTAATATGATACCACCGCATCACGAACGACGCTATACGTCGGTCACTTTTACCATTATGTGGAAGAGATGGACTTGGCTGGAACATGTATTAAGGATGCCGAATGACAGTTGGCCGAGGAGAGCGCTGTTCTTCCTGCCATCAGGGTCCCGAAGAAGAGGAAGAACCTCTCATACTGTGTTCCGCTTCTTCGAAGCAGAGCTGAGGAATCTGGACATGGTGTGGGAGGAGGTCATAAACAAGATCGAGCGCAATGGAGAGTTCTTGTTGCCTCCATATGTCCCTAAGTAGGGTGTTAAGGGAGTTTGGATTGGATGTATAGAAGAGTGTTATTTACCTATTATTATTTAAAATATTTATTTATTAAATAATAATATATTATATATGAAGTATACATCATTGTATAACTATAATAAAAAAAAGAATTAAATACAATGCTATATACTAAATATAAAAATATTATTATTTAAAAAATAATAATTATAAAAAAACTCCTCTAGTTCTACTCTCGACTGAGCCGTATGCAATTAAGGAATGCACAACCACTCCATGCAAACGCTGGAAAACTACTGAAAGACCTGCGCAGGCGACCGGAGTGCCGCCACACACGCTCCGGTGAACCTGTGAAAGAATTGATTTTCGATTCTTCTCCGGTCGCCTGCGCAGGTCTAAAAAACTGCACAGCAGCCCGATTCACGGAAAAGTTTAAGTGTAAGTTTAGTTCGAAGTTCGAACGAAGTTCGATTCAAACCCTCCGTGAATAGGTACATAGACTGTAGATAGTCGCCGCCTACAATAATTATTATTACCAGCAGCCCTATTCACAAAAGTTTGAATCGAACTTCGTTCGAACTTAGACTTAAACTTTTCCGTGAATCGGGCTGCAGGTCTACCCCCACACACGCTCCGGTACACCTGAACAGGCCGCCTGCGCAGGCGACCTGTGCAGGTATACCGGAGCGTGTGTGGCCCACATTAGAAATAACTGTTTATTATTTTGTAACACTTAATATAAGAAACTGAATATCTAGAAGTGAATTCAAATTAAATCATTAATTTTAAGAAGGTACTTAAGTAATGTTTTATTTGAAAAAGAAAAAATAGCAAATTTGAGAAAATATTATTTTATTTCATTAGAATGTTGTATTTTCTAAATGCTAAATTAATCCGAATTCCAGAAGCGCTCTTCTTAGCTGGCAAAGAGTGATACCAATATTTGTTCGTCGGAGGGTTCATTAACAAAAGACTCCCATGCTCCAGATTTATTTTAACTGCAAATAAAAATAGGTTTTTATTATTTCATGTAAAACAATAATACTTAAATGTGATAAGTGACAGTTTGAAGAATCATAAGAAAAAAATTGCCAGTGTGTCAAATATTTGGGTGGTAACCATGGTCACAGACACGGTAAAACAAAACAAACACATCATTATTGTTCATATTATGGTGGTTCTATGAATCTCAGAGGGTAATTTAGTAATCATTGTAAAATAAAATAACTTCAAGGATGGTTTTTGATATTGTCAATATCAAGGATGGCGAATATACGAAAACCATATATGGGTTGGTGAGTTAGATTTGAAATCCTACTTACATTATTATCACCTACAGTGTTAGATATTATTTGACAATATTGTTTGCCCTACGTTACTGTATATCAGTAAATTTGTACAGTCCGAGTACCTAATAAATTAATTAATAGTAGGTAAGTACCTATAAGCCGACACTCCTACTGAGTTGTAGCCCCGGTGCCGACAATCTGCCTCTTTCACGACAGAAATCTCTGCTTAAAATGTGAAAGATGTCAAAAGTTTATGTAGTGTATTTGTGTTCACTTTGGGTGAGCACAGTTAAAAAAAAAAACAAAGTAAGCGTGAACACATTATTTTTCTCACTATACGAGATAGCCAACGTAATGTTGAAGTGACACGGTATGGGTCGGCGACTATAGAGGTCCCGGGTTCGATTCCCAACTTTTTTAAAACGCTTTCTATTGACTTACCTTCGAATGGGCGAAGAAAGGAACATGCATCCATTCTCACAAATTTTTTTTCACTCTCCTACTGTTATCTCCTAATGTTCATTACAAAATGTACATAATATCAATATCTTATTCTGTTTCAGATCAAGGAAAAGTCGTTTGTGGAAGCAATAAAAATACTGAACCATGTCAACGATGTGAATCCTAACAGAGCTGGCCTTTCTCTATTAGGTTATTGTTTCTTCAACATTCAAGATTATGTGAATTCGGCGAATTGCTACGAACAACTAACTGAACTTCATCCAGACCATCAAGAGTATAAGCTTTACTACGCCCAGTCCTTGTATCTGGCGTCCCTTTACGAGGAAGCCTTTAAGGTATGCAACCAGATAACAGACCCAACTTACGAAGAGCAACTAATCAAGTTGAAAGCTGCCATAAAATACGGCGAAGAGGATATATCAGCGGCTAAAAGTTTGGCAGAGCAGTGCGCTATGGATGACCCAGACCGAGACATCAATTTTGGATGTTTACTTTTCAAAGAAGGCAATTTCGAAGAAGCTCTACAAAAATTTCTAAAAACTCTTCAAATTATTGGCTTTAATAGTCATCTGCATTACAATATAGCGCTATGCTATTATAAAATGAAAGAATACTCTTTAGCAACGAAACATATCAACATTATTATTGAGAGGGGTGTCAGAGATCATCCAGAGTTAGCAGTGGGAATGCAAGGTGATGGGGCTGAAATCAAATCCGTAGGGAACACACTGACATTACACGAAACAGCCTTAACGGAAGCGTTTAATTTGAAGGCGGCTGTGGAATACCAATTGAAGAACATCGAGGCAGCCCGCGAAGCGCTCAACGACATGCCTCCAAGATATGAATATGAGCTGGATGTCATTACGTTGCACAACACGGCACTGGTAAATGTGGATGTCAACCCCACGGAAGGATTCGAAAAGTTACATTTTCTCTTGCAACAGAACCCTTTTCCTCCCGAAACATTTCAGAACCTTATCCTTTTATATTGCAAGTTTCAATATTACGATTTGGCTGCAGATGTTTTAGCGGAGAATGCTGACCTGACATATACAATGTCTTCACATTTGTACGAATTTATAGACGCCCTAATTACAAGTCAAACATCGCCAGAAGAGGCGTTTCAAAAATTCGAGGACATCGGTTCGAGGTTTGCCGAGCAATTAAGAAAGTTGACGAAAACTGTTCAAGAAAGTAGATCGCAGGGCGACAATGATGAAGTTAAACGTGCGGTGTTTACTTATGAGGAAGCCCTCGAAAAATATATTCCTGTTGTGATGGCTCAGGCCAGAATATATTGGGATATGGAAAATTACCCTCAAGTAGAAAAAATATTCAGAAAATCGGTGGAGTTTTGTAACGAATCTGATGTTTGGCGGCTCAATGTTGCACACGTACTGTTTATGCAAGAAAACAAATACAAGGAGGCTGTCAGTTTTTATGAGCCCATTGTCAAAAAGCAATACGACAATATTCTGTCTGTGAGCGCTGTGGTTCTTGCCAATTTATGCGTGTCTTATATAATGACCTCTCAAAACGAAGAAGCCGAAGATGTTATGAGGAAAATAGAAAAAGAGGAGGAACAACAGAGCTTTGAAGACCCAGATAAAAAGTTCTATCACTTGTGTATTGTGAATTTGGTGATTGGAACATTGTACTGTGCTAAAGGGAATTTCGAATTCGGAATTTCCCGAGTAATAAAGTCGCTGGAACCTTTCGATAAGAAGTTGGGTACAGACACTTGGTTCTACGCGAAAAGATGTTTCTTGGCGTTCATAGAAAACATGTCGAAGCACTTGATATCAGCGAAGGATACGACAATAAAGGAATGTTTACAGTTTCTCGATGGCTGCGAGATGCACGGCAGATACGTGACGACGATTATCGACACACCACTGACCGATGAGAATGCCACGACCAAGGCTAAGCAGACGGTCACGTACGAGGCTAGGCTCCTCAAATATTTACTACTCAAAATGAACACAATAGACAAATCAGTCAGCATATTGGACTTTGAAGATGCCAAGTAATGTAAAGTGGGTGACGAAGTTTTTAGATAGATCGATAAGGGACAATGGAATGGATGACTTTTCGGCGAGGCATCCATCACACGGATGTGCAAAAATCAATAGGTGCGTTGACACAATACCCAATCACTGCGTGTGCGATGCATTGATAAGAATTTCGTTTATATATTAGGTATATGTGTAAGTAAAAAATGAATAAATGTTTGAATTCCGCTTTACATACTTGGAGGAATGTTCCTTTTGTCTGGTCCTGTTCCTCTCGAATCTTTGTGTTTTAAAACAAAAGGTCTATGTTGGCCTAACGAGAGTGAAGCAATCGGAGCTAACGGATCCAACTCTTTCTCATCGTCTCGATGTTCTCCAATGTGATCTGAACCATTACGATATCTGCAAGAAATTACCTGTTTAAGATATATCCATTAGTGTTTAAAAATTCTGAGCAAGTATTCAGAATGCCATCGTCCTCAACCTCTTTAAAAAGCATTATGAAAAATAGTACAATGACCAATCAAAATTACTATGGAAAATCATTATTGTTCCTTGTTATAATTTATAGACAACCTCGCATGTTTGTAGGCAGAATGTATGACCAATGACCAACAATCAATGAAGGAAAAACCGACGCCATGATTACAATAAAACATTGAGAGCGAGTGATTAGAATACAATATGACTGAATTATTATTGCTTTATAAAGGATTCAGTTAAGTTCAATGTGGACAATGATGAGACGTAATAATTACTTGTGTGAACATTAACTAATTCTGTAAGTCATGATGTCACGGTTTATGTACTGCATTTTGATAGGAAACGTCGCAATATAAATAATATTACTTTAATCACGGAGTTAGACATAGCAGATAGAGATACGACAATAGTAACGATTCTATAACAATAATGTAGGATGGGTGCACCTGTTGACTAAAACGAAATCAAAATGATGTCCTGTAAATCGGTGCAGCGTCTCCCTTACTGGAAGCAAGACTGAGGGCCATTCTAGGGCAGGTACAGTAATTCCAGAAAAGTGGTAGGTGATACCAGGGTCTCCAAACGCCACTTGTTGTCTTGGTATGTTATGCCATTTCCCAAAAACTCTAAAAAAAAGAAAGTAAAGTAGATATTATTAGGTTAGCTGTTCCAATTCTGGAATGTTATTTTGCAGCAAGATGTTTTTACTTGACTTTTGAAAGATCTCCCGTGAAATACTCCACAGTTTCTTCCAACGAATTAAGAAGATGATCAGCCAAAGGTTTGTTCAGAAGAATGCAGTAATCCAAATTCAAACACTCATTTGCGATTTTCCGCCAGCGAATTTCTTCAAACTTGATTGTATCTAAGGCAATTATCTGTAAATTAAAATAAATACTTCAATGGTTGGTTAAAGCAATAACGGATGAAAAAGTGCACACATTATGAAAATACGACAACTGTGCGCTTACGCCACTAATCTATACATTCAGAATTTTTTAACCATTTGGGCTTGTTGAACAGAAAGCACAGGAGTTTCTAGAAAGGTTCTATAATATTGTACAGGGTGAGAGAACTCTGCTTGACAACTTTTTATAGTGCCTTTCTAGTCTAGATTAAACATTTCAATAACTTAATATGTAATTACGTAAATTAAAAAGGACACCACATTTGATCAATTCAAGTTCTATGGACCCTTTAAAGACATGTTGATATGCCAACTTGCGAACAGGCTCTTTTTAACCGTGAAAATATGATGCTTTCCTCGCAGCCCTCCCAATTGTCGTGCGACAAAAAAATGACCCCTTTTGAGGCACCACTACAAAGCATAAAGAAGCTACAAGAGTCCTAAATTACAACAAGTTCTGTTTATTCAATAACACATTATCATTATAAAAAAAATGTTTTTCTTTATCGGTTAGTTATTGATGGGATCTAAGAACAAAGTAATTCTGATGGTACAGTGGTGATTCCAAGCGAGATTACAACTCGAACAAAATGACGCAGGTATTATGTCCCTATTCAGCCTTCAGCTGTGGCCGTTGCGGTTTATCTAGATATTATTGCTTTTCAGGATTCAGTAATTCCTGGTATATGAGCTACAGTTTTATCCTACGGGCACCGTGACTTTTGTACGGCAGGTTCAAACTTCGGAAAATAGTTTAAAATTTACGATCCCTGTCCACACACGAGCCAGAATATACAGAACACCATAAAATCTGTAACCCTCAATTTTTGGCCACCTGGATGTCACTAATTTGCAACCAGTATGTCTTCGTGCGTACAATATGCCACAGGGGATATGTGAATACTGAATAGGTGCGCGTTGTCCTGCACAGTTCCAATCTTAGAAGTTTTCATCTCTATAACCCAATTTCTTGAGGTTATTGTAACATCGGGAAACATCTGTTCTTAAACTGTTGATTGTCCTCCAAGTAGGAAATGGAAGGTCATGACCTGCTGACATCTCTGCTGGAGGTAGATTCGTGGAGTTATCACTATATCACGCAAAAAAGAGAGCCGTCGGTCGGTTATCGGGCGAGCCGACCGGAGCCGGAGGTCGTCTTCAGAAAGCTTTTTCTCCATCTAAGTCTGCTCCGGTAGCTTGGTTGTAAGTCATGCACGGGGATATCGGTTGATTGATTTGTTGGTTGGTTCTGATGCTCCCTCTCCATTGCAACCAACTCGCCGTAGTTCATTGATAGGGGTAGGTTTAAGATATCATAGCCACGTAAACCCTCCTGGCTTGAGTTAACAGGTACCAAACTGGCAGCATCTCCAAGAAGAAGACCTTTCGAAAACTGAAATTGACTGAAAACTTAAAATATTCGTTCATTAGTCTAGATAGATTGATACCTGGGTGTGTGAGGGGGAGATGCACCAACTAGCTCAACCAAGCGAATGGCACTAACATCTCCACCTTATTTCCACCCAAAAACTTGGTAGCTACGGCAAAAATATCAACAACATTATGTACAAACGACGTCATTGTCAGTCGCAGACAAAAGCTGCGATTGTTTAGTTCGTACCCATGGTGACTCCAAACGAAATGCGAAAAAGTTGTACTTACATACTAGCAAACAAAACAACTAGGACATTACGGTTTTTCTTTTAATAACCTAATGCGTTTTATCGGAAACGAACCATAGTCGGGTTAAAAAAATATATGAAATCTCGTGCGGTCGTGTGCGGGTGTTGAATATTTGAAAATTATTGTAATAATTGTACGATTGCGAGTACGCTTTGTTTAATTTTCAGTGTGGCTTGAGAAAATGATGTTGAAACAAAACAATACTTCAGTGTAGAACGGAACAATACAACTTTTGTAACACGGAGTCGTGTGCGGACGCTGGTGTTTTATTACCGGATCCGTTTTCTTGTAGAGTTTGGTACGTATCGTATTTTTATAAAAGGTTTAATGGTGTATAATATATTGCACGAAAAATATGAGTCATATGTAATTCTGAAAAAAATTTGGAGCTACATAAATTAAAGTTTTATACAAATTTGGACTTACGCGTAGTTTTACTAGCACTTACATATACATAATAAATGATTAATTCAAAAGAAAAAAAATATGATTAATTTATTTGCAACGACGATAACTCCCTCCATTCACGATCGTTCCATCCGTTCAAATGGAGTGATATTGCTCCCAAAAATGACCGTGAGTGGGGAAAACCAAATTGACGATGTGGAGTGACAGGGTGAGTCAGCGAGGGATGTGGTACAAATCGTTACGTCACTTTTTTTTATCGAAAAATGAGTCTGTTTTCACTCAAGATGAACACAAATACACTCTGACTCTTTCACTGTAAGCTATTTAAAGCTTGTGTCGTGAAAGAGCAAGATGATCGGCACCTCGGATCGAACCCACGACCTCCGGCACTTCCTAATTGTCAGTGGTTGGTCCAAATTTGTCTCATTTTGTCATAGCCCTTCCATCAGGGTACACGTGTTGCTATATTTAATTGAATAATGATTATAATATTAACATAGTGAAATATTATTGAAAAAAGGGGGAATCATATTATTGACTCTTCGGGTGGAACATAAGTTGCCATTATTTGGTGGCCATGCTCCGCGCGGATATTGATTTGATCTCAAGTAGGTACCTATCCACACCTCTTCGACATTGATGGTCTCTCCTGGAATAAACCATGCAATATAATATATTATACGCCGGGTAATTAACCCCAGTGGATAGTGTAGGTAGAACCATGAGCCAACGTGGAAGGACGTCCTCGCCAACCCACTTCAAACCGCTTTCGTGGCGTTGTATTGCCAACTACCCCTCGCATATACCAAGTTCAATTCAAAAAAGTCTAGATATAATATGCGAGGGAGGCCATCATCCAGCAGTGGATGGTTAAGGTTTGAAAAGAAGAAAAAATTGAAAAAAAAATCTGTCAAAAATGGATTTGAAGTGATCGTCAATGGGGGGCTTTACACAATTTCATTAACCATTGTCAGATGCGCTTCGAAGGAATAAAGTAAAAATCGAATGGTAGAAGTGCGCTTTCATTGCTAGCCAAATGTTTTGTTGGGATTTTTCCGTAGGAACACGTTAAAATGCTATTTTAACTTGAAAAATGATGGACTACAAATTTTGGATATCGCATCATCACATATATTATGATAATTAAACCAAAGTATAATTAAACCAAAAAGTAGGTTTGCACATACAGTTAAAAATTCTATAAGAAGACGTTCCTATACCAAAGTCGGTGTAAGTTTGTCGAGATGAAATTACATAGAATTCAACCCCTAACAAAAAACATGTAAGTAAATATATTATAGCATGATGTCCATGATGCGGTGAAAACCTTTTCCCCATGATTCGTCCGAAGTATTTGGTTTCTAAGGCGGAAATTTTTTGTGACTATAGGCTTTGGTCGGGCGCCGTGACCTACACCCGTATGGAAGAATGCATGGTAAATACATACCTACAGATCAAACTATTAACATTTCTTCTCGACAATAAAACCAACGCTTTCCATACCTTTGTCATGTTGTTTAAGGTGCCATATTCCAATAAAAATCGGAAGCTCAGCCCCGAGTTCAGTGGTGGTAATGATTGCTCTCAGTTATTTTTATTTATCCACCCGGGAGATCTGGTGACCATTGATAGTTTTCGGTTAATGTTTATAGGAGCAGCGGTTATTTGTCATGAGTTTAATTTTACTCCTCTTTCTCCGTTTGTGGCTTATACTAACGAAAAATTTCTTAGATACGATCAATTGATAAAAGCAACTTCATCGCTATCTTATTGCATTCTTTCTAATAACACGATACAGCATGTTATGTTATGTCAGTAAGGTTCAAAGTAAGCGTAATCCTTATATGTAGAAATACTTACAAAGATACTAGGAATATTATACGCTGCATTCCGACCGCAAGGGCCAACTCAAGGTCTTTATAGAGGTATCGCAGACAGTGATGGGTTACTATGTGAAATAAGAATAGTTTCCTATACTTAATAGTTTTATCGTTATAAATTTTACCTCCTTGACTGTCTGCCCCATCAGCCCCACATATCTCGCGGATTCTGGTGTTCCTCATTCGGTCTCTCAAAGTTTTGCCGGCAATCGTCCTTAATGTCTTTATCTAGTAAATTCTAAGCATCTGCTTGTTCCTGACGATTGCCTGCTCTACTATAATACCGTAGGTCATAACCGGACTTACGCACGCTTTGTAGATTCTCTTTTTGCTTTATACGGTCACATGTTCATTTTTGATATTATGATCCTTAAAGCACCAGAGATTGCTGCCGCCTTGTTGACTTGGGTCTGTGTTTGCGAGATCTGCTCCCCCAACTTACTTGATGGTTAGGTTGCAGGTTTCACGTTTGGTTTTTTTGGAAAAGGCGAAGCACTTTCGATAGCTTTACTCGACTGTTTATATACTTAGCCGTGTCCAGAAAATCGTTCTCTACAACTAGGCCCACGGTACTCAGCCTCGAGGAAGACCCTAGGGTAAGAAAACATGGGAGACAGCTTGGATTCAATCTCGAAAACCAATAGGCCTCATAAAAGTAGAAGAATTTTACCTGATCTTCCTCTCATGGGGATTTGTCATGATGGAGTATCCATTTTTGTCCCCAATAACCCTTTTTCTGATCCTTACAAAGACATCTTTATAAAAACCTTGATTGCAAGTTTTTACTGAAGCAACAAATTCTTTGTGGACTATTTCTACTACTGTCTTATCCCAAATACTGTCACTCTCATTAATTTCTGGCACAAATCGTGTAAGTATTTAATCCTTTCCACGATTTTGGGAGGAAGTCTTCAGCCATGTTGTTGACCTATTTGATTTTCTATCACATTATCATCAGTAGTTGTCTTATAGTTCTTTTGCGGCAAATTTTCATACTTTCTCGAGGATTCTATGCTGTGTTTTGTATGCGTTTGAATTTGCATTGCTTGTAGACTTTTCCATTATCTGGTGCCAAAGGAATTTCTTTTTTGGAGAGTTGCTTTTTTCGTCGAAAATCTCGTCGCTGAAGGTTATGCAATAACTTAGCAATAACATTATTATCTGTATTCTCTGCAATAACTCAGCTTGTCGAAGATTTTTTTATTTTTTTTTTTTTTTTTTATTTTTTATTAATTAAAAAATATATACAAGTACAAAACATATAGGTACATTAACAAATATATCAAATGAAAAAGTCAATTTTATATGCCCCATTTGAAGTTAGAAACTTGTGTATGGGGCAATATGTTTGGCAGATATGAGGGGCAGATGTTTAATCTTTTCACCTAGTACAGGCTTGGCCTATTTGGACAGCATTTCTTTTTGTTGTCTGTTATCACTGTATTGTGATGTTTTGTTGTATGAATAAATAAATAAATAAATGTGTCCAAATAGTTGTCAGTTTATTTTATATGAAAAAAAATGTTTTTTTTAATCCATTTTTAAATTGTTAAACTGTATCGATTGATGTCGTACAGTTTTGAATTTGGAACAATGCTTAAGGTCTCATAGACGAAATAATCAAAACTAAGCGATCAATTAAAATTCCAAAGATTTTTATTTTGTATACTTGAGTATTCTGAACACAAAGCATTTTTTGGAAAGTTTTTGTAACGCAAATCATTCCTAGACAATATTTTTGTTTATCTGCCAAATTTGAAGGTATGTAGACTATTATAAATGCGAAGTATGATAAGATAGCAAGTCCATTATTAAAAACACAATGAACTATAGACACATCATCCTGGGTAGAACAATAAGGTTCTTTTTTTTATTATATTTAAAAATTCGAATAGAATCATTATCTCATCTATGATTGTAAAGGTTTCCCACACCCCGCACAAAAATATCTGAAATATTTCTCAGTGGAAAAGTGGGCAGGTCCCGACTCTTTTTAGCCGTGGCGAGTGAAAGAAATTGATAGCATTCCAAGGCACAATGGAAGAATGTTGCCATAGAGTGGAGCTAGTGCATGCATGTGAACTGAAATAGGCACACAAATTAGATGTTAAGGTTTTTAAGTTCACTGAGAAACATTTCTCACGAAGTATGTAGACATTATGGTCATATACTTTTTATAAGACATGCGCCAAATGCAGACGCGAACTGCAAAATGAAAAATATATTTTTATTTATTTATGGAAAATACAAATCATAACAGAGTATGAAATGCTTTTTCTAGCAGTAATGTCAAAGTTTTTCTTATACGTAACTAATAAATCCGACATTCTATAAAGATCATAAAAGTGTATTTAAAAAATAACAACATGATAGGTACCTAGGTATATATTTTTTTGAAAAATTTTAACGTATATTTTTGACTTACTAAATTATTTATATATTTACTTATCAACCAACTTGTTAGCACCTATATTTTTAACAACCCTGGCGTTGTTTTTGGAATATACATAATTTGAAAGAGAGGTTCGACAATTGCTTGGTAAAATGTTACTTATTTAATAAAAAGGCATATATTTAACGCGATGACAAATTAATCTAGATTTGGGATAAAACAATAAAGCCGATAGCAAAAATAATGTTTGGCAGTTACAGTGAAGGATATTTTTAACCGGAGATTGGTTGGTAGAAATTATCACATGGCGACAAGCCCTCCCTTTGTACATACTAATCCAATGTATGTTAAATAAGATGTATTTTATTTTATTAACTTAAAGTAGAAAGTTGTTACTTATAACTTAAACTGGCATTAGTTTTTTGTTGGTGGATTTGACGGCGGGCGGATAAAAAGCAAAAAATATGCTTGACTGTGTTCGACTGTGGCTTTCATGGCCCTATTTATGATGTTTGCTACCTTAAAGTAGCAGCTACTTTATTATTATTATTATTATGTTTATGGCATCCCATCCCTAGAGGGACGATTTGTGCCAGTTTCAAATATTTGATGATTTGCAAAACAAAAATATTATGCTTTAATTTATTATTTTTCTTTTATTTTATATAAAGACTTACTATTTTTACATTCACACTCGGCCTTACATACTTACAATCACGCCCTTACGTACATACATTCTCGCATTTATATAAAAATATATACATACACGCACACACACACACATACTGTTTATATAATTAAATAATTCTGTTTTACTGATTTTAAAATTTTTTTGTAGACAGAAAGCTTTTCAGAGTGTAACAGACAAGACATATTAATGGGGAACTGAATTTCATTGATTTCGTAATAAAGTTCATATGAATCTCTTATTGGGCAACCGAGGAAGACGTGGTCTAATGTCTCCATATCGAGTTCGCACTCACAGAGTGGAGACGAGGCTAAATTTATTTTAAATAGATGACTATCCAGTCTATGGTGATTGAATCTCATGCGAGTCAGTGTGACTATTTCTGATCTGGAGAATTTGAAGTCTTGGTACCATGGCTTTCTGGAGATAGACTCCTTAATGTCCCGATAAATCGATCCCTTAGCTCTACCTACCTCATCCCAATGATCGGTCCAGGCCGACATTGCTCCGAGAAAGGCAGAACGTTTTATATCACTCAGGGGGAGTTCAAAGTTTCGAGGGACCAATCCATTGCTGGTGGCCTCTTTTGCCAATGCGTCTACGTCCTCATTGGGTGTTATACCACAATGAGCCGGGATCCAAGCTATGACAATATCTCTCCCTTTTACTTTATGACTATATAGGTTTCTCCTAATGTCTAAGATGATACAGTTATCAGTATCTGAGCCGGACGCAAGTACATTTACTAGAGATAAGGAATCCGTGAAGATGATTGCCCTTTCCAATTCATGGAGATCACACAGAGTGAGAGCCTGGTGCAGAGCAGCACACTCTGCCGTGAAAACGGAGGCTTCCGGAGGAAGTTTTAGCATTGATTTTATTTTGAGTTTGGGGATGAGAACCGCCGATCCAGAATGATCACTAGTAGAAAATTTGGAGCCATCAGTAAAAATTTGGATGTGGTTTGGCCAAGAAGAATCAGCTTTTGAAAAGAACGTCTGATTTATTTGATTGGAGGATATTTTAGGAGTTTTACCGATACCGATATTTTCAAAGACGGTTGGGGAGAATTGCAAGACTTCCAAAGGAAGGTCATAAACAGCGGATGGAAAGGGGTAACGTTTAACGCCAAACTGAGTCATGTAATTACTGTAACTGTTGCATAAATAAGGACTCGATTTATTTTTCCAGTAACCGTTAACGTGATATAGGTTACGTAGTATGGGTAAATTTTTCAGCAATGGATGATCAGTGAAAGTCCGTTTTTTAATAAAGAAGGAATCAGAAAGATATTGTCTTCTAATCTTTAGTGGCATATCAACACATTCCACCTGGAGAGAGTTGTTTGGAGTGGAGGGCATTGCGCCAACCAAGAGCCTTAAAGATTTTGTTTGTACCGCATCCAGCTTGTTCACCAAGGCTTTGGATATTGGAGTCAATAAAAAGCTACCGTAATCTAAGTGGCTGCGAATTAATGCATTGTATATGTTCTTCATAGAGGAAGGGTGGGAGCCCCAAGAGGTGCCAGAGATCGCTCTAAGTATATTTAAACCTTTTTCGCATTTGGCCAGTGTATGAGTTACGTGAGGGCTCCAGGTCAATTTCCTATCTAAGGACATACCCAAAAATTTAACCTCTTCGCACTGAGGGATTATACTTCCGTTAAGCTCTACAGAAATAGATGGATTCACGTGCTTTCTGGAGAATGATACAACTCTCGACTTTTGAGGGGATAGGAATAAGTTATTCCGTTCCATCCATGAATTGACAATATTTAAGGCTCCTGTCAAAGCTCTTTCAGCACATACATTATTTTTATTAGTAGTATATATTGCAATATCATCCGCGTATTGAATCAATTGACAGTCATCAGGTATCTTGGGGATGTCTGAACAATAGACGTTAAACAAGATAGGGCTTAAAACTGACCCCTGAGGAAGGCCCTTCCAGACCACCCTGTGGTCTCCAGGGACGTCTCCGCTCACTGAAATGCTTCTCTCCGTAAACATGCGAAAGATCAATGTGGCAATTTGGTGAGGGATACCGAGACTTACAAGTTTTTTGAAAAGAAGAGGGATAGAGACATTGTCGAAAGCAGATGTTATATCAAGGAATACGACCGACATCGGATTTTTCTTAGTAAAAGCAATCTGGATATCCGTGATCAATACACTCAAATTATCTACACAAGACAGTGACTTTCTAAAACCAAACTGTGTAGAAGGTAGTATAGAGTTGTGTTCTATATACCAAACCAGTCTGTTTTTCAAAATGTGTTCCAGAATTTTCATGGCGCATGCGGACAAGGCTATGGGCCGGTAGGAGGAAGCGAGTTTAGGATTTTTTCCAGGCTTTAAGATGGGAATAATTAACTGGTGTTTCCAAGAGTTGGGAATGTTTCCCGAAGATAGTATTTTATTGAGAAGGTCGAGAAAAGATTCGATAAAGATGTCAGGAGCTTTCTGAAAGAAAGCGTACGGAATTTTGTCTTCACCAGGAGATGAATGCCTCACCGATAGTAGGCAGAGCTTTAGTTCATACATATTTACTTTTTCTAACAATCTATTGTTATTTTGAGGAAGATTTCTGTTATTTATACAAGGGGGAACTAGTTGGTCCAAGTTAGGGGCAGTAGGAGGAGCTAGATTATTTAAAAACTCTGAAAGCCAGTCAGAAAGAGGAGCAGAAGCTCTGGAGGTCTGGAAGGTACCCTTGAAGCGTCTGATCATATTCCAAACATGTGAAGGGGGAGAATTCGGGGACAGAGAAGAGCAAAAGGTTTGCCAACTCTGTCGCTTTTTAGCTCGTAGTTTTTTTTTTACCTTGGCTTGTATGGCCTTTGCCTGTATAAAGGAGTCTGAATCAAATTTTTTCCTAAAGTTTCGCATAGCTTGTTTTCTTTCAGTGATAAGATCACAGCACTCCTGATCCCACCAAGGGGCATTTTTCGTGTTTTTGCTGGATTTATTTCTAGAGGGAATGCTGTTATTAGCCGCCTCGTAAATAATCTGTGTCAGGTCATCATAATGCTTTTGGACAGGAGACTTGGACGTATCTCCGATTTTAGACATGGATTCCTTTACAATTTCGGCAAATCTAGCCCAGTTTGCCCTTTTTGTACTGTATAATTGTCTGCTGTAAGAAAACTTTCTGGATGGAGCTACGGATAGAGTAACAAAAATTGGGTAGTGGTCGCTAGAAAACGGGTCGTCTAGGATACTCCAGCTTGATGAACAAGCCAGATTGCCAGTACAAATTGTTAAGTCCACTGCACTTGGATTCTGATTAGGGGAAGACAGTCTGGTTGGTGAACCGTCATTCAGGATGCATAGGTCATGCTTATCTACAAATGACAGTATTTGGTTACCCGCTCTGTCAGTTAGGGTATTCCCCCAGGCAACGGCATGGGCATTGTAGTCTCCGAGCAGGAAAAATGATGTTGGAAGTAAAGGGACAATCGAGTTGAAATAATTACTGTCAAATCCACCATTTGGGGGAATATATACAGATACGTATCCAATACCGTCAATGCAGACAGCAATTATTTCTAAGAAGGGATTGCTTGGAATTGGAATAAGATCACAATGGAGAGATGATTTCACCAATATGGCTACTCCACCTCCCCTGCCCTCAACTCTGTCATTTCGAAAGACAGAGTAACCAGGAATATTATAGGTATAATGTGGTTTGATCCATGTTTCGTTTAAAGCTGAAAGGTGAATAGAGAATTGATTTAACATATGTATAATATCTGATTTGTTGGAGATTGCGCTTCTGCAGTTCCACTGAAGAATATTCAATTGATTATTATCTGACATATTGAATTATTAGTAGGTAATAAACGTTTAGTAGAATAAATAGTTTGAATTCGAAATAACAAATAGCATTCTCCAACGAAATGTTGAGAATATTGTCTGTTTATTCTTTTTCTATAATTGTTTTAATAAGAGGAAGTATTTTTGAAGTGAACATATCAGATTTGTTAAAAATAATATCAAGCAACAGCTCTAAGGCTGATTTCAAAGAATTTGTCTCATCGGTGGAAGATTTTGAAATGTGATTTTTGAGAGATGAGGAACTCTCATTTGAGATTTCGTTTTCGGATGATGTTGAAGTGAATGACTCTGGAGTTATAAGAGCACATCCTGGAGTTAGATTCCCAGCCTGCCCGTTAGTGTAAAAAAGGTTGTCTATGTAAGATTTATCATTATACAGAGGTGAAACTTTTTTGAGAGGAGCTGAGTTAGCTTTAGTCGAGATTGTAACTCGTCGACTAGAGTTTTGGGAATTATTAGGAACTTGGACTGAGGGGAGTTTCCCTTCTAAGGGCTTGACGATTTCACTATAGGGTTTGCTAGATTTCGGGAAGAGCTTAACAGCCTGGGCGAACGATAAGTTGTCCGCAGCCATAACCTTTTTTATGTCTCTTTGCCTTTTTAGTTCGGGACAACTAGAGTGCAGAGCACTATGATCTCCATGACAGTTAGGACACTTCACCTCTTTAGAGGTGCAATTATCCTTGTTATGTTCAGTGGAACTACAGGTTGCGCATCTGGGTTTGGATCGACAATTTTTCCTTAAGTGCCCAAATCTAGCACAAAGGTGACAAATTATAGTAGGTTCAGAGTATAGTTCTACTGGTAAGGAGTTATAAAATAAGTAAATGTTTTTGGGCAAGATTTGCCCGCGGAAAGTCAGAATACAAGTAGTTGAAGGGACCCATGATATTTTATTAGTGTCTTTGTCAACTTTTTTCCTATTAAGTCGGCGGGCTTTTAAAACTTTAATCGAGGATCCAAATGTGGAAGAGTTTTCAACGATATCAGATTCAGATAATTCCAGGGGAATATCTCTTACTAGTCCTGATTTAACCAACTTATAAGTCGGAATAAAGGCCTTCAATTTGTTTTCAGAGACAAAGGTCGATTTAACGAACTCGTTTGCAGATAAATAATTATTAAATGTTAGAGAAATTTTATATCTGTTTTCGGCTCTAATGCATTCAGGTTTTATGCCGAGAAAGTTTCTTCTGTATAAGAAATTCCCGAATGTTAGCGGGTGCAAATGTGTGTCGTCAGCGTTCTGAACAAACACGACAAACGGCCCGGGAATATCCGGTGTATATAACAATTCATTTTGGATCATGTTGCTCGTGTTCTGAGCAAGAGAAACATCTTTGTCTTTAATTGTATTTTCAGAGATAGTTTGAGAAAGTTTACGTTTTTTCCCCGACTCTGGAGGGTCAGAGACCGATGAAATCACCCCAATGTCAGGGGGGATCTCACCTCCATCACGTTCCTCCATTTTTTAACGTCACATATATTAATATTCACAAGTGATTTAAATACAAAATAAAGAAACAAAAATAATAAAGAAATAATAATGACGTATTTAGTACGTACCGTGCCGTCCCGATGCAACAATAACGTCGCACGGGACAAACAAAACAAAATAATATAAAAAAATAAATGTACAGTAATTTAAATGGTGTTAAACTAACTACAAAAATAATATCTAAATAAATAAAAAGATGTAAGAATTAGTCAAAAAGAAATTAAAAAAAAAAAAAGCTTATCGAGTGTAGAAAAAATCAATTTCCAATAGTAGTTGAATTCACGCAGCACAAAACACGTCCAGCGGGGAACTCGTTTCACCGTCCTATCTATCCAGCTACTTTATACAAGTTATAAATCCGTGTATTTCAAAGCTTATCTAATATATTTATTGTTAATACTTTAATTACTAAATGCTGCCGGAGTTTTCTTAAGGAACAAAGACTTAGTCGCCCTTCAAGACGTCAGTCGCTTCTAAAATATGTAATATAAGATATAATATTAATTATAGGATTACTAACTTTTTTTTATTCATTTGTTCTCAACCGTTCTCAATTCGTTTTATAATATCAAAATCTCAATAGCTTGTATTCGTATCTAGTCCTGAAAAATGGTCGCAAGAATCTAGACATAATTATTAGAACGTTGTGCACCAACAAAGCCAATAGGGAATAAAGATGAGGCATTAACAAAAATGTTTATATTCATATTCTGGTGTCAAATAAATGACAGCAGTCGCAGTCTTTAAATCTGATTGCCCTCTTGTTGTCAATAATTTCCAACTTTTCTATCTATATCTCATTAATTATTATTAAATATCTACTTGTTGTATACATGGGATATTTTGACATGTTGAACATGTCAAGAATTCTCACGATAAGGAGTTTCGGAGACTTAAAAATAATCACCTAATGTCGAACGTTGTTAACCAAAAGTGATCACACTAAGCCAGCCTTCGAAATAACAGTAACAGAAATAACAGGCGGTCGTAAGCCCGTAGTGGTTTGTTACATTTAAAAATCGAACATCAGTAAGGAATTGTTGTTAGTTGTTACATATTCGTTGACAGCTTGTGTTTGAGATCTAAAAGAAACATAATATTATATTGACATTCTCCTATATATGTAGTCTTTATAATGATAATTTAATACCACAGTTGTATTTTTATCAATATTATTACTAGAAAAATACCTTTTTCTCCATAGTATTATTTAAAATATATTTTTTTATTTGAACCTGATTTCGACCCTGTGCCTATCGCCCTAACCCGTGCTATGCAGCAGGTACATAACTGACAGTGGTGCTATATTTGTCCGTACCTACTTACATACTCGTACATTTAGGTATATTCACGCTAAGATAAGCAGAGATGAGCCTCCATATATATTTTATTGGTAATATAATATATTTTAAAATGAGATTATGTAATTCCCGGACCGAAGATATACCTACCTACCTAGTGTATAATAATAATTATAATACGGTGAGGTGTAGGTAGGTATGTACATACGTAAGTAAGACGGCAAATTGGCCACGCATAACTACATTGCCTGCATTCCACGCATTCTTCGCGGGACCCCGGAGATCAAATCTCCGTTGGTCGTGTTGGCCGAAATCAAATTACCGACACAGACCCCTACCTACTCTGGATTTAATGTAGGAACGGAATTGGACGGACGCACGATCCCTCTCAGACCGCTGATTACATCAATTCCAAAATTTATTAATTACTTAGGGTGTAGAGGCAGGGATGATACGTAAGACATTTTATAACATTAATTAATGTAATATTATAATGAAATTATTTTTATTTTCACTTTATTTTTTAACTAACTTTCCCAGGTCTTAAACATACAAAATATATTGAACTCCAATTTGCATAATGGTAAATTAATTATTATACTTATACAATTCCGACCCGATGCAGCTGTTTTAAACTATGTTTAGAGGCACATTCTGTCAATCACTCTGACGATCAGATGGCGAAAACCCCATTTAAAAAAATCAATATAGAAAATGTTTTTTATGAAGGTTACGGAAAGTTTTCAGAAATTTTCATTTTTTTATTCGTAAAAACCTTCTCCTGACAAAAGCAAACACAACAGTAAAATGAGGGCTTGTGTAGGAGCATAAGACCAACCCGTATACCAAATTGTATGAAAATCGAAGTAGGTAATTCTTTTTTCTTTTTTAGCCCTTTTTCTAGAACAAGTGAAATTTTCTTTGGATACTTTAAAGAGGGTTCCCCTGAAGGTACAGATCTCAACATTTTACTGACTCATCAACATCGAGGGGTACCCGTTCTACCAAATTTCAATCAAATCGGATAAGAGTTATGGGTGCGCACGGTACGCGGAAATTTAAAAAAATATTTTTTTTGCAGTTTTGGAATCTACACCTTCGAAAACGTCGAGAAAATTAATTTCAGCGAAATCTATTTTTTTTTGAAATCCGATCACAAGACTCATGTATATACTATGGTACTATGAGTAATTTGTCTACGGGGGCTGATCCTAATCTTGAAATTAAATCGGTAATTGACAGAAACTGTACCTGCGTATAAATTGTTTGATAGTCGGTGCGATTGATTGAATACGGATGGAAATTATATGGAAATTAATTTAAAACAGATGCATCTGTCGGAATTACATTGATTAAAAAGTAATTAATTTATCATTATTCAAATTCGAATTCAATATTCATAGTTAGGACCACAGGTCAACGTCTGTTGGGAAAACTAGTTTGGTAAATAAATAATTTTAGACCATACTAACACTTTTTATGCGAGT
Source organism: Mystacides longicornis (assembly GCA_963576905.1). Lineage (NCBI taxonomy): Eukaryota > Metazoa > Arthropoda > Insecta > Trichoptera > Leptoceridae > Mystacides > Mystacides longicornis. Next base: position 16,067,085 of record OY756433.1, on the reverse strand, counting down.
GGATGATAGATTTTTACAGGCGAGTAGCTGATGTTTTGATTCCATGAAAATTCTTCGAAACACAATTACCTACTCGAAAAATCAATTGTCGCGAATTTTGTAAAATTTTTCTAAAGCGAATTATTCGAATGAATATTTCTACGAATATATTTCTTTTTTAATAATTAGTGTATTACTTTAAATTAATTCGGGGGGGGGGGGGGGGGGAGCATCTGAGAAGGTATGGCAAACCCCACTTATAATTATAACCTAACATTACTCATTCATGTAAAAAGTAGAAAGCTTGCTAACACTAACGTAAAATAATTTTTTAGAAGAATTGTGCATTAGGAGAATTGTGATTTCGTACAATTGCCATTAGCTGTATAGCGATTTTCGAAGAATTGTAATTCGAACAATTTACCATACCTACCTTCTCAGATGGCCCCCCAAATTAATTTAAAGTAATGCACTAATTATTAAAAAAGGAATATATTCGTAGAAATATTCATTCGAATAATTCGCTTTAGAACAATTGTACATAATTCGAACAATTGATTTTTCGAGGAATTGTGATTAGAAGAATTTTCATGGAATCAACATATCGATCAAGTTCTAATATTTTAATAGAATGTCCTTAAAGGTCAAATCAATTCAATTTCAGATAAGTATTTGAAAAAATGTTTCGTGTTTCTTCAGAGATATTACGTGTTTCACTCTCCGAGTTGAGCAATGAAACCAAATCGCACAAGCTTCCTGTTGGTGATTTTCCCCAAAATGATACTAATTAAAAGTAACCTGTATCCTGTATTGGACTATTATTGACCTCAAATAAAGCCTGTGAGTTAGGCTCACATATCTGTGGATCCTTAGATATTTGGCAGTTGTTCATTTGGCCGTTTGAGACTTTCGTGTGGGTAGTAAAAAACCCAGAAAAGTTTGAGAGAAATAAATAAATAAACATCGAGTAAATTTGTAATGCCAAAGCTAGCATACCTTTCACTGTTTGTGGGTAAGATGAGCATTACTACGTGACTCGCTCGAACTTAGCACATCAATCAATCAAATACCTCCTTCGGGGTTACCCACTAAGGGGCAAAGGGAGGCAACAAGAGCTCTTCACTGCGCTCGATCTTGTACAGTTTCATGTACACCCGTAAGTGTGGATTTTAAATAATATTTTGTTGTTATTGAACACAATGTAATTGAATAATTGAAATACTCCGCAGATTTTTTTCATATTAACGCTTGATTTTTTCTACAATTCAAATCATTCTCTTCATTAATGAATATAACAACTAATGACTCTAACAATTCATTACTGGTGTTCGTTTTTTTTTTAAAGGAAAAAAACCACTACGGGCTTACGACCGTCTTCTACTGTTATTTTGAAGGCTAGCTTAGTATCACTTTACGTTAACAACGTTCGCCATTAGGTGATAATATTTAAATCTCCGAAAGTCCTAATCATGAGAATTCTCAAAATGTTCAACATGTCAAAAATCCCATGTGCACAACAAGTAGATATATAACAATTAATGAGATACAGAGCCAACTGGTGGTAATATTTGAGAACAAGTAAATTTAAAGACTGCGACTGCTGTCATGTATTTGGCGCCAGTATATGAATTACCCATTTTTGTCACTTACAATTTTCATTGCCTTATCTGTTATTTTAATTTAAGGATGATCTATGAGACTATGACCATATTCAAGGACTGAAAAAACATAGGCCTCAAAATATATTTTCTTTTAGGGTATTTCGGGCACTTTCTAATAATTATGTTATCATACGGCTTGAAACCAAAAGCTCCGTCTGAAAGATTGTGTGAGCTTTCCCGACATTACATGTGTATCATGTAAGACGTTTTTTCGGTAATAAAACATCGCTGTGTTTTATTACCGGAAAAACTTTGTATATTAGTTAGTAGATACTGCATAAATATTATTTATATTAGCATCTAGGGATCTTCTTCAACGAGAGTAAGGGTTGCTTCAAGATTCGGAAGTAGTAGAGGTGACATAATAATATCTAAACGAACAATTGCAAAATATACGATCTCTCTCACATAAATTGTTTTATTCGCTACGAGAAAGAGATAGATACTGTCTCGCACTGACAGGTTAAATGAGTCAACCCCACACAGTCGGACATAACGTATATTTTTGTTGTCTTCTGCTCTGTCACATTCCGTATCGAGAAGTCGAAGGTTGCGGTTGTATTTTGCGCTCCCGGTAACAAATATTTACAAGTTTGTTTTTTTTTGTTAAAAAGATCGCGAGTGCTAAATAATTCGAGTGTTTTCTTTCATTTTGACATTGTAAGTTTTCCATTAAAAAAGAAGGCTATTATTTGTAGCTGTGTGATAAAGAAGAAAATTTTGGTGTGGTCATTAAAGTCGCAGTTTTTCTTTTGAATTTCCAGTCAACAAAAATACCGGTAAGTGTTTTTCATAGTTACCTATTTCTTGAAATACATTATTTTTATTTGTTACTAATTGAAATAAAAAAAAAACTACAATTTTAATTAATTTTGGATATGCCATTTTATTTCTTGAATTTGACTCTCGCGAAATTATTATATCGAAGTGAAATTTGTTTTTTGGTTGTTTACATATTAAGTAATTAAATATGTAGGTATCTACTTAGGTACATTAAAAAATGCACTTATAATGTGGGTAAAAATTTTTTGATGTTTTTTTTCACCATTTTTTTTCCGGTAGGTATGTACCTTTATAGTCTGTCTGTCAAGAGTCATAAAAATGCATCGAATCAGTACCAATTACATACCAATAATAGACCCATATATTATTACCTATTGATACTGATGCTTTAACGCTTTAACCAATGACCTTAAATGTCTAGTGTTCAATCACTTGAACTATTAAGTCAAAATTGAGTAGCATAAATAAATAAATAAAAACTTTTCTATGCAAATGTGTCAGTATGGCCGGCGGACTTATTGCCTGAGGCAATTTTTTCCAGTCAACCGGTCCCGTCCAATCTGAGACAGGCTAACCCCGGGTAGAAATTTCAAGTGAAAAAACACTTAGAATATCTCTGACCCGGCCGGGAATCGAACCCGGCAACCCGGATCTGAAGTCCACGCCTTTACCACTAGGCTACCAAGGTCGCATATTATTATTACCAACTATTTGATGGAGATCTTACACCATTTTGCGTTATATTTTTTTTTTCAATATTGATTTTTGTATGAGATACAATTTTTTCTATATACTGGGCTATCAAACGAATAATCATAAGAAAATAATCGAGATGGAAAATGCATTTGTCAGATTTTGGACAATGGGGCTGACAAAGTGACCTTCATTAGTAGGACATTGTTGCAAATATAAAGGATCAAAAGAGGTTGTCAGCCCTCAGCCTTACTGTCCATGATGCAATAGATTCATAGTCTTTTGGCGGGTCCACAACGTCTCAGCTCTAGGCAATTATTTTAACGCTTCATCCCAAAAACAGGGCCCTGCTCCCTCTGAGCGGTAATGCAGGTGGGAGGAGGGTCCCCAAATATGCGACCCTTTCAGATCCCAAGAACAACCACGAACCGCCTGATGTCTGGTGTGGGGAACTGCCGTGATAATTAATTGGAAATGAAGGGGTTTCGTACAGGACGAATCCGGTGCGTGTGACTGCGGCGCGGACAATGCCAATCTTGCTCGCGTGTCCATTGTGTCCTTTTGCATGCACTATAAAGGATATTATTATTTGACGCATCTCCGCATACTATGCATTTTGTACAGTAGGTACTGGAGATCAGATTGGTTTTCTGAGATTCTGAGACACTATAAAATTAAATTTTCTTTTCGGATTATTTCCTAATATTACGGTTTGGTGTACCTACCCTAGTTATTGGGAAAAATACTTTTTGAAAACTAGTAGCAATCTAATCTCTATATACGAGTAAAATGGAGTCCTATTTTCCTTGGGTCATCGAATCACGCGTGAACGTCTGGAACAAACTCATCTCATTCTTTTTTTGTTGTGTTTGCTATTATCAGGATAAGGTTCATTTGGAAGAAGAAAAAAAGAAATTTCCGCGGAACATTATAAAACTTAAGGCAACTTAAAGTTACTTTCTTAGTGATTTTTATAATATAACAAGCTTTCCGACAGACATTGTCCTTTAGCCCTTACTGTGAATATTGATTTCAAATTTGTAATTAGTACGAAAATATTTTTGAATGTTACAAAAATTGTTTCTGAAAAATCGAAAAAAATTCCATATAAAACCAGCGTACCAATACATTTAATGTCATGTAAACAATAGATAATTTTGTTGCTATAGATTTTTTCATAGATGGCGTAGGCGTCGCAGAAAATTCGTTCAATACTAAATTTAATACTATATTTTTTTATATTATTTCTTATGCCTTTTTCAATTTTCTAATAGTTATTCTATTATCCGAAACGGTGGAGAATCCAATAAATCAAATATCGGAAGAATCTGTTCAGCCGATCTCGAGTTATAAGTGTTCGCAGTAACCCGGCTTTTTTTTATATTAGAGATTTAATTCTAATTTTGAAATAGTCAGTTATTTGATAGTTGGTGCGATTAACAGAATTCGGATGGAAAATAGGTACCTATATGGTATAAAAAATATGCGTCAGTCGGAATTACATTGGTTAAAAGGTAAATAATTTATCATTAGATAATATACAAATTCGAATTCAATATTCATAGTTAAGACCACAGGACAATGTCAGACGGGAATGCTAGTTTTATATAAGTAATAACCTTTTCAATCTTCCTCTTTCACGACACAAGCTTTAAGTAGTTTACTGAGAAAGAGTTAAACGGTGCATTTGTGTTCACTTTGAGTGAGCACAGATATATTGAGAAAAAAAAGGTTTAACAAAGAAATTCGGGATAACTGTTCAGCTGTTAGTTAATTATATAGTATTTTTAAGTCGATTAATATATAATATCTGTATTTTCCCAATAGGATGAATCATCCATAGTTTTTGCAATACATACAAAGATAAACCAAATATAAAATTTTGGCTAAAGCCGATTGTTTGCTAACCTCGGTGCTGATTTATTGGTTGCAAAGTGTTAAATTTAATTAACTCCATAATGTAAAAGTTAACGCGGGCACTCACTGATTCCGTCTAACACGGAAGACCCGTATTATTACAGTTAATTGTATTTCGGTTAATATTTTTAATTGAACGTGTGCAAATGAATGGTGTTCATTATTGCCAAAGTTGGCCAGTAATGATAATGTTTGAAATATTATTTATGCTGCGCTAGTGCATCTACACTACACAATAATATATTAATTTTGATTATTAGGTTTTGCATGATAATACGATTAATTATAATATCTTCCGTTTTCAAGTAGCAGATACTTCGTCCTACCGATTTTTTTTGTTGAAATGAATATCTGTGAACACAAATACACTCTTTGACTCTTTCATGGTAATCTACTTAAATCTTGCGTCGTGAAAGAGGAAGACGGTCGGCCCCTGGGATTGAACTCACGACCTCCGGTACGAAATCCGGCTTCGAAATTGTTGACCACCAACACCATATGAATGTAGTAAATTCGCTGTCGCAACTCGCAATAATGCATAGATAGATAGATAGACTTCTCATTAATTTTATCTATTGCTGCTGTTGCTAGTTAAACATTATTTTCTTCCATAACCGATCTCGCCTATGCCCCATTATTGGCTATCCTAGTCAGCTGCGTCAAGTATTAGCCTACCAATCATCTCCTTTGGTTCCACTTAACTTTTATAGAGGTCCCTGTTAAGTGTTGATGCTCAATAACTATGTAGCTAATGATCTGCCAGGTGTCAACGTTCAATGTTTAAAGCCCTTCTGATAATGTCCTGTGATCGCCTCGTAATATTATGTCCAGACCTTTTTTATTCTTTAAGGGTACGACCATATACCTACATGTACACAGATTCCTCAGGCATGGTCATTTTTTACTTTTTCTAGTCTAATGTAATTCCTCCAGTTCGTCAGTATCGACAATTCTGCAATATGTAAACTTTGCTGATTAAAATGTCAGACTTTTATGTATTCTTAACTAGCTTTCCCGACAGACGTTGTCCTGTAGTCGTTACTATGAATATTGATATCAAACTTGTACCTAATTTATAGAAAAATATGTTTAAATGTTAAAAAAAATATTTCAGAAAGCTCGTAACCCATAAAAAATCTGCATACCAATATTTTTAATGTCAATGGTTGTCAGGAAAACAATAATTTTTTTGTTATAGAATTTTTCATAGATGGCGTTGGCGTCACATGAAATCTGTTTCATGCTAACTTTAATATTATATTTTATATTATTTTCTATCCCTTTTCCGATATTATTCTGTTATCCGGAGCGGAGAAGAATCCAATAAACTAAGCATCATAAAAATCTGTTCAGCCGATCTCGAGTTAAGTGTTCGCACTAAACCGACTTTCATTTATATTATAGACATAGCGATCTAAGCCCGACGAAGGAAGTATGCTTCCGAAAACTGGTTCGCTGTTAATAATAATATTTAATATTACTGGAAAAAAGTATAAATATTTTATTGATGATAATAATTTAAAGTATGTTCCACCAAGGATTACTCGTTAAAATCTGTTTGAAAGTTTACTAAAGTCGTCCATTCCGTCATAATGAGAAAAATAATATTAGAATAATAGAAAAGTATATAGAAAAATCAAAATATTATCCACATATACTCCAACGAAATGGTTACATTCGAAAAGATAAATTACCATAAAAAGAAAAACACTTGTCAAAGGAGAATGGTCTTCGCCTCAGGAAAAAGGGCGTTTATCTCGATGGAATTAATGGATTTACATTCTTTTCTAAACCAGAGGAAAATTTCAAAATATAAAGTTGTAAAATTGTTTTTTTTTAAAGCGTTTGTTTTATTGTAATCGATTTTGTAGACTTAAAGTGGACAAAAAAGAGTGATGTTTTTGAAGCCACAAAAAAAACAATAGGAGAGTTCCCTTAATCTGTTTTTGATGGATGATGTAGGTCAGGAATAATTGGATCTGTGTCTGTGGTCAAGATGGATCACACATTATTATTGACAACTGAAAAATAGAACATGCTTGAATTTTGGAGCGTTCTGAAAATATTTTTCAATAATATACAAAGATAAATTTCTATAAATTATTTTCCATCTCTACTATTTCCTTTTTTTTTCTTCCTTTCGTCTTTTGAAATAATCGGAACCGCCGGGACCCACGACTTCCAATACCAATGAACTACCAACCACCTTTTCTTCAGCCGTTTACCCGTGATGCGATGACCACAGAAAATAGGGCCCATTTTCATCCTATGTTATAAAAGAAAGTCTAGTTAGTGCGAACACTTTTAACTCAAGATTGGCTGAATAGATTCTTCCGATGTTTGTTTTATCGGATAATTCTCCGCTTCGGATAACATAATAACTATTAAAAAGCTGAAAAATGGATAAGAAATAAAATAAATTATAATATTAAAGTAGTTATAATGGAACGCATTTCCTGCGACGCCAACGCAGTCTTAGAAAAATTCTATACGTTGAAATTATTGTTTACCTACCTGACAACCATTGACATTAAAAATATTGGTACTCAGATTATTGATGGAATTTTTTTCGAGCTTTCGGAAATATTTTTTTTAACATTCCAACATATTATTTTAAAGGGATTTTTGTAAAAATTACAAATATTCATAGTAAGGACTACAGGACAACGTCTGTCGGGAAAGCTCGTATATTATATAGATTGATAATATTTTTTACGTGTCGTAACAAAAAACAACATCACAAGAATAACATTCTGCTAGTTTATCAAATTAGTCTTCACTTAGAACATATATAATATAGACATTATTGAGATTAGTATTAGGGCCGTATTTCCGATCTTGATTCATCTAATATCTCTTTGACGATGGGTTGACCTTGAATCTGTAACGAACTGCTCTGGAAACTTTATATGCCCAGTGGTTATAAGAACACACAATATAATACAGGTGGTTGGCATAGTAATATACATACACACAACACAAATATAAATAGTAGAGCGACGTGTGTAGTACATAGATGTTACCCGCATACAGTGTATTACCAATAAAACTTGGTACTGGGTACCATACAATATAACAGAGATACACATTTGCATGATAATAAGCTGTTCTTCATGTACACAATATTATCTTAATACCTACACGAATTATGTCAAATTGTTGTCATTATTTTAGTTGACTAATTGAAAAATTGATGTTGAGATCTCGACTATCATTTTTTATATTGTGTGTATTTGTTATTATTTTGAATACTTAATAATATGCAGATAATCTGTATTTTAAATAGTTTGGCTTTAAGAATAGCTCGATAGGAACGGGGAAATCTTTCAACCAAAAAAGGAGATTGTTGATTTTGTCCTACGATGCGGCATTTACTCCTAAAATAATGTGGTTGTGAGTAGAAGTCCAGCAATTACAAGAAGTGCTATTTACTAACATATATTTTTTTAATTTGTTCAGAAACAAAAATACTGTATTTGCTATCTTGCTCATAAATTTAAAATTACCTACAACCTTTCATTTTTTGACGGAAGGTGCTTGATCAGTTTAAACTACAAATAGAAAAAGACAGTAAATTTTTCGAATAAACATGGCCCCGACTTTCATGAGATAATTAACAAATAACGTGTCATATAATTTTGATTTATTTTGTTCCCAATAGATGTTTACACAGATTTCTCTTGAGGGTTCCGTGTTTAATAAAGCAATAAGACTCTTCTTTGCATAGATTATGGTATAGCCGACGAAGCTTGAAGCATTTTCTACCAGTCAACCATGTTCTCTAGCTGTGGTACTACCACTAATGGCTAAGGTGTTTTCTCAGTTAAGAGCTTCTAAACTAATTCCAGATATTATTTAAATAAATAAATAACACTCTTCAATACATAAGTGTCTGTATGTAGCTGGCGGAACTTAATGCTTGAGAAGCATTCACAACCAGTCAAGCGGTCACATGAAATTTGAGACAGGATTCCAACCCCGAGTAGAAATTGCAAGTTTCAACACATTGAAAGTTTTTGAGCAGACCGGGAATCGAACCCGGGACTTCTTGATATGAAGTCGACGCCTTTACCACTAGGCTACCTACTGAAACCGGTTATTCCAGATATTTGAAGAAATTTGATATCGAATTATTGTACTTGGAATATATATGTACATTACTTTTTTTTGTTACTTGAAATTATAATATACCTAAGTTTTTTTTTGTTTATACGCACTTATGTAACAACCCTCATACGCGTACTAATATACGTAGGGAAACCATCAGAACCCTTTGGCAAACGCTCCTTTATGTTCTGAGACAAATGTTTTTTTTAAACATTTTTTGTCAAGTCAAATATGTCGGTAGACAACATGAATTTTTCAGCAAGTTCATACATTATAAAAACGTGAATCTTTGAAAAGTTGGTATAGAGGCCTGCGCTATGCTTAATATTATATGAGGAATGGTTCTACGACGTATTCAATGTGTGTCATTTTGACACTTGATCAAACTACATAAGTGCGCGAATAATAGATAAAAAAATTATCGATGAAAATGCGAAATTTTGTTCTTCGTCTTTTATAGGGCCACTTTAAGTTTTAATTTGAAATTGAATACGAAATAGATACCTACATTGTGTTTTTATTTAATTTCTGTTAAAATGAGCGACAGATTTTCTTCAAATTAATCTCATTTGAAAGGCATAAAATCTACATGTCTATGAAAGTAACGCAAGATCGAGCGCAATGGCGCTCTTGTTGCCTCCCTTGAGTCCCTATGCCCCTGTGTGAGGTGTAAAAGGGAGTATTGATTGTTGATATCAAAATATCTCACCTTGCCATTATTCCGCATCTATGCCAATATTATATAGGTGGAGTGTAAGATTTTATAAACACAAGCAGAAAACCCTGTCGGACGCACTGAGTACAAATATTATAAGATAACTTTTTTGGATGCGCTGAACCGAAGATTGGTTCCTTCATTCAACAGTCACGTGACTGAAGATGAATAATTATTAATAATAAATCATTTTACTTTCATCCACAAGCACAAGATAACACAACAAAGCCCAAATGTAACATAAAATTCGTCTGTGTTAACGCTAAAATCGAATGTCATAAACCGCTACCGACAAACCACAGTTTGTATGAGTTTAACAGCAGTCACGTGGTGCTTGTTGGAACCATGCGCAGTAGCACTTTATTTCTATAGTATTATATTTTCTTCTCAAAGGTCGTACGACGACAGGCATAGAAAAAAGTCATTAACTATTAGTTTGTCCTATAAATCTTATACTTTTCAATTTTACGTCAAAACCTATCATGTATATATTCGATTTAATATTTCCGGCGGATACATATCACCGTGAGGTTGCCGGCTAAGAATAGCACCTCTGCTCTTTTTGCTGTTTTTTCGAGCATCCCGTAAGAGGCAGGTAATCGAAAAATCAGATCGGGACCGTGAGGTTGACCACCTCGCGTCCTTAAATCTCAACTGGTCAGAAAAGGCACAATGAGCCTCGAACGCCTTCGAGCGCAATGGAGAGCTCTTGTTGCCTCCCTATATGCTCTCGAGCGGGGCGTAGGCCCCCCGCATTGCTGGTTGGTTTGGGGGTGATTCGCGGCGGGCTTTATTTGTCCGGGCCGGCTTTTTGGTTTGATTGCTTGATCGAGCTAGGGGGTCGGTTTTGCGGCGGATCGTTCTCCTCCGGGCTGGCTTGCGTTGTGCGTGGGCCTTAAACGGAGAAGAAGTAATGTAATGTACCTATTATTGTTAATTGTCATAGCAATTGAAGTGGTTGATAGCCTGGCGGTCACGACGCCGGTTTTCGTACTGTATCGTAGGAGGACCTGGGTTCGATCCCACCAGATGCTTTACGATACTACACAATAAGCTTTAAGTAGCTTACAGTAAAAGAGTGTATATAAAAGAGTGTACTTTGAGAGAGTACAGATTCATTAAAAAAAATATTCGACTAACGAAAATACTTCCCATTGGCTATGTCATTTTTATGAAGAATATTTCACGTGGGGTTAGCAAAAATACCGAGTTACCTTCGAACTTAGCCAATTTTATATTTGATTACCTTTCCCGACAGACGTTGTCCTGTAGTCTTTACTATGAATATTGATTTCAAATTTATAATTTATACAAAAATACGTTTAAAATATCATGTTTGAATGTTAAAAAATTATTTCTGAAAGCTCGAAAGAAATAATTCTCTCAATAATCTGCGTGCGAGTGTTTTGAAAATCTATGGTTGTCAGGTAAATAACAATTGTGTTGTTATGCCGTCGCAAGAAATTCTATCCATTCTAACTTTAATATTATATTTTATATTATTTCTTATCCATTTTTTTAAACTTTTTATTAGTTGTTCAGTTATTCGGAGCGGAGAAGAATCCAGTAAATCAAACATCAGAAGAATCTGTTCAGTCGATCTCGTCGCACTAACCCGACTCTCATTTATATTAAAATATTATAGACGCTAAACACGTTTCCATACAAAATTTTGTTACTTCACGCCAGCGTTAATGTCACGAAAATTCAGAATAGAGGTACCTACTGATTGTTGAAAATTGCCGTAAAAATGGTGAAAATAAATGTAAAAATGATTGGGAATGCAATATGCATCTACATCAACTACTTATTATATGTATATTTGAGGTGACAGAAAATACATTTTTTGTCACCTCAAATGTCATTTTTCTTCTTCCTAAAAATTGATTTCGTCGATTGCGTTATATTTTTTATTACGACCCATAAACGGTTTCATTAAAAGTTAAATCATTGTTAAAAAAAACAACCTTATAACTTTGATTTTTACGTTCATAATTCATTACCCGATAAAACAAACTCTATCTTTATATTCATTTCAGATTTGGTTGTTTCATTCACTCGCTAGTGGAATCATAATGATAAATTTCTAATAATACATACCTTTAGTAAAGATATCGCAGAGGTTTCCATAACCCATTATAACATTTATGATCATTTTGGGTTGGCCACATTCGTTATACGACAGAGAAAGCAGTGTTTGGCTCCATATTTTTTATATTATTGATATTTAACTGAGATCCTTTCGATTAATTATATGGTTTTAAGACATTTCTAAAATATAAGAAGTCAAAATCGGGTAGGATAATAACACAATGACATGTTGTATTTTTTCCACTTCTTTTTCTTTATTTATTGTTAGCCGTCTGCTGGATGTAGGCCTCTTCTAAAGTTTTTCATATTTTTCTTTCTTGAGCTGTTTCCGTATTTTTCTTCATTTTAAGACCTAATTGGTACTCTATCTATCTATCTATCTATCTATTGTGACCCAACTTCGGAACAAAAAGAGCCTGCCATCGCGCTGTCTTTGTATCTTCATCTTCAATGACTTTCTACTGTTTCGAAGGAACGAAACACGGTATAAGATGGTCTTTCTCGTCTTCGAGATCCTGATTGGAGGAAGAGCAGTGCTCTCCTCGGCCAACTATTATTTGGCATCTTTAATAGATGTCACAGCTAATTCCATCACCTCTCCATTACTCCACTCCTACTAATAGCAGCAACATTTGTACCGACGGCAGGAAAAAAGTTATTTGATTGTATCCTAAAGTAGTTATATTGTCCCTTAAAAGGTTCCAATCTTACTTTATCAAGTTGGGAACTACGGGCATTTTTGACACTTCTTCTCGTAGGAACAGTTTTATTCAGGGTACTTAGATCAAGTATTGTATTACTATTTCGTTGGGATAATACTTCCCATGGATGCTATTTTTGTCATCAATTAGTCAATACTCCCTTTTACACCCCACTCAGGAGCATAGGGAGGCAACGGGAACCCTCCATTGCGCTCGATCTTTCGCAATGTTTAAGACCTCCTCCCACACCATGTCCAAATTCCTCAGATCTGCTTCGAAGGAGCGGAACACAGTGTGAGAGGAGGTCTTTATAGCAACGGAAAAATATTTCGCGAAGTTGGATTGCTTTTTTTTCATATGATTGACAAATATTGAGTTACGGATGAACATATCAATAATAATACCTAATAATTATAATATATTATAGAAGATCTATGTTACAAAAAGGTATTTAGTGAATACAATGTTGTAGCTAATTATACCAATCGAGTTAGATGAGTCATCCAGTCCGACCTAATGTAGACTCACAAAACTAGTTGCAACTTAATCTAAGTTACTATATCTATACTTAGGTGATTTAAAGTATGATTAGCTCTTCAATTGAGCGCTATTAAATTCGCATTAATTGTTAGTTTGATTTGTTTCATCAAGTTACATAGGTACCTAAGGTGTTTATAAGATTTTTTACACATTCCTCTAGCATCTTATTTACGACGCAAAATAATAAAACTTTTTTTGTGGAATAGTCCAAATAATGAAATTATCTGCCTTAAGGATAATACCTCATTATGCTCGACGGATACAATTTGTAGTAATATCCTTTAATAATAATAATATAACACTTTTCTATACAAAGGTGTCAGTATAACCGGCGGAATATATTGCCTGAGGCAATTTTTTCCAGTCAATCGGTCCCGTCCAATCTGATGAAGAAGAATTCCTTTATTTTTATGAAGATGAAGAAGATCTAGGGTTTTGTCAAAATAAATAACCTGTTGAAAAAAAAAACAATAATTCGCTGAAGATTTATTAAAAAATACTATAACAAGAATGGTTTATATGTATTTTTTTAAGTGGAATATTATTCATTATAGGTAGGTACCTACCTATATGAAATTTATTCGAATGCACGATTGTTTAAAAATCAATTTTCCGAAAGGCAATTGTTCGATTCTAATTTCGTGAAACACAGTTTTACGAACACACATTTGGCAGAAAAATTACAATTATTGTTCAAATATTAGCGACGCTTGACAGATATTACAATTAATATTGTTCGAATTTTTATGACGTCGTGTTTTTTTTTACAAAAAATTTTTTTTATTCTTTTTTATTTGGAATAAAAAATATCTTTTACGACAAACTTTCCCTCCTACCCCAATTATCAATTTAATTGACTTTGTAATCTTTATAAACAAGGGTTTTTTTTAAGTACATAAGATACTTCAGTTTTTACGTTAAAAACAATAGCAGAGTTGGATTTCAGACTACACACCATAAAAATGACAATTCCATCAAAAACCTCCTTTTGAAAAAATAATGACTTATTTAGTTTTTGAAATAACCAATTCAATTATAATATATGGGTTCACCAATACTCTAGAATTGAATACGAGAACCATACATCCACACTTTACCATTACATATTACCACGACACCTAAAAAATACATATGACCTACGCAGCGTAGTAGGTTTAACGTACTCGACTAAATCCAATGATGTACTCGAGGACATAAAATGTACTCGTGTACTTGTTACGTACCAATAACACTAAAATTCCTGCCAAGAGCTGACATTAACTGTTAAAATATGCAATATTAGAGTTGCCAATTGTAAAAATTATACACAATCGGATTGTAATACCATTGTACAAAAATGTTAAATCAAAATAAAAATAGTATTAAACCTTCAAATATTTTTAAAAAAATTTCGAAAACGCGGCACCTGTAGGTGACGTTGGGAATCGGAGGGTTAATACTAACGAACACAATACCATCGTGATTAAAAAAAAGCCGAGGACAAGATATTGTATAGGTACTTACCTGGATCCACTGCCTATTCATTAGGTTGATGATTATTTTTCCGAAATGTAAATCTCTAATTACGTTTTTGTTAGCGCGTATGTAGGGGGTGAGAGGTGATGTTTTGAAGAGGACACCGTGAAGTGGCGGTGCCGAGAGTGTCTCACAATGAGAGAGCAGCGGAATAATGAAGCTCTTTGACATTGTATCCTCTTGTCATTATTCCAGGAGAGAAAAGTCACGGGGGATGATTTGTAGCAGACATGAGAGAAAGAGATGCGCTCACTCTCGGCGACCTGTGTAATATTGGCTCGATTCTCATTATAAATATTTCGATAAACCATTTTTTTTAATATATAACATAATAACTAATAAAACATCGAAAAAAGGATAGAAAATAATGTAAAATATAATATTAAAGTTAGCATGGAACAGATTTCCTGTGACGCCCACGCCATCTATGAAACATTATATATCAACAAAATTATTGTTTACCTGATAACCATTGACATAAAAAAAATATTGGTAAGTAATCAGATTTTTATGGCATTTTTTTCAGGCTTTCAGAAATAATTAAGTATAATATTCAAACATATTTTAAACGTATTTTTGTATAAATTATAAATTCATCAATATTCATAGTAAGGACTACATGACAACGTCTGTCGGGAAAGCTAGTATTTTTATAAACCTTTTTTTTTAATACGTGCATAAATAATATTATAATAATATATAGTGTGATTCTAAATAATTATAAATTTGAATAACAACTACAGCTGTTTTTGATTCGTGCTATAGGAAATGAAACATAGCTGACAATTAATAGGTACCCTCGATTCCCTATCAAATCCGCTGAAGCTTGGGATTCCATTAAAACTTAATATGAAAAAAGAATATTATTTAACCGACTGTTCCACTTTAATAATCGTAATTTCTCTGAAATGACCCGCTTTTCGATCAATTAAAGCGGCACCTTATAAGTGGGATCTTAAAGGAAGTATCTGGAGTGGTTGGTGGTCTAACGGTTACGACGCCGGCTTTCGTACTGTTTCGTGCGGAGGTCGTGGGCTCGATCCCAGGTGCCGAGCATCTTCCTCTTTCACGACACAAGCTTTAAGTAGCTCACTGTGATTCATTTAAAAAAAAAATTACCTAATTGATTGAAAAAACCTGACAGAATATTATGTGGTTAATCAGCTGTATAAACATATACGATACCCCATATTAACATCTCTAAATTGAACTCCATGAAGTACTTTTATAAATATGCTTGAGTTCGTCAAGGCTAACGGAAAGAACATTGGCTTTTTTTTCAAAGAGTATGCAAAACGAGTCAAAGGTATAAATTTGCAGTGAAAATTCTGCATAACATTTCTGTATAAAAGAGTTTTTTCGCCTGCAAGTACGTTCCTTTTAATCAACCTTCAACAGCAGAATCTTGCTTATTGAGACCTAGTTCCAAGTGAACATGTAGGCAGGAAGGCAGTTACACTTTCTTTGAGATAAAGACAGATTAAAATCTGTAAAAGAACTCGTTGGTGTTCGCAAGTTTATGGTACTTCTGTATATATATGGTTGTTTGAAATGAGAATTTAAAAAGAGAACCTTTTCAAATTACGAAAATAAAACAAAAACAAAACATTATGCGGATCACCCATTGGTTAGAACACAATAATTTAAACGTTCTTGTGTTTTTATTTAAAAACAGTCGAAATTTATTACAGGAAATTCTTTCATAAAACAGTTAGTGATAAATGGCGCATTGTTGGTGTCCCTTCAGATGTGATAAATTAAATTATAACGCCGGTATAAACAATTATAAAGAGGACCATTATTGTTAGAAAAATACAACAAATTTCGTTGTGTGATTTTCATTCTTAATATTTTGATTAATAGGAATATCATTATTGTTATTACAATTGATAGCCATTATGCTAAATATGGTTTAAAAATTGGTTAAATTAACGTTAGCTATAGAAACTTCTTTAATCAAGGGTCAGTCACAAAAATGTTCTGGTTTAAATTAGAAATTTACTATAACAATAAGTTGTTTAACAAATCGATCCCTTGCATAAATTTTATTGGATTTTTTAAAATTAGTAATCTTTAAATAAGATAATAATAATAAATGGGTTTATTTTTCGACAATATACAATATAAACATTGCCTTAGCAATTAAATAAATCGAAAATTCCCACAAGGCAAAGCCTGTGTGTGAGTGTAACAATTGAAACAACAATATTTTTATAAAACAAATACCTACAGCTTTAACATAACTTAAGTACTTCCACAATTTCATTTCTCCAGACATTTTTCGAAGGTACACGTCCTTCGTGGTCCAGATGATTAGAAATGTTTCTTTTTGTCCTGTGACCAACGAAACATATAGGGAAGAAAGAAAGATTAAACATTAATGCATGACGAAATGTCATACTTTTCATCCGGGATGATATTTTTACCGGTTTTTTGTAATTCCACACACAAAAATGTGTAGTTAACCGCAGTATTGCATGAAATGTAGCCAGTGGGCTTTGTGGAATCACGGTTAATCACAAGCCGGTTATTGGATGCGTATTATGTAACCGATGCAGTGGAGTCATGACCAGATAGGCAGGTTCCATGGTTAACTGTTTCCTTTATTTTCCGTTGTTTTTAAATATCCAAGTACCTACTTGCAGCGGTGCCCGCACTGCCTCTAAACTCGAAGAGAAAGGGCTTTTAAGTATTCAACGACAATCTATTATTGGACACCGTTGGGAATCTTTACAAAATATTTCGTTCGTATGCAAACGTTGCTAATTGTCAGGTTTGACCGGCTTAACATCGCGAACTCTGTTAGCTTAATAGAAGTAAATATCGCGAACTCTGTTAGCTTAATAGAAGTAAATATCGAGAACTCTGTTAGCTTAATAGAAGTAAATATCGCGAACTCTGTTAGCTTAATAGAAGTAAATATCGCGAACTCTGTTAGGTTAATAGAAGTAAATATCGCGAACTCAGTTAGGTTAATAGAAGTAAATATCGCGAACTCTGTTAGCTTAATAGAAATAAATATCGCGAACTCTGTTAGCTTAATAGAAGTAAACATCGCGAATTCTGTTCGTTTAATAACAGAAAATGATTGTGAAAAATTATTAATAATGAGAAGCAAAATATCGCTTCCTCTGTCAAGTCATATCGCAAAGTTTGTCACAATGTTAACAGGGAAATGTCACGATTATTACCAAGTTATCATTACGAAAAAACACATTGCGAAATATATTCCACATTTAGTAAAACGCAGGAAACTAATTGACGATGTATATTTTTTATATGAAGGAAAACATCGCAATAAGGATGTTAACAGGAAAATATTGCGATCTATGTCAAGTTATTTTCAGAGAAATTTCTATTTCGAAATATATTTCACATTGTATGTACCTACATACATACGCGAGGAAACCATTCAACGAAATATTTTAAATTTTGTTTAGTTATTTGAAGGGGAACATCGCTAACTGTAACACGATGTAAACAGGGAAATATCGCGATCTATATCAAGTTATTTTCAGAGAAATTTCTATTTCGAAATATATTTCACATTGTATGTACCTACATACATACGCGAGGAAACCATTCAACGAAATATTTTAAATTTTGTTTAGTTATTTGAAGGGGAACATCGCTAACTGTACCACGATGTAAACAGGGAAATATCGCGATCTATATCAAGTTATTTTCAGAGAAATTTCTATTTCGAAATATATTTCACATTGTATGTACCTACATACATACGCGAGGAAACCATTCAACGAAATATTTTAAATTTTGTTTAGTTATTTGAAGGGGAACATCGCTAACTGTACCACGATGTAAACAGGGAAATATCGCGATCTATATCAAGTTATTTTCAGAGAAATTTCTATTTCGAAATATATTTCACATTGTATGTACCTACATACATACGCGAGGAAACCATTCAACGAAATATTTTAAATTTTGTTTAGTTATTTGAAGGGGAACATCGCTAACTGTAACACGATGTAAACAGGGAAATATCGCGATCTATATCAAGTTATTTTCAGAGAAATTTCTATTTCGAAATATATTTCACATTGTATGTACCTACATACATACGCGAGGAAACCATTCAACGAAATATTTTAAATTTTGTTTAGTTATTTGAAGGGGAACATCGCTAACTGTAACACGATGTAAACAGGGAAATATCGCGATCTATATCAAGTTATTTTCAGAGAAATTTCTATTTCGAAATATATTTCACATTGTATGTACCTACATACATACGCGAGGAAACCATTCAACGAAATATTTTAAATTTTGTTTAGTTATTTGAAGGGGAACATCGCTAACTGTAACACGATGTTAACAGGGAAATATCGCGATCAAGTTATTAATCACATTATTTTTTTATTTATTAATTTTATTTCCCATATTAAATATTTTACAATACTAACAAACTAGGGTAGGTAACTACTTTTCTTAAAATTTGGGTTTATTATCTCACTAGGCAGATGCCTGGGACGAGATCATGTCGAGAATTCTCATGATTAGGAGTTTCGGAGACTTAAACATTATGGCGAACGTTGTTAACGTAAAATGATCACACTAATGCGTTGGGTTCCTAGGGAGCGGCCGTCATCGGACAAGACGGCGTCTTTCAAAATTATATGACAATGTTTTTCGTTACTATGGAAACCATATTGGCAATGTTCTCAACTGACATATCCACCGCCGTTTATTGTAGCGGCGTATCCGTAGGAACCCAGACCATAAGCCAGCATTCGAGATAACAGTAGAAAACGGTCGTAAGCCCGTAGTGGTTTGTTCCATGTAAAAATCAAACATCAGTAATGAATTGTTAGAGTCATTAGCAGGGTTGCCAGGTTTTTTTTTCAAAAATATACCGAACCAAAACAAAAAAGGGCATTTTCAAACTTTGCTATCCGAAAAGTAGAAAAAAAGGTCATTTGCTGTCCGGGTAGATATGAGTTCACTAGGAAAAATGAAAATCATTCCCGAAAATAAAAATACCGAACACTCCATAGTTCGGTATTTTTTTCATACCGAACATATTCTAAAATACTTACATATTCGTCGATATAATACCTTTTTTTAGAATACTGAAAACAAGTACTTCTATTTCATTATGCGTACGGGCATTTCGCTGTATAACAATCAAGACATATCTTTTTCTGTTTGCTGTATGCATTATTTTACTAAAATGATTCCGACCGTGCGTCTCATTTAAACGATTTTTACAGGGCACATTCTGTCAATCGCACCAATTATCAAACAACTGACAATCATGTCAAACGCCAATTTGAATTCAAGAATAGAAAAGTTTATATTATTAAAATCACTCGGAAGGTTGCCTACGTTGAGTTTTCTTAGTTTTTCTGATGTTCTGCGAAACTTCCTTCATTGTGTTCTTTCAAAAGAACGTTCTCTTGGCAGCCGTTTAGCGACGGTTTGATTTGCGAAAAATGTCGGATATCCTAAACTTTTGATTAGATTCAGCTGTCGAGGTTCAACGTTCAGTACTGGCCGGTTACAAGACTCCTAGAAGTAGCAGTAATTAGGTAGGTAGGTATTGCCCCACATATTATTATCCAATCGCTCAAAAAGGATTCGTTGTATGAAGCAACAGCGGTGTGCTAAGGACTAACACCACTAAATCACGGCCCATCATGCACGCACACCGTATTGTGTCACCGTCATAAATTATAATTTTTACTGTCGTCACTTTATTGTGTTCTCTCTATACATACGTGACCGTTCGGCCTCGATATGTCCAAGAGTTCCCGAAAAAATTCACAACCTATGAAATTCATAAACTTTTGGATTCGTTCCGATTTTCGCGTTGTGCGTTTTCAATAAATTGCAGCGAAGAATGACGTTTATTTTGGTAAGTAAAATCAATTAGAATAACATTGACACCAAACAAACATAGAACCTGAGTTAGAAATACAGCATTAAATTAACATTGACACCAAACAAACATAGAACCTGAGCTAGAAATAGAGCACTAGATTAACATTGACACCAAGCAAACATAGAACCTGAGCTAGAAATAGAGCACTAGATTAACATTGACACCAAGCAAAAAAAAAAACGAGCAAGAACTAGTAATCTGTTATTACATCGCCCATTAATTAGTTATTGGTGTTAATTCTTGACAATCCAATGCTCTATAACTAGTTCTGGTTATATATAATGTTCGTTTGGTGTTAATGCACCCTTATATGCTGCATTCCTAATTCATAAGAAAAATTCACTAAATTTACTTGTAAGAATTACTTCAAAATGTGGATTATTTTAATGTCAATATTGCGTTTAGGTAAAAAAAAAATAATTGAAATATTATACTGCGTTTTATTACTAGATTTACAAATACAGACCTTCTCGTATTATATCTCCTAGACTAATCATTTTAATGTTATTTTTTCCAAGAAGCGTAAGGTGACTCCATGGCGATATCATAACAGAACTATTTAATCAATAAAGTATCTACCAACGGTGTGATGTACCACCTTATGCCGTAGCAACATGCTAAAAAGCAATAATTTCTTCGTCAGCATTGTTGAATACACTAAACTTGCAAGAAGCGACAGATACTAATAATAATATCTCATCATCAACTATAATATCCTGAGTATAATATTATCATTAATGACCTTTTACCACATTCAATTTGAAAAAATATTCATTTTTTAATTACTTTTCACATACTTGCAGTCGCTTAACTTATTAGAACATCAAGATAAAATGCGACATAAAACTTCTTATTATTAGTTCGATACAAATTTATTTTAATCTGCCTAATTTAAGAACATAATATAAGCATTTGAAGAATTTAAAATACTTGGCTACCCAACAAAAGCCTAACGAGCTTTCATGAATCGAATATAATGTATGAAAAAGCATTTTTTGCCTTTACAACAGTGTTGCGGTTTCCTTTGTACGACTAAAAGCCTAAATGACTGCGAAGTGGCTGTGCATTTTACGAATGTGTTAGCAGTTAGCTAGTTAGTTCTACATATTATGTAGAAGGCGTAGGTACATTGTTTCGAATACCCACTGAAAGAAGTTCTTTTATGTATAGTAATTTTCGCGAGTCCGTGATTTTTTTCTCGTTTATTCTTATTGTCCGCCCACCTTTTGTAAGTCATTTGACTATATTTATAGAGACTACAAACGCACATTTTGTCGAAACGGTTATGTCAATTTTATGTATTATATTATATTTATTCAAATATTTCATATAAATAGAAATTACACATATTAAAAACAACTGCAGCAAGCGAGCATTAAGCCATTTAAACGACTTGTCAATATGCGTTCCATTTACAACCTTTAGATGAACCTGCGAACTTAAAGTAGGTAGATAGATTTGACAAACGGCCTAGTCTATTTTTAGGGTTTTTTAGTAAGAAATTTCGTTCCGGATTAGTGTTTCAGTGTTTTGTCTTTGTCGTGGTTATTCTAAAATTATCTCACAAAATTTCGTTTATAACAGGATAGTTTTAGTATAAATACGACGTTATCTAGGTTTTAAAACCAGAAGCCTAGACCAGCAGATATTCAGTAATAATTTATGAGTTGGTATTAATGTGCCTACCAGTTAATGTTACGAAATAAACAATAGGTGTTAATGAGTTGGATAGATAGAAGTGACAATACTGCAAAGTATGCGCATGCTTTGCTTTGGTATGCCGACGAATTGTTGCCCCGAATGCAGGGCTGCCAACAACGAGCCTATAATTAATAATGCAAGTAATTATTAATTTTAAATGACTCTTAGGCCCCTCATTCACGATCACTCCATCCGACCAAATGGAGCGATGTCACTCCAAAAAACGACCGTGAGTGAGGAAAACTAAATGGATAATGTAGAGTGATAGGGTGAGTCGGGTATCCATTAGACCAAAATTCAATCTTGTCAAGCCATTCATACAAACTTAGAAGAATAGTTAGCACCTTCAGCTTGTAGTGTTGAAAAAATTATCGAAATCTCTAGATTGAAAAAAATGAACAATTATTATTTTTCACACGTTACACCCCTAGTTTTTTGTATTGGGCACCTACCTATGCGTGATATGGGTCACGCGTCACATGGTAAACTCAGGTACGCAGCAATTATTACTCTTAATCTCAAACCGTCGCTATTAGTATCCTATTGAATAGTGATTCAGTGATAATCTCGGAGATGTTGCAACCAGGCTATTCAACGTTGAATGAATTAATAGATTTCAAGGAAGAGATAATGGTTGATACGGAATAAGATTCCTTATCCGTTTTCCTGCAATGCGGTGTTGATTGTTTAAATGCAGCTCTCCTGTTTATTGACGACGTGATGTTGAAATGAAGCGGGGATAGAACGAATGAGGGCGTACATGAATTTTGTATTGCGGTGTTTAGAATACAAATTAAAGACGGAAAATGGTTGAATGGTTGAAACTAAAAAGGGTTGATCATAACATATTGCTCTTATAATATACTTGGTCAGTTTTTTAAAGTCAAAGCTCGCATACATCACATCGTATGTTCTTAGGATCAGCTTTCTCCTGCGAATCGCGGTATACTATTTTTGATGTAAACATTGATAATGTTAGATTTTTAAGACTAGCGTCGCGGCGTAGAACAACTTAGAGTGAAGGTTCGAGTGCTGGAATCGACCATCGTTGGGGTTTGAGATTAGAACAAATAAAAGCGAACGCTAAATTTCAATTTGACCTAAATATTTTTTCATGTAGGTAGGTATTATATTTTTTAATGTTGTATAATTTTTATCATTATGTTATTTTAATTTCCAAATATATTAATATAATACATTAATGAGTACATATATAAATACAGATTGACATAATGGAATTTATCACCCCACTAGACAAAAGCCCGTGCTGAGGTGATACTAAGTATTTATACTGCGCATTAGTTTTTATTCCGAGTATTAGAGTATTTGATGTATTATGATGAGTAACTATTTACTGTAGTTTTGTGCAAGCAGACCTAACATCACTCCATTGGTTTTGTCATGAGTTTGTAAATGTATATCGTTTGGGGTACCTAAGATTTTTAAAGAAAATATCGAGTTACGGACGAACTTGGCCAGTTATAATATAAGATAAGTGCAATTTAAAGGGATTAGATCAAGCTGAATTGGCTTAATGCTGTAATTGATGCAACTTTCATAATCCTGTGAGAGATACTTTTATTAAGGGTAAAAATGTGCGAGGGAAAATATTAGCAGACGGTTTCAAGTCGTCATAGTTTTAAAAGCGGTAGTTTTTTATGAGAAAATAAAATTAATACATGGACATTTTTTTTCCATAAAGGCTACGCCATGTTCATGTTTATAAAGTCCCTGGAGATTTTGTCATGAAACCGCAGATTTCACTGTAAAATATCCTACGTAAGCTAAGCATACACGTGCTAGGGGTGTAAAAAAACACACAGAAAAAAATCAGTTTATTTTTAATGGAATCAGCGATTTTAGTTTAATGTATTCTCATACGACCGCCTCTCGATGTTGCTAGGTATGCATGTAGATGCTAGCTAGAGTGTGCAAATTTTGAAGGTGATTTTTTCAAATATATTTCGTTAAAGGGTGCTCGAAAGGATATTAAAGGATAATGGGCGAATTTACAGAGGACGAGGAAGCTTATGGTGAGAAGTAATTTGGTCGGAAAATACACTAAAGCCTAGTTTACACTACATTAGTTTTTTAGTCGAGTAGCGAATAAGTTTGTATTGTAATTGTAACTAAAAACTAAAATAATTAAGTCGAGTATATTAGCAGTTTAGTCAATTGATCAAATTTGTTCTATTTTATTAGACGAGTTGCCCCCCCTTCCCCCACCAAGTGCGCTGGCTCACTTTAAACTACATAAATGTCTACGAACCATTAGTACTACCTACTATATTTTAACATATTTTTTTACTATGAAGATTCACTTTGCATTAAATATTATATCGATAAATGAACATTGAACACAACACAATGATTTTCACAATTAAATGTACTTGTACAGAGGGCGAGTTTGTCGACACAGCGATTTCTTCTCACACCTACCAAGCCCTACATTGCGTTACAATCTGTTTATTTTAGAAACCCTCCTTGCTAATGAACCAAATAGAATATTTTTTTTTTTTTGTTTTTGTTGAGGCCTTCCACCCGATATCGAGTGATTTTGGAGCCGGTGTGAACGATTTTTGGTCAGTAGCGGTAATCCCATCAGGTTCTCAAAGACGTGAAAGACCCTCTCATACCGTGTTCAGTTCCTTCGAGGCAGTCCTGAGTGAGTTGGACATGAGCTCTTGTTGCCTCCCTATGCCCATGAGTGGGATTCAAAGGGAGTTTTGATTTGATTTGAGCGAGTAATCAAGCTACTAAATTATTCACTTGTCAACCTAGTGTGAACTAGACTTAAGCGTGTACACAAAATTATCTCGTCGATTCAAGGTGTCAGTGCCAGTCAAGCGAGTTAGGTTGTTGGTTCTGGTGTTAATGGGTGTTAATTAAGTAGTTGTGTACTCCCTTTAATACAAAACTCATCACTATAGTTGTACAAAATGAAAAGGTTATAAACTATTTTAACATACTCGGCACATAAACGTGGAGTTTTATTAAAATTACTTGTTGTTGAATCCTTATTAATTATTTAGAAACTTATACTGGCGCACTGATTTGAACACTTTTCATAACACTCTGAATGCCGCTCAGCCCAACTGAATGCGTCTTTCGGTTTCCTTTAGCTGGCCTTTGGAAGACCAAAATGATACCTAGGTTACATACATAATCGTCAGTGTCTTCTATATTAATATTACTAGCTTATACCCGTCTTGCTTTACGTTTTTGATTCCGAATGTCAGGCTTGATCGGTAGGAAACTAAACAGGTTCTATCTAGTCTAGCTTCCCATTGCTTTGCAGACCTCTATAACACAGAAAAAGAGGAATGAAACATTCACAATTCATAAAAAGAGAGAAGAATGACACTTTTAATGTTTATTAAAATTTTGTATGAAGATCCTAAAAAATAGAGTTTTTTTTAAATAGCTCTAAATATAGTAAAGTTAATGCAGCAAATTGTATTAAAGAACCTTCTCCGGCATTTTGAAAGGCTCTGTGCAGATTCATATCTGACGTAGCATTTGTATTTTGAGCGTGATGCTATGACATACGGTAAAAAGCAAATAAAAAAACATTTCTGAATTATTATGCAGATAGAGAAGGAGGAGCTGATGCGAGCTTTATTTAATTTCCCAATTTACCACGCAACTTTCTTATTTTTTTCTTTCATAAGAACCTTCTACTGATAAAAGCCAACATGACAAAAAAAGAATTAGTGAAATCGATTCAGCCGTTTAGGCGTGATGCGATGACATACGGTAAAAAGCAAATAAAAAAACATTTCTGAATTATTATGTAGATTTACCACGCAACTTTCTTAATTTTTTTCTACTGATAAAAGCCAACACGACAAAAAAAGAATTAGTGAAATCGGTTCAGCCGTTTAGGCGTGATGCTCTGACATACAGTAAAAAGCAAATATACAAACATTTCTGAATTATTATATAGAAATTATTATAATAGATTAATGGACATTGCTTGGTTGCTTGGTAATTTTGCCTTTTAGTTTGTGATAAGTTACTTTTTCTAATATGTTCTAATTCTAATTCTAATTTCTAATAATTTCTAATATTTCTAATTGTATCTTGATAAAAAAATAGGTAACTTTAGTATATTATTATGGTTTTTTTGTTGGTAATGTTTTAGTAACTTCACAGCCCGAATCTCTCATTGAATAACAGTTATGAGAAAAATAGCAAAGTTTTATGAAATTTTATTCCTATAAAATATGCATGGTCTACTTTACTCCATCTGTGACCTATCTATCCCATCCTTTTCTGGTTTCCAGACAGTAATGATTAATTCTTTTTGTTCTACTTTTGTACCACTAATACTGACTTATATTTCAGCTGATTCAAATGTAAAATGCATAAAGTTACTCTATACATATCTTTTACATATCATTATATTTTTACGATCACAGTTGCGGAAATTTTAATATTGACTTTGTAATATTTTATATTACGAACTCCGATTGCTTTCTTCTAAAGAAATTTTTTATGAATATTTTAGTTCATCGCTTTCTGTCTTGTCGCAGTGGAGATTGCTGAGTTGGCAGTGGTTAGAAAGTTCATAATTCTAATTGTCTGCACATATCTGAAATTATTATAGCATCGAGATTTATGGACGGATGCATTATATAGAGCTATATGTTCTTCATTATGCAATCATGATCGAAAGAAATATTTTACATTACGATTTGTAATTTGTATTTTATTTTCACCTATTTATTTTTGAGCTGTTGTCCAGGCATATACAAAATGTGATCCATATTTTCCATTATTCACATTTTATCTCCTACTCACTGATTACTTCAAATCGTTAAAATAGCAGTTTTGAATTTACTAGTGGTCGACCAGTGCTCAAAATTCGACCATAACATATTTAAATTATAAATTTTAACATTATTATTAAGGTTCCATTTTCAATGACTGAGCGATTGCTATTTCAAAATTTCCTTTAAAAAACAATGACATGGATAGGTCAAATTTGAAATCTTGATATGTACAAAGTTTTTTTTTATTATTATTAAAGACAAATAATATTAATCTATTCTCAATTAGACCACAGATAAACAAAAGAATATTATTATTATTAGTTTTGGGCAAGCAGCCTAGGCTGATGGGCCCAAATCAATGTCTGTGCCGTCTGTCGCTTTGAGAAATTCGTCCAATCTGTTCTTGAAGGCATTCACATAAATGTAAATGAGATAAGCGATAAAATTAATAACATAAGCGATAAAATTATTTTTTTCATTCTGGGTTAGGCTGAAGTTCGACGGGCCGATCAGTTAGTAAACTATAAGGGTGCGAAATTTCATACTCCTCCGTACATTTGAAAAAGTGTAAAACCAAATTATTCTTCTAAATGCTTAGGCTATCCGCGACAAAAATATACGATTTCGATTCGTGGAAACTGTTTCATTTTAATCACTAAGCAACGTCACAATGCAACACCTGTATCAATATAAGACAAATAACATATGTTTTTTATAAACAATAATTATTTAATATTTAGTGACGTATCTGATAAGAGTGCGTCCGGCGGTCACAATTTGTTAAATCGGCTCGTTAATAATTAATCAATGCTAGTATCCATCTGAGGAAGAGTTAACTTAATATTTTGGTGGGGACAAATTTTAAGCACATTTAAAATTCGAACAGTATTACTTAGTCAGTCTTCAGTTGTTGATAATATTATATTCGTTTAGAAATATAAAGTATCTAGGAAATAGCAGTTTTGGATAATCTATATATTAATACGTGAAGCAAAAACTTTGTAATCATTTTTACGAAAATTGCGCGGACGAAAGAGTATAAAATTTGGCTCACTTTAGTTTATATAGAGAAGGAGTGGCGAATGCTAATGTTTTTTTTTTAAATTATGTATAAAAAACATTACATACACTACTATAATGTTATGAATTACATACTCACACACACTTCGATGTATTTGACATTGACATAGACGCATATATTATTTTGTTTATCTGTGGTCAAATTGAGAATAGATTAATATTGTTTGTCTTTAATAATAACGGAAAAAACTTAGTAATAGAAAAAACTTATCAACATTTAAAATTTGACGTATCCGTGTCATTGTTTTTGAAAGAAAATTGTGAAATAGCGCTCGCTCTATCTTTGACAATGGAACCTTAATAATGTTCAAACTTTTAATCTAAATTAGTTATGGTCGAATTTCGAGCACTGTACCACTAGTATAAGTTTTCGATGATCGAATACCTATCGAAACGATCATCGAAAGAATTTCGAAAAATTTCCATACAAAAATGAACGAACGATTCGATCGTTTGATTTTAAAACACTATTTGCACGCTAATAAGCGCTTATTAGCGTGCAATAAGCTTTCGATGAAACTCGTACTAGCCACACTGGTCTTCCACTAGTTTTAAACAAATTGTTCAATTCAGTTATCAACAGCAAATCTGATTATGTTAAAATGTTTATGCCATAGAAGATTTTTAACTTAAAAACAATAACAAACGCACTTCATTCCTCTTTTACTTAAATTCCTACGTAATTTTAATGACAACAGGTTTTCCTATGACGACCATAATATCATGGTAGATGTAAACATCAAAACAAATAAGCCTACTTTAAGATTCTAGATAATAATTCGATTCATGGGTAGGTAAATATTATTATTATCAAAATATAGGTTGTTGTTGATGATAAACAACAATGAAAAATGCGTAGTATGAATTCACGTATCGCATGAAATCTGTGTGAATTAATCAACTAACGCCTAAATACATTACTTGAGATAGATAAATCTCTAATATAAATGAAAGTCGGGTTAGTGCGAACACTTATATGTTGAGATCTAGAGATATAAAATATAATATTAAAGTTAGTATGGAACCGATTTCCTGCGACGCCATAACAAAAAAATAGTGATGGTAGTTCCCTCTCATTCTTGCAAACGTAATTGCAGCTCTTACAGTAGCCCATCCCACTTACTCAAATTTTCATACAAATACATTGTGTTATACCTACATGAAACATATTGAAGTGGTTGGTATCCTAGTGGCTTATTAGCCACCGAGTTTAGTTCTGAAGATCATCGGTTCGATCCCCGTTGCCGATCATCTACCTCTATCACCACATAAGCCTTTGTGATCTTTTGTTTACTTAAATAAAAAAAACACGAGTCTGTAAATTGAACAACTCAAATATTAAGAATCATTTAATAATTCATTGTATTGATAAATAAATTGGCACTGTTTAGCGTGAGAGTAAAATCTATGAGCAAAACAGTTTGTTTATAGATCTTTAGTATGCGCAAAACCATTGGTCTATTGGTTCGCTGAGCATAGTTTTAGCACTTTTCTTTGAAGTATGAAACCGTTTGAGAAAATGCTGATCAGCTGTAATCTTAACCATCAAGCCAATGCAAATATAGGGGGAACATTGTTCACAAAACGACGCTATACAAATCATCAAAAAAAAACTTCTCAATGAAAAATAAAGGCGGCGGAACTTATTACATGTGGCAATTTTTTCAAGTCAACCGATTCGGTCCAATCTCAGACACGCCAACCCCGGGTAGAAATTTCAAGTGAAGTGAAAAAACACTAATCCGACCGGGAATACAACTCGGGCCCTCTTGTTCGAAGTCCACGCCTACATTTCGATAGTATAAATAATAGTATTAAGTACTTAAAAAAATCTGGCACAAATCGTCCCTCAAGGGATGGGATGCCATAAACATAATAATAATACTTAAAAAAATAAATTGGCATATTAAGTATTTAGAAATTCCTTAGAATAAAGTTTTATTTAGCAATGAAAATTTCATTGACTTGCGAATGGAGTCGTTGAACATAAAAAAACACTTGCATCGAAGAAATCACAATCATAAAGATCGTCACCGTATAAAATGTTCATAATATTTCCATGTGTATATTAATTTGTTTATAATATTAATATCAATCAATGAAAAACAAATCAATAAGGTTATAAACCTTAGACGTCTACTGCAGGTGTTTTATTTGTGTGGTTTGGGTTCGTATCAGTGTGGTTCATGACCAGTAATGCAGCAACCGTTTTATGTTCAATCGTCGCGAGCTTCAATTTACATACACATACCTTCCCATTCCTAGTACAGTACTACGTCCATTAATACAGATGTCTTCTTCTTCGAATCCAATTAGTACACTCAATACGAATATTATTATTATGATCTTATTCGCACGCTCCATTTTCAACTAGGTACTAAACCAATGGCACGCTTGTTAAAATGTCATATTTACGAAGAGAGTAGTCATAGCGATTTGGTTCAGTTTGTATTCTAAGCAACTACTGTTGTACCTCTTATAACGCGCTTATTTTTTTTAATGAATCCTGTCTCATTCAAAGTGATCATAAACACACTTTTGACATCTTCCACACTAACTAAAGGGTTGTCATGAATGTGGAAATGGTCGGTACCGGGATTCAAACCCACAGTACTCTGTACGTACGAAAACCGTCGACTGATACCGCTGGTCTACCAACCACCAATCAGTTTCAGAGCTTTGTTCATTATGTGCAACATTCGTATGCGAAATACTAATTATTGTCCCGATAAGTATACCTACAATTATGCAAATTGATAAGATGCGTTGAAATGCGATGAAAGATTTTTAACGTCTTTGTTTGTAGAAAATTATCAATCTTTGATGTGGAACGACTGTACATGTGAGCCAGGGGCCTAAAACATCAGATCTAACAAAAAGGCTGCCTCTGTCAACAACTATCAACATTTTTTTGGCATATTCACGCTGAAGTATAGAAAGTTGCGCAATGCTGTGGAAAGTACCAAGTCCATAACATATGAATTTTACAGCTGATGATCTTGCTGAACCATCAGCGTGACAGCCATTTTTAAAACCTAGCTTGTACCCCATCCACTTACTCTCATACGTCGTTCGCTTTTTTAGTGTTCTTTTCTACTGTTTCTTTATACTTATCTGTTGTAGTTTTCTATTTCTTCTTGATCGTCAGAGCAATTTCGAAACACTCTATTTTGCTCGCTATACGAACTGATAGTTACGAGAGGTACCACTGTACTCAGTTAGAAGACCACAAAGACATCATCTGTAATCGCTGGCTGCGGCTCAGACTGAATGCGCTGCGGTAACAAAACTCTGCTGATCAAGCGGCTTACATTTCAAACTCATGTAGCCGAGAGCTAACAAGAACAAGGAAACGGCTTTGACCTTTATTTTATGTTGCCTCAGTCATGATTTACTTTTATAGTTGGGCGTCTCGGTCCTAGCACCGAGACTTTATTTTGTGAACTCGACAAGAAATTTATGCCCGGGTTATGAAGAACCGTACTTAAAAAGACACAAACATAAATTGCGTGTAATTTATATAAGAGACGAAGCATAAAAGTCGAGTAGACCCTGTCTGTGAGCAAGCAGCCGGTATCTGTTGTGCGTGTAAACAGATTTATGATTGATATTAAAGTACGCACCGCTTTTTATTCACACAAAAATGGGTTATGTAAGAGAAAAATATCAAATAAAATGTATCCGATTATCAAATATCAATCAGGTAAAAACTTCACTGCCGGTTTATTTTCTATTATTTTCAGAGAAGAAAAAAGTATATTTGTCGCTATCACCTCTCATATCGATAATAATATTATATTGCACAGTGTGAATAAATAAGTAGTATCAAATAAACGTGTGCCTTATGAAATTTGTACGACTCTTGGGAGTACGGCTATCCATCTTCTTTATTTAGACTTTGAAACTGTCGGAAATAACTTGAAAATTCAATTGGGGATAATGTTTCCGCAAACCACGTTTTACTTGAAAAACTGTTCGCAACATTTTATGTACCTACATAATGAAAAGTTTCTTTACATTTTTGAGGTGTTTATTTGAGTACAATCTTTTAATTTGAAATTTTGATAAACTGGAAGGAACCAGCATATTATGCGATTAGATAGTGAGGATTGTATGTATAAAACCTGGGAACGACCCATAGTCATCTACGGAATAGAAGACAGAACAGACTCTGCGAGAACATGGTCCCGACTGAGAAATTCCAGCATAAAGACACTGAAAAGAACCAAGTGACAATAATCTTGGATGACAGAACTCTGAAAAGACAATCTTGCAAAAAACCTCCAAAGCGATGGAGAGAGAGTTGGCAGTCGGCCTCCCAAAAGGCTGAAACGACGGTACAAACACAGAAAGAGGAAGAAGAAATGGATGAGTTCGTAGAGATTAAGAATAAATATAAATTTGCAGCTTTATAGAAACAACTTTGTTTGAGTTACACCACTGAAAGCAAATAGAATTTGTAAGCACCGCTTAGAATGTGGTTTAAGATTGTTTGCATGTTTCTACTTGACCTGCAGTTTTCGAGTGCTGTACCACAATACGTCAGATGGTTTTCGAGTATGGAAAATATCAAAGGAGGCACGACTGAGGGTTGGGAGTGAGAGCAACATTATCCGGAGTTTATTGGCGCGCAGCCAGAAGTATTCCTGGACAATTGTGTATTTACTCCCGACTTCCCTCCCTGTGGTTTGCATATAATACACGATTACAATAATTATTATTTCTTTTGAAGAAGGGGTATCGCGCTCAGGAACCTCCCGAGCCTTACAAAGTACAATGATGAAACAACAATAGCCTGGTTTGAAACAATGAAAGAAGTCAGAACAGTGTAATAAATTACACAGCTGATAAATCCTTCACTCCTTGGAAGTTTTGCTCTTATTCACAAAGGCAGTATTCAAGAATTTTTATGTCAAATTATTACGAAAGTTATCTAAAAAGTGATTTTGAAGGTTAACCTCTAATTTTTTTGTTCATTTATCGTAAAACCATACAAAAATTGACACGCATTTTTGTATAAACCCATTACTCTTTAGTAAAACATAGATAACATTGCCATTGATGACTTTTGCCATATCCCTATTTATTTACACGTGTTTAGGTAGGTATACCTTTTTCATTGCCAGGAAAAACATAGGTATCTACCTATATTTAAAAATTTTAAAACAATGGTAGAATGTCAATAAACTCACAATATTCGAAATTTGAAATTAAAATAAATGACTGCTCACATACATATTTTTTTTCTATACAGTCATTTCAAATGCCGGGTTTCGCTATGATTGGGTAAGAACTGCTTGATTTTTTTAAAGTGAATCTGGGCTCACCCAAAGTGAACACAAATATCAAGCAAAGCTTGTGTTGTGAAAGTGGAAATGGTTGGCACCGGAATTCGAACCCACGACCTCCAATACGCTGTACGTACGAAAGTCGTCGACTGATACCACTGGTCTATCAACGACCTCTATTACAGTAGACCTTTCTAACTTTGAAAGAAGTGCTTGCTTAGAAAGGGATCGTACATAATATAGTAGGTATAATAATGCAAAATACCTATTTGGCTATGAATTTTCTAATAGTTACTTACCTACCTAAACATTGTTATGATGGTTTCTGTATTAAAAAAAATTAAAAGCGCAATGAATAAAGAAAAAGTCGTTTTATCTCCGAACCACTTTGCAACCTTTTAGATTTATTGTTTAGGTTCATCCTTTCTGAATAAAGCGCCATCTTTAATTTATTACTGATCATTTGTGCGGTTGGAAAGGGACAGCTGGGTGGAGGGAGCGAGATAGTCTTCAAATCTCAGTTACACGGGAAATATCTATTTTCGCTTCTACTTTTGTAAGAAATCGAATTTTTCTTTTAAATTGCGGTGATATTTCGATGTCTTTTAATTCCGGATTACTCGATACTGCGAAGCAATTATTTCTTCAGAAACATTCAAAGTGGGTGGTGAGTCGCTCACTTGTCAAATAATATTTTTCTTAGAATTATTATTTACGCGATTTTTTCAAATATACCTACTATACTAATAAAATTGACGACGCAGTTTTAAAATATGTAAACATTCATGTTAGAAATGAAAAAAAAAAACTTGTAAAGTTTGTGTATATACGACTATGCAGTGAATGTTCATTTTGATGATTTAAAAGAAACTAGTGGTCGGCCAGTTCTCGAAATTCGACCATAACTAATTTAGATTTTAAGTTTGAACATTGTTAGGATTCCTTTTTCAAAGACTGAGCGAGCACTATTTAACAATTTTATTTAAAAAATAATGACATGGATACGTCAAATTTGAAATGTAAACATGTTCAAAGTTATTAATACAAAAATATTATTCTTTTCTCAATTTGACCACAGATAAATAAAAGATCTGTGTCAAATAATGTCAAATACATCGAAGTGTGTGTGAGTATGAAATACATAACATTACAGTAGTATGTATACGTAGTGTTTTGTTTATTTATTTAATCTTTTTAGAATAGATGCATACCTAATTTTAAAAAAAATATTAGCATTCGCCACCCCTTCTCTATATAAACTATAGGTAAGTATGCGAAGTTTCATACTCCTCCGTCCGCGCAATTTTCGTAAAAATAGTCACAAAGTTATTCCTTCACGTATAAGGGGCATCCAGAATTATTATTAAAATTACACTAATTTAAATGATTTTGTATAGGTACAGCTTATGTTTTTAAAATGTCTCAAAAACTCGCAAGCTGTTTTTTTCTGAAAAGTAATAAAATAACTAAGTAGGTTTATAAATATGGATGAGTTGTATTAAAACAAAAACAAAATCAACATAAAATTTTTTCTTTCAAATGGTCTATGGCCGATGGGATATCCTCAAAAATTGAAATTATAATTATATCAGTAAAAAGAATTAATGTTTTGGCACTAGCTTCTTTTGCCTCGGTTCAGCGGTATGCTGGTAAAAATGATATGCGGGAGATGTCTCTTATTGGAGCAGTGGCAATTATATGTTTTTGTTTCATGATTTGTTTTGTATGTGTTGTTCAGAGTTCTATCGGTTTATCTAATAAATGAATTAACATTACGTCACTATTAGCAAATCCGTAAAATGGTGAAATTTCGCAATATATATATACTATCCAATGATGTAAACTAGGTGAATACATTATGTCGTTTTAATAAAAAAAAAATTATAAACAGTCTGAAACACTGGATAGATGAATGTATGAATGATCAAGAATTCAGTGATTTAACCATGCTGATTCTGTCTTTAGGATAGAAGAAAAAAAAATAGGAAGAGATATATTATGTTATCGGAAGAAAGGTTCGAAGATTTGCGTGGAAAAGATCTTAGGTTCTTCGGCATGGAAATAGATGACTGTTGATTTAAATTTTTTTAATAACTGATTTCACAACATTGATCAATTATTATTACCGCCTAAACGCTGGAGGGACAGTTGGCACTCAGCTTCCCAAGATTACAACATAGCAGGAACAACAGGCCAGCAGGCCTAATCAAAGAGGAAGAAGAAGAAGAAGATTAATATTGAGGCTGTTACGTTTTATTTTAATGCTTTATAAAATACAAATTAAACATACACCCGTTCATTTTTATATATATGAGATGTTTTAAATTTAACTTAAACACGAGGTATAATCATGAGGAATTTTATTTGTTCTGGTTCATTGCCTATCTAAGATGGTATGTGCGTGATAATACGACGTAACAGAGCAAAATCAATATTGATTGCATTTATGGCGCGTTTATTTAGTATGATCTAATAATTTAAAAAATGATTGAATATTTAACTAATGTAACAATTAAAATCCATTACGATACGAGGCGTTTATTGCCTTAACCTCGGAGGTAATGGCTCGATAAAGTGACTTAATGGGTTCATTGTGAGACTCTGAATTAGCTCGTCCATTGAGGAAAAATGAAAATAAACACAATAATAAAATACCTTTATTTTTTTTAAAATTAAGTAATTGAAATACGTAGGTGTATTAAGATTATATAAACGTAAACAAATATGCAATTGTTTACAAGAAAATATATAAAAACCTATCATTAAATTATACACATTGGATTAACGAATGTTAACGCGCTTAGTATGAGTCAAAAAATTATTAGACCCCACATTATGATGGGAATCTTTTACAAATCCTTATGCAATATCAAATGATCCCACAGTAGGTACTTGATTGTTAATTGTAGGAACAGAAATAATTTCCACATATGGCACTTGAATCCTCTTCTTCTTCTACCTAGCATCCTCCCAAGTTATCACCTCTGTTGGCTGTTGGGGTCGGTTCTTCTCGTCCGGAGTTTGTGTAATCTTCGGTTCCGGATTTGGTATTCTGTAATGCTATTACCCTGCTGAACCTTATTGCATTCTTCTTCTTTTTGAAGTGCGCAGCCAGGTCCCCTCAACGTTGGTTATAACTTGGGCAAAGGCCTCCCTGTCACTAACTGCATGAATCAGTTTTCCGACGGTTTGGATTACAGTCCACACTCTTATATTATATCAAAGCCAAGAGACCTATTTTCTATGCATTAGGTCTCTCTCTATTGTATTGATGGCGAGGTAAAGTCTCTAGATCTAGTCTTCTAGATCTAGAGAATTTACTTCTTATCGTCTTTTTTATGTTCCGATACCATATTAATATTTTGGTGTTCTTACTTTATACCTATGTCACTCTCATGTGTAATGTTTTAATGACATTTTGGAGTGCTTCTTTTGTAGACTACGTAATAATTCGCATTTATGATGTTTCAAGTTGCCTTATTGAATTTCCTTTTCAGAAAACGATTTTTAAACTATATTTATATCGCTACTTACATTCAAACAATTGACATCTTAATAAAATTAACCAACTCGTGAACATGCATTTCTTGATGGATATATTTGAAAATAATGTTCAAATAAAACAATGTTTAACTTATCCACAAATTTTTATTTTTACGAAACTAGTCGGGAAAATAAAAATTTGTGGATAAGTTAAACATTGTTTTATTTGAACATTAATTGACATCTTGTACATACTGTAAGCTCGATCATGGTTTATAAGTGTAATATTTTACAATATATACTTTTTTTTTCAGACATATAGGTATATGAGATTTTTTCAGACTAATTTACATCATAAATTGCAATACGCGTGTCTTGTATAGTAGCCGGTGGATTCGTTGTCGATTTGCATACATATTTGGAATAATTTATTTCATTATGTTGAACCAAATGACACATCGCATACAGTTAGTGCCGATGTGACATTTTGAACACCGTTTATCGCACATTGCTTGTCAACACTTCGTAGTGTCTGCAATTAAAAACTTCTCGGAAAATTAAACACGGGTATTGTATTTTACGTATGTGATATCAATTGGTGGTTTGATTTTTGCGTGTAAGATGCTTGCTTTTTATATATTTCTATCGAATCGCTGTTTTTATGTCAGCCTTTTGGGATTTTGAATGAATCAATCCTTTGTCTTTTTCGAGGCCCCGAACTCCAGTTTTCTTAGGGGTAACAAAAGATGCTGAACTCAAATGATTTGGCTTATCTCAGTCTTGTCACAAATATTAAATTTAATAAGTTGAAATGGTTTGGACATGTTTAAACAATGGATGCAACCAGGATGACAAAAAACTTATAAGGCTGAAATCAAAGAATTAAGAAGGCATGGTCGATTGAGATGACGTGGATCGAACACATCGATTTCGTCCTTAAGGAAGGCCAGGCCAGAAGCAAGAGAAATATGAAGTTGTATGAAGGAGTGACCTTGGAGTGGAGGTCCGTTCTTTCTGCCTATACTCCGTAGGGTGAAAACAGGTAGAAATCCGATGACGATCGCGCCGACCGGCGCAAAGAATTTTGTTTATGGTTTCAATGCATTTAAATGAGCATGCCGGAAAGCGGGTTCCTGCTTTTGTTGTGCTTATCCTTATTCAAATGCATAAAAAAATTCTTTGCGCAGGTCGGCGCGGGTTGGAATCAGCGTTCTACGTGTTTCCACCCTTACGGGACACGGCGTGTTTGGTACAAAAAAAACTTATATGAAATATTTTATTTATTTTCCAAAGATTTATTGTGTTTTAATGTGCCTATTCGTATATGCATGCTAGTCTCAACACAGGTTCACACCTAGTGAGGCGGCAAATTTTTCTTTTTTATTTGTATCTGGTGTGTATTATTGTTTTGAACTGTATAGTATGTATGAATTTGATGTGACAATGATTAAAATAAAAATAAATGTATATACATACTTAAATGTATATACTTAACTGGTGTATGTTTCGTAATGTTTATGTACTGTCTTATTTTTATATCAATTTCACTGTCTGTATAATAATGTTAAAAATAAATAAAATTAAATAAGTACCTAATGGTATATTTTGTTTTGTTTCAGGTGAGTACCAAAATTACATCCATATTTTCCCAGGTACGGAAGGCGGCCACAGGTAAGTTTGATTTGAATTAATTTTGACTTGTTCCCTATCCCGATTCAACAAGTTGACGACACGCATTCCGTGATTGTTGATTGATTATCATTTCGTGCCACCTGAACGTTACAAGTCCCCTTGTGTTATGTTTGATCGATACTGTGATTTCGAGAATTTCGGTGAATCGGAAGTATTACATTGAACTTCGTAACCTTTGTCCTATCATAGCTGTAAATACATTTATGTAATTATCATATATTATAATCGTTGGTTAAGATCATCCGTAGCATGATATTTTCTCTCGGTATAGGATGTTGAAACACTCTTATCCCACGCGCAATATTTTTCATGCATATGACTAAGCCAATCCAGTTGCGCGAATTATGTTTCATACTCGTACATAAAAAGCCAATCCAGTAACGCGAAATATGTTTTGTAGGTAGGTACTTATTCGTCTTTAAGTCGATATTAGTTGCTATGAAAATAATAACAGGTGTCCGCGGGCAATATCACATCGAAGAAATATGCGATACTCGATCAGCGGTTCCTACATACAACTGTTTTGGGAAGAAATAATATCAAATTGTCAACTGTCCCCAGCATGGTAAAGTAAAATTGGGACGCTTTTAAGATTCAGATAGGTATATTTAACTGATTCATAAGACGTTAAAAAAATTAACGATCTTTTTCTATGCCTTTCGTTCGACGTGTATGCTGCTAGTTTTTAATATGCACACAATTTGTCACAGTACTTACAGATTTTCTTAACTCTCACTCCTTTTATATGTAAAAACACGCGCTAATTAAATTTCATATTCACCTCAGTGGGCAATAATTGGCTAGAATAATAACACGTTGATATCAATTTTGTTTTGACAAAAGAATTATCCGTTAAAGATCCGATCCTATACATTTTACGCATTCTTTCTGAACACGCGTCTTGGTCGGCAACGCTGAATCGGAGATTTTTAGACAATACTCAACATCAATGTATTTTTGCGTATAATCATGCACAGTATTGCAAA
Source organism: Mystacides longicornis (assembly GCA_963576905.1). NCBI lineage: Eukaryota > Metazoa > Arthropoda > Insecta > Trichoptera > Leptoceridae > Mystacides > Mystacides longicornis. The sequence continues at coordinate 16,027,476 of OY756433.1, read as the reverse complement.
TACCTAACTACACATTATACAACTGAACTCATAAACTATTCTCCAATAAACTAATTTAATTTCCGATGGAAAGCCCTTTGTTATATAATCATATTAATATTATAAGCAGTACAAATAGAAGAAAACCCTTGGATTGTGTCTAGATTAAAGGAGCGACCAAAGAACTGTTTTGGACAAAGGGAATAAATACTTTAATATCAATTATTAGAATACAAGCTTAGGTTAACCCATGTTCATAGATGATAAAATATGAATAAAAAGTAGTTTTTCATATAATTATTTGAAATCTATAGAAAAGAGTATTTATGTACAAATAATTATCAACTGCTCTAAAGAAGATACCAAAATTGAGGAATAAATAAATATTTTGTTGCTCCTTGACGGGATGCAAGCCACCAATATGATAAGCACGGTCGATAAGATGAAGTCACTTTTATTGACCTAAGTTATGACATGTTAGATGTTATTAGTACACACCAACACAGTGGTTTGTGGTGGTTTTAAATCCATGTTCGCACAATATCAAAAAGAGCCTAAATGCGTCGGAATTCGGCAGGCACGCAGATCTCTGCACTGCGCTCGGCCATAATCGAGCAGAGGTCATTTCAGAGGGATGCCAGCCTGCCTGCCTGAACCCTTCCCCTATGAGGCTTTATTTGGTTGCTTTATCTGACCGGTTTATTTTGAGGGCTCAAACATAGTACCTACCGATCTGATTTTGCGATTTTATACGACTTAAGGTGCATTTATACTAAACGAGCGGAGACCCAGAACTTGAAAATAGAATATATTTTCCTAATCGTTGATATGGTCACCAAGGAAATAACAACCAGAAAGAACTGTCATCGTCTACTAATAAGTTGTTGTTTCCATGGTGTCCAGTATCAACGATTTGGAAAATATTCTCTATTTTCAAGCTCTTGGTCTTTGTTCGTTTTGTATAAATGCACCTTTACAGGTTGCTCGAAAATCTAGCAAAATAGTAGCATCATTATCGTCGTTTGTCCTCATTACTGAGGGTCGTGACCTGGAACTCTCTCTGCCGCAACAACATCGTGTATAAGTGTCCTCCGTCTCTCCCGACACATCGCCATCCGCACTGCTCCAACAAACTGTTGTACCTGTAGCTGCCCTAATTCGGTCTGTCCATCTCGTGGGTGCTCTTCCTCTGCCTCTCGAACCTTCGACTCCACCAAGGACCACCAATTTTTCCAGGCTCTGTTCACCTCTTCTGGCAATGTGACCGAAGAACCGGAGAACCTGCTTCAAGCACAAGGATGAAAGTCTGTCTGTTATATATATAGCAAAATAGTAGAGGTGTTTAAAATAACGTTTTTATCTTAATCATATTAGGAAAACATCATCAGTTTACGTTGCTGGTTTCCAACGCATTCATTTTTCATCATTAATCGTACAATAATAACGAAATAAATAAACATTATGATAATTATTCACACTTGTGTTGTAAAAAAGCAAAGTAACAACGCTACGCCCGCGTATATACTAATTAAACATCAAACAACAAAGGTGGTAAAATTTAAATTTATTGCCTTTATTTCAGTTGAGAAAAATAACAGGAGAGAATGGATCGAAAAGTTTATTTAGATAAATGGTAATTTTGTGTTCTCGTTATACGAACAATAATTTTGTTGTTTTCATTCCTCCTTCGGTCCCACGAGACTTTTGTCAAAAAACAATATTTATAGTTTTGAAAATATTTGTGATTTAAATTATTTATTTCAATAAGTATTCGGTATTATCCGATTCTTTTTCTGAGATTACTTTCGTTGTAAATCATTTTCTATCCATCTCACTCGCACTTACGATCTTCATGGACAGGCGTAGTAATAATAATTACTACGCCTTTCCATTAGGATCGAGTGAGAGAGATAGAAAATGATTTATAACTGAAGTTATCTCAGAAAAAGAATCGTAATAGTCAAGAAAGTTATCAGTACCTACCCCGATTCCAAATTTTACTCACTAACGTAAGTGAGAAACTCGAGAATAATAATCGTGTATTAGCTACGGAGCTTTGAAGTATTCTGTAGGAGTATTTCCATACAATTTTTTGTTACTTCACGACGCGTAAATATCACGGACACTTAGAATAGGGGTACAGGCATACCACCCAAGAGGTGTCCGCAGAGGGGTTGTATTGGGTGGTATTGACTGCAGCACAAAAGGGAACTGTTCTTTTGAATAGGAGACCGATAAGGCCTTTCCAAAGAAGAACATTAAACGAAACTAGGGCTAAATAATAATTTCTTTGACTTGTCATAGAGTGGACACAATAGAATTTCAGTGATACCACAACAAAGCCAATAATATATTGATAATAATTATTGTGTGCTCAGTACAAAACTTTGTCTGCGAATATTATTAATTTATCGCAGAACTTAATAACAATCCTCTCTTAGGTTGCATAGTAACAACGTTGAAGGTTAAAGTTTGATAGTTATTTGAGTAAGGTGGCTAAACTTGGCTTATTAATTGAGTCCCACTTTGAAACTTGCAAAGTTGCGGTTTAGGAGATAATTTGAACACCTCACAGGGTTATATTGAAATATAACGATACATCGATTTACACTCCTATTCAAATAATATACTCTTATAATATAGTTGTACACTGTGCCACAGCTTTCGCACTAAAAATAATAAAATTAACTTGTACGGGAATGATTCGTTGAAAATATGTGACAAAAAGAGACCAGTACGATCTAACATTCATAAATCCATTAGTATATAATATACAAGTTGTTAGCAATCAAATTCTTCTGAATGTAAACGAAGCTGTAAGAGATTTCGTAATGTGATTTCAGTTACTGAGGAAGGATATTTCGGTCGGCACTACATTCCCGAGAGTTAATTTCACCTTTCATAAATAATTCGCTATTAGATTCAAAATGTCAATCCTTCGGTTAGTTAGAAGATCGGCCACACGTGGCGTTGTTGTTTCGTTCGGCTGATTAAATTAGAACGTGCGATAAATATTTGAACAGATGGGCTTGAAGTTCTCGTGGATCACCTCGGGAATTTTTTATTATCTAATCCTAACTAGAGAGTTATTTTCTTACTAATTAATCTTTTACGATCCTACATCAACATTCAAGCAGGAACGAATATTTATTTTTATTAGTGGAACTTGGATGCTTTAAGAATGCTCCAATAGTACTATACAAAATGTTGAGATATCTTTAAGGGTATCTACGAAGATTACGAAAACAAAAAGAGTCCCAATGGAGACCCAAAACTGTCGCAAGTATAATATTCTGGACACTTAACTGCTTTATTTAAAAACTCTGATCAGTGGAAAAAAGACTTCAGCGGTAGAAAATTTGCGATCAAGCCGTCGTCGAGGTAGTTTAACCCATTTCGATTGATTGCGAGCTGATCTCTGTAGATTTTGTAGCGATACAAGTCAAGATAATGGAATTTTCGAATTGACTATTTAACAAGAAAAACAAAAATATACTTATTAATTATATATAAATTATATATAAATTGTGATGAAATGGCCATACGCTAAATAAATAAATCTGTAGATTTTAGCCCGCCATGTTGGATTTTATGTCAATTGACAATGGTTTCGAGTGTACAACAACGCTTTCTGTAATAAATATACCTAATGTTTTTAAGTTTTTATCCCGTTCAATTAATGCTCTCTTCATATTTTGGTCCATTTTGTTTTGCTTTATCATTTTGACAATAGAAATTTCAAACAAATAAAGCAAATATTGCATTCCCGTAATCATCGAGGTCTTACCACCATGATGCACCAACTAAATTTATGATAAATATAATGACGTTTTGAAAAAAAATATTCAAAGAGTACCTACTTTTAAAGTAGGTACATATATTAAAGTTGAGGTGATCAAACATAAATTAGTTCATTTTGGCCAAAACATAAAGGTTTCGTGTGATTGTATAAGGACTTAACAATATTTTGATAATATTTATTCATTTATTCATTCATTTACGGCCAGTTGGGCCTTTTTAAAAATATTATAATATGGTAATCTAAAGAATATAATCATTTCAAATACTATAGCAAAAAAGCAATAGATCCATAAACATACACAGCATTATATTATATAAAATAGTAAAATAATTAAAAAAACATACTCAGTTGGTACAAATATGAACATACGACACAGGTTACAGATATAAGCTCATCCATCACTCAGTTATTTTCTCCATTTTTCAAATATTCAAGCGAAACAAGAACATAAACACGGATAATTTACAACGCTCGAAGTTCTTCAGGAACTCCACCATAGGTTCAATATACAGTAAGAACATCCAACAACGACAACAACCCCAGCAAGAAACCCTACATCATTGTACATATTATTATACAGGAAAAATATTAATGGTGACTAAAATGTATCTCTGAGATGGTCCTTAAGAGCTGAAATGCTAACATTGAAAACATCTACATTATTTAAATATTCGTTACCCAGTCGATGCAATCTAGGTATCACTGTATTTCTAATGTAGTTTGTTGAATTAGTGTAGTTGTTGCAATGAAACAGCACACATATATAAAATAAAAAATTAAAAAATAAGGTCTGGCACCTATTCTGCACCTACTCGAAATCATTCAAATCTGACATAGCGCATCTCGGTTGGAAGCACTCGTGTTGCCGGGCTACTATTTTGTTTGTTTACAAAATTTTGTATGAAATGTCATCTTCATACATAACAAACTCGGATAAGACGGTAAGAAGCTTCCTCTTTTGAGGCTTCGTCAGGTGTGCAACAAAGCCGCGATAATTCAACGCCAATGGGGTAAAATCTTGTGTTTTCAATTCTAACTGCAGCCATATGAGGTGGCGCTTAAAGGTTCACTAATTATTAAGCGATTGTCACGGATTCACGTTTGCGTGATAGAAATGTCTAATGCTGGATTCGGTTTTCTTTTTGATACCGAAGTCACAATGAACCATTGATAAATACTTAATTATTTCAAATAGTCACGATAATTAGCGATGTTATATTTTTAGTCAACGCGTGTGCACTACCTTACGCACGGCATTATTATATGAATCAGGTAGTGTGAGTAGACGGGCGGACTTACTTAGTTGACACTTTCACTTGTATTATGTGCATTATTCACACGAGTTCAATGCATGGCACGCTTAACATTTTTTCGAATGTTGCGGACTTTACATATGATAGGCATTATCTCTGCTTATAGTACATTATTGAGTAATACTTCTAAAACATGCTAACTTATTTCAGCGGGAAAATTTTAAACAATAACCATATTCTGTGAGATACCATATGTTTACTAAGAGTGTCCACATTTTCATCTAAGAAATTTGTTATGAAAATAGTCACTTATTCTGCTGAAAAATGAAATGGATCGATACAAGAGTCAGCGAATATTTCTTATTAATGTTATCATTAGATATTGAGTGTATTAAACTAATTTTTGATGTAAATATTCCATTTATTGATTTCATATGTACAAGGTATGTTATATCATTAAATTTACTGATTCATCAAGTGCTTATGGCTATTTCGTAAGCTTATTTAGTTTGATAAATTTTACACTTGTCCATGAAGTTGTCAAATATCGAATACCCGACTCTTATACCTACTCCCCACTTTAACATGTTCAATATATGCAATAATGCAATGCCCTGACTTAATTCGAATTTGATGCGTTATCACAAATTCTCTTTTTTGTATGAAAACACTATTCACACCTTTTAATTACAATAACAACAGTAGATACTAAAAATCCGACACTAAAAATACAATCACTATACCACAAGTACGAAGATTTTGAACGGGTAAAGATTGGTTCAAAACGTTCTCCATCCATTTTGAAGACTTTTAAACGTTTGAAATGGAGACGGTTGTCTCCGAAAACTGGTTCATGTTTTAACAATAAATTTTGTGAAAGAACTTTACAAACTCAGTCAAGGCAGAAAGTAGTTTTTTACAAATCGCATCAGACTTATTACGGATTAGCCTCACATCTTGGAACTTTCAAAGATTCCGCCCTATTAGCAATAGTCGAGACTTTGCGTTCGAAGATCAAAAGGTTCATAGACTTCTTAAAAGAAATAATGGGGTTTTGTTCTAATATGAAACGATTCATTATTGTTATTTAAATGCTCAGACAATGACAAGAGCAAATCAGTAGATGGTCATAAGCTTTTACTTGTTGCTGACCAATGGTGAAAAGAATAGTAATATCTTACACGCGTTCTGCAAATGATATTATGTATAATATATTCAGTGTTGATTCTGAAAGGACTGGGTTGCTGTTGCTAGGTGTTGACTATGTACATAAGTAAAATTACGGTAAATTACCAATGCGTACTCCGTTGCTGAACTGAACGTATTGTATGAATAAATACAAATACTTACACTGTTCATTCATAACAGAGTTCTCTCATACAATTCTACAGTTCATGAACGTATGTTTGTCCATCACTTTCCCGTCCGTACGATTTGATGAATAACACATCATAGTATTCAAATCATATTATTAAAGGTTCATATATTAATTTTTAAATTGTATATTCTCGATAGATTAGATACAGAAAATGGATTTCAAATCCTTCCTATTCAGTATTTTCAAACTGTTATGCCAAATATCTTATTTTTCTCACATCTAAAATTTGATAAAAAAATAGCAATAGTTTGGGCATAGGTAGTACTTGATAGTTAATATCATCAGGGGGACAGTGTTGCCACCTATGTAAAAAAAAAGACCCGGACGCAAGCATAAAAAAAGGTCATTGAATAAACTTATGAACCAGACATTTTTAGTTTCGCCCCCGGACAGTCGTCACGAAACCCGGACAGATGGCAACACTGAGGGGAAATAACCTTATATTGATCTTTTTTTTCTTGGGAGGAGGTAAAATCCTCATGGTCCTTAAATTGGACTTCTACCCGAGGGTAGACATATCGAGTAAAAACTCCTCCTCAGGATCTCCACACTACAGCGGAACCGCATTAAAGCTAACTGCTTCGTTGTAATGTTGTCTTCCTTTCTTTTTTTCAGCTTCCTCCTTACCCTTGATCATTGAGAAATATATCGATCTACCAAAAGCATGATGCCTCTACTCTTTCAATCACATGCTCATGAAATCCATTGCAGCCGTAAATATGTAATTTGGTCCATGTAATTCAGCCTGGATCGAGATTTAGGAATTTTTGCCTTATTCCCCATGTCTTCGGAAATTTAAGAAATAGGTCCTTCGCGCCTGATGTTGTGGCCTATTATAAAGTAATTATTTTTTTCTTCAAAATCAATAATAAGGCTATAATATTACCTACTGTTTTTGAACATTTGCAATATTACTCAATGGCATAACTGATGAATAATTAAAATAGTATCTATCATTATTTTGCGGCAATGGTGACTATCATTACAATCACTGATGTTTGCGTAAGGAAATTATCATTGTTGACAATTAATACCCTCCGCTGAACAATTGTCTAACTATACAGGGTGTCGCGTGATTCTCACTTATGACCCATCTCACCTGCTGGCTTTTTTCGCAGTAAACACAAATACACTGGCATCTTTCGTTCCATAGCTGAATTAGTATTTACCCATCTCTGCTGTCAACTACCAACTATACTTTGTTTACCTATAATCGTCATAATTTTGGCATTTGGGTGTCGATCTACAACCATGTGTTCACTTCGAATGCGCTGATCGTGTTCTGACGATGAATCTGGGCCCAAAATCGACACAATAAATTCTCAATATCTTAAAGCAAATTTTTACGTATTAAGTTGTTTTTTTTTAATACTCTTTATTCATTAATAATAAAAAAACAATACAAGTCCTGTTAAATCTTAAAGTAAAAGAGAAAAATGATTTGCTATGGGTAATACCCTGTAGGGATGTGGTCGACTGAACCGAGATTTACTTTCTGATTTACGGTAGCCTGTTTTTTTTTTTAAATATATCCGTCAAGCCGCGCTGTGTCACGCAAAGGGTAAGCAGAGCAAGCACATTTCTTCCACCGATATACCATTTCTTATACATCCTCTCTTATTTCTTTTGCTTCTGTCCTGGCTTTCCTCGAGGACGAAATCAATGTGTTCGATCCACTTCATTCTCGGGCACCCATGCCTTCTTACACCTTTCATTTCAACCGTATTAATTCTACTAGCGTTATACCCGTTTTGCTTTACGTTTTTTATTCCGATTGTCAGGCTTGATCGGTAGGTAATTAAACAGGTTCTAGACTAGCTTCCCATTGCTTAACAGACCTCTATAACTGACATAAGCACAGAAAAAGAAGAATGACACTTTTACAATTCATAAAAAGAGAGAAGAATGATACTTTTAATGTTTATAAAATAGAAAGAAGAAAAATTATAGGCTGCTACCCACATGGACAAAAAAACTCCATGTTAATATGTTACATCTCACACTTGATTCAATTTCACTGTTCAATCGAAGGGTAAAAAAATACTTAAATAATAATATTATACGAACCTATCTACATAATTTGCAAGTTTTACTCTCTCTATGGTTTGAATCTTAGCTATATTCCCTACACCCTCTATGTGTGATAATTAATTACGCATTCCACCCATAGAGGGTGATTTGTGCTATGTGTGATAAAGGCAGCTGTTTTACCGACCACTGTATGTCACTAAAATATGTCAAACTTCAAAATGGAGGAATTATTTTGCAAATTTTTTCATTAAATCTGTATTTATTGAGAATAATAAGATTTGAATAACATTATTATGTATAACAAATCAATCTCCAATTATTTTATTACATTATATAGTCGTATGGTTAAAAGGCACAAGTCAAAATTATAAAAACAATTTAAAATCCCTCAGCCAATTCTTGGCGTCATTTTATTACATTTTCATACCGTAATACCAAGATTCCATTCAACGTTTACATGAGTAATTTTGTTTCCAAAAGTTGGCTTACTGTCTTTTTTGAAAAATCTAACATCCATAACACATTCCTTCCTAATATTCCTATCCTCTCCCATATACCACAGAGTCTTTCGTACTGCATGAAAATATAGCCACAGGTTGTAAAATACTCTGAATAGGAAAAATCCAAGTTGCACCGACTACATGGATGCGTTGCAATGCAATATTATGCGTAGATTACTTATTACTTCTGTCATACATTTAGGTCAGTGTCAGAGTTTTGCAACACACTCCTGTGATCTGCGCAACCGCAGCCAGAGCAGAATCCATTGTTGGATCTTGAATGAAGGCTGTATGGTGATTGCTGAAAGATAAATTCAAAAGAATATTCCCGCCATGTAGAAGAAGAAATTTTCAACAGATAATAAAGTAATGATAATGCGGAATAAGGCCTCCTTTTTTACTTCTTCACGAATTGGACATGGATACACTCAACAGACTTCTGTGTTCAGTCGCCCCAAGCAAAACGTCTTACGAATATAACGCTTCTTCAAAATTAATAGATGGGGTAAACATACAACATTTGATTGTTCATAACCCGAAAGGCTTTTTGTGCGCGAACACATAAGCATGATTATAATATACCATTATATACACTTATCTAAACTTGAATTGAGAGAATAAAAACTGTAGTCTTCATGTTCTTGGTTTCTACGTTGATTTTGACATTGCCTTCTTAACGATCCAAATTTCACAAGAAAATGCTTACCTTATTTTCAAAGGATTCTTTAACACATACGATTATGTGTTATACAAAGATACCTAATTTGAAATACTTTTTTCGGTTTCGATCTGCAGATTCATCTCTCCCTCTCCACGCCTGCTTGTCGTCAGCCGGCGTTTTCTCCATGTGTGCATTTATGATGAAGATCGCGTGTTTCCTATCACCAGATATATGGACCATTTTCGATTCCATCAAAATTCTTCGAAACACAATTCTTCGAAAACTCAATTCTTCTAATCACAATTCTTCGAAAAATCAATTGTTCGAATTATGTGTAATTGTCCTAAAGCAAATTATTCGAATGAATATTTCTAGGAATAGGTATATTTCTTTTTTAATAATTAGTAGTAATTAATAAAAATATAATTCGGGGGGACACTGAGAAGGAGACAAACCCCCCCTATATTTATAACCTAACCTAACCCAACTCATTCATGTAAATAGTAGAAAGCTTGCTAACGCTTAAAATTTTTCGAAGAATTGTGCATTAGGTGAATTGTGATTCGAACAATTTACGTGTTACCACTTTTTCCAGGGCATTCTATGCAAAAACCGCAGTCAATCATTGGTTCGACGATGGTGCAAAGTTATCCTCTGTTGTGCAATTATTTTGAGAAGTTGCTTTGTTTTCCAACCCTGCTCACCACCTCGTTTACGTAAAACTATTCTGTTTGTACATGATTTCTTCTTGCTTTATAGATAGAATCAGAGATAAAACTTATACAGAAAGTATAGGCTCACAATCAAAAAGGCGAAATTTCATTGCAAAAAAATATTCATTTGTAGCTTTGAACCCTTTTTGTGGTGGTGAACAGAATACATTATTACTTACATAAGTGTATGTACTATGAGGGAACAAGTTGTATGGAATACGATAGGAGTCCCTAACCCAGCGTAATTTTATTAGTTTATTAGTGCGTTCTAGGCTCTTGCTTGTTTTATTCAGACAACGTAGATATTTTCAAATGGGTTTCGCTTTTATCTATGTAAAACCGTTTCCTTGTTCGGGCTTCGGATTCGTGTATTGTTTACCAAATGATCGTTACATAGCGTTACAAAAGATTCTTGCGTTGATACTGTCAGAAACGAAACGACCATTGCCGTTTTCTGTTGCCGTAAAAAATTGAAACTATCTGATAATAACAATCTTTTCTCTAGAGATCTTCTTAGTTCGTGATGTAACTATTTTACGCGTGATGGATCATTTTTGTTGGTAGAATGTCTTGAAGGATAATCTTAAAATTTAATATACCTACATCTACTTATTGAAACAATTTATACCCGTGGCAAATTAATCTGCCGGAATCGTTTTGCCGTTTTTTTTCGCTGTAATTTCGAGTGTCCTGTAAAACAAACAACTTGTGTTATGATTAAAAGTGTTGACAGTATTGCGCGTCTATGCCCTTGACCGCGGTAATCTAACAGCTTATTAACGGCCAGCTTAATTTCTTTCCAAGGTTGTTACTCGCCTATCATGCCAGGGTTGCGTGATATCGGTTTACTGAGAAAATAATCTTATGTAAGGACGCAGTCGGATTTTCCTATAGCTTTTTTTAGCTTTACCATGTATACTTACCTTGAGGCGTTTAATAATCAGGCGGAGCCATGTTTATTCGAACGGTTTTTCTTTGCTATGTTTATTCGAACGTCTCTTTACATTTTTGTTGTTTCAAATTATTATAACAAGCGGGGCAGCTAATAAAAAATAATTATTTGTGTTTTCATTACATTTTAAATGAATTGGTCCCAGAAAAAGTGTATTTGAAAATATAAAGACTTTATAGAACACAGACGCTTTGCAGTATTATTATACCATGTTCTATTTTCTTTTTTTTTTTTTTAGGGATTTTAGGGTAGGTACCTACCTAAATCCAACACTTTTTTTTCTTTTTTTATTTTATATTTTGTATTTATCACTTATATGATTTAGGAGTGTCTAAGTCATGAATTTTTGTTTTCTTTTTTATTATCATTTTTTTTTAATTTGAACATTGTACTGGTTGTTAATTTACTGCAAAAATGTGAGAAATATATTTTTTTTCTATTTCTATTTCATTATCCCGTGATATTTTCTGCTATAGTATCAAAATGCGTGTTTAAGTCTATGTTGGGTTCTATTGAATGGGTTTAGTTACTATTTGGACCAAACGACCGCTATAAGGAGTGAGTAAGTGGTCTCCAATTCTTTAGATGAATATGTTAAGTACATGGATTGAATTGAATTGTCGTTCTTCATTACTCAGTGTTTCCTGTGCCAAAAACATCAATTTTTCAATTATGTAATTTAGTACGGTCAGTCATGGACAGGAGCCACATATCTGGATCGGACCCATCCAAATTAAGACGGTATAGATGTAGTAAGTAATGTTCTCAGTACAATGTAGGTTAACTTGGCATAGACGAACGAGATGACTCCGAAGTGTTATTTGGTTTCTATTCTAAGATGTACCGACTTTGGTAGTGGTATAGGCGTGAACTTCAGATCACGAGGTACCGGGTTTGATTCCCGGTCGGGTCAGAGTTTTTTCACTTGAAATTTTTACCCGGGGTTGGCCTGTCTCGGATTAGAAAAATTGCCTCAGGCAATAAGTTCCGCCGGCCATACTGAAACCTTTGTAATTTTATCTAAGAATTATATCATTTGGTTTGTGAAATTTTTCGGTTTTTACTAGTTGCTCGTAGCATTTTATCCATTTTCATGCATGGGCAGTGCTATAATGATCTGAAATATCTGGGGTTTTCCACTCACGTTTATGAAACAATTTTTGTGATATACGAATAAAGACTGAATAAATTTTCCGGAAAGAATGCGAAAAAAACGTAAAGATATCTGATGAAAGTATAAGCATAAAAGTGTGCAACACCAGATGAGAGTAATGATGTCAGGAGTTCCACTAAAGAACACCAAGGAGTTTGTCTACCTCGGGAGCAAGATAACATGGGACGGACGGTCTAAGAGCGCTGTCGACAGCCGTATACATCAGGCTAGGCTTGCCTTTAACAAAAAGTCGAAAATAATAGAATCGAATAACATTGACCTGAAACTGAGAATACTCCTCATCAAGACCTATGTATGGAGTATCTTGATGTACGGCTGCGAGACATGGTGCATATCTGAAAGAGATAAACGGAGACTAGAGGCTTTTGAGATGTGGTCCTACAGAAGACTATTGAGAATTTCCTGGAGAGACCACATTACAAATGAGGAGGTTCTCCAAAGAATCGAAGGAGGAAGGCACCTGCTCAGGAGCTTGTCCGAAAGGCGTGCAAGATGGATCGGCCATATAATAAGACAAGAAGGCCTCTTGCATGCCATAATGGAGGGTATAACCGAGGGGACAAACTCCAGGGGACGCCCACACCGAGAGTACTTGGAGGACCTGTTGGTGGACGTGCGATGCCAGTCATAATAATATGTAAATCTTAAAAGAGCCGCACTAGACAGGGAGGAATGGAGGAGAAGAATTGAGGGACTTGCTGCAAACCAATCGTTAGATTGAAACCAGAGAAGATTCGCATGTCACCTATTTAACTATAGTGGTCGGCCGGTGCTAGAAATTCGACCATAAATAATTTAGATTATAAGTTTGAACAGTACCTTTGTAAAAGACTGAGGAGCGCTATTTCACAATTTTCTTTCAAAAATAATGAGATGGATAATGGATACGTCAAATTTGAAATGTTGACATGTTCAAAGTTATCTCTATCCTAAATCTCTCAATAATGAGTGGAGGCTAATAAATAATAAAAAAAAGTTTTTTTCTATGGTTATTTTAATACAAAAAATATTAATCTATTCTCAATTTGACCACAGATAAACAAAAGATCTGTGTCAAATAATGTCAAATACATCGAAGTGTGTGTGAGTATGAAATACAAAAATTACATAGGTATATATATTAGTAGTGTGCGTAATGCTTTTTTATTGATTTTATGCAAAATGTAAAAAAACATAAGCATAAACTATATGTGTGCTAATTTTCATACACCACCGTCCGAGCAATTAAATGGTCACAAAGTTTTTCCTTCACGTATTAATATACAGATGATCAGAAGTCTCATATACAGCTCATAAGCTAAAGCATTGTTTTAGAAGGAAAATATCTTTGTAATAGGTACTCACGTGGAATATTTGGCCGGAAGCGTTTTGTTTTGGTTATACTTCCACTGATGTTTAACAGTTAGTTCGTACGAGCGAAGATTGCAAATTGGTTTGTCGTGAAAAGAGGTAATTATCAGAGGATACTACATTGTAGTTCCTTGAAATAATAATCATCGTTTGTAACTGAATACGTTAATCATTTGGGTACATAAGACATCATTTCTTAAAAACTAAAATGAAAACGTTTGCGTTGCCTTGTGTGTCTCACTTATAAATTATTCGTTTCTTATTTTTATTTGGTTCAACTTACTTATTGAAATTTCGATAAATACCTATCTTAATAATATCAATAGATATATGTATGCGAATTCCTGACGTTTTTAATTTTTTTTAATTAACAATAAATCTACGTTTATTTTTCTTTTTTTTAATTTAGTTATAAGAGGGGAAATCCGTCATAGACTTCTTAAAAGCAGTGCCGGATTCCTACCGGTTAAAAGCCAGCCAGAACTTTTTGTTGTGATCAAATTACCCGATCTTGGCAATTAGTTCCTTGAAGTCATTTTAGACCCTTACTATACGGAACAGTTCCGCCCTAATCCGGTTCAATCTCGCGCATTGCGTAACAAAAAGATCTGCCTTCTACCCGGCCCACGGTGTCTATTCATTTGCCCATCAAAATCCTGCATTCTGCCAGAATTATATACTCGTGTTGGAAAGATAAACTTCAGGATCAAAAATGGTTTAGGTACTTGTGCAAAAAAAAACTGTATTATCTTTTCGCGCTGGGCAAAAAATGTGGAGAGACAAAAGTCCAGCCATTTCCATGAGAATCTAACCAAAATATGCAACTCTCTAGGCACTATTCTGTCTTTAGAGTGTTAAGGATATGGTCCATGTGTCAAGCTGAGGAGCCAATGCCTTAGTTGAGTCATCGAGCAGATTTTGTATCAAGCTAACAATAAAATTATAAAGGTACTTGATCTACACGCGGAACGAGGTAAATCTATCAACTGATTTGACGATACACGGCCCAATATGCGATATATCGTGACCGTGTGTTTGAAGAAAATCAAACAATACCAACATTCATATTTGTTTTGAGATAATGTTTAGCAAACATTGTTTCTCACATAAAGCTGTATTGAAAAAAATGCATTCCAATGTTACTACCATATTCTGCATTTGTAACATAGCTACATATTTTGTAGCTTGACTCTATGTCAATTATTAAGACGAGTACGCGTACTGTATGTATTTAATTCGATTAACCTTGAATCGCATTTATATCGAACTCGGTGAGATTATTGCCAGCATTTTTGTTCTCGCATTATTCCGAGAATGACTAGAATTCCCAGCAAAGTTTGAAGGAATTCAGGGTTGATAATCATCCTTAGCTCTGAGGTTACCAAGAGACGTAATAAAAGTGGTTACTTCGTTATGTAACGAAGTAGCGTATCTGGTCCAAAGAAGTGGACGGCGGGGCATGAGTTGTACGTCTGGATAACGAGCACTCGCTCCAAAGATGCGGTCGTGCAGGAATTATTGGCTGAGCCGCGGAGAGAGGAGATGGACTTAGTGGTCGTTACTCAATCGTTAAATAACACATGGATGATGATATCAAAACGATCCTCGGGTTTTATTGCCCTTAACTGTAATAACACAATAAATGTGCTTCATGCCTCTCACATTTTTCAGGGTTCCTAAACAAGCGGTTTACGTGCCATTTATTTTCATTTAAATTTAAGGTTTCTAATTAGGTATATTTAATAGAAAGCTACAATATTGAATATGTTCTCTGGTATCTTAATATGTAATAAATACGGAAATGTTTTGTTTAGAAGGTCTAGCGCGGAGTCTTTCCGCTCATGGACGCAGAAACTTGAAACAATTAAAATGGGCATCTGATTTTTAACCAAGCAAATTCTACGACCCTTCAATGAGCATATTCCAAAATAAAAAGAAAACATTCGTAAACAAATATAATAACAAATTTTAATATATTTCTTAAACGGGTTACCTACATAAAACATAGATTAAAAAAAATCAGGTGAACAATGGATATCAGTTCAAAACAGCATCGGGCAAAATGGAAGCCATGTACGCAGGTCGATATAAATATCGTTAAATAAATAACCAATTTTCGAAATTAAAAATTATTTACGTAATAACTGAATTCTTAGTTACGCTTAATTTAAAAGACTTTTCATAAAAGTTGAATATTATTTTTAAAACAAGTCAAAAAAATTAAAACGTCACAGATTTGAAAATATTGATGATCTTCATACTGTCTGTCTTTTTTCTCTCTTTCATAAAAAAATGTTCCCTTGTTACATAAGATCCTGACGATGTATAGACGTCTTATAAAATTTAAAATGTAAATAAAAGTATAGTTTGTGACGCCTGCATTACGGTAAGATTGGCGATATCCCTTTCGCAATGTGATTGCATTCCTTGCTGGACATCGCCTCTTTGGGGGAAGATTATTATTACCTGTCGTGGTGAGGGGCAGAGTCCGGTCCAAGGACGCAGGCTTTCGTTCATTGCACCGAGAAAACAACTTACCGACTGCCACCGTATTACGCGATCTTCTCCCGACAACAATTATGCTGAGAGAGATAAATTTATAAAAAAACCTACATACCGACATCATCTCTTTTTACTCAGGGTGAATGAACTGACGGTAATTATTGTTGTTTTTATTTGTAATCAATCAAGCGAACGTATTATGTAATTTCTTAAGCATATGAGAGTGTAAGCAGTACGTTACTTTTTATATCAAAATATCTGTAAAATGTTATTGTATATTATAAGATAATGTATCTGATGGGCTCACCCAACGTGAACACAAATACACTCTAGGCGTCTTTTGAAAGCCTTTGACTGAACCACTGAGTAACCAACCCCCTTCCAAATTTTTTATGCCTAAGAGAATTTAATCATTACTTCTTCTTCCTCTTTTTTCCAATTTTTCCGTTCCCATATAAAGTCTTTCTGTCCGTCATAATATGGTTATTTAGGTGATAGAACGTTTACCGAAACAACTAGTTCTCAATAATTATTCAATAAAGTAAGATACTAACACCTTTTTCACCTTATACTGAAACGAAAAATAGAGTGACGCAGGGTTCCGCAATGTAAGGGAGTGGACCGGCATCCGAACTGTAGAGGAGCTGTTCCGAGCAGCACAGGATAGGGGCACAAGTTCGCCGAAGTGATCGCTAACATTGAGAAAAGAAAGTACTTGTTATTTCCGAGTCCATTCTTTATCAATATTGAAGTTTTCAAATTTAGTATATTTGTTCATAAAATCATATATTATTATGAAGTCAAGTTAATGAATATTGACACATGATCTAAATCATTTTCAGTCGGTATACACAGAATCGACAGGGGTGGCAGCCCCAAAATAGATTGATGAGAAGAGGTTCGTAAGGAATGTTCAAGGTGAAATTGGATCAGAGTTTGCAATAATTATTGGAAAAGCTCCGTTTCTGAGTGCTATTCTTGGGTGAATACTGAATATAACTATGAACTTTTTGAGAATCTTTTAAAGGCTTACTTGTTCTGTTAATAATGTCAGTAACCCGTAACTTAAACAGCATTTTTAAGTCAAACTTTTTAAGGCAATTTACGCAATAAAGGGCTTATTTGTTACTATCGATACTGTGCTCTTTTTTATAGTTTTTTTCTCAATTCACCTTGAGATAGTTTCGAGTAAAAACTTTCGATGCGTTTCAAGTATTTTTCGCAAACTCGTATAGATACGTGCTTGGGTTGCATTCACATGTATTATTTTTTTTATCTAGCAAACATTTGATTACCTATGTCCTTTTAGCACGTAAAGAAAATAAATCCACTTATGTCATCGCTCTAATATTTATGAAATCATCAACAAAGCAAAACGCCGATGATATGTCAAAGAGTAATTATTAAACAATTGAATTCCTAAGATACCTGTTATTCAGCAGACAGTTTACATTGTTTCAATTGAAAACCAACCTAATATACTTATTTCCCGGATCAGCTAGTATCTAATAAAACCAGCTTAGTTGTATGAATAGCATGCATTTTTTTTTCATACTAAGAAGAACAACAACCAATTTACCACAATAATCCTTTTACCATCATCTCTAAGGTGATTCTTCTCGTCTACATCGGTATGAACATTGTCAAAACGAAAACTTGTAGAAGAGATTTTAGCGAGGCGAATACGAAATAAACGTACACGTTGATACATAATAATATGTTATACTCCACGTCGAATTTAGATTTCAGGTACGATATACCTAATAAATGCCCTTTGAATTTCGCTTAAGACGATAATAATTATTTTGGTCTCAGACGGTAATAATATTGCAGAAATTCCTTAGTTAAACTGATGTTGTGACGGCGTCAGACAAGGAGTCATTTTCCTAAAATTAAACTATAGGTATCATTCCAGGTCTGAAACTACATATTGTAACATGTCAACCCTACTTCAAGCACGTCAAGTCAGTGTAAAGGTCAAATATGTGGGTTTAGAATTTTGACAGGCTTTCTTCATATTGTTAATAATCGTCATTTATATGGTATCTACCTTTAGGGAGGCTAATAAATAGCCTTTACCCCTTATTTATGGAAGATTCCTGGTCGGTAAGTACACTGAGAGAAATTTTGTCATGATGAAGGCACGTACAGTAAATGGTTTTACAAAAACCGCAGAATACAAGAAAAAATCATAAACTTTTATGAAAAAAAACATTATCATTGAAATGATCAATTCACCTTATCTGCTTATTTCCATTCCCAAGAATGGAATTTCCGAAATTCTCGTATCAGGGAATTATTCAAGTAATTCATAGAAAGAAACAAGTTTACTTGTTTTACGTTTTTCTCAGTAAGAATAGAAATAATGTAAATGCTGTATGTCATTGATTAAACTAATGCAACTGGAATAAAACAATGATTCAATTTATAATAATTTAAAATATCCCGTACAGGAATTGTTTCTTTCTATTACGGAGATGGTTTATATGAAAACGCAACATCATTGGTATTTTCAATGATGGAGCATGGAGTTTTTTCCTGGACATCCGTACAATTTCAAAAACCTATGCAAGTCAAATATATTTCTGTTGTAAATTCCATTATTTCTTTGGTTTTGAGTAAAGCCAGTACAAATAATAGTATACTAGGTAAGAGCTGGTAGGTAATGGAAAATAGCTAGTAAACTTGAAAAATCCAATGACAATAATTAATTTCAACAGAAACAAGTAAATACGAGAATTTCGCAAGGACAACGTGAAAAAATCCAGGCCCCTTGACTTTCTCCCGTGCGGCACATGTTAAAACCAAGTTCGTACGGGGTTTTCACAAGTACGTCCGTGATTCCCAGACGGAGTAGGGATATTTTTTACCAGACGCAATCGACCTACCTCTTAGATCTACCATTAGTTTGCTTGAGCTCGTAGATGCAAGACTTGTTTACTCATTACTTAAAAGTTTTTACTAAAATCATTTTACAAACTATGTACCTAGTTATATTTCTCTATACAATGTGTTATCTGGATAATTATTGATCAAACGAATTGTACGAACAAACATTTTACGTTGAAATTGCAATTGGCACTTTAAATTGAAATAGATACCTTAATTCAAACTTCGTGTTCATATTTATTTTCTCTTCAGGTTAACAACCTATTTTCTTATAAATAAGTAGGTATACTTAACAGATTTTTTTTTCAATGAATTTGGAAATTATTTTTTGGGAAATATTTTTTTTTTCTATTTTATTTTAAAGACCTTCAATTGAGACCAAGTGATTTTACTTAAAAAAAATATTATCAATTTATTGCTATATTTTTTTTGTAATTAAGTGCCGTATAAGGATAATAAATAAATATAAAAGACAAAATAAAATATCTATGAAATTGCGATTTTTTTTTGGGAAATTCTTCTTCTTTTTCTTTTATAAGTGAATTCTTAATCAAGAAGAATATTCCAAAAAAACTTCCGCAATTTCATCGTTAATTTTTTATTCGTACAATTCGTTTGATCAAGTTTCGAAATAACCACATTGTAGATGTTAGGTAAACATGTGTGATCCATACCTACGGAAGACAACTGAGGGATAGCCTGAGAAGACGGTGTATTCTCCCAGCTGTTTGGCGAGTTTCCTCAAGGAGGCTATGCGTCACCAACTCATCAGTTTATAATTTAGATGAAACTTCACAAAACGAGCTGAATGTAATCTAGGGAGACGCAAAAATTTCATCAAGTCATCAATACCTCCATAGTGTCTTGCTTTGATCAACTGGGAGAAAACGTATCAAGTACGAAGAAAACAAACTCAATCACCTGGATGTGTGGAATTTTTAGATCTAGGTAGGTATTGAGAGCTTAGATAGCAATGATGTAATAGGTAAGAAAGGGGTTGCTACCTGGTTGAATCAATTACAGCATTGTTTTTTCCTCGTAATGTACTAGAAAATAAAAAGTCTCTTCCTTAGGTATATCTATGAAGTAATGGGTTGTACAAAGCACGGCATTGGTATTTCCTCGTACTATACTAGAAAATATAAAGCACTTTACTTAGATATATCAATGAAGTAACGGGTTGTACCAAGTACGTCATTGGTTTTTTCTCGTACGCTACTAGAAAATATACAGGCCCTTACTTAGATTTTTCAATGATGTAACGGTTTATACCACGTACGGCATTGATTTTTTCCCGTACGTTAATAGGAAATATGAAGTCTCTTACTTAGATATATCAATGACGGCATTGCTTTTTCCAATGAACTATCATTTAAAAATTCAATGACATTGCATCGATCAATTCCTCTCCAATACCTGCTAATTTCCAGTAAACCGTACGGGAAAATACCTCGTATGAAAATTCAATGACGGAGCATTGAAAAAACCAATGCTTCACTCTGAGTCAAAAAAAACAGTTCTTACGAGAAAAAACTCAAGAAATACGAGCTTTTCCCCCTTACTTTTCTCTCAGTGTACCTATGCTTAAACCGTAAAATGTTGCTGGAGCTAATCGGAAGCAAACCTACCTAGTTCTTGTGTAACATAATTAATGTTGAAGAACCTGATATATAATAAAGACAATAATCTACGGCATATTGGCAAAAAATCACTATATCTACCTACATATCTACCTACCTAATTTTCTATAAAATTTACAATGAACGAATTAATTAGATTAAAATCCGCGACTTTCTACGTCGGCGCCATGGGTATTTTTTAACAACCGCGTACAACAATAGTCACAAAATAAGTAATAATTAATAACATTTTTAATTTTTGAAAACAATAGCGACATGGTAATTTAACGAAACGAAAGGAAATAATACGATATCTCTTAAAGCAATACATACAGCAGCGGTTGTTTTTTTTTTCAAACAGAATTAAATTAACAAGAAACAGCAATAATGATAAAAAATTCACCCAACAATAGACTGTGAACAATACTACAATAAAAGCCATTTGATTGATGTCGACCCAGTCATTATTTTACTAATATTATTTTATCCAAATTGTCGTCCAATCAAATCTTTTTAATAATTTCTTACAATAGAGGTTTAGACAAATCCATCAATATTCCTCAAATAATATTACTCCGTAATGTTGAAAGTTGGGTAATGTTAAAATTATTATTGGAAATATTCGTCCTGTTTCAGTTTCATTCGCCTGCCATGCTATTGTTCAACTCGGTATAAAACAATACAGACTTGATTCAATTACGCTATGTTTTCCTGGAAAAAAAATGCGGCCGTAACATTTCGAACGTTGATCTCTTTCACTGCCGGCAGTGAAGTACCTCATGAAAGACCAAAAGAGACAGTGTAAGAAGTATTATCTGCAGTGACATTTTGCGCGTAGCTTGAATACCGCAGTAAACAAGACGAAATAAAATAGCTAAGTTTTATTGTATGTATGAATGACAGTTGTCCGAGAAGAGCGCTATTCTTCCTCCCATTAGGAACCCGAAAGCGAGAAAAACTCTCTCATACCGTGGTTCGTTCGTTCGAAGCAGAGCTGAGGGATTTAGACATAGAGTGGGAGGAGGCCTCTCTATGTCCCTAAGTGTGGTGTAAAGAGTTTGGATTGAATTGGATTTATGTATTGCGGCCATTAAATTGATAGAAAACCATTGCATTACCGCAAAATATAATCAAGGTTTACCTTAACCGATCTATTTTCTAAAATGTAGGTATCATTCAAAATATAGATTTTACATTCTTATCAAAAAATATGTTAAGCACCTAACTATAACGGCATCAAGATGAAAACAATTCATAAGTTCATTTTTTCTTTCACCTTTACATATTTTATTCTTCCGCTTGTTGAAATCATCTGAACTTGTTTGCATGTTTTACCATAATATTCTATAAAAACCGACGAATTCAAATATTCTTACTGCTAATTTTGTTTAAACAGGCAACCAATATTTACACACTTTTCTTTCTTCTTTTCTTAAAAGTGGCCGATAAAATATTTTACGTAGATATTTTGAAGGTTGTATTCAAAACAAAAGAAGAAAAATAAGGTTTAATAACATAGTAACGGAGATAAATCGTCGAGATATTTCGAATGATGAATACTGAAATAGGAGGGATTCCACTCGAATCAAATTAAACAAAAGATCCCAATTCTCTTAAGATGAAACGCATTTTCAAATCGAAATCTCTTGGTTTTTTTATTTTTTGCGGCTATGAACGGCAAACTTTCTTTATTTAAACTTATATTAAATCGTTTATTCGCAACATCAAAGACAAAAATTGGAATATAGCATCTGCGAATTCAGCAACCATCTTTTTTTTTATATTTAACAACTAGGGTTATGTGTAGGTACCAAAAAATCACTATATGATAGATTAGATGTTTACAACACTCATCCTAGCTGTGTAAACAAATGTTGTTTTTTCTTCTTGGAATCTGAACAATGTTAGTTATCCGCCGGAATGGCAATCGTCATCTCTCCTTTCTACCCCGGCTTTAATGGATAATCTGTTTTCGCAGCTCAGCTCAAAACGTTTCACGCGAAACATTAATCTCGATTTCGCCTTTAAAACAATGAATGTAGGAACGTACTATTTTGTCGTTGGATCAATAAATGATTTAAAAAGTGAACAAATCCACGTTGTGCTTACCGAACGGCTCATAAATAAGGGTTTGTGTGGGGTAGGTTACAAAATAAAACTCACATTACGGCCTATGAGGAAATTAATTACGCAACTTTATCCAAAATTTTAACCTTCACAATGTCACCGGTAATTGTTCTACAGAGAAAAATAAGTATTATTTTTCGATCGTTTATTTCTAGTATGTATCACTTTCCATTTTTTCTCTCGAATAATTTTTTGTTTTGAAACTTAAAAACGCATTCTTTCCCGAAGTCATCAGTGAATCGAATCGTTTTCTGTCAATATTGTAAAAATGCAGACTTTTTGTCACCGTGCACATTCTTCATTGTCGAGTGTTTTTTATTCATTTATGAGGCAGATTGTGTTTTTATTATTCTTGTTTTTCTTTTATTTTTTATTCATTTTCGACTTTTCAGTCACTTCAGAAGTCGTCAAAGATCAAACAACATATACACAAATAATTAGAAAAATAAAATCAATTCAACAAATTAATAGAAGATAGAAAAATTATTTCTCCTTTTTTTACTGTGGCAATCCACAAAAAGTACGTATTATTAAAATATAATAATAGGTCATTAGCAGGTCATTTGTTATAAGGATTTAATCAAAAAAAGAAGACTAGGCGTATCTATTGTTAAAGTTCTAGAAAAAAGAAAACAATATTACTCTTTGTGAAAGTTTTGCCTTACCTTGTAATTACGAACATTAGAACGGAGAAATAGGTACATACCTACTTAAGTATTATTATAGGGTCTCTGATTTAGGATTAAAATCACTTTCCTTGGGATGAAATCTCGTTATACCGAGTAGAAAAATTTAATGAGAAATTTGGAACATGGCAGAATTATTATTCTTTGAACTGATCTTTTATGGCCGTTTTCTTACTAAACGTAAAACGTTTTTCACTAATTTGTACCTTTAATACGAGTACAAACCATACCATCTTTAATCTGACATTTTCAATCTTTTTTGATGATACGGTTACCTTTGCGCCTAAATTAGAACACCGCGTCTTCTATTAGCGAATCAGAGTACTGGTAGATAGGTAAGTACCCACTCTGTTACAAAGAAAGAAGCTGACACGAGATACCGAGAAATGACTCATGTTCAAATCGCAAGGTCATGTATAAAATAGCGACGGACTGACTTTTCAATCAAGTTTATTAAAGAAAAAGTTTTTCTAATAACAATTTTATATAATACTTGAATCAACTTTGTAATAATTCCACTTTATGTTATGTTAAAACGTTATGTTATATAAAACAACCATAACAAAAATATGTTAAAACGTTTTCGATCTCCTCAGACCATCTTCAGTAACTAATCTAATAATATAAATTAACGTCGGGTTAATGCGAACACTTAACTCGATATCGGCTGAATAGATTTTTTTTTTTTTTTAATAAATAAATTTTATTCATTGAATATAGTGTACAATGGTAGATGAACATTCATGTCTCCCTCCACTAGGCTTAGCCTGTCTAGGAGAGGAGTTACACATATTCTTCCGATGTTTTGTTTATTCGAATCTTCTCTGTTCCGGATAACAGAATAGGTAACTAATAAAAATTTGAAAAAAAAAATGATTAAGAAATTATATAACATATACCTAAGTTAGTATGGAACGGATTACCTGCGACGCCATTTATGAAAAAATCGTCTAATTGTCTACTGCACCTGATAGTTCCCTCTCATTCTCGCATAACGTAATTGCCACTTTTACAGTAACCCATCCCACTTACTCCACGGTTTCGAGCGTTTTAGAAAATTTTCATACAAAATCAACAAAATTGAGCGTATATAATTATATTCTTGCGTTGTTTCGCCTGAGCTTTGAATACGAATGAAATATAGACGTTTTATAATAATTTTAATGTTATTATTCTATTGGTTTATTTTTGTTTCTGGGGGCGCAGTGCACATTATGCACATATTTATGAACAGGTCGCCTCTGGTTAGGACCGCATCAGGGTCCACAGGACAACGTATGTCGGGAAAGCTAGTTTTATATATAATTTATAACTTACCTAGAATAAATTATTCAGTCAGTCATTAAATCAATAATTAGTATACGATTTTAGTCGGCAAATATTTACAAACCTCTTCTTCTATTTCTATACTGGCTAGTGTGATGTCTTAAGTAAACAACGTTCGCCATTCTAGTGGTCAAACTCGTTGAAATCCTCGAAATTAGCCCTCTAGGCGTTTCAAGCAGAGACGCGGGCATCTGACGCAGAGGCCAACCGTTCCAACGAAAATACCTTAGTAATACGTAATTTAAATAACATGATTTATCAATATATAAATATAGTAATTTATTTGTGGGAACAGTGTTTAGGCAACGGGGTTCTTTATTGCAATTTACGTTAGCTTCACTGGATCCAATAAAGGTAGCAGATCTCATCTTACCTGTACATAATTCTCGTTGTTATAGTATATACACTTTTTTCAAGTATTTGGTTCTTTAATCAAAATATTTGTTTTTAATAATTAAAAATTTGAAGGGTCTGCTGCGTATTTGTTGAATTGTCGTCATTTAGTGTTTACCGAACATAACACAATTAAATGAGAATAATCAAAAATAAAATAACTCACCTGTTTACTTTTTAGATTTTCTTCCTCCATTTTTTGTATATAAGAAACTGGAATAAAAATAAAAATGAAATAATTTAAATTGGTGTAAACGGAATTGAAAATCCGCCTCATGATATTATACAATACCTCAGCTAGCACCTCCACAGTCTACATAAAGATCAATGCTATTATAAATACTTGTACAGACATAACGCGGATTCCGTTTCCTGACGTAACAATTCCCTACACTTCCATCTTATATCATTTTGATACAAGGTGGATGCTTCTTTTTCTTTCTTGGAGTTACAGCTGTGCCTCGATATTTTAATTTTGAGGTATGAAGGTAGAATGCTTCCATGTTAGTACACCCCGGGCAACGTACATACGGCGAAAATTCCACCATTAAAGCAAGCGATCATAAAGATACTCAAAATATTGATACAAGGTGGATTGAAGTTTCTAGATACGCTACTCCTGCTGCTAAATATTAATACAACTCGATGAGTTTCTCAGTAATAAACGAAATGCTATTAAATTTCCTAGATAAACAAACTTAAATATTGTTGTGACACATCTGATAGGCAGAAAGACTTTGTATAAGAAAACAAAATGGTTATTTTTATATTATTTTCCTCACAATATTGTCATATTTTCTCATCGTTTATAAATACCCTAGGTTTAACTAATATATCAAAAATCAAAATTGGCCAAATAGGTCCAGCTTTTTGTCGAGTTTTAGCGAGATAAAATCGAATAATGCTGATCGCAGGATAGAATTTCAAATGAATTGAAGTGATCAAGAAATTGTATGCCTTTTAAGGTGCATTTACACCAAAAGGACATAGAGCCGAAATTTAGAAACATAGCATAGTTTCTTTTATGGTTGATGTTGGACACCATAAGCTATAAACAATTATTATTAGTGGGCGATTGCAGTTCTTTCTCGTTGTTTTTCCTTGGTGATTGTATCAACGATAAAGAAAATATACTGTATTTTCCAAACTTTGACTCTAGGTTCGTTTGGTTAAAATGCACCCTTTATTGGAATTATACTGAGTATACAGTAATAATCATCTATGAGAGATAAGAAATAGAGACGCGTTCGCTCCATCTTTCCGTCAAATACATGCGTTTAAAATCACGCATTTTTTCACGTAGGTACGATTCGTCAAAAATAGCAATTAATTTGCATTTTAAATATTTTATCTGCTGGCCTTGATTTTCATGTCGATCAGGGGAAACCCGAGATTGATATTATTTGGTCAGAAACGTTAATGAACTCTAAAGCAGTGACGTAACTATAACATCTGGGGCCCGTGGCAAATTTTTTGGATGGGGCCCCTCATTTAATTTTTTTTTGGTTGAAATGATTATTTCTGGGCTAGAAACCACTTATTCAGGGCCGTGGCATTTTGCAACCCCTTTAGTTACGCCACTGAATAGAAGTGTAAGACCAGAGGGTAAAAGTTATGTTACAATTACTAGTAAGTTGCATAGCATATGTACACCCGAAGATACAAAATGCAAACCATGGGCCAGTAAGAGAAGAGTCGGCCATAGAAAGGATGCTCACATATCGCAACAACAAGGGAAGAATACATATTATTATACCAAGTGTGGGGATCAGAAATTTTAACCAGAAGTAAACTGATCAAGATAGATGAAGAATATTCAGAATGTTTCCCGAAGATTGCCATCCGCATTTTTATAAGAACCTGTAAGTGTTGAGTGATAGTGTCGAAAAAACAGACAAGTATCATCACGAGTCATCCTCCATTTACGTAAAGATGTCAGACAGGATCTGCCCGATGAGGAATCCTCGCCTGATACATGACGTGATGTTATTTACGTACATGCGCATTATGCAAGCTGTTGCATCATGCGCATGTACGTGAGACTTTTGTCAAGTGGCCAAAGAGAGATGCACTCCATGTGGATACTAATATTTTGCCCAGTGGTGCGGATCCGGAAATTGCTCAAACGAGGATTGCGTCAGTTTTTTATGTAAAACCCAAATTCTTGTGGCGTTTCAGATATGCATTATAATAAGGTCATATTTATTATAAATTGAGTATGCGATTGTGCGTAAAAAATGTAAACGGGATGTTTTAGTGATATTTTTTCATATGCGAAATTATTTTGTTTTCTTATTAGAGAAGAAACAGGTAGGTAGGTACAGTTAATTAATATTTCAAGAATATAGGTACCTACCTAAGTTTACTGCAGTTACTTCGCAGTGTAAACTAAACACCAAGAACCAAGATCGCGAATCGATATTGAGTTCAAGCCTAAAGGAATATGTCGTGGGATCTCCGTCATGTCTTAAAGAACTGCCAAGTAAATTATTTAATGTCTTCGGCCTTATACTACATTGTAACGTAAATATTTGAGTTCTATAGAACGTTCTTGGTAAATCTCTGCATTGTATTCTCAACATATTTGTAAAGCAATCAATACGATTATCGATGAAATAAGTTCATCATTTTACGTACTTTAACGTTAGCTAACTGTCTAAAATCCAAACAAAGTTGTTCATACAAATCAGTTTAAAAACACGTGAATGAATGGAGAAGAAGTTCTTGAGTAGGTACTTTGAACGTACAACTCAGTTTTACTTGTGTAGATTCTCGACTTGTATTTGGTTTCTTTGCAAACATACGATATTATGCCTGCACTATGTTCCGCACGCTAGCCGGTAATGTTTTATTAGGACAAATGGTGCTGTTTAAATATCATACAAAGGCGCATGGTCCACTTCATTTCAATACATACTAAACAAAAGAAAACGCTGGGTCATTTCATGGAAATATTACTTTACTTCGTGTAAATACAGACGGATTACTTCATTTAAACGACTAATTTCACGATTTCATACCTATTCATTAAAAATATTTTACGGTAGGTATCGTTTCTTCTTCTTGTGCCATATCTGTACATCTAGTATAAGATTTCGATGATCGAATATCTGTACCTCTAGTATAAGATTTCGATGATCGAATATCTGTACCTCTAGTATAAGATTTCGATGATCGAATATCGAAACGACCATCGAAAAAAATTCCATACAAAATGATCGAACGATTCGATCGTTTGAATTTAGACCACTATTTGCACGCTACTTAGCGCTCATTAGCGTACACATATCTTTGATAAAACTCGTACTAGCTCCACAGGTCACTCCGAGGTTGGCGATTACTTCGGCGAAAGCTTGTTTGTGCGCTACCCGGAATAACACCTCTACGCTTCTTATGCCGCCGGTCCAGTCTATTATTAAGCAGCTAAGATATATCTACCTTCTCCCAATCCCTTTGCTCTCCTCTGTTTTCCCTTTCATAATAAGCTGGATTAACTATATTTATCAGGGCATGATTTTATGCGTCTTAATAGTGATGAGAAGCTCACGGGTAATTTCGGCTCTGCGCAGTAAGCACTTCTGAGTTTGTAAATTTTTCAGTCCACGATATCAAGCATGCGCCTGAAATCCGCATTTGAAAATTCTATTCTATTCATCCTGATATTAAAAGATGCTTTATTTTTAGTAAATGCCTGTATGACATAGAGACGAATCAGTTCATTTAAGCAATGGATAAACACAGACGGCTTATTATGTATAATTATTATTCGAAAATATTTTACTTCGAATAAAATATATAACACATAAAGACATATTGCTTCATATAATATGTCAATACAGTATGTACTACGCATGGTCAGTTAGTTTACTTCATGTTAATGTAAGCTTTGAAATTACAAAAAATGCGTTTCAATACACCTTGCCTTTTGCATTGTTGATAATGGGAAAATCATGCAATAAAAACTCAAGAAATTACCTGACATCAATTAATTATAAAAAAAAAAATATCTTAACTTAGAAAATAATCAATGCTTTAAGGAAAATATCTGAGAAAATAATATAAAGTTGGACAATTTACAAAATAGTGTTAATTATTAATAAGGAACAATATTCTCAAATGAGTAATGAAAGGTTCTTCGATGACGACTGATAATATTTGGGTAATTTTGAAAGGATCCGTTTGTTTAAACTGTGACACAGAACTCACAGCTTCTTCATGAATCAGAATATTTCGCTACGGATTTACCAACATTGAGTAAAATCATCAGATTTTCCTCATAACATTGCTTGACACTATTTTATAAAGAATGCGGATTCCTCTAAAAGTAATATGGTATTTTTTTCTGAGAACATTATGTCCAAACACCACAAGATAATTTAAAAAAAATTGCGCTAATTATAATATTATATTTCCGGTAGTTGTGGTGTATGTGCGTAGAGGTCGTTGCGAGACTTAACTGTGATTTAGCGTCGTGAGGATCTATTGAAAAAATATATTTTACTATAGACTAATTTCGCATCTTGTAGAAATGACTAGTATAGGTTTATTCTGAGTAGGTACTTAGGTATACCAACTTAATTGTTTTGTTGAAGCATTTTTCAAATCCTACTGCTTTAAAATTTTCTATAATTCGAAAAAAGACATTTTAAAAATTTAAAATCAATATGTATAATAATATTATGTAACTGAAAAATGTTTTATGTAACTTGAATAATTGTTAATTTTACGAGTTGAAAATTTAATGAAATTACTCGTAGTGTTTAATTGCATAATGCATTATATTGAAATTTTGAAAACCAAATAATTGAGATATTACAAAAAATACTAAGTATATTCCTGCAAAGAATGACCAAATAAACCTTTGATGATCCTTTTAACCATGCATGTTTTTCTATTACCATTTTTTACTTTTATTCAATTAAGGATATCTATATATATACCTATATTATTATATACTCTTCAGTCAGATGTCAATAATGGGTGTATGATAAGCGGGTATAACCCAACTTTATTTGCCCAAAACGTTTCAAATTCGTATACTTTTTGGTCATTTTATCCAGAATAGAGTAGAATGAAACCCATTCAGATGGTAAGCTAGTGTAAATACACAAAATGTAATACCACAAAGATTTGCTTTAAATCAACACACACAATCTGTTCCTTTTGTTTCATCATTTGGTTTGTCAATAATTATTGACAACAATCGTTGACAAACAACGGAGACCGAATAAATCGATTTGCACCTGTGTTGCTTCTACTGACAACGCAATGGATGATTATATTGTATGCGGCTACTGGACGAGGCGGAAAAGTAACATAATTATTTGATGATTGTCGATGCAGCGAGGCGGCAGAAGAGTTTTGAGTGTCGACGCGATCATACCTCTTACGGGGCGGCTTAACTAACAGAAATAAAATAGTGCACCTTATAATTAATCCGCTCTGAAAATTAATTTAGCGGCAAAGACGATTTTATAAACAACGCTGCATAATTTTTGGTTGCATTATTAGTTCAGTGAATTGTGTGTTAAGAAACTGCAAGAAAATTGTGTGTGTTATAATCCTGCAAATAATATTATTGGATTTTCTTCGCCTGATAGGTATATATTTTATATCAATTAATTAAAAAAAATCATTATTTTAATAACCTACCTATTTATTTTATTCTTGATACTTCCGAATCTACGTTATAAATAAATAAATAACACTTTATTGAATTATAATACCTATAGCAATTTAAACACACAAATACGAACGAAAGGGCGAACTTATCCCGAAGAATCTCTTCCAGCTAACCCATAAATAAAAGAAATATCCACACATTAAATTCAGGGGGAACCTCCTTAAATATTATTAAATGCATTAAAGCATCGGCAACTTTAAAAAGGCAAAATTCAAAAAACTATAACAAGACAGAGGAAGCCATGGATAAAAGCGAGGAAAGATATTGAAGTAGGTACTATTTTCTAAAAAATAAATCCTGGTGATTCCAAGAGAAAATTCGAAAAATTCATAGTTATTTAAAGTGATCAGAGATTATTTTGCATATATATAATTACCTAACTCAGATTTATTTATTCATACATTCAGAATCTTATAACTAAACACTTATTGCTGTCATTTTACAATAATTCATTTTTATTTAATTTTAATTAAATATAAACATGTTTTATGTTATGACCCCTTTTTTTAAACCCCTTTGGGACAACAAGAGATAGTCGTTTTCCAAACCTATTATTAGACTAATTAAAATGTTGTGTTAAAATTTATGGTTGTGCAAAAACATTTTGGCCCAAAAATGTGATTTCCCATATGAATTTTGATTCGCAAATTATAATTATTATTCGCGTAACATTTCTACGTTTTGAAAATTGTTTTTAAGTAGGTAAAATTTTAAGTAAATCATTTTTTGTTAATGTCAGAAATTTTAAGTTAAATTAACTGTTTTTTACGGCGATTAACGACTTTCAATTATGTGCTATAATTTAAAATAGTCTGAATAAAATTTCTTTATTTACATTATTAAGGTTCGCATCGGCAATGGAGTCTCTGGATATAAATATCAAATGGTTTTTTGGAGACCGTATATATTTTTTCAAGCTGCAAATTTTGTAATATATAACATTTGATTATTTGTTGTGCTTAAAAGTAAGACATTATACATCTATTGGAAGTTGTAAAGAATCCTTGGAAAGAACTGAACCATGGAAGAACATAATTGATTTTGAGTAAACTTTGGACATGCTCTCAACGTGTGATCTCTTGCGCTATTTCAAATCTTTAGGAAAATCATGTTATGTGAATCACGGAGAAAGACGATACAAACACGTAACCTGTGGAAGATATCCCGTCATTTCCAGCTCCACCTTCCATTTGAATGTACCGCCTTCAAAAAGCTTTCTGCGCCCATTATGTGGCGCTTTTCATTTTACATTTATTTCTATGAAATTGATGATCTATATAAGTAGTCTGTGGAAGTGTGTGTGAGTATCAAATTTGTACAGTAGTATATTTGTAATGTTTTTTTTATCGATTTTATCTATTTTTATGCATAATTTAAAAAAATATTGGCATTCGCCACTCCTCTGTATAAACTATATGTGTGCGAAATTTCATACACCTCCGTTAAAGTAATTTTCGTATAAGTATTCACAAAAATTTTCCTTCACGTATTAAATATTATGTACCTATGTATCTATAGTATAGATACATTTTTCAAAAGATCCTTAAATGGGTTTGTTTTGTATTATTTCAATTATTTTTCCATGTGGTTGTTTTAATAATATCACAGTGTATTAATTTTAATCAAATACACTCGTGTATCCCATGAAAAATACGTAAAACCGTGGATGTTTCCAATTAATTTTGGTTTTGAGAAACTACACATTGCAAAGACATTATTAAATGGGGTTAATTTTGAAATAATTATGAGATGTTTCACTTTTCATCTGGTTGATTGATTATTCATTTTTTTATTCTTATACACATACAAATCCTTACTTTAAATACTAATTTTTAATTTGAAGATAAACAGAACTAATGTGTGCCATTACAGAGATACGACCATATGACTTTTTGTGCTCAGAGTTGATTTATTTTTCTTTCTGAATAAATGTAAGTTTACAAGGGAAGTGGTTTCTCTATAACAGAAGAGGGAGGGAAAAAGGAACGGAAGACCTTCCATATTTTTTTCACCTCGTCAAAGAGACAACGTAAGGAACTGAAATATTTCAGAACACAAAGTACTCTCATATCAAAATTATATTGTATTGATGTTTTTGCGCTGAGAAGACTCAATACACGGAACACACGTCATGTCAAATGATAACTTAAATATCATTCTTGAATTAGCTCCCTCCGTCATTATAATTTTGGTATTTCTAAATAGATATCACAATTCATTTCAATCAAAAAGTGGAAGTTTTCTATCATCTTAAATGACCACAATTCACCTTTTATTATGATTTTCTTCTTCAATTTTGTTAGTCGGTTTGTAGTTTTATGCGTTTTATTTGCGAAGGTATAAATACAAAATAAAAAAACGGGTCGCAACTTTGGTTATTTCTAAATTGAAAACTATTAACCTTTGTTCGCCGAAGCCGTATGATAAAAATAGAATAATATGACTTTTTTACGATCGGTAGGACTTGCAATCAACTGTTTGAATAACAGTGAAGTGGTGGGTGAAAAACATCCAGGGTTGAGGGATGCTTCATTTTACGACAATGACTTTATTGAGTAAAAAAGTTATTGCCAGCGTTGCAACAAAATTCTACTGGTTGCATTTTTTATTTTCCTCCCTTTATAGGTATCGATATTGATTGCCGTGGGGTTGCCGGCTTAGATAGCACCTCTTCTCTTTTTATGGTTTTTCGAACGTCCTTATAAGAGGCGGGAAATCGAAAATCAGAACGGGGCTGTGAGGTTGACCTTAAACCTTGAAAAGTTAGAAGAAACGCAAGGAATAATCCTCGGACGACATTACCCCATCGGGGGATTCAGGCAGCCGCGGTGTCCGCCCTGTGATGGCGCAAGATCGAGTACAATGGAGAGCTCTTGTTTCCTCCCTATAGGCTCCTGAGTGGGTTGGAAGGGAGAATGAAGGAATTAATTAATGAATATCGATATTGACTTGTATGAAATACTGATAAAGAATAATTGTCTCTTCAAAATTTAAAATAGGACTTTCGAGTTTGTACCAATCTCACTAACTTAGAAGTCTAAACGCCGATACTTCTTCCTGTGTTAGATTGGACGGGGCCGGTCAACTAGAAAAACATTTCTCAGGAAAAAAGTTTTTTTTTTTAATTAATTTATTGATTAATAAATACCAAAATGTCACATTTCTTGTGGTTGAGATGGAAAAATACAATGGCCGAATCTTAATAAAGGTACATATTTATTTATTTATTTCTCTCTCTACGCAACAATTGTTGCTTTTACATTAAAAATATATTATACATTTTGATAACGCCATGGTTATTATAAAATGACATAAAAAACATCACAATTTCACATTAAAACAAACAAAAACCATGCAAGAGGAGCAAACACAAAGGCTTCGCTGCCCTGAAGATAAAGATATTGTGACCTATTCATTGTTATTTAATAATTCGGTGCTCTAAATAAAAGCTATTTTTTCAGGTCCGCTTATAATGTGGAAGTCTTGGAAATTTTTCATCACCCATTTGTGATAATGAATTATTATTATAACTTTATTGATCTGTTTAATCCGCATATTTAGACCTAATTTCATACCTATGTATGTATGTAATATTTTGTGTTTGAAATAAACTGGGTACAAAAACATCGGTGTGAGGGTTTCCTGTTTATAACGAAAATATCAGACGGGAAATAACCCAAGACATACTCGTATTCAGATATAAAGCTGTTGTTAATAAATGTTCTTGGTCCTTTCAAATTCCTACTGAAAAAAAAATATAAAAAATATTTTTTGATTTTTTTTGGTAGGTGCTTTCATTAAATGTGAGTATTGGTTTATATAGGATAATTCAAATTTTTTTTGTAATTATAGTACAATAGTAATTACGGATCAAGACCAACGCCGGCAATTTTAGAAAAATGTTAAACTTTGCCAAAAGGTTTATATTATACATTTTTGTGTGATCTACAATGTTATAATGGATAATTATTAACAATTAAAGTAAGATATCTTCATTTTAAGATGGTCGATTCTAAACTCATTGAAGCGTGTTCAGAAGCGATCAAGTCTTTTTTGTTTCTTTAGTTAATCGACGACCTAATAATTTGATGTTGTTAAAGCAGTCGCTCTTCGTATTGACCTACTGTTTGAGGCCTGATTAGAAGATTTTTGCTTCGACCGCAAAGTTTATAAAAAGAAAACGAACGTAATTGAGGTATCCTTGCGAATTTGTAATTCGTCGTTGTTTTTTGTTTGTTTTTATTCATCATTCGATATTATCTACTAATTACGTGAAATTACAAAAAAAATTGAAGTTTTGTGATAAAATACAATTGAATTAAAGTTTGATATTTAATTTGTTAAATTCAACGATAAATAGGTAAATATTGTTACTAAACTGGCATTTTCAAATTATCGCGTTAGAGACATCGGTATAAATGTTTAGATTACAACTTCTCTGTAATTTTTAAATATTCGAACAATTTCTACACATGTTGACAGTTTAATATTTAAGACGCAGCAGAAGTAGCCCTTCAAATTCAAGTTCAGCCATTTAAAATTTAAAAATATTAGTGTAATGTTATTTCAAAACAAAATGATGGCTTATAAATAGTATTTTTTTATATCTGTTCTTCCTTTGTGAGTCTATTTAGGGACAGAGGAAGGAAACAAACGCTCTCCATTGCGCTTGATCTTGCGCAATTTAACCCCGATGGTTGAAAGTACAGCAGTCTTCTCGACCAAATATCATTCGGCATCTTCTACACGTCATGTTCCAACACTCCCAACCTATAAGTATCTAGTTCATTATACTTAAAATGATGAACTTGCTTATTTCAGCCATCGATAGAAATGATGAAAGAGTTAACGCTAAAAGTAATTATCATCAAAAAAGATGTATCGGTAAGTAAGCATCAATAAGCTGATGATGCAGAATAAATATTAATCGCGAATGATTGTCATGTTCTAGGAAGAAATGATTCAATGTAGAGGCGTCGCACGTGCTGCGTCACGACGCAAGGCCGCGGCGTATGAAATTCACAACACGCCGGTGGGAAATGGCGAATAAAATATTCTTATGGCGTATTGTATTATGAAGAAAAAAAAACGACAACATCAATAAATTGTATTGTTTGCGATAGGACATTTTCTCACCGTTCAGGCCCGCGAGAATGGAATAGTTACCGAGAATAGATTTGTATACAAATTATCAGATACATTTGTATAATACTTATGAATAAAGTTATTAACTTAGCTTCATCCAACTTGATGTCTGCCTTTATGATTGGTGTATAAGAGATATTTTGGATGGAAACGGTTAGGTGAATCAAACATTTAAAGATGAGAAAATTATAGGTTCTTTATTTTTCAAGCTGACGATTTTCTCTAAATATCTCCCAATCAAAATCTTTTTCTGCGAGTAGCTGAAAATCCTGTAGATAAGACGCCGACTTAGGTTCGTAGTCATGGTTTTAAACCAGTAGCTTAGTGAATTTCTCTTTACATAATTCAATAAATTGATGTTTCTATAATACAAAGGTGCAATTTGGCGTATAAAACTTATGAACTGAAAGTAAAAATTCCTCCTTATTCATAATCTGAGACAGTAGGTACCTATGGCATATGAATACTGATAATATTCAAGATGGGCACATCGTTATTATTTGACGGGATTCTGAGTATTGGTTAGAAATAAAACGACAATGAATTCAGTTTCTTTTAATGATATTATTACCAATTCTATTTCTTGCAAGGATCAACAATTATTTACTATCTAATTGATAATGCAATTCATATCATTTTACTTCCTTGTTATATTAACTTGCTTGAAACTGTAAATCAGTCTTCGTAGGGACTTTTGACTTCTTTCTTGAATTCTTTAACCTGCAGATAAACTTTTGATGATTTTAAATCAATAATGGATCTTTTCAGAGAATCGTTGAAGCACATTAAGTATAAACGCTGACCGGCGCGGCGTGAATAATGTACATTGAGACGTTTAGCATTGTCGTTGCAATTATTCATATTATTTGCGATGAAACAATTCTTTATTCACGACAGGACACGGATGATTTAACCGTAAGGTCGTCCTCTCCACACAGTTACAAGCCGGTCGACGGGTGGCTCGACTATAATAATACGTCTGCTCCAAGTTAACTGTTGAAGGAACAATTTCGTATTGTCGTATAGAGTTTGTGTCTTGTGTTGACAAGACCAGTTAAGCCGTGGTAAATTATTAATTGTTAAACTCACAATAAACATCCTTCGAAATAACAAGATTACTTGGACAAACATAGGAAACTGCGAGCGAAGAAAATTGACATTTCCTTTAAAGCGCAATAAAAATGTCATATTTTTTTCTGTTCTGTGTAGATTTTAGAACAGAAAAAAAGTGCGATAAAGAAGATTTATTATTTTTTTCTGTGTAGATTTTTGAACAGAAAAGAAGTGCGATAAAAAAGATTTATTGATTTTTCTGCAATTCCACTAAAAGAAGATTTTAGTTCGTCACAATTTTATGATGAACACCTCCATAAGATCGGACTACCTCCCTATCCTTAAACTGTGGTCCGGACGACGAGACGCTTATTCACGTGCTCACCGCCTGCCCTTTAGGATTGGAATGCACCAAGCTTGACAACTCCACTCTTCCCTGTCACTGTCCAGTCTCTTAATTTCCAGGAAGGTACTGCATTCATGTTCCTGATCACCTGGTCTATCTATATAGTTATTTTAGTTCATCTTTAAAATGTATGAATTTTGACAATCTTTCCCGTTTATACTGACTTCGTACCTTTTGGACGGTGCTTCCTGTTATACTATTTGGCCGTTTTTATTCCAGGTTTCTTCCCTTGGTATGTGAGCTGATACATTCCAGCCAATCCAACCTTTTTCAAAGTTAACAGTTAAGACAGAGATGCTTAGATTCGAATAGTCAATGTCTCTAAATAAGATTAATTTACTATCTCTATTAGAATAGCCCAGAACAAAGACTGATTGACCAAGTCGCCTACCTGAAGCAATACCCTCGGACCACACATACGCGGACACTAAATACTTATCTGACGCTATTTATGTGATGTTGCGTGAGGGCTGTTGTTTGAAACGGACGGATACATGTACATATACCCAATCAACTATGTTGTCAATATTGTGTAGACGAGAACTTTAGGTTATTGTTACTAGGTACTACTATCATTGAGCAACCGTAAATAGGATGACGAAGTTCGTCACATGTCGATAACTAGTTTTCGATTAGGGATTTTGTTGGACAATACAAGGTTCTATTCTTTCATATTCGTAAAAGATTGTTGCAGATCTGATGAACTTTGCGCAGTGGCGATATCGTAACCAATGAGGTTTATCCGAGGTGCGATTATTGCTAGTTGAAAATTAGTAAATTCTAGTCGGTAATAAAATGTACCTAACCTAATAACGAAATCATTAGTTGAAATATTTTGTACAAGATGGATCGTGACTCGGCCGAATTATGTCGTTGTAAAACGAATCGTAAATTTATTATTATTTGGATTCGGTGGGAATAAAAATTCTCCAAAAGCTGATGCGAGAGAGAGAAAAAATGTAAAAAATCTCGTCGGACAAGAACGTTATGGGCGTTGAAGAATTTCGAAATATGGGTGAGCAGGTACCCCGTACATCGACCACCTATTATTTACCTTAGACGATGTTCATTACTCATCAAGGTCACCACGACCTAACGTCTTTATTTATTACTCACTAGGTCAAGACATTGTTTGCAAACTTTACTGTAATAATTAATTTTTATTCAGCGTTTAATCATTTTTTTTTCAAGACATCTAAGAATACGTCGTTTTATAAGATTTGTTTTTTTTTTAAAAAAATACTTTTGATTTTAGCATGTTTCTTTTCTATTTGCTCTAGATTATGTAAATTCATATAAAATAACATAGTGCTAATTGCCATCTTTACCATTCTCAGCTATGATTTTATTATTTCACTAGTGGTGGAATAAAAAAGCGACAATGTGATTATGCCAATTTATTCCTCAACCGAATAAATTAAATCATAACGGAGATCACTGTTTCGCATTTTTAAAACCTAATTATTTTCCGGTTCATAAATCACACATTGAACTTAAAATAAGTAAAAGTGATATTCTCTCTACTTCCCTCTACCCCCTATGTTATTTATTGTTTTTTTTTCTGAAACCCTCCCCCTCGTTTAACCTCATATGATTAATGGACGACCTCTTTCCAATTATGTTTTTTTTTTCTATGATGAAGTTACAAAAATTACATATTTTATAACTTAAAAATAACAATATTATTATTCCACTTATATTATACAGATTTAGACGTCACATTTCTACAACATTCACATTAAATAATTTTCTTTTAACCCTTTGCACTCGTTGTCGACTCTTTCCAATTCCGCAACAGTTTTTACGATTTTATGCAGGGTGCATACTCGTATTAAGTTGCTTTATTACAAATTTTGTGTTTTATAACTAACTAGCTGATACCCGTCTTGCTTTACGTTGTTGATTCAAATAGTAAGGCTTGACAAATATGTGCAACTCTCATACACAGAAAAGGAATAAGAAGAATGCCACTTTCAGTACAAATTATATGATTTTCTCTAATATAATCGCTAAAATAAAATAATTTACACTATACATTACTCAGTATCAGAGATAACATTAAGTCTGATTTAAAAAGGGCGCACCACGTTTTTTGCAGGTGATTTTCGGCAACAAGCTATCGAAACGGAAATGAAGCGTTCCATTAGATGAGAGTGATGCAATGAAATACAAAAACAAGATACATAATAACTAAAAAGTGGATTTAAATTTTTAACAAGATACTCATTGTACTTTAGACTTCGGCTTATAACCTTATCCCCATGTTAATTACAAACTCCACAATAGGTACAGAAGTCCTTACCTACTAAAGAAGAACTCTTTTACAATAAAGAATAAAATGAATTATTAAACTGTGTTGCGTGTCCGGTAATAACGACGAAATAAGTTCATATTTCTGGTTGGTTGTGAGTTGTCGTATTAATTGGATAATTATAACGCACGTGAGCTTTTCCTGTATTCCTCGTAGTACTTACTGTCCAAATTATCTACGTATTCCCAAATACCATTTTTTCGTAGACGGTCATAATAAATAGAAATAGAGTATCATAGTATAATTGTAAGAAAATTCAATCATTTATATCACGCTCACAGTGTCTATTTCAATAAGTTAGGTGTATCTGTACTTAATTATTGATTCTTGCTCACTCCCAAAAAATCAAATCTTAGCCTACTTAGGTATCAATTTACTTAACTTTTTGATACAAATTGAACAACTTAATCAATTCATTTTTCGCGATAAACTTTAGACTTCTATACGAGTAACTACTGTGGTTAGCCCGCAGGGGTGTAAGATTATCTGAAGAATCACAAAAATAACCTTTTTTTAATACGTACCTATTGAATAAAAAATACACTGACTTATAAATTACTTACATTTGTTTAATTTCAATATCTTCTTTGTTATGTTCCTTATGTTATTTGTATCGCGAGATTTTTGAGAGATGCGCTAAGGTACCTATAGATATATAAATGAGTAGGTAAATAAAAAAAATGGCAAAGTGAAACGCAAACTGTTTTTTATTTTATCGAAGAGCCAAATACAAATGAAATAAACTCAGCCATTAAAAAACTCTAGGTAGGTAGGTAGTAATAGTCAACCTGCACGAATTTTCGGAATAAATGAAAAACTAAATCTTCTATTTCTTTTTACTGGCTACGTACGAAATGGGGTGTTCGTTTATCCTTTTCAACTTAAAGGTTGTGTCGTGAAAGAGGAAGATGGTCGGCACCTCAGTACAATCTTGTCTGCTGATAAATATCTTTATATTTCGGAGAAGCAGGCATGGTATATTATCTTCCGATTTAAAACATCATTAGAAAATGTGGAGTCCATTATTTAATCTAATTATGCAATGATATTTTTTTAATGAAAGAGATTAGTCGTTTTGGCTCGTCGCAATGTGTCCGTTATTTTTTCATCCGTAACACTGGTGCCTATACTGAACAGACATGCTGCGGACATTGTACTTTTCCTTTCCTCCGGCGGTTATCTAACACTCAAATTACTTTACTTGGTTAAATAATACAATAAAAATTAAACATTCAGTCTGTTTTCGAAATATGTCGTTGTAATACCAAATAATATAGCTACATACATATATTGTGTGAGTGATGCGGTAGTCTATTATTCTAGATACAATTTGCAGCGATTCTTTTTTTTTTTAATTAACAATATAACATTGTTTGAATATCGTTGTTCAAACCGAGTTGTTGCCCACCTTTTATCTTAGAGAGGTATGCTTTGCTTAGTGTAAGATAATATTTCAAAAGTGTATTTTCTTTCCAAAATAAAAAAAATAATTTACTCCTGGTTTATGCAATGTTTGTTACATTTTAACCTTTTCTACTTGTAACTACCCTCCAAGGAGTGGTATTGAACTCATACTCCGCTTAGACCTTCCCGGACATTAGTACTACAGATCACCAAAGTTTCATTGAAATACGTTCACAGGTCTTAGAAATCTATCGAGTACCTACACACACATTAACATTCAGTATATATATAGGGGGAAGTCCTAGAGTACCGGCTGGCATCTAGTACCGGCCAGTTGCAATTCCCGAAATTCTACAACTGATAGGGTTAAGACGGTTAATAGAATTCAAGTAATACGTTCTCACAAGCATATGCCTCGTTTAGCGGCGAGATGTCTCGAGAAGCTTTCTGACAGTGCCAAGATTTGTGTTGAATGTAGTGGACTTGCGGCACACGATTAAAATTCTGTGAGTGATTGCTATAGTTTTTAGGAGGATTTCTAAAGAAGTCAAACTTGGTATGTATTGATGATTGTTTATGTAGCTATTATAAAACATATTCATAATCAATCTTTATCGGCACAGTTTTATGCTGTGTACAAATAATATTTTACTCCGTTCCCTGCAGTACCAGCCACAAAATTGTCCCCCAGTACCGGCCACTATTTTCCACTAACATTTGTATAATTTATTATGTTTATAAATACACCAATATGCTAGGCAAAAAATGGGCACATGGGATCCTGAAAATATGCGAAATGCCGTTAAAAAGGTACTGAGTAATAAAATGAGGGAGCGTCTGGCCACATATCGTGAGAAGAGACCACTACTGCACTTTATGTCTTGAATCTCATGAAGACGATTGAGTAAAATGTGGAAACTGCAAGACTTAGATCCATAAGGCTTGTACAAACGTTTCAGAGCTATCAAATCCATATATTTGCGGATATTGCCTTGTAAAAATGTTGCAATTTTTGCTGGCCGGTACTGGAGGCCAATTTTTGAGAAGTTGATTTTTCTGTGTCTTGTAATTTTATTAATAAAGTTGAAATTTTCAAAGTATATCGATATTTTATTATTTATATTCATAGTAAAATAGTTCCTCTACACATATCACTAGGTATTTTGAAATTAACCGAGAGGATTTTTATTTTATTATAAATAAACCTTAAGGTGACGGTACTATAGGACTTCCCCCTATATATAGAAAATAGTCAAAGGTTCAAGTAGAAGATTTTTAATAATCACACTGATCTAAGCTTCCTCGTGTATTTGGACCCCTAGATTCTTGTCATGCTATAGTGATCGTGCCTTTGGAGTGGCTGGACCTTACCTTTGGAACGATCTACCCCTGGCTGTCCGACAGGCAGAGAGTTAGAGGGCGTTCAGAGGGGGACTAAAGATTCATCGGTTTGCTCAATGCTACGACAACGACATAGGATCGCGGCAATCGTTAATTGTTTATTAGCGCAACTGTTATAATACACAAGTTTTTTTTAAATTTATTTTATTTTTTCTGTTGACTGGTAAAGGGATTATTGACATCAATTAATAAAATATTTTAATACAAGCTCATACTTTGTAATTTAGTGCAATATTGTGCTACTGCGCTCTTGAAGTTCACTGTTCTAAACGGCGCTATACAAGTTGTCACATAATTATACTCTAATACTCGGAATAAAAACTAATGCGCAGTATAAATACATAGTATTATCTCAGCACGGGCTTTTGTCTAGTGGGGTGATAAATTCCACTATCTTAATCTGTATTTATATATGTACACATTAATGTATTATTAATATATTGGTAAATAAAAAAATAATAATAAAAAAAATAAAAAAATATTACTATTCGAATTTAAAATTGTTTTAAAACAATGTATTAATTGTTTTATAAAAAAATGGTTTATAGTATAAAAAGTACCTATACATAAATATACATGCATCTGTACCTGTACTATTTTTGTGACAAAAAAGCTGTGCAGCTGATCTTGCGTAGTGTCAATTATTAATTCCTCCAATACCATGTCTAAATCCTAAAATTGAATAAAAAATGGTACGTTCCTAAAGAAAGGTAGGAACAATCATATCGTATATTTTGCTGCCAAAATAAGAAGAACAGTTTTCTCTGGAGACGAAATTATGCAGTCAAGTAGATATAGGTAGATACCTACCTAGAGTGTTTTATATTTTCTTATTCTTGGTTTTTTTTTTCTTACTAAGACTTATAATGCATAATTTGTGTTTTTATATTATTCTGATTGAATAAAAACAATGAGTACATCCGTCCTTTATTAATAAATTAAAAACAAAGAACAATAGAACGGATCTGATAAGTGAGCCAACATAACGACGAAAGACGTGGAAGTTTGCTCGTCGAGACCATTGATTGCTTTACCGAGAAATCGTTACGGCATCCAACGATGATAGATTATACCATACCCAGTTGTAGTTCAAGTTCACTCCAAGTGTTACAATTTTCAGTACTTACCGACACACGTGCGTGCAGACAAACATAATTAGAATTAATGATTAGATCATCACAAAATCTTATAATATTAATTAATTAATATTAATGAACTCGCGGCACTTCCAATATTTCGCAATACAGGCCGTCCTCTTTTTGTGCGGTTTTTTTGAAGTTTGTATTTTGTTAAACGGCGCTCAGTGCGGGGAAAATGGAAGGAAATCCTTGTATTTCGCGAGTAAAAAACAATAACTAATTCCTGCACCTAATATTCGAGTAGTGGAGGGTCTTTGGGAGTTTACTCAAAGCAAACACAAATATTCTAAGCAAAACATGCGCTGTTCTACAAGCCACATTAGTCATGAACGTACATAAATCGAGTGTTGCTTTTTTTATAAATGTACTTATTATTTAAAGGTGCCTTAGGAAACGCCTTTGGAAGCTTCGTTATATTTCATTGTTGATAGTTTCGGCCGAGGGTGCTTGGTAGTAGTCAATTTTCTCAAAAACTGAAGATTTTTTTTTTAATGATTTAAATTGAGAAAATAAACGCCACAAAAAGGAACATCATTATAAAAAGGGAAACAAATCACCAAGCAATTATTATTTCTTCAATGGTAGTTAAAATTGATACAAAAAAAACTCATCATCTTGTGTGGATATGTAAGATTTGAAATACACCGCTTTTTTCCACGAAGTACCGTGCATCTTCCACATTTACCGCATAAAAAGAGGATTTACCTAGTGTACGTACATACTTACACCGATAATCCATTATTTAGGTTAATTTTTATTAATTATTTGTATATTAATATCTCGATTGTATTTTGTTGTTTATAGTCGTATTGTCTTCACTTTGTTAATGAACAATATGGTTGTCATAACCAACATAATACTGTTGTACAAAACAAAATCATAATAATATTATGCGGACAAACAAAAAGATAAGATTTTGTGTCAAGTACAATACAACTCTTATTAAATCATTGATTGTCAAAATTATAACTACTCTGCTATCCGCGTGATTATGGACATATTTGTATTTTGATAGTTTTTTTACAGTTTGTCAATGATATTGATATTTTAAATCTTAAGCGTTTAAATTTATATGAAAGCATTTATTAATGGC
This sequence comes from Mystacides longicornis, assembly GCA_963576905.1. Classification (NCBI taxonomy): domain Eukaryota; kingdom Metazoa; phylum Arthropoda; class Insecta; order Trichoptera; family Leptoceridae; genus Mystacides; species Mystacides longicornis. Next base: position 15,982,506 of record OY756433.1, on the reverse strand, counting down.
ACTTTAGTGTAGGCGTGGTAATGAAATAATGATCAGTTGAATTTGATTATAATAATAATAAAAATAATAATGTTTTATTTTTCGAATAAAAAATACACTCTTAAAATTAACTAACAACTAAACACTTCGAAAAATCCCACAAGGCACAGCCTGTTTGTGGGTGTTGCAATATGAAAGCAACATTTTTACAAAAATCAATATCTACAGCTCATTGGATTGCACTAAGTTAATAAACAATAATACCTAAATCAATTAAACAAAGAGTACTTAATTAAAAAGATTACTTAAATAAAAAATAATAATAACACATCAAACATTGCAAATAGTATACAAAATAAGCCCTATACAATAACTATAAAACCAATCAATAATTCTAGTGTATTTTTTTAACATGAATTAAATTGAGTTTAACATCAAATGGACTCCGATAATAAAATCCGAGAAATAAAATACAGGATAGAAGCCGCTCGAACGTCTTTGAATAAAATGAAAAATCACCTTTGTGTCGACAACCTCAACTTGAAATAATAAGATAACGGATGGTAAAATGTTATGTGTGGACAGTTTTGCTGTAGGTACGGTGTAGAGGCATGGACCCTCAAAGTTATTTTAATAAATCGCCTCGAAGCATTTGAAAATGTGGATCCATCGCAAAATTTTCAAAAAAGCCTGGATCAACATGATCACCAACACAGAAGTCTTACGCATAGCGAACACAACTAGACAATTATTCACCTCAATTAAGATTCGTAAGATTTCGTGCTTTGATCACGTAATGAGAGATGAAAAGACAAGGTACAACAGCTCGTCATAAAGGGGAAAAATAGAGGGCCGCGGAGGAGTCGGAAGAAAACAACTTTCCTGGCTCCGAAACGTTCGTCAGTGGACTGTATTGAGAACTTTGGGAGATTTATTCAGGGCAGCTGAAGATAGGGAGGCTTTCTCTCAAGTGGACGTCGGGCGGACCCGATAGGACACCAGAAGAAGTAATAAATCCCAATCAATAGGAACAAAATTATTGCAATTTATCCGTCGAATTACCGGTCGTCTGTACTTACGTTTAATAATTTGATACTAGCGTATTTTTCAATTCTGAATTTCATTTACCAATCACCCTGTTGGTATGTTATGTACTTTTTATGATTATTTGGCTAATATTTCCTTTTCTTTGATTTCAGACCACGATGAGGAGGAAGACGCGGCTAGGAGCCGCATGCGGGCTGATCTTCTTGGCTCTAATCATTCCATCAGACGCCAGTGAGTATACTTCTTCTTTTTTATACAAATTAAGTCTTTGAAAAACCACCTCTTTACAATACCAACAATAAAATTTATGAATTTATAAGACCATCTCAATATGTGAAATTTTCAAAAATTTCCTATGAGAATACTATTCGTATTATTTCAGTAGTGTCCAGTCTTTGAATGTGGTAAAGATGAAGGTGCTACTGCTTGCAGGTCCTTTTAGATGTAGGCCCCTGGGGAACGATATAGACCACTTTGTGAATTATTGTTCTAGTCACCTATATTGTACGACTTTAATAAACAATGGAAGCACTGTTCCAAAATCAAATATAACAGAATTATTGAGACAGACAAAGTAAAAATGATATTTTTTGGATGAAAACTTCTTTCACAATATGAACAGCGCATATTCGGTTTTTACAGAAATTCCGTGTAACGTAAACATCTGATAGAGAAAAAGGGTGGGTTTTCGATATGTTGTATAAAGCGTGTTAAATTTTTCATTGTCATTTTAGTAAAAAACGTCGCCAGTGTGATGGTCTCCGTATGTACAATGTGGTGTGGGCTTGCGTTGGCCAATCAAGAGCCGCTCATTTACTTACACTTTTATACGTGTTACTATTACACAAAGTATTTGACTGCATGCTAATAAAAAAATCACAGTCCAACTTGCATCATGTTGCGACGACACCGTGAATAATGCCCAAATACTTCCAAAATGCATACGAAAATGTATTGCAAACGTTCCGAATAGTTTGGTTGCCTAGGAATAATACTGCACTAAATTATAATGTCAGACCGAGGAATATACTATATTTTAGAATAAATAACTTCCGCTTTTGTTTAATTATACATAGATAAAATACAGGAGTGATAAACCGTCGGAATTTTTTTGTTAAAAGTATGAGAAATAATTATTCGATAATTGGGTCAGAGCTGTCTTAATTCCAAAATAGTGAAATTGGAATGATTTTCTACATTGTTTAGCTTTAAATATTGAAGAATGCCCGTAGAGTATACCATTCATCTATTTTGTTCAATACAGTATTTTCATTGTTTGTTTGATAATGTCCTTAATCTTTACATCCACTGTCTCTGTAGTAAAATTTTCTTTGCATGTCCACATTTAAGAGTCTTTTTTTGAAATATTAATACTTCGTCGTAATTGGTCGAATTTTTTATGCCCATCGTATATTTTCACACCTTTTTCGACATAGTATTATTTGTCAACATGACCAAAATATGGAAAGACCCTCTTATACTGTGTTCCGCTCCTTGGAAGCAGAGCTGAGGACATAGTGTGGGAGGAGGTCATAAACATTGCGCAAGCTATGTGGGGCCTAAAGGGAGTTTGGGTTGTATTATTTGTCAAACGTCGCATTCTACAACAACAACAAAAAATGGATATCAAACCTGGTTAAGGACCTCGCGAATATGTCCAATCCAAAATTTTCAAACATAGGATTTAATAATTTTTCCAAAAAAGTTAATGCGATCTATAGACAACATCGTCGGCTTATCTATTTTTTATGAATGAAATCGGATTTAGCTTAAGTGAAGTGCTCTTTTGGCATTCATTGTTGTAACCGTGATTTGAATCCACGTCCTTCGGTACGAAAGTTGGCGTTCGATCAATTAGGAAATCAATCCCTTGTAGCAGCTACTACTTAGTTTATAATTATAAAAAATACAATAATTGGTTGTCGACTTCTGTGTGATGTCGCTAATAAGCATAATGCAATCATTTTTGATGCTACATTCAAATTCTAAACAATCATTACAAATTCAACTACCGTATCTCTACCACATCCAACACCGATCCATCTGCATAATAATTTTCAAACCCCGAAACGTCCACACCGCTTACCTACTTAGTAGATTGCCTATACTCTGCAATACGTTCGTAACTCGATTGCATCAAACGGGTTTAGTGGGAAACCAGCCGCAAATCTAATTCGACGATGGAAGTAATTACCTCGGCTTAATGACATCCCATCCCCTAATCCTATTTCCTGCGCGCCAAATTGAAATTTTGATTATTTTTATCACATTTTAACAACATTTTTTTTATGTATTATGACAATATAGCTGAAGTCCCCGTCAATTTATCTGCGGTAGTCTTAAAAATATCACCGTTTAACCAAAATCCGTGTTTAAGTATATGAAACGTTAAAAGTTTTATGGAACTGCAAATAGCGCCATCTTGCCAAAACATTGAAAAGCATTATATTTGCCTTCATTTAGTAATAGCACGAGCGTGTTTTTTGGTATGTACCGTGACAGAGCCATGACTTGGGTTAAATATAATTAGGTGCTTCTCAAAATGTGAGAAAATGCCTCAAAGTTGTTACAGATCAACTGTGAATATGTGAGGCTCAACCCGTTGTAAACTGAATTACATTAGATTAGAGGAAGCATGGATAAGCCCAATTGAGAGCAGACCAATGAAAATAATATAGATTCTTAAATAGTAGAGAAGAAAACACGTCTATATTGGTTGATGTCTGCATTTTAAAAAATTACGCACGGATAAGTTGACTGAATGAAATCTTCTGCTTTTTCGAATACGGAAAAGCCCACGCATCACGCATCCGATTGGACCATAATCTTTTTGCGGCCTATGTAACAGATTCTTCCAAGAAGATATGGCTGACGGGTCACCGCAAACTTAAAGAAACGCCCGGGGATGCTGTGTCACAAGAATGATAGAAACTGGAGATTCTGTGAAAGGAGCAAAAAACCTCATCACCTACTTACAGACTTCAATGGAGTAGTGTTTGCTAGAGCATGAGGTTTTGGAAAACATAAGATAGGAACCAAGGATTTCACAGCCATGGAACCTCTCCTAATGCTGGATTTTATTGAAATATTTAAGATTGGTGAGGAAGCTCTTATTGGCTATTGTTGGCTCTGGATTCTACCATAAGTCATAATAATTGGATAGACGAATGTTTTATATATTCTGAACTTACTGGGGATTTTCACATGTCCGTTTTTCCATATCGTCGGTCTAAGGCATAACTTCTTTTTTAACTGAAAATATAGGTATAAAGAGATTCAGGCTGAATTTTTCCTTATATTGTTCAATCAAGTGATAGCCGCTCGAGAGAGAGACGAATATGGGTCGCAAATCTATCAATTGAAATGAAGAAAAGTGTCGGCTCCCATAGTATTACGGTCCTTTAACACACTAATCTCTTACTGATGAGGGATCTCCGGTCACTTCAACTAATACGCTTAGATTGTATTCAACAAGACAGAAGATAGACAGCACATCTACTTGTGATCTGATTACTCCTTGCGGCTGTGCCATCGATCCAGGTCAATTGACTGCTTTCTAATGTTTCCGGAGGGATATGCGGCTCATACTCATACAGACACAAGTGTTGAGATCTTCTTCGTACAAATAAACAGACTGTCAATGAACTTCGCACAATGGACAATCGAATTTATGAATAATATCAGTGGCGAAACATATTCAAAATAAGTTTAAGACATACATAATTACAGTAAACTAAATAACATAACAATAGTTGGAAAGTTATTTTCTGTGACAGAATATACTTTTTCTTACACTTTGATTATTCAAGAGATTTATGAACCTATCTTTTTTTTCATCTTTTACTCTTGTGTCCATTGTTGGACACATGCCTTCAAGCTTTGGTATCATGCTGGCGCCAAGGGCATCTATCAACCCACGGTAACTCTTCTCACGTCTTCAGACTACCTTGCCTGATACCAACACTTCTCTGCCCGATTCTCAGACGCCACTGTTTGGTCCATCTGCTGCCGATGATTCTGGCCACATGAACGATTCTGGCGACCTTTTGAAGAGAATACGATTTCTTAATTTCTCTCCTATGTCAGATAGACTTTGTAACATTGTAACTTTCGGTACATTATTATTTCGTAAGAACTTTAATAATAAGTCAAATCTTGAGTACCGATAAGCAAGAAATGCTTAAATTATTAGGGATCAGTGTAAATAATAACCCATAATGATCAGATCCGATGTTGACGAGTATAAAATTATGATCAAAAGTAAACCTGAGAGAATCGAAAGCAGTTCAGCAATGTTAATGTATTTAAAAGATGTATACTTTTTTAATCCAACCATGAATGAGTAGAACAATGCAATAAAATGCTTTCAAAAAACCCAAGAATTTTCAAAACTTAAGTATACAACTAATCAATTTCGTGGTATTTTGTTATTTGCGTTGTATTTATTCGCCCAGTTGATTTATGGGTAACAATTTTCATTATTGTCGTCATCGTTGTATATTTTTCATGAGCAAAGACATTGTTTAAAAATATATGAGTTGTTATTGTACAAATTGAATATTGGGATTGAAAATTTTCTAAGGCATCAATCACTATGATTAGTCTTGACAAACGCACTCGCCACACATTGCTTTACACATTACCATTATTATGACGATTCATATAATAAATTAAATTATTTTGTTGTTTCAGATCCTATGAGAAGATTCAAAAGAGGCAACGATGATTTGGAAATATTTTTACTGAGGCAAAAATCAGGTAAAAAACAATTTCTGGTAGTTTAAGATTCCTTCGAAACGAGTTGAATTATCTCATATAATGGCGGTAATACAATCAACTAAAGATTCATTAGATAATACATGGCAATTTGATTATTACAAAACATCTAAAAAACGCAATTTGACTGTCCGGGCTCAGTTCAATAGATTGATGTCTGGCAAATTAAACGCCGCACTACGTGATGAAGATGACGTGCGACGGGTGCAAAAGACACCTACTGTAGAGTCATACTTTTGTAAAATAATGTCTTACAATTTTGCTGGCTCTAATTTCTCTTGCAACCCAGTGTATGCCCAGAATACCAATAAACCTTAATTTTCTACGATGGTTCGCCAATCATCATTAATGAAGCGTAAGATAGAAAAGATATTTTAACTTTACTCTGTGCTTTTCAGCTTGTACCGTTGGCGATATCGTATACCAAATTGGCGAGAGTATCCCTGGTAGTAGTCCATGCGAGAAATGCACGTGCACTGGAAAGTCTGACGATGGCACCGGAGTAAGCTGCCAATCAGTGCACTGCGAAGTAAGGTCAGGATGCAAAGCTTTGCATAGAGCTGATCACTGCTGTCCACTTTATCAATGCGGTGAGTTATTTATCTCATTAAAACTCTTTGATTCATCCTTATGGAGACTGAAATTAAATTAAGTATACCTTTTATTTTTATATTACTTTAGATTTTATAAAGACCTTTTGAAATGTATACGAATTTTGACGTTCTATGAAGTTTCATAATTGATATTTTTTCTATTTTCAGAATGCACAAGAAACGGTAAAACATACTCCAACGGTGAAAAGCTGGAAGATTCTGAAAATCCTTGCCAAGTATGCTATTGTCAAGGAGGAGAGATTGTATGTAATAAGATTGCATGCTTCATTAGGAACGACTGTGAACCAGTTTATTTGGAAGGTAGTTGCTGCCCAGAATATGGCCACTGTCCACCAAGAGGTAGTTATTCTCCATAATTTATTTTCTTCCATCACTTTTATTTATTAAAATAGAAAAGAAATTTCATAAGTCGAATTTATTTTATTTTGTAGATCCGGAAAAAGAAACAAAACAAAGCGCTCGAGACAAAATCATGACATTTTTAAATGACAGCCCATCAAAGAGCAGTCCGAAGGAATCTTCTAAATTGGATATAAATAACTTACCAAAAATTCAAATAAAAGAAGTTACACAAGGAAAAACAATCAATAACGAAATTCGTATTAAAGAAGTTATTCATATTTCTACGAAAGCCCCAACATTTACCAGAGAAGTAGTTGTTCAGAAAAACGAGGACAAGCAAACAAGTGAATCTAATACTGTTGAAGCATTAAATAAGGATATTACACCGCCACAAATAATACGCGTTGGCGACAAATTATTATTCTTAAAAGAGGGAGAAGTTGTTCCAGAAAACGCATCTATTATAACACCTTCACCCGTTTTTACTGTTATTGGCGCAGAAGGACTGCAAAGAGTTGAAGAAGACCCAGAAGATAACTCTGACAAAGAAATTATTGATATTGAGATATCTAATGGTAAAAATCAATCGGACTTCTTAAGTAATGAAGAAACAGAAGGATTAGATAAAATGGTAGAAGAAGCTTTATCAGAGTTATACGCAACAACAACCAAAGAACCAACTAATGATACAATTGATCAAGAATATTTAGGCACAGCAGAAACATATACGGAAGCAAATGATTCAGATGTTACTATTTTCAACACATTTACAGAGGAACCTAAAGTATCACTGTCTACAGACAATCTAGATGATGATACTCAAGCAGTTCCGATTGAACATTTACCGGAACATAATCCTGAATATCCACCTATACCGGAAGACATAATGATATTGAGTATGACCGAAGATACTCTTGAGCCGTTGCTATCTGAAATAGAATTTGACAGAGAAAATCCACATAGTCAAATCATCAACCCAAAAAATGATGACAAAATAGTTATTGTCAAGCGACCAGTTATCCCACTATCATTACCCAAGCATCAAAAAAATTCAAACTCTTTGAAAGACAATAATCTGCCTGAAAAAATTTTACCCGACATATTACCTTTTGTTAGAGGAAACAAAACAAATGAAGGAAGTAATGCAAGCTTTGTTCCAGAAGAATGGTTAAAAGAAGCGACTGAAAAACCACATGTAGAAATTAACAGCCCATTATTAACATTGGAAGCTGAATTACCGGAAAGTATATTGAAAACTCCAGGTACAAATAGTGTCGAAGAAGATGATAGCAAAGAATATATTTTCTTTAATAATGGAACAAATGGAAACAATGAGTCGAATAATAATAAGGAGGCTGTAACAGTAGATTTTGCTGAAACTACAACAGAAAGTTTTGAAGGTTTTACAGATGAACCAACGGTTTCAGGTGATTATCGCTCCCCAGGAGAGCCTCATCTTGTTCCTGAGTGGGAACGCAATCAGACTACTGAAAACTATGATAACAGCATCTTCTCAACTAGTAATCCTAATAATTCGATTATAAATGAAAGTGCTGTTGATGTATTGAATAGCACAAATGATAATGAAATAGACGAAGATAGCGATTTTGAAGATAATTATGCTCAAAACAACGATTCATCAACTTGCAAACCTACCACAATTAGTAATGTTGTATCAAGCCCATCTGAGAATGATTCTATTGATGATTTCAATATTGATGATGATATAGATGGAACCAATACTGCAAAGAATGAGGTTTCCACCAATTTGGCAGATGGATACACAAAGTCCTCACTTTCAACTGAAAAAATATTAAGCGATTTTGATGAAACAACTGAAAACATTAGACCAACCAAAAAATCTATAGTTGAACTTGAAATATTTGGAGATGGGCAAACAATTAAACCATTTGATGATAAAATCTACCCACAAAAACAAAAGAAAAACTCAGCTTTGATTGGAGATAAAAATGCTGATTCCGGAAAAAAGAGAAATATTTTAGCAGATTTGATTAATCTTGTAGGAGATGTAGCAGCGATCGGACATGAGAGTGAAGTATCGACTGTGTTGAACAGTATTGATTCTAATGATAAAAATGGACATAAATATCAAAAACCCAATAGTCCTTCATTAAACAATGATTATTTAGTTCCATTTGACAATATTGTATCTCATACTGAAGATTTAAAAGAAAACAGCCAAATTGAACTGACAGAGTATAATGCCTCAGGGGATAAAATTGATTTGGATATTCCTACGGAAAATGAAAAAGTTGAATTCACAACTCGCAAAATTATAATTGATAAACAAAATGATGATGACGTGTGGAAACTTGAAGAAGTTGATAAAGATATAGAGTTAATTCCCAAAGTTGAGAAAAATCCACCAAAAAAAGATCCTTCTCTGGAAAAAATAAAAGAGGCTAATATTATTGAACAAAATATGGAAGTAACTTCACAACCAAAAATAGCAGAAGATGTGATTATTTACACAACCATTCAAAAGAGTCATGAATATAACACAGTAGCTCCAAATAAAACTATATTGAAACCTGATGATTTTCGTGAAACATTAATTAGCGTCGATAGTAACGACAACTACGGAAAGAAACTAACTGAAGCAGATACAACGGAAAATAGTTTTACTAGTACCATAATGAAAGTCACAGGTAGAACTAATAACATAGAAGATTCCACAAATAATGTGCGTGTTTTAAGTGGAGACAAATTAGCTAAAAGGGAAACAAACTCTCGAATAATGAGTCCCAAAGACATAATTGATAATAAGTATTTAGATGCTCTAAAAAGTTATTTTGAAAGAAGGTTTATTCATTGAACAGTGATTGAAATAAGCATATCATATCAATATGATTTATGTATTTTAGAATTGTTAGGCTGTGTGCCAGTACGGCACAAAAATAGGATGTTAATGAATTTTAAAGATAGAATTTAATGCGCTTACATACTTTATTGAAACAAGACATTTTGATATTAGTATTAAGATTATTTATTTATTTTTAGTAGCATAATTTATCATGGAAATAAACCTTTGCATAATAGACATTTTATTAAACTACGCTAGTCTTGGTTTGACTTTTAGGATTTATTTTAATATTTAGCAATATCTCAGTATTTTAGAATCGTTTGGATTAACTATGGACTACTCTTAGCCAGTAAGAAGTAATTATAGATTTTGCACATGATTGCCATTGTTAATTTATTACGTAAGTTATTTTATTACTAGATTTTATTATTCCTATTTCAGGTAATTTAATCCAATACTATTAGGTATTTCAATATGATACTTGTCAGGTTTTTTTGAATGAGACAATTACAGGCGAAGCATATTATCATTTTTATCTGTAGCAGTGAAGATGTAGGTATTTCACCCCAAAGAATTTTTAAAACTTTAGGAATCCATAAAAAACAGCTCCTTATCAATAATTTTTCTTATAAATTGTCACAGTAAAGAAAAAAAACATTGCTAAGCTATATCACTAATTACTACATTTTAAAGAATTGAATGAAAAAAATGTTCCATACATTTATTTGATTTATATATTTTATGGATGCCATTAATATTTTTATGTATTTTATTTACTTATGAGATTTTTTTGTATGAATAAATATAATGTAAATATAAATTATTGAAATTGCTCTCTAAAACTATCAGAATAAAATATTTATGAACAAAATAAAACATTAAATTATTCTGTAATATGTATTGTTTTTATTTAACTTGCAATCAATGAAAGTAAAGGTTATTTTATTCGGTAGAAAATTTCTGCCGAAAACTGTCAAACGTGCCAAATTGATCTATAAAACGAATTAGAATCGTTGGGAATATATATCTATATAATTCCTAAAATATTGTTTATAGAACGATATTATTTGTAGAAAAATAACATTCTTAATAAGTCTAGATGTTATATTGTTTTCTAATTAAAATTATGTAATTTATTTTATTAGAATACAAAGAAATTCAATAAGTAAGTTCATTGAAATGATTATTGATTCATATCATGTTGAATATTATATTATAAGATGACATCGGAACAAAAAAATATTCAATGAATTTCCATACATTAGTTCGTAGAGTTTTTTTTCTTTTCTATTTTTGATTCACTGTTTTATCTGATCCAGTTGTAGCATATTAAGTATTTCAATACTCTTGTGAATTTATGAAAAGTTTAAATCTTAATAAGTTAAAGTATGTAGTATCCATTGTAGTTTAATGATAGAAAAAAGTAAGTTAAGGCTAATTGTAGCACAATATTACAGTATTTTTAAACTATTCATTTTTAGTGAAATTTTGTTGTAATTTTAATAATTATTCTACTTTAATTCTTTACTCTTGAATAAAATGTTTTGACATACCTATCTGTGTGTTTTGATTATACAAATAAATGTTACCTTCTCCTTTTTTCTTTTTCTTCTGTGCTCACTCAAAGTGAACACAAATACACTCTTTGACTCTTTCACAGTAAGCTACTTAAAGATTGAGTAGTGAAAGAGGAAGATGGTCGGTATCTGGGATCGAACCCATGATCTCCGCATAAAACAGTATGAAAGCTGTCGTCGTAACCGCTAGACCACCAACCACATCTGATATGATCTTGCAATATAAATAATGGGTTTCGATTCCCGGTCAGATCAGAATTTGTAATGTTCATTTAATTCAAAATTGTATCTGGGGTTGGAATCTTCTCTGTAATTGATCAAGACTGAAACTGGGCCATTAATTAAGTTCTGCTTCAAGCCATTAATTATGTTCAGCTGGCTAAACTGACACCTTTGAATAGGCAAGTACCCTGTTACAACATAATTGGTAATTCGTCTCTAACTCTGTATTTTCCTTGAAATGCTCTCACCCCACGTACAACGGGATATATTTTTCATACTTATAATTTCTGATGGCAAGTCAATCGTTGCTATAACGATCGATAGTAACAGAATTAATAATCAGGAATGATAATTTACTGGGAACCATATTGGAAGGAATGGTCGAGGGTTTGATTGGTAGAGGACGTCCGCGCCAGTTGTATCCACAGCAGATATACCAGGACATGGATTGTACTTGTAGAACTAAAGGAGATGTACGCGCTTACTGCCAACCAGAAGTTCCTTTATCTTACTCTTAAAAAGCTACGAACAGTTAGGGATACAGCCTTTTTCAAACCTTGGCTTCTTGCAATCTTTGCCTTTTGTTCTCTGTCCTTGTTATCATATTACCCACTTGAAAAAGCTAATGCAATGGAGCCCTTCTAACTTCATTCCCCTTCATCAAACTGGGTTTAGCTCCCCCCCTTTCTAGCTCGAAAGAATATAGCCAAGCCATCTAAATGTAATCAGTTGTTGAGATGCTTTGGCCTGCGATATTATAATATGACATACGTTTTTCATTAGCCTTCGACCTGTCATAATATTGCATTAATTAAGATCTGTACACTATATATTATTTTTGTCAATAAGTATAACAAAACAATACATAAGTATTATGTATTGTTTTGTTAACAATAGGTAATACTTATGTATTGTGTTTTTGTTTTGTTTAACAAAACATAAACAAAACACGAGAGAAAAGAAACTGAATAAATACTCACCGCAGAAATACGTTTTGATGTTTCTATTAGATTTTAACACTCTACTCATCAACATTAATCGCCAAATACTATAATGTAGAAAAAAATAAAGAACAAAATAAACGCGCGAATTTGAACTGTTTAAATTGACATTTGACACTACGTAATAGGGTATTATTGAGGTATTATTGTTCTGTGATTATTTGACAGCTCGTTAAGCACAGCTGTTTCAATATACATGGCGTATAAGCCATCTGTGTCAAAGAATCGAAAGTTTTTAGAGTCCTCTTAAGGCATGGAGAGAGAAACATAATATTCACATTGGCTTTGACAGTAAATTCATAGATGGTGTTTGAAATTTTCAGATACATTATGAATATTATTGATGAAATTTGAAATGATTTCTTATTCATATGCTTACGAGATAGGATATTTTCATTTATCCCTCCTCCAACTTCCACGACGTCAAATCATAAAATATAAAATAAAAAGTGTCATAAAATCATTATTCGTTATTATAAGATAAGAATACCTTACCATGCTCGACGCACTTTCCCCAGTATTCTTAGAAAAGGTAGTCAAGATGTTCTGTAAAAAAATATATTTGATGTATTTTTAGCGCATTGCAAGAGATTTTACACAGCCTAGTACCTACTCACAGTTCACAGTAGACATTGGACGAAACAAAGAAAGAAGACGCTTGAAGGTACTACCTCCAACCTCTATAAAAATAAAAATGAATAATATTATATAGGGTTAGATGGAAAGTCGTACGGAATATCAAAGGGCGTTTTTATTCAGGTCATTTCTGCGATGGATTTGATTGTATAATATGGTGTCTAAAACTTATACGTTATGGAGATATTTTAAAGATTTTTTAAAATCCATGATTGTTTGGCTTTTTTTCTTCTTCTTCTCAGCCTTGAACCATCCACTCCTAAACGTAGACCATCTCCTCCTTCCACTCCTGTCTATCATGCGCCTTCTGCATCCATGTCCCACCAGCCCAGCGCCATTTTATTGCGGAAATTCTTTCGACTATGTACTGAGATGGTCTAATGGGCGAACTGTGCGATCTGGAGTATACCCAGATGACCTAGCGTTGTTCAGTATGACAGTGCATGGAGGAATTACAGCTTAGTGTTCCACATGACAAGATTTGGAAAGCGTTGGCGTTTAGAGTCGAGACGAAGTGAAAACTGTTTGATGCGTGGGTGTTGCCCATTCTCCTAATATGGATGTGAGTCCTGGCACCTAACCAAAGCCCAGGCACAAAAAGTCTCAGCTTTTGAAATGAAGGGCCTTAGGAGAATTATGGGCGTAAGATGGTACCACCGCATCACGAACGATGCTATACGCCGGCGCACCCAGCGCGAGCCCATTACCTCTATATACCATTATGTGGAGGAGATGGACTTGACTGGGACATGTTAAGGATGCCGAATGACAGTTGGCCGAGGAGAGCGCTGTTCTTTCTCCCATCAGGGTCCCGAAGAAAAGGAAGACCCTCTCACACTGTGTTCCGCTTCTTCGAAGCAGAGCTGAGGGATTTGGACATGGTGTGGGAGGAGGTCATAAACATTGCGCAAGATCGAGCGCAATGGAGAGCTCTTGTTGCCTCCCAATGCCCCTGAGTGGAGCGTAAAAGGGAGTATTGATTGATTGATTAATGTACTGCTTGACTTTTTTTATAATTTTTTTTTCGGATTAGAACTCCTAGGTTCCATTATTTATGTACCTAGTTAGAGGCATGCATGTCAATTAATAAAAATGATTAACAAAAACTGAACCTACATCTACAGTAGTGACTTACTTGTTATTAAGGAATAGGTACATAAACAACGTCAGAATTAATTTCTGGAGTTTGTTCACCTATCAACCTGTTCCATCAAAATCTGCAATAGGAGGCTATAGCGACGTATAGGTAACTAAAAAAAGTACGAAAAAACCCTACAGTATGAACAATTTTGGGCATGAAAGGACATGAAATTTATAGGTTCCTGGTGCTATTAGAGGCAATTTTCGAATTAATTATTTTAAGAAAGAAGCGAAATAATTAGTTGCAAAGTAGGTAGATCCATGGTAGAGAGGTAGGTATCTATAGGATAATCCGTGGTCATGCAGGTTGGTAGAAGTGGCAAACAGCGATGGCCAGAGAGCGCCTGACATGAGATTTATTTCGAGATGGTCCGTCGTGACAACAAGAGAAAGTTTGGTCGACTCAATTTATCGGTAGCTGCCTACTTCTTATTAACCGTGATGACATTGGGTTCATTAATATTGGTCCATTGCTGGGTGATTATATTTTAATACCTGATTTTGAACTGTATTATGTATTATTATCTTTCTTCCAATTGACATCGATAAAATATGCCTAGGTAGTAGGTACCCACTGTGTGAGAATGATTCTAAAAATATAAGCAGGTATGGAGGATTTTTCGAATATGATTAAATACTATTTAAGTAGATAATCTTCGCAAAAATCATAAATTTATTTATTTTCGTCTTAAAAATATCCACCCAGGCACAAATAGTTTTCGCCTTTGAAACGAAGTGGCTCAAAAAGATTTGGTATGAGTGTTTGATGGTATAACACCGCATCACGACGCTTTACGCCGACACAGAGCTATCACTTTTGCCATGGAGAAGAGATGGACGCTGCTGTGACTTGCGTTAAGGAAGCTGAATGAAAGTTGATCGAAGAAAACGCTATTCTTTCTTCCATCAGGGTCCCGAAGACGAGTAAGAGCGTATTCCGCTTCTGATGCGACGTCAAGGCGTACGTTAAACTAAAATGATCGTAAAATAACCAGCCTCGGAAACAGCAGTAGAAGACGGTCGTAAGCTCGTAATGGTTCAATTTTCTAAAAATTTACCTGTTAAAATCGAAATTCAATAATTGATTTAATGATTGCATTGAAAAGTTGGTTCTATATATGTAAAATAAAATAAACCGGACACCCAGGTCCCAGGAATATGGTCTAGAAGCAGTATATTATTGACATGACAATGCCATGTCAATATACTGCTATAAGAAGAAAAGGACACCACACTTATGAGACTTATGTAGAAAGATTGCTGAGATGGCTATTGTACAGTGGCATCTTTTTTTCACTTCCTTTTCCCAATTTCTTTCTTCTTTAGGTATGTAACTTTTTGAATCCATATTTTAGGTACTGAAACCAGATGGACGCCATCGAATTTCTCCTTCAACATATTTTCTCTTTAACCAACAGTATAAAAGATGATAAATATTAGACCTTTGTTGGTTCAGATAATAAGATGTGGTTCAGCGATGATCGCTCTTCTTTGTTACAACTTACATACATCATAATCATGATGTCTTGTGTGATAGGAAGCTGGTGGTCGAGGTCAAAGAAAACGAAAGTGCAGAGGAGCGTCGAACGTAGTTCAATACGTCATAGCATCACCTCCATTCAAAGTCTGATTTCTGCCTCTTTGACAATCTAGCAACTATCAATGCGATAATTCGTAAAGTTTTAATACCTATCTAAATTTGAAAATAAGGCAACATTGTTAGTTTTCATTCTGCCACACAAAAAGTTACAAAATTGCGTAGATACATAACTACTTAAAGTACCTACAACAAAGATTTGCAGAATATATTTTGACATAAATGAGTTGACGTCAATGCCAGTTAAAACGGCCTCCTTTTGTTTTGAAATACATATTATTAACAACAAGAATTAAAAAAAAATTCAAGCCTTTCATGAATCAATTTAACTGGTGTTTTGGTTTGATTGGCCATGGAAAACATTCGGTTAAAAAACCGATCTGGAATCGCAACTGGGACCAAAATTATTAGGTATTGTAAACTAATGAGCAAACAATTTGAATGAATAACATAATCTGAACACCAAATGTCTTTGAAACTTATTTTCTTGACAGTCCTCTTCTTAAAGTGCCATTACAGACAGACCACACCAACGTTGATGAATATCGCAACAATCAATCCTATGGTTATTTCTTGGATAGTATTTCCGTGGCTTTTGGTGGCGGATTCACTGTAAAGGTTGCCTTTCCTTGGCTGAATTAATCTGTTTTGAAGGCACCAGGAATATCTCTTTTCATCGTCTTGTTATCTGCTATGACTCGCACCATGCGACTTCATTGTCCGGGGTTGCTTCTCAACTGCTTTCTACTAGTAATTATAGCCTCTACTGATTTTTAAGTCTTTGGCTTTTTAATGCAACTGGAGCTATATATATCTTAGAGCTGCCCTATTTTATCCGTGGTTTTTCCCTAGAGTTCAAATGCTCAGAAAGCCAAGGTGAAAAAGTTCTACTAGGTATTACAAGCTTATGCTTTAAGCAACATTTTTCTAATACTGTTTCTAATAGTGTTCATAAATTACTTATAATTGTCAAATTTCAGTGTTGATTTACAGTAAAGAAATTTTCATGGCGTGACGAAACCGCGTCTGTGAACATTGGTCATTGCAATCATCTTTTCTGTCATAAGACACACCGGTATGACCAATAGCTTTACATACGTTGAGAGACGAATTAGTATCAGCTTACTGTATCGTAAATGTCTGAAGTACTCAGTCCAACATTTATATAATGGATCTGTGACATATTACGTTACCTACTGGGCTCTCTGGCGAAAATCATTACATTGAACTCGCCAATTTGTTACATCACTTTTGTTTGTATCTTCGCGTAATGATAGTTGAACTAATTTGGCCATGGGATTTTGTCTCAATTTTATAAATGGTTGAATACCCAATGCTTCTTTTGTAGTAGGCGCAAGATCTTTCATCATACACAAAGTATGGTAAGAATTCCCTTGATGGGTCAGAGGATTGTAGTTTACTAAAAGAATCATCATCTTCTTCTTCCCCCGGGCAATTATTATTCCCACATAATGGCGGGGTCTGCCTTTTGTATTTTACACCGCCACTCAGCTCTGTTTTGTGCATCCTCGGGGGTAGCTCCACAACTCTTCATATATTGACTCACTACCTTCTACCACGGACCTCAAGAGCTTGTGTCCTGTTGCCAATATATTCTGGCGGTCTCCTGCTCATATGCCCGTACCATCGCAAACTGCTCTCTTGGATCTTTTCTAATACGTCACGCACACTTAGACTTCCACGTATATAATATGTATTTCTGATTTTGTCTAGTTTAGTGACCCCGAACATCCATCTTAGCAGTTTGAATGGCACGGACATGTCTAACGGAGGTGTTCCAGGTTTCCGACCCAAATATGAGAACTGGGCTTACGACACTTTTATAAATCAGGCCCTTCAATTTGTCTGACATTTTGCTGTCGCAGGTGACACCTGTGACCTCAAGCCACTTCATCCAGGCCGCTGCTATTCTATGCTGGACATTGGTGTCAAGATCTCCTGTTGTATATGTATCATAGTACCCAAATATTTGTATTCAGTGCATCTTTCAATTTGTTGGCCATTGATGTTAATCGGAGTGGAGTCAGTGCCTGAGTCATTTGCTATTAAATATTTAGTTTTCGAGATACTTAGTTTATGTCCACCAATGTCAAGCTGGTCTCTCCAAGCCTGAAGCGCTCTCCAGTTGTGCCCTGCTATCATCGCATATTGCCACATCATCCGCGTAGATAAAGGTCCACTGTGCTTCCCTGTAGGCTGCCTCGGTTAGCGCATCCATAACGATACTATAGAGGTCTGTTGACCCTTGGTGGACACCTTCTGTGACATCAATGGCATCTGTTGTACCCACTGTAGTTCTAATTTGGGATTTAGCAGCCTATATTATGTCTATAATAGCATTTACGCATTTATTTATTTTTCATTTATAATGTTTTTATTCCGCATCTAAAGGTCTTATCTAAAAGGACCATCCAAAGGTCTCAAATATGTTATTTAGCACCGGCAAACAACTATGTCATCTCTCCAGCGTAGGAAGGATCATCGGGGGCTGGGCTTCGATCTTTTAGGACGCCAGCACAAGAGGTGTTTCGTCTATGTGTCGTTTAAGCGCGATCAATTTGATCAGCCTAGCAACATTTTAGGGTTTTATTACTCTCGTTCTGTCCTGGTAGTTTTTTCTTGTTCTATATTCTTTGAAAATTACCCACACCATATGGCACGCCATCAGCTTGATATCAAACATGAATGTCAATAATTTAGAGATGGTTGTAGCTTGTAGCATGTTGAAATAGAAAATAGATACTAATAATAAATAGAAAAACGAACTAAATTAAAATTACCGATTCTGCGCTTAAAAAAGGCAGGGTTCAATGTTAAGGAAATGGAAAAAACTCTGTGAGAATGAAATCCCGTTACTATAGCTAACTTATATATTCTATCCTTTATAAGACAAAGTGTAAAGGGCACGAAATTGGAATCAAATTCTGTCTATGATGAAGCTAGAAACTATAATAAAGATTTGCAGTGTTCCAACTCGACTTTCCTGTCTATTTCGTTGCGATGTATTTTTTCATAATTATTGTGATATTATGAAGATAGCCAATGTGCATAAGTCAAAATGTTACCAAATAGATTGCAGTGCAGTGGAGGTTGTAGGTTCGATGGCAGAGGGGATTTGCCGCAAGTATCCGGCGCCGGCGGAAGGAGAAGGAGATGTCTATAAGAGAACCTACCCAAGGCTTCACTCGTGATAGTTTGTTTGACCGGATCGTGTGAGAAGGTGAGTCCGAAACACTTTGCTACGACATTCTTATTATGTATTGTAAGTGTGTGAGTTTCTACACAGTTGTTTTTGGTTATCTGATTCGTTGTTTTATACCGGTTTTTTTTATTATCATTTCTACCAATCAAATATATTTTAATATCTCGTTTTTTACTCACTTTCGTCTGTGTTTATTTTAATTTAATTTGCATTAGTTGAATGGAACAGTAGGGCTAGTACGAGTTTTATCGAAAGCTAATTGCACGCTAATATGCGCCTTTTAGGGTGCAAATAATACTGTTCTAACATTCAAACGATCGAATTGTTCGATTATTTTGTATGGAATTTTTTTCGAAACTCTTTCGTCATTCGATCATCGAAAACTTATACTAGGGATACAGATCGTTACGGATATCACTATTGCACTGAACATTTTGTTATACCGTTACCTACCAATATTATATGTTCAATAATGTTAAAGAAACTGTTTTGGATATAATTTCCTTTAAAGGATATCATAAACCATACTACTTTCAGTTTATCCTTTCCTTTACTCCGCCAAAGCCTTATTCTACTAAAATAACCTTCTGAGGATTCTTATCGCTCCCCTTTAACCTTCAATTCCAACTTTTTTCGACAACCTAATTCCAACTTTTTTCGATAACCTAATTTGTAAATTTGAAACGACATTCAATCAATATTCTTCAAATCTGTAAAAAAAATAGTTATGATAAATTAGTGCGATAAACGTGAAATTAAAAAAAAAATAGGTACCATAAATTTTTTTGTAAAGTTTTGTAAGAAAAATGTTTACAAAACGAATAGGTACATCTTTGTAAATATTTTGTTTGTGTAAAAAATAGCACCCAGTTCTAAGAATGATTGTCTTTCTTAGCTAGATATAGTTAAAAGCCGAATCGATCCATATAATAAACCGACAAAAATTAACATCCCTAGAAAAACATTGTTTCATTTGTCAATATTTCCTTCAATTTAATACATAGTGGGCAAAACTATCATTTTTACAATTAGGTTTTGGAGATTTTTGATGCTAATTAATTAAATCTTTTCAAATTTTCATTTTTTTTGTATTATTGACGGAATAGCTTGAAATTATATACTACATTCGTAGCTTATAACAACATTAGTAAAAGTAAGCCAGTGAATGATAATGGCATATAATTTTGTCACCATTGTAATCATAGCATATCTACACGGAAAGAGTTATATTAGTTAACAACCCATTTCTTTTACAGAAAAATGAAATTCCTATTGTTGTGTTTCGCTTTGGTTGCTGTGGCAGTGGCCTTCCCCCAGCGAGAAGGTGCTGCATTCTCAAACGAAGCCATCAAACAGGCTCAAAGCACATTCTTGATCCCAAAAGATGCTGAAATTCAGAAGGTAAGTCACATTTATTTTAAAAACACTTCAACACAATAAATAACGAAGATAAAATTGTTACATAGAATGAGTGTATGTGAAATGGTGACGAATGAGGAGATAAAATGTGTCAAAAAATAGTAAGGGTGTGGAAATTGGCGTTGTAACTTTTAGCAATTTGTGTTATCAACATTCTATCAGAATGATTTAGATTGACGGATCGTGTTTGGAAGACTGTGAGCCCAGATTCTTGAAATTCATTCATTCTTGAGTGTCGATCGCCTATATTTTTAATACATAAAGTACTAACTTACTTGTATAAATCCTTACTAATTATTTTTATGCTAAGCAATCAAAATCTAAATGTCATTATTTTTTTTATATAAAAATGAATCTGTGCTCCTTAAAGTGAACACAAATACACTCTTTGACTCTTTCACAGCTAAAGCTTGTGTCGTGAAAGAGGAAGATGTTCAGCACCTGGGATCGAACCCACGACCTCCAGTACGAAAGCCGGCGTCATAACCGCTAGGCTACAACAACTTATTATTAGACGATGACAGTTCTTTCTGGTTATTTCCTTGGTGTTCATAATATGAACGATTATGAAAATATTATATTCTATTTTCAAGTTCTGGGTCTTTGTTCGTTTGGTATAAATGCAGCAATAAAGATTTTAAAGAAAAGACGACGATAGTTTATAAGAATAAGATGCAGAAACAAAACACTTTGAGAATATTTGTTAGCTGTAAGCTGTAATGACGCCTGCAGCCCGATTCACGGAAAAGTTTAAGTCTAAGTTTAGTTCGAAGTTCGAACGAAGTTCGATTCAAACCCTCCGTGAATAGGTACATAGACTGTAGATAGTCGCCGCCTACAATAATTATTATTACCAGCAGCCCTATTCACAAAAGTTTGAATCGAACTTCGTTCGAACTTAGACTTAAACTTTTCCGTGAATCGGGCTGCTGATGGTAACGTGATGTTCCAATGCGAAATATTGGATATTCGTTATAAGAAAGTTTCACAATAATCTCTCATAAGTGGTTGGCCTTTAGCATTGAGACGATAATTGAGAAATTTCACTCGATGTTTACGTGTGAAATAGTCAACAACATAGTTTATCAATATTTAATGTGCAAATACTTATTGTTTTTTTTTACCTACCTAGGTAAACTTTTCGGCTCAATTCATTTATTAATGACCTTGTAATACATAATATGATTACCTACATGCACATACCATAATTATTTAACCAGTTGCAAACATTTTCGGTACATGATGCCTTTAATATTTTAGGCAGATGAACTTTTATTTGGTTTTAAGCATGCTTTAACGAATATATAACAACTAATGACTCCAACAATTCATTCCTGATGTTCGATTTTTTAATAGAACAAACCACTACGGGATTACGACCGTCTTCTACTGTTATTTCGAAGGCTGGCTTAGGGTGATCACACTACGCACCATTAGGTGGTAATTTTAAGTCTCCGAATCTCCTAATCATGAGAATTCTCGACATGTTCAACATTACTACCCTGGTCTGGCAGCCGTCTACTGTTTTTTGCTTGGCCAACCCACTCAGAAAGCATGGATTTGTTATCCCTCGCAACCATGTTTCATTCAGAAATATACAATTGGACGTATGCAAGAGAGATTATAATCCGTCAAGGATGAATACGGCTGTGAAAGAAGAAAAATAACTATTCAATTGCTAGCGGCTACCTATCACCACACTGACGGATTTCGTCGCCCATTTTTACGAGAGTAAAAAGTGTAGGGTACCCAAAATTCTTATCTACACAAAAATATAGAGGATTTATTGTAAAGAACTTTTAATTCGATTTTTATGTAGGTAGCATGCTTTGTTATAACATTCTCTCGTTGTCAGGGTGGTCGCCAGCCACCAATATCTGTAGCAACAGAAAGTTCTTGTTTGTTACCCAATATTGTCATTTTATATTTATGTGTGACTCGCGGAGAATACCTAGGTAGACGGTCGGCGTTCGTCGGTCATTCTGTCAGGTGATCTGAAATTTTCTAATACAGATGAAAACAAGCGACATCTATTTAATTTTTTTTTTTCAATAATATTATTGGTATTTTGCAAAATATTGATAGTAAAACATTATGAGAACATAGTGCTATTTGAGATGACGATTTTACGTTATAATTAGGTGGAGTGAAAGCTGTCTAGAGACACAGTCATTTAATGATTTAATTATCACCTATCGATAAATTTGTTTGTATGTGCAATATTTCTGCAGAACAATTACCTACATCCAACGACCAATGGATTTCTCTCGAAAGATCGCAATATTTTATTACCTACATGAAAGAAAGAGCTATCATCAATTAGCAAATAAATTAGAGTGTTGATTAAAATTTTCATCAGATTGACATTGTTATGTAGGTATATTTTTGTATTCAATATTCCGGTTTTATCGATTAATATCTTCAAGCTACCTTATCTGCAAAATTGACATTTATTCCTATAAATTCATACACAATATTGTGCGGAGAATTTCTATACCTACTTACCTACACAATTTTTTAATATTCAATGAGGTCTTCTATCCGGGTTCGAGAGAATTTTCAATTCATTATTATGTAAAGTGTTAACTTAATTTATTTATAAATTATTTAATTCCTATTCAATTGGACATATATAGCAGAATAGAAGGAATAATGACCTTATGAATTTAATTTCATTCGACATAAAGATTGCGTAAAGTATTCAGTGCTTTATCATTGTATTCAGAACTTAATCCAATAAGGTTTTCTTAATAAATTAAGAAATAACCCCATCCATTCAAATGTGTTAGTTTACCGGCTGTAGCCGGTGGAACTTTTTGCCTAAACAACTGTTGATTGTTTTCGGCGAGCCATTCTTAAGGTTTGATCAGGAAAGAATAATTTATTCTAATAACTCCACTCATGTCCCACCCCAAAAAGCATTCTCAAATACCTACTAAATTTGCTAAAAAAACAGATACAAATACAATTTTCTTAAAACTAAGATCAAATCGATAATACTCGTATTAAAAACGCCTTATACGCTTTAAAATGCCGAGTCGGTACCTTTTGAGCCCATCAGAACCTTCTTAGAACCACCGAGATAAAATCTTTCCGCTTGTGCCCGCCCGTGATGTAAGTCTAAAATTCACAGAATTTGCGAGGTCAAGAATGTCATGCGATAAACATGAAACGAAAGACACTAGAAGAGTTGATAAAAGTGTTAAATTCATCAACCAACAGACCCACATGCGTCCGAAAACTTGTCCAAAATCAAGAAAAAGAAAAGGAGTTATACATTTCTAATAGATTCCTATCCGTGAGATCAAAGATTTTATAGCCCAAAATAAACGTGATCAATGGTCCTGCAACAAACCGTATACTTCTGGAATTATTGTATAGTGTAAGAGAGTTCATAAAAAAGTAATTAAGTATGCAAATCCAACGCAATCAATGTTACAAAATTATTGATAATTATTACAGGTTTTGAAATATTTTTTCTTCTGCAAAAGTTTTGCAATATTGAGTTATGGAAACGTCCTTTAAGCGCTATTTATTATACTTGTTTTAAATGAGACAGCGGAGGTTGATAGGGAGAAATCAACTTCTACTAGGTTCGCTATAGTGTTGTTAATTAATTTGGGCGAGCTTCAAATGAAATTGTTGATACAATAGTAGATACGTTCAGTGTTGGAGAATTTCGCAGGTTCGAATCCTTAGCGAAATTGTACAGTTGAGGAAATAATTGTCGCATCGAGTACCTTATGGTGAACGTAGTATAGGTAAAAGTGATCACAACTAAACCAGCCAATAAGAATAAAGGTCGCAGCACAGGCCTAATGAAACAATTTCAACACTAAAAAAGTACCTACCGAATTAAAAAAAAAAAAAACATTTTTAAATAAAAATTATAGGTAATATTTTGTATTTTTTTATTTCCAGGTTCAAGAAGGTATTGAACTAGCAGCATACGAGAGTATTCCTGGAAACCAACGCATTAACCTTTATGAAATTCTAGGAGACCAAGTTCCATCAGAAGTCATCAACAATCTGCAAGGCCAAATTGACCAAGTAGGCCGCAACTAAAATCTGGCAGTGGACTGAATTCCTTCTCAAAGCGGTTGAAGAAAAATATTTTCTATGCATGATCATCACGTATTTATTACATTTTTGGTATTCTATACGTCCTAAACTACAGTTTGAAAACTATATCAAAAATTGAAAAATGTAGACAAAATATAAAAAAAATACTTGCCTAAATGATTCACTATCAATGAATATGAATTTAAAGAAAAATTTAAGTATATCCAGATACATCATGCAACCATCACCATTTTTTGTAAATAATTATGCTATTTTATAGTTTTTTATAATAAAGTTTTTTTTTATAAAACATATTTTTACCAACCTATACTTCCTAAGTTGTAGCTGATTTGACTAGTAAAGGAGTTTATTTATTTACTTATAAGAGACACTAACAGAACACTGAACAACGCAAAAAAATCATTAAACAAACACATAGAATCTCCAGTGCTCCAATAACAGGTATCTCCTAGTTATTACTATTCAAGAAGAAAATTGGGAAACGATAATTTTTTTATAGGCTTTTATGTAGAAAATTAAGCAACTTATCAGTCACTTGAAATAATAATTGAAGCTAATTAGCTTTTTGATATTTATCTGATACTAACTGACAGGTAGGAATCTACGCCCTTTTTATGGGAGAAAAAGAAATTGATTTTTTTCCTTTTATCCTCGCAATTTTCCATATTTTATCACCATTTAAAAATACCCTGATCTTATACGACTATTTCGACAGAAAAATTAGCCAAATCGGTCCAGCCGTTCTTGCGTTTTGGCGAGACACAGACACAACAAAACAAATTTATTTTGAGTAGGTACCTATTTTTATGTACCTTATTTTATCCAAGAAAATTAGCCATGAATCACAAAATGCACTGCAATTTACTAAACGATGTATAATATTGTGAAATATATAAAAATAAGATAAAGGTAGGTACTCGTATGTTGAATGTTTTAAGCTTAATAATATTATTAAGTATTTCAAAACTACCTTTTGTGTTGAACTTTAGTTAAAGACATTGAACTGAATCATTATTATTTATCTCAAGTTTATACAAATTATTTTCGGGTTTTAAAACTACAAACCTTTCGTCATACAATGATGAATATAGTGTAATCGATTGTGCAATGCCGTTTTTACAGTTACAATCTGGTTTGATGTTGCGTCACATCGCGAGTCATTTAAAGGGATTATTGGTAGATGTAACCTGCTGTGAAAATACAATAAGACGCAAGGTATAGATAATGATATACCTACGTCTCTACATCCAATTATATATTCACGTCTCGTTTTATGACGATATCTGCAGAGGCAAACGTAGCTAATGAACAAACACTAGTGAAAGTAGATGCCTGAGGCAATCGTCGTTGGCTCACTAGGACGTCGAACCTGGCTCTTCTTTACATTATTCAATCACACTATTACATAAGTGTTCATATAAGTATGAGCCTACCCGAAGTCGATGCTATTTAAAATAATTTATTGTTTTTTTTTTTTTTTTTTATTGAATTTCATATTATATAGAAATTATTTTTATTCATTAGTTATTGTATCGAAATTCTAATTCAGTATTTTGGTGAATTTTATTTTTGGTTTAGAGAGACTTTTGATCATTTTATTTTTAAAGAGACAAATGTTCACTTCCCATTGTGTAAGTGCATTTTTATTTGTAACAAAAATTGATTGAAAAAAAATGAAAATATCTAAACCAGATATCATAATGTTATCTTAAGTTCTTCCCTTCTTTATTTCGGTGTCGTATTGTGTTTCGTTAAGATTGAATATTGCTTCTGAGAAAACTTGTTTGTCTCGGAAATGTTCTTCAATTCGTCTTACACCTGTTTACTCGCAGTAACTTGATAAACTTCGTCTTACACCTGTTTACTCGCAGTAACTTGATAAACTTCGCTGGTTACAGATATGGATGATGCTGGAGTAGCGTGAAACCTCATCCAAAACAAAACAAGATTTGCTTTAATTGAAATTCAGTTCAGCAGAATTTAGTAAACTTTTTCGGTTCGAATGAAAATGAAAAAAAAAAGAAAAAAGAGAGAACAGATAAAAAATATTTATACAAAAGTAAAATACTTCCGTCATTTATGCTATGGCAAGAGTACCTAACAAAAAGTAAAAAATGTAGGTACGAATGTAGGTTCATCAAAACTCTCATGGGTCCTCAATAAAAGCGGCGTCCCAAGCAGCCTATGGTTTGTGAAAGACTTTCTTTAGAAAATTTTAATGCTTTTGAGATAATAAAAATAGTTGAACAAACAATGTAACATAACCCGGAGACCTTCATTATCTTTATCTTCAGATTAATCAGCTGAAAGAAATTTATGAATTTCTGAAATTACTATTGGCACAATGGGTCCAGAGAGAATTCCAAAAATAGTAACGGAGGAAATATCAGAGAGACGCAGACCACCGGGGAGACCACCAAAGAGATGGAGGGAGAGCTGGTCATCGGCATCCCAAGAACCAGGCTGATTAAAAAAAAACATATCCTAGATCTAGATTCAGAGGAAAAAGAAGAAGAAATTACTAGAGGTTTTATAAAAATATAAAACTTTGCTCTATGTACGGGGTAAGGACTTGAAATTCATCATAAAGACGTTTCTTGAATCCATTTTGAGTCCAGGGTGTCTACTTAAACTATCATCCTTTCAGCAGTTGAGGTTGATTATGATTTTGGCTACATGATTGAAACTACTTAATTTATTTATTCCACGTTCGCTCCCAGTGTGGAGCATGTTGACGCCATGAAAATTCCTCCCAGCCTCTGTGGCACAGCTTCAAACCAGCTTAGTCCAGCCACTCAAAACCGCTGTGAGTACCCGCTTGATCGTTAATTTTGGCCTGCGTCCCTTATTGAAACTACATTGTAATATAAATCGTTGAATATTTTGAATGTCACTCACGAGATAATTAATTTATTCAGGTGATAATATTTCTCTCTAAGTATAGACGTGAATATTACTGGTTGCAACATATAGCCTAGAAACAATGATACTGACTAAACAACAGAGTATCGGAATATAGGGTTTACCTACAGATCCATGAAAAGAGCCATGCTGAGAGATAGAGCGCAGGAGTAACGAAACGATAACAAAATTCACAGATATTCCTGGTAGAGAGATCATAGATCCAGATCAAGAAGAATTGTGGTCAAAGAAGTTCAAAGATGGAGACTCAGACTAACTTCCAGTGGCATAACACCGGAAGTACGCTGGAGGGACGAACTTGTGAAGCATGCTGATGTCAACTCGATCCAGAGAACCCGCCGTGAAATGAGATGAGGAAGAAGAGAAAGTCTTCGTCCAGGATTGGACGGAAATAGGTTGAGATGAAGGAAAAGAAGAATACTTGTCAGTGGATAAATGTATGGTATGTTGATGAACTTCTTCTTCTTCTCCCGGGCAATTATTATTCCCACATGATGGTGGGGTCTGCCTTTTTCGTTTTCCGCTTCCACTCAGCTCTGTCCTGTGCATCCTCGGGGGTAGCTCCGCAGCTCCTCATGTCCCGACACACAACACATGTTGATGAACAACAATTATAATAAAAAAATAAAAACTTTTTGCACTTTTCCACAGATGTATTTTCCCTGGTATGTGTCGTAGGTATATAACACATCTCGAAAGTCAGTTTATTGTATAAGTACGATTTTCTAAAATTTGGTTGTGTTGTTAGAGACTGGAACTTCGTTGTGGTAAGCTCGACCTCTGTATGTTGATTCTGTGATGTATTTTTTATGTCAAATTTTGTGTGTTGTTTATTATACTTTCAATATACCTACAGTAAAGAATGAATAAATAAATAAGTAAAAAATATCACTTGATCATAAAGAGAGTATATCGAATAAATATATGTACCAAAAAAATATTTGAATTTCGTTATCAATAAGAAGTAATATTCTTTAGAATTTTGCTATTTTTCTTCCGAGAGCGTCTGAATTTTCCAGCTAATATTATGTAGCATGTAAAATAGATCTCATAAAGATTTAATATTATTAATTTTTAATACGCAATAGATTTTGCTATACACACTTCTTGTGTAGTTATGTATAAACATATTATCCAACGGTTTTCGGGAGGAGCCGGAAATAGGAAAAAAATGCATATTTGACTCCTCCTACTCTATATTTCTAAATTTAATATTTTCTTAAGTGAGAGTGCAAGAGGGCATTATCTTCTATCCTTTTCACACCAATGACCATTATTAGTCATGTGGGTCTGACGTGATTTGAAGGAATTACGTAGAAAAATAACTCCACCCTTTTTCTAATTTCTTTTGGTAGGATCAAGAAAGTAACTCCCTCCTCTTCTGTTAGTTACGCCTCACTCTGCTCTTACACCCTGAACAAGAAGCACGTAGCTTCTTGCTCGGATAAATAATAACTTAATTTCGGTTAAAGACTTTGCTTTGAATTATATTTAAAACGTAGAATTATATATAGAGTGCCTTCTGTGTTAAGGTATCTCAATTATATTCTATTTTCCAAGTGTTCGTGTGATAAATTCTAACCGTTATATCGAACGGCTAGAGCCGATAATTAAATAATTATAACTGTTGTTGTAAAAGAAATTGTGAATTTGTGTGCCTTTTTTAACCAAGACAATAAACTCTGTTTCTTCAAGTGATCTTTTTCATAAAAATATCCTACAATCATCTCCATCACATTGACCTATCTTCATTACGAACCACAACACCAACTGAGAGTGAAAGAGAGACTGCTCCACAACATACCGATTGAGCTAAGCCAAAGATGGAGCAACATCTCCCTTGTGAGGGGAAACCCGCTACAGAATGTCGTCCAACGTGTTGGCATCAATGAAGACTGGTCAGGAGTCACTTTGAGGAACCAGGACTGCATCCCCGGGTGAGGAAAATTTTTAAAAATAGTTAACAGTTAAAAATAAATTCAAAAAGTTAAGATGATTTTTATGTTGCCCGTATTGTTTTTGCTACACCAATAATTTTTATATATGTATGAGGAGAAACCTCTGTCCCTTGAAATTCGGATGCGTACAGAGAAGTGTGGTAGATCATACAGTCCTTTTGGGAATTTTTTTTGTGTTGAAAGTTGCCGACGGGAAGCGAAAATACCTATCTGAAGATTGATTTTTTTGTTGTCAAAAGTTGCCGACGGGAAGTGAAAGTACCTATCTTAGGATTATTTTTTTGTTGTTGAAAGGGTGCCGACGGCAATGAAAAGTTGAATTCGGTTGCAATTATTTTTTTTTTTTGTTGTTTGTTGCATATGGACACGGTCATATGCCACAATAGAATTTCTTTAGGATTGAGTTTCCCTCCCTTGAACTGCGGAAGATTGCAGGCTAGAGAGATTGAACTATTGATAATTTCTTTTGAGTGGAATATATTTTTTTCGTTATCAGGGACTGCCGACGGCGTACGAATTTTGCGATAGTCACCTCAATATTTTTAAATCTTAAATATGTCCGCCTTGATAGATCAAGTTATTCCTAGGGTCGATAGGGCCACGTGCAAAACTCTTTCTAAGGCGCTTTTAAATAGAGGCATCCAACCAGAAGTGGGAATCGAGTCTCTACGTAGACAATGTAAGCTTTACAATTCTAACTTGTTGGCTGATGTGGGACAGCATTGCAATCATCCCTCAAGTCTGTTAGGTATACAACGCCCGGATAGCCCCTCGGAAATTAATGCACCTCGTGATAGTTTTTTGCCATCTTCGCCGGCCACTCAGGCTGTGACGATGATAAATACTAATGTTTCCAACGATTTAATTATTACACCGGTTCGTAGAAATTTAGATAGACCCAATCCTACAGTTAACCAATCACACATCATACATTCAGTCAATTTTAGTTCATGGCCAGTTCAACATTATTCCGGTGTCGAGGATGTTAGGGATTTCTTTTTGAGATTGGAGGAAATTTCCCGAGCTCGAAATTTTCCAGTGGAAAACCTAGGCCCCGCCTTGCCTGAATTTTTGGAGGGAAAAGCACTCACCTTCTACCGGACATTTTATAACAGTGTTAAAACTTGGACACAGCTTAAACAATCGTTTATCAAGCGCTTCGATTTGCCTGATGCTGAAGGCAACAGACGATTGGAAATCTTAACTGCATCACAGCAACCTTTGGAGAGTGCTAGTGATTACATTTCACGTATAACCCTTTTGAATCAGTCCTTACAGTCTCCATTGCGTATGTCAGATATCCTAAAGGCCATCAGAAAGGGATTAGATAGCAGATATGCCAGTGTATTAGTGTCCAGGCGACCGAACTCAATTGCTGAGCTAGATGAAGTTTGCACGGAGTTGGAGTGTGTTTCGGTTGCAGTTCCAACCCGCTCTCCCTCTAAAGTTAAGATAGTAAGGAAACACCCTGTTCAATCAATTTCTTCTCAACAGCCTTCTGCTCCTATGATTAAATGTTTTCACTGCGGACGTATAGGTCACATTGCTCGAAACTGCTACTCTAAGTCAGGGCCCAGTGCAAATAATGTTCATTCATTTCAGTTTAGGAAACCCTTCAATCCTGTGCCACGCCAACGCTTACCTGACGTGAGTAAACCGCCTCCCCCACTTAGTAATTCAAAAAACGAATAATGAATCCTGCAATTTTCCCGAGCCCAGAGACCTCAGCTCGCGAAAGATTGTCGTGGATTCAGAGTGTTAAATTGTTCTTTTCAACATTGCAGGTCAATAAAGTTTCCGTAATAAACGAGAGAGATCGACGCCCTTATTTGCTATTTTCTATCTCTCAAATACAACTCCGAGCCTTGCTTGATACCGGATCAGCTTGTAATGTTCTAGGGGGTCAGTTATATCGGTCTTTTGTCGAAATAGGGTTCCGTCCTGAATATTGTCAGCAAAATATTCGTGGGGTTGACAATAATTCCATAAGATCTATAGGTACCATAGTTTTGCCATTATGTTACAACAATAAAATTCAGCAGGTTAAATTTGTTATTGTTCCTTCCATTCCTGACCAATTCATTTTGGGGTCACCCTTTCTGGAAAAGTCAGGAATAATTCCTCGTTTGTTCCCCACTAAAACCCATGTTACTGTAGCATCCATATCTGATCAACAGTCGTCTAATGTAGAATCAGCTCCAAAATGTCTTAACTCCATAAACGATTTGACAGTGTCGCAGAGAAAAATTTTGGATGACCTGAAGAATGAATTCGAGAATATTTCTTTTGAGAAGATGGGTTTGGGTAGGACAAATGTAGTTTCTCATGTCATTAATACAGGTGATAGTTTGCCCGTTAAACAGAAATTATATCCAGCTTCCCATGTACGACGAATTCAGATGTGTAAAGAGGTAGATAAAATGATAGCTTTAAAAATAATAGAACCTTCACGTTCCCCTTGGTTAAATTCCTGCTTCTGTGTACCAAAATCCGATGGCACAGCTAGATTCGTTCTCGATCCTAGAAGATTGAATGAGGTCACAGTCTCAGACTCTTATAGACTCCCTAATATCAACCATATGTTGGATAATCTGAGAGACACCAAGTTCTTAACCACCTTAGACTTGAGCTACGGCTTCTGGCAAATTCCTTTGAGTCCAGAAAGCAGACCTAAGACAGCCTTCTATGTAGAATCCAAAGGGATGTATCAGTTTGTTACCTGCCCGTTCGGCCTGAAAAACGTGCCCGCCGAAATGCAGAGAATTATGGATAAGCTTTTCTCCGATTTGGGACAAAGAGTATTCAGTTTCCTTGATGATGTTCTGATTTGTAGTTCAGATTTTGATTCCCATATTTCCACCTTACGAATTGTTCTCCAGCGCTTGAAAGAAGCCAACTTGACAATTAGGCTCAGTAAATCCGTGTTTTGTAAATCATCGCTTAAGTACCTCGGTCATATTATTGACAGGGAGGGAATTCATACGGACCCAGATAAGATTAGTGCTATGAAAGATTACCCAAGACCATCCACCAGTAAAGAAATCCGCTCATTCCTGGGATTAATGTCTTATTACAGGCGCTTCATTAAGGATTTTTCCAAGATTGCTTCTCCTTTAACTCGCCTCACGAGTAATAAATTTGACGGTAAGAAATTCGAATGGTCTAATGAAGCTGAACTTGCATTCCAAGCCTTGAAACAAGCAATGATTTCCGCTCCAATCCTTAAGCCCCCAGACTATTCTCTTCCATATACACTAACGTGCGATGCAAGTGGAGTTTCCTTGGGCAGTTTCCTGTCCCAAAAAGACTCAAATGGGGTAGAATATATAATTGCTTACCATTCGCGTAAATTGTCAGGTCCAGAACGTAATTATAGTACTACTGAGAGAGAACTTCTCGCCATAGTAGATTCTATACAACACTTTAAAAGCTATTTAGACGGAGTACATTTTACAATAGTCAGTGATCACGGATGCTTAAAATATCTAAACTCAATTTCTTCACCTTCTGGTAGGTTAGCCAGATGGGCTTGCCGACTTTCACAGTTTGATTTCACTTTTGTATTTAAGCGTGGCTGCGAAAACAACTTGGCCGACGGATTGAGCCGTATTCCTGTTTCTAGTCTATCTGTTCCAGAACCGTTTGAAAATGTTGAAGACCCCTGGTATAATAGAATGTATAAATCTTGTGCACAGAAACCGCAATCATATACGAATTTTATGATAAGTGAAGGACACTTGTATCGTTACTCTAAATATAAAAAAGATTCCTTGTCTAATTCACCTTCGCATCACTGGAAATTAGTTGTACCCTCGTGTAAAATAGAAAAAGTCATAGTAGATTACCATACCGGAAATTGTCACTCAGGAATAGAAAAAACTTACGAATTTATCTCCCGTACTTACTTCAGTAAGGGACTGCAATCCCTTGTTAGACAAATTGTAAGCAGATGTGAAGTATGCAAGGCATATAAGCATAACAATAAAGGTGCTCATGGTCTCATGAAACACCCTAAAAAGGTTGAACGTCCTATGGAAAGCTTATCTATGGATTTTATCGGTCCCTTACCGTTGAGTCATAAACGTAACCGTTTCATTTTCACTGTAGTTTGTAATTTTAGTAAAATGACTTGGGCATATCCTCTCCGAGCCGCAAATACCAGTAGTATAATTCAAATCTTAGAAGAAAGAATCTTTAAAATCTTTGGTATTCCCAGACAGTTGGTGATGGACAACGGGAAACAGTTTGTTTCTCGACAGTTTAAAGAATTTTTACACTCCCACGGAATAAATGATCTTAGATATAACGCATATTTTCATCCCCAACATAACGTCTCTGAAAGGTATAATCAGTCTTTAGTAACCTTGTTGGCGATATTGGTAGAACAAGACCAACGTAACTGGTGTAAACAGCTTCCAAAGATCTGTTCTTGTTTAAATTCTATGACAAACATTGCTACCGGATATCCTCCGCATTTTTTGATGTTCGGTAGAGAATACATTCCACACGCTTCCTTTTATAAACCACTCCAGGTAAATCAGAATTCTCCGTCCGAGTCAGATAGTATATTGGATCAAAGATTGAATGACATTTCGTCTTTAGAAAATCTTTATAATAAAGTCGCACAAACGTTAGTACAAGCGTTTAACAAGAATAAGGATCGTTATAATCTACGGCGCAAAGATATAACATTGTCAGTAGGTCAGTACGTATGGAGACGATCATTTGTACTCTCAAATGCTGCCCTCTATTTTTCCAAAAAATTAGCTCCTCGTTTCATTAAGTCCCAAGTAGTCCGAAAAATATCGAATACCGTTTTTGAATTGAGAAATTGTACTGACAACTCCCTCGGAGTATACCATGTCAAGGATATAATAAAAATATAAATAAATTGATATCTTAACTCATGATGTGTAATATCTGTGGACACCTGATCATATTCCAAAATAAGTTTAAAAAACCCCTCTTATATTATCCCTTACATATTATGGTAATAAGCTTTGTTGAGTGTTTTTCATAAGTTAAAAATATCTCCTACAAAAAATTTATTGAATAATTTTTTTTATTTAATAATTTGTGCGTGGATATCGTCCCGCCAACGAAATAACCCGCCTTGTGTGAGTCCACCACGGCCCCAATGTTTAAACAACCCGTTCATTATTAAAAGTATTTTGCCCCGCTTAGACTAGGAGGAAGTGAGATGACTTATAAATTGCGTTTGCAAAAGGAGTACAGACATATGAGTTCTCTGTGGGCAGAATCCGCATCGCTCTTTTACCCCAAATTTTATTAAATTCCTATAATATTTTACCCCATAGTCAGGTGTAGCACAAGGCCGCACCCATTGCAAATTCTCCGCTACCATCGGTGAGTGAGATGACATGATTGAGGTATGCACCAGAAGAGTGCAGACGTATACTTTTTTTTTCATGTTAAGTTCCGCCCCATATCACGTCACAGAGGACCTCCCTTTTCCTACACCGGAACAACTAACGAAATAGAAAGTTGTATACTCTACGCCATTGACCTAGTGACCATCAGCTGTGAAGTTTAAGGACACCATTGTGGCCGTGAAATTATGTAGGTCAGCAGTCTCAGCTGAGTATAATATTCGCCGTATTGTAATGTTCGTCAGTGGCGGCCAATTTTTTTTGTGTTTAGTTTAATTTTTTTTATTGTTTGAAACTTGAATAGGGAAGGTTTGGTTAGATCAAGTAGAAGGTGTATAAGAGATATCTTGACGTTACAAATGCCTTCTTCTTTTTTTTTGGTACCTTCGAATGTTTGAGAAGTGTAAATGTTGAAACGTACTTGTCAAATAAGTCCGTATGTTTCTTTTGGTACATCTCTGGTTCAGGCCAAGATTGTAAATAACTCTGTTTAAATCCAGTGCGTGTTGTACATAACACTATACGCCACAGCCAGCTAGCTAAGAATGAGCTCCAGTAATCATTTTTTTTTTGGTAATAAGGTTTTGAAATATCAATGATTACTGTTGTATAGAGACCTTATACCTTAATTTTTTTTTTTATCTAGTTTAGTTTATATCTCTTCTTCGTCTGCAATCAGCCGGTTCTTAGTTAATCTTCTGAAACTAGGAGGGATTATTAGGTTTATTCTCTTACTTTAATTAAATTTTCTTCCTATAGAGTTGCAACTCGCCGTAATTTTTATGTCTAATTATTACTATTTAACCTATACATATTGAGACTGAGGACGCTCTACTCAATTGTGTACTATAACTTAATTATTACAATTGTCATGGGGGTATATTCTTTTATTAAAATACGATATGATAATTAATTTTTCTCTAAGGGTATTTCTTAGTTTAGCCCTCTCTATAATTCAAACTAAGTGGCGCCTGGGTTTTCCTTTTTATTGAAGCATCTTATGTACGATTGCTAGCCAGAAAAACAACACCTTTTCTTTTCTTCGTATCCGTATTTCAAAGGGCAAACGGATTGTTTAAGTTACCTGCTTATACATTTTCTTACAAATATTGTTTGTGATTTGTTCTCTGTATGAATTTAAATTTGAAATAAATGTACAGCAAACGGCAACATCTAATTTAGTTATCTCCATAACTCTTTGAGCTATGTGCTATGATTCAGGAGTGCTTTTAACTATAAAAACAGTGTTCAGTGAAAATAAAAGTGGACATCTCTTCACTTTGAAGAAATGTTAGAGGCATTTTAAAATCATTTAATAATAATATTTCAAGCACTATTAGGAAATTATATAAGGTATTCTTGTATTTATTTATTTTTATGTTCTATGTCTTATCCCCATTGACTGATGTATTTTATATAATTTTTTTTTTTATTGTTGTGAATTTTCTTTGTGACTTACTCGCACGAGGTTTGGTTCACAGTCTCTAGACATATCTTGACTTTGACAATGTAATTTTTTTTGTACTAATGATTGTATTAAGTAGAAGAATGAATTTTAGGAGCAAAAGTTGCGTGAATGAAGCACAAATGCGGACGAACGAACTGGTAAGAATGTGTACAGAAAACAAAGTCAATATCTTACTACCTTTAATTTCCTGAGACTGGTTCCATACTTCTATGCGAGGGACACATCATATGTCTCAACACTTAGATATTTTTAGTTTTTTTTTTTTATAAGTTTTGTATACCAGCCTGCTTAGAATATTCTAATCTAGAGATATGTATTGTCTAATGTTTATAAGAATGTTTGTTTCCTTTAATCTATCAATTTTTTTTTGACCTTGAAGAAATATGACACTGTCCTTGTGTTCTGCTCCAAAGATAACTTAAGAGTTTTCTTTTTTTTCTTTTTTTTCTTTCAATTAACTTAGAATCGATTTGTAGCATGTAAAATAGATCTCATAAAGATTTAATATTATTAATTTTTAATACGCAATAGATTTTGCTATACACACTTCTTGTGTAGTTATGTATAAACATATTATCCAACGGTTTTCGGGAAGAGCCGGAAATAGGAAAAAAATGCATATTTGACTCCTCCTACTCTATATTTCTAAATTTAATATTTTCTTAAGTGAGAGTGCAAGAGGGCATTATCTTCTATCCTTTTCACACCAATGACCATTATTAGTCATGTGGGTCTGACGTGATTTGAAGGAATTACGTAGAAAAATAACTCCACCCTTTTTCTAATTTCTTTTGGTAGGATCAAGAAAGTAACTCCCTCCTCTTCTGTTAGTTACGCCTCACTCTGCTCTTACACCCTGAACAAGAAGCACGTAGCTTCTTGCTCGGATAAATAATAACTTAATTTCGGTTAAAGACTTTGCTTTGAATTATATTTAAAACGTAGAATTATATATAGAGTGCCTTCTGTGTTAAGGTATCTCAATTATATTCTATTTTCCAAGTGTTCGTGTGATAAATTCTAACCGTTATATCGAACGGCTAGAGCCGATAATTAAATAATTATAACTGTTGTTGTAAAAGAAATTGTGAATTTGTGTGCCCTTTTTAACCAAGACAATAAACTCTGTTTCTTCAAGTGATCTTTTTCATAAAAATATCCTACAATCATCTCCATCACATTGACCTATCTTCATTACGAACCACAACACCAACTGAGAGTGAAAGAGAGACTGCTCCACAACATACCGATTGAGCTAAGCCAAAGATGGAGCAACATCTCCCTTGTGAGGGGAAACCCGCTACAATTATTTTTCTTAATTTTCTGCAATTCCACTCACAATTGAGTGATTTACGGCTAATAATAAACCAAAATAATTTTTCATTATTCAAACGTCATACTATTTTACCAGAAAGTTTTTGAATGATCTTTCATATTATAACAAAGAGATGTTAAGAATAAACGAGCTTACAGATTTTCCTCACAGATGTCGCTTGATAACAAAAAGGCTCTTTTATGTTGATTTGGAGGCTTTTGTAGTGCTTTCGTTGTAGTTTCATAGATGGCTCTCGAAAGAAAATTATGTGTGTAAACATTAAATCGGCGAGATATTATTTTTTGTTGCAATTGTTTGAAATATTCAATACCTATAATAACTTAATGATTACTTTCATTTATATATTTATTTATTTATTCAATTTACGGCGTTAGCCATTTACATGTAATAATACATTTTTTTAATATAATTCATTGAACAACAACAAAGCTTTTGACAGACAGATGGATCTGTAAAATAGTTATCAGGAATGCAAAATCGCATCGCAAGATGAGGGTTCTGGTAGAAAGCGATTCTACGTCCATCTCATTTATATAAAGTTTTAGAATATCAATAATTTTAGAATTTCATAAATTATCTTGACGAGTGAAGTGCGAGAGGCATATAAGAAAAAAATTTAATGTGAGTATCTATTAATATGCTCGTTGAAAGATATTGAGACACTTGTCTTTAGCCACAATGTCGATTTCCATGTAAAATGTTGTAAAGTTTATTGTGGACAAAATGTTACTCTCTAAAATAATAACTAAAATAATATTAAGAAAAATAAATATAATATCTAACGTTCAATGAGTTGTTTTATAGATAAGGGCCATGGGCTCCCGCAATAATTCTCTAGGAGGGGGGGGGGGGGATATTTATTTTACACTTTCTGTATTCTAGCACTTTTCCTTATTTGAATATTTTCAATCAATCAAAGGGGAGGGGGGGGAGGGCAAGGCGGAGCACTGCGGGCTGATATTACTTTTCGTTTGAACATGCAAAGCTTAAATTATATTTTCAATGCAATAAAACGAGTTTTTCACGAAAATTTTGCCCTGTTTGCTCCTCTGAAAGTTAACGCAAAATTTTTCATACTGCGATTTCATATTGTTAAGAAAGGATTATGCAGTGCAATTCAATAATAATAATTTATAAAGAAGATCGAGACTGATGCCAGTATGTAACGATCCACAGCGGTCTGTTTACATTGTAATTGAACAAACAAACATCGTCCAGCATAAAAACGGAGCATGCCTGCGGAGAGGCTGTCCATTGAGGCAATCACATGTCGTATAAGGACTAATCGGGACATTCCTTCCTCCGAAGAACAGACGATAAATAACACTCCTTCCATGTCTTATTATTTATTGCACTTTGATACGAGTAATAATAATCCCATTTCGTGTGACAACTTCTAAATAAATCACGTCTTCTGTAATTTTCCTGCGGTGAGAAACTATTTTCCTGTTTATCTACGTGTCGACATCTTGTTTGTTCGCACAGTTCATATTTTATACCGTTTTGTCTATAAAAAATTGAAAATAAACAAACAGCTCCAGTACTTGCTTGTTATTGCATTGCACTTGTGGAACACATGGTTAAGGCTCTGATCATATCTCGTAATAGACTGCAAAGTTTTAGTTTCTTTATATTAGTAGAATGGCACAGTACTACAAAGTTACCAAAGATGAAGTATCAACAGTTTTGATACTAACTTCATTATTACAAACAATACAAATGATTTGTATTGAATTATTTAACAAATTTTCTTCATTTGCTAGTTTTTCATCTTTTTGATGACAAGCAGAATTGGCTTTGAATCAGTATCGCGTGACTTTTGGAGTCTATAAAAGCATCCATTCTTTCTATTTGGACCGCAAAAAGTACCTTCTTGAGGACAAGATGGTTAAGAAACAATTTCTTCATTATTACAGGACTTATGTACGTATGACATGTTATTTCTCAGTTCCTTGCTCACAATAGAATGCAATTTTTATGATATTTACCTGTAGATAATTCTGTAGTTTCATTTATTCGATTATTTCGTGTTTTTTTTTTCCTGCAACATGGCATCATATTTTTTTCGTTTTTTTATTAACCAGTATCATTTGAGCTTAGAGATTAGAGGCTTCTTTGCATTAGGTAGGCTGCTAAACTCTCCTGAAAACCCATTAAACTCTAGATATAAAATGAGATCTACAAACAGTAGGGCTATTCTCGTAATCAATCGCTTTTAAAAATCACTTAACGATAAGATTAAGACTCGATCGCAAGCAGTCGTATTCACAAAACTATCGGAATCTAATGTTAATCCAATCTTGAACTGGATCATTTTCATACTGATATTTCAAACATAACGAATTTTTAAGATATCTACTAGATATCTTGTTTTGTGAATACCAATCCGCCATTTTACGATTGTCAATCAAGATAAGAGCGTATTAAGACCGCTACGAGAATAAGGGCGCAGAATATCCCTAAAAAACCTGTAGATTTGCCTTGTTATTTTGAGGGATTTTTGAGGTAGCTCTCGTCGCAGAACATATCATCTTGAAAATCGATTTAGAGTGACTGACTGACTATACGAAGGTTGTTCGGTCAACATTAGGAAAACGTAAAACTTTATCTTGTCTTTACCTTTCAATCATCACGCAAGCGGAACGAACTTCCTTGACCGACAAATGTGCACCTTTGCATATCTCTTCGTTTCTTTTTATTGTAAGCTGTATTTTTTTTTCTTTATTTATAAGAGACATAAAAGTGAAAAACAAAAAAATCATGAAACAAGAACATAGACCAGTGCTGCAATAACACAGGTATCTCCCGCATGGTTATTGTGCATAGCAATATTACATAAATCCTTATTTATTTCCTTTGATTTTTCTTTTGAACATTCATTAGATTTATAGGAATTTTTCAAGAGATTTTTATTTTACAAACAACTCAGAGACTAGTAACACTAGTTATGGGATTATGGGAAAATCAATGGTCGTATAAACCAAATCAGACTTAATTCAGTTAAGATAGGTGGACGTTTAGACCACTGGACTACCGAGTACGGCATTGGTTGTATGACTCAGATAACGTGAGCTTATAAAATGTACACCTGAATGACCGTACGTGTAACGTTAAAAGTTTAAGATCAAATGATAATGATTATGAATGTTACAATTCCTGAGAGAGGCTGCAAAGTTCGCATCCGGTCAGCTGACACAAGTTGGCAGCCATTAGAAGGGTAATTAGAGCCCAAGAGATTTATTTCCTCAGAAGCGAATAATAAAATGAAACACCTTCAGAGAGAAGAGCAGAAGAAAAGTGTTAAGAGCGTGTCCGTTTAACATTACACGTAAACCATTCTATCGCGGATCAATTAAAGATCGATACAATATTATCGTAATTAAGTCTTTTTGCTCTCATCTGCCAGCTCATTTACGATGCACTACCAATGAATACTACTAACTCGTTCAACGAGTGGTTCCAATGTGTTCGTTTACTTCTGAAACGAAAAAAAGTATTCTTACATCTATTGTGTGGTATGTAGATTGTAGCGGATCCTGTACCAATGCCATCAGGTCTCTGCGTCTCTGACGATGCCTTTCCGGTACTGCAAATGCATCTTCCGGCTATCTTTTATCCCAGTTCAGCTTTGATCCAGATCAATAAATCTAGCTGGACTAGTCCAGCCATCAATAAATCTTCAAGGCTGATGAAGTTCCGCCTAGCGATATGCCGAGAGTCTTTAATCTTACCCAAAATAAAATAATTGGTCTACATATTATATCGTAGTCCAAAATATTCGGAGCATACACCTCCAACTAAAAAGATAAAAATATTTCATTGCTGATGAATCACAGAAGAAACTATTGTCGCATTTAGAGTTGGAGAAAGGATCTCTTTTGGGTAATAATATGTGCTGTGCGGGGCAAAATAGGGCCTTGTTAGATTCATCACAGAAGCGTGTGGATTTGGAGAAGCAATGAGACAATACAATGTTCCGCAGTCGGTGTGAGCAGAAATGGCACGTGTAGATCTTACAATTCTTATGACTTGTGATTTTTTAATAGTATGGAATTCGATAAACTGCATGTATGATTGTTTGAAAGTCTGGAAATTGATAGTCAACATCAGTGTTCACGACACAATTTAATCAAAGGCTTTCAGTATGAGGACGTCGGTCCACCCCGGGTAGTCTCAACAAGAAGGTAATTTATGACGAATGTGAAATAATGTTGTCCTTTATTCCAACACAGTTGATGGCCTCACGCACTTGTATAATAACATGCAGCAGGTACACGTTATGACATACGACGAAAGCACAGCTCCTAGTGTCAACACTGCGCGCTGGGATAGGTAGCTACTCTCATAAAAACACATTTCGCGGCCCCTGCAATACGATCAACTATTTCCTCGCTAACTCTTTCCTAGGGTGCTTCGATCTAGCTCAAACATGAAAGTAGAGTATTGTTAAAAAAGATGTTCTTTCTAAAAAAAAAGAAATTTGATAGTATAGATTGGTCTGTTGTATTGAAGTTGCACTTGTGAGGTGGAATCTCAGCTGTCTCGCCTTCTTTAAGTCGGTCTTCGTCTAGGGCGAATACCGTAGGGCTGATATTGCTGGCTTGTTTAGAACTCCGGAGATGAAGCCATTAAGGACGATTGTCGGCAAAACTTTGAGAGTGAGGAACATCAGAATCCGTGAGATATGTGGGGCTGATGATATTATATTCCAGAGAATTGATATAGGTAGGTATACCAGTCTCCTTTTTATTGCTTTGTTAATTAAATAGATGGATGATAGTGATGTAACACAACCTCAAAGGTTAGTGCTTAGTTAGTGAAATATGTTTGTAAACCTAACATCTGTGAATATGCCTCATTATTGATACCTTAACTCAGCCTCCGTGGACCCTGGCTGTATCAAAAGACCTTCTTATCTACGTTCTTCATCTCATCAGTCCAATAACGCTGCATCTGTATTGATACCGTCCATAAATTATTCTCATTCTTTGTCTAGCTATTCTTTTCTCTTGACAATTCGTTAAATTTCTGCTCTTCTTTCGGAATGTTGTCGTTAGCCCCACGTCAGCAGGATCACCGTTAATACCGTTAAACTTGGTGTTCTTGTTTTGTTTGTTATGGCCATATTCTCCTTTTTTTTTGTAACTGATGATATTTCCGGTTACCGTATTGGCCAGGGCTCGCGGGGCCAGTGAGACTACTCGGGGACTCTAAGACTATTAGGTTGTGTTACCGATGGCCTTTTACTTTCTAATGTGCGACACTAACCGCCTTGTTATTATGACTGGAGGAGGAGGTCTCATACTGGAACCTAATTAAAAGTCTTTTATTATGATTATTCTATCAACCCCCTTTATGTAGTTCTGTTATAAAGTCACGTTGGGCTCTCAATAGACACCACTTAGCTATTTGATGTCCAGTAGATGCTTCTGAGAATCTTATTATCAAATGTTTCGATGGATATTTCAATGTGTCTGTCATGGGCAATGTTTGAGGTGCATACATTAAAACCAAAATTCCTAATTTACGTTTCTTTATTTGAATTACTTCTTCTGCAGTCTAAATCCTACGGATTGGTTTGCTGCAAAGATTTGCATCTAGTTTTCCATCTTGTTCGGTCCTCCGCAGCCCTCTTCAGCTCCATGTAAGATGCGCAGCCCATATCCTCAAATAATTGTTCAAGGTACTCTCGACGCGGACCCCCCCTGGCATTCGTACCCTCAGTCATGCCCTCCATTATGGTATGCAGGAGATTGTTGTGGCGTAGTATGTGGCCTATCCATCTGGCCCGATATTTATTTGAATTATTTATGTGTTTTAAAATTATGTCTTATTTCAGCTAATGGTAAAGGTCAATGTTTTTAGGAAATTGCATTATTTATTAGAAAAGGTCTCTAAAGTGTTAAGATCACAATACATAACATTACATGTGTGAAACCAATAAACTGGAGGATAGACAACACATTTGGTTCAATACCGATAAATTATATATCGCAAGGAAAAACCAGATGAATTTGTATCTTCCATGAAATAGTGTTAAGGCTGTTTTTGCTCTACATTTCGTATTGCGCTTAATAATTCGCTGCAGAAATGTTAGACATGTGAACGGAAAACAACACTTCCACGAAACCACGCTGTAACATAATATCATTCTGATTAATGACAAAAAAGTGCTATAAAATTACTATCTAATATTTTTTCACACCTTCCATGCCTGAAAAGAATAGCGGTACACCTGTATCTAATAAGCCCGACCACCAGCATTATTGATGTAGCCAATGCATTTTATTCTCCTCTTTATCGCACCGCCTACATGACCAGCGCTCGCATTAAGTGTCAAGATATTTGCGTGAAATCTTTATTATGACTCTGAATGCCTCTTTACTATTAATTACAGGTTGTTTCCGCGACTGAATTGTTTATTTTCGCTCCAACAATTTGCAACACTTGTCTTCAAATAATATTCTTCCCATTTTCTAAAGTAAGCTTGTATGCATGGAAGGCTAATAAATTAAAAAAAGGCACATCGCGATTTCAATCCAATTCCAATCTTCATAAAGATATCATTATGTTATTTAGATTTTGGTTGCTAAGCATGAAATAGTTTCACATAGGTCTGTTTTTGATCCGGTCTGCTTCACGAAAAAAATTTAGGTATAAATAGGGATTTATATGGAATTTCAAGAATAGCCCCCTGATAACAAGACAAGAGACACCAAAACAATGTCGATTTTTTAAACTAGATTTGATTTAGCTAGTGCGATATATTTTGAGTCTAGAAAATATTAAGAGCAGTATGTGTAAAGGATGCCGAATGACAGTTGGCCGAGGAGAGCGCTGTTCTTCCTCCCATCAGGGTCCCGAAGACGAGAAAGACCCTCTCATACTGTGTTCCGCTCCTTCGAAGCAGAGCTGAGGAATCTGGACATGGTGTGGGAGGAGGTCATAAACGTTGCGCAAGATCAAGCGCAATGGAGAGCTCTTGTTGTCTCTCTATGCACCTAAGTG
Source organism: Mystacides longicornis (assembly GCA_963576905.1). Classification (NCBI taxonomy): domain Eukaryota; kingdom Metazoa; phylum Arthropoda; class Insecta; order Trichoptera; family Leptoceridae; genus Mystacides; species Mystacides longicornis. The sequence goes on along the minus strand of OY756433.1, from coordinate 15,937,944 downwards.
GGGCCTTAAGGGAGTTTGGATTTGGATTGGATGCGGGCTTTAGCACAAATCGCTCAAACTCAAAGTAGAGATGTCTAGTTCTGACAATATTTCACTCTATCTTGACATGTTACGTACGCTCGGTCAGTTTATTCAAAACACAATAGGTAGATATTAAGGTGCTCTGACTAGAGAAAAACATTTTGGCAGTTCTAGTAGAGTAGTTAAGGCAGTTAGTGACTGCTATGGCTAGTTAACTCTCTGCAGTGTATTGGCATCTTAAGTATAGGGTTTTGGTATTTATGGAGGACAAGTAGTGTAGGTATAGATATGTAACAATAATCCAGGCTATCAAAATAATAGTAAAAGTGACTTAAACCACGATCGCTTGAAATTTCTCCAAGCCTCGCTATCTTACGCCAGTTTCACAGCTTCCAAATGTTAAACGTACCTAGGTCAAAAAACTTAGGTCAGCATCTGTTAATAGTCAATTTGGCCTGCCTCGCCTTCTTGTCCCATCAAGATTGTAGAAAAGGCTCGCATTTTCAAAGACTCTCGATTCGTTGCTGAGCTGTTTTGCCGCGTACATTTGGTACCACTACCATATTTTGTTACCACTAGAGGTAAAAATCACTGTAAGTAAGTATTTAAAATGTTAATAAATAAACATATTACAAATTAACAATAATAATTATTGAGCGTACCTTTGTATTTAAGTCACTTAAATGACTTTACTTTTGTTTAAGTCACATTTGACCTGCGGCATACGGTTGAATGTTAAAACAGGTAGGTACTTTTACCCACCTACGTATAGTTAAACAAGAACACCTGTGCATAAGTAGTGTGTGTTTGTGTATGATGGAGAACTGTAATATTATCAGATAATTGTATCGGGATTTATTCGAACGGAAGTGGAGGAGAGAAGGCTATCTCTGGTTCCCACTATTGTTCGGAATCATTGGGGCTGATATCTGCAGAAGGCACAAAAATAACCATACGGGAAACATGTTTTTTCCCTAGGGATGAGCCAAGACAAAGTTTGCATTAAATTTATTTCTACTCTTTTAAGCTACGTTCGTTGTTTTACCACTGAAAGCTATGATCGATCTAGAAAACTTCTTCTAAAAAACCTCTTCTGTAAGGACAATGTTCTGGCCTTTCTGGGATTTTTCTTTCTTTTTGGAACGTGGATGTCAAATATTCTACATCTTCTTGATGGATATCGCACCAAAATCCTGATGCCATTTGTACTATTTCTGTATAATAATGAAGATTTATTTGAAAATGAAGCCTTTTTCTGTGATCAGCGCATCACTCGTGAACGGCAAAACCAATTTCGCTGTTTTTTTATATTTTTGTTAGGAAAAAGTTATTATGAAAGAAAAATTAAGAAAGTTGCGTAAAAGATAAGAAATTAAAAGAAAACTCAAAGTAAGTAACCTTCATAATGATTTTTATAATATAATTTATCCTTATTTTGAAATTAAATTAGCGATTGACAGAAACTGTCAGTTGTTTGAATGTTGAGGCGATTGACAATGCGGACGAAAAATATCTACATGGATTATGTCGAATTATGCAGGTGCATCGGTCGGAATTAAGTTGGGTAAATTAGTAATTAATTTATCATAATATATTAATACGAATTCTAATTAAATATTCATAGTAAGGAACAATGCCTGTCGGGAAAGCTGGTGAATTATAAATTTAAAAGTGTCAGTAAGCTGGTGTAGTTCAGCGCTAAGGCAGTTTCTACCAACAACTTATCCCGCCCAATAAGAACTTGGGATTTCACATTGTCGGATTTAATCCGAGATGAACAAAAAATGATAGTATAGCGTGGTATAACAGTTTTAAAGTAAAAAGAGGGAGAAAGGCTTTGCCGACCGAATCGAATTAGGTTTATCTTGTGTAGAAAAATACGAAGAATATTTCTCAAAACAATCATAATAAATATCTATAATAGTTTCTTATCGTTTCTGCTCCATAATAAATAATATTATAATGTTCAATGTTTTTTTTTAAAATACCAAATCCTGAATACAAACAATAGTAATGATTAAATTACCATTTTCGCTTCAGTAGGTGAGAAAATACGCATGCGGTTTGTAGGCAATCTGGTTTTAAATCATTATAACCGATACAAAAAAACAATAAACAAATGTGTAAACAATGCTATTTATTAAATGTTCACTGATCGTATTTACATATTGAATGGGTTGAACCGGTCATCCATAGTAAAGAACCAAATGATTGAACCGTTTTCTTCAGTATAGATTCATATAGTAATTTTATAATTATTAATATAGGGGCTACCTAGAACAACTATTCAGTATTCTCGGCTAATGTAATAAAAGATAAAGAGCTATCTCCTTCTCATAATCATCATAAAAATGCGTATAGTTTTCATTGAACTTTCAAAGGCATTTGACAGAGTCCAACCAGGATTGATTTGGTGTGCATTGAGGTAGTTTTGAAGTCGCGCCTATCCCGGAGAAACTTGATTCCAATGGTATGGAGTATGGACACCCTTAACCAATCCAGGGCGAGTAAAAGTTGAGAGAGGACCAGCTGGCCCGTGAGATAACACAGGATAGAAAGACGTGAACACTACCAGGCGGGCCAACCCCAGGTGAACTTTTTTTTTGTGGAGGGGGAAATCCATCATGGACACCGCTTGGGTAGTGCCGGACTTCAACCGGCTAAAAACCCCCTCTCTTCTTTCAGCTGTGTTCCTGCCTTTTGAGCCAGATGAACTGGGAAGGGGCATAAAGGGGAAGATAAAATATATTAATCTTCTTTATATTCAGATCTAAGTATTTTTGCCAACTACAGTAGCCGGACTGCCTAAGCATTTAAGCTGATGCTGGCACTTCGTTTTGAAAAAAATATATAGGTATGTGTGCTTGGGCTTTGCTGCAAGAGTCAACCCTGTTAACAAGTTCTTAGGTGATTTCACGAGTTGGCATCCAAACATGGTCCGAACTTTTCCAAGTCCAAAATAACACTAGGCATTCTGCGGTAGACATAAACTTAACGTTTTGGTCTGGTGCCTCTTTGCGATTGTCTTCTTTATTTCATTATCTTCTAATGTTATGTTAATTGTAGTAGATGGGTCATTAATTACGATTATCTACGGTTTATGTGTTATTTCGTATAGTAGGTATATTATGTACGTATACTCGTATTTCCGGGCGATGGATCTTACTGTCAAACCTTTGAAAACTTGCGGTGTACGTGAACTTAATCCTAAATAATAATTAAAGGTCATTATTTTTCATTACATTTCAGATTAATCAGGAATTCAGCCACTTTTGTTGGTAACAATTATCCTTGAAGTGTTCATAACAGATTTTTGACCATTTTTAGATGACATAGAGCTTTATTCAAATTTAATTTTTGTTTTTCCAATTCTTTCCCAAAGTTTGTCTCAGACTACAAGGGATAACTAGAAAAAATTGCTTCAGTCAATATTACGCCAGTATTACCCTTGTACCTATTGAAAAGTATTTCCTATTTCGTATTTTCTTTTACGTTTTCTTTATAGAAATTTCATTTTTGTGCCATTTTTTATAATTCTGCGTAATGAATACAATAACTCTCAGCTGAAAACGTAGCTTATTTGAACAAAAGTGTTGTTAGAATGTAAAATTTGCAACTCTCTGATTGAGGAACTAATAAACTAAAGGACCAGCAATAACAAGACTGCAAAATATAATGAAGACCTCAAGGCAGATTACTTAATCCCGTTCTTTAAAGAAGAATGCTTTTTGTATGTATTTTGATATAATCAACTCGAGCTAAAATTGGTTTATAATCAAAACATTGCATCTCGTGTTTGAAGATAATTTTCATCTGAAATGAATATACCTACTTACTAGACATGCAAATTATTGGATGCATAAAAACTGGAAGTGCTCATTATTGATGGATGTATGAACCTAGAAGGTTCCTACCTCTTCCTGGAACACTGGAGTTGTGTGACCTTTGGGTCAGCTATCCACTGGAACGGTACTTTGTGTTATGAATATATTATTATTAGTTAGTTACCCACAATACATATTGTGTACTGTCTGTCTGTCTAATATTAATAAGTTACTCATATCTACTTGACACTTCGTTTTACACTCTCTTAATGAAATTCAATTACCAACTACATATATACAGTACTAAGGTAATATTGTAATGTTAATATTATATCAACCAAAACAAAGTGCATTTAATTAATACGAGTAGGTACATTATCTTGGAAGATGTCACAAAAATCTTGGCTTCATAATATATTTTCAATAAGACAAATAGGCCAAAAAATTAAAAAAAGCCTGAGAGTTTTTGACAATATTTTTTTTTAATTTTATGAATTTAAATCCAATCCAAACTCCCTTTATGCTCCACTTTGGGACATAGGGAGGATAACAAGAGCTTTCTATTGCGCTTGATCTTGCGCAATGTTTATGACGTCCTCCCATACTATGTCCAGATCCCTCAGCTCTGCTTCGAAGGATCGGAAAACGATATGAGAGGGTCTTCCTCGTCTTCGGAACCCTGATGGGATGAAGAACAGCGCTGTCCTCAGCCAACTCTCATTCGGCACCCTTAACATGTCCCAACCAAGTCCATCTCGTCTTCATAATTGTAGAAGTGATGTGTTTACGCTGGGTGCGCCGGCATATCGGGTCGTTTGTGATACGGTGGTACAATCTTACATCCAAAACTCTCCTGAGGCACTTCATTGCGAAAGCGGAGACTTTTCTGCCTGGGCTTTGGTCAGGTGCCAGGACTAGTCACACGCATACAAGAGAATGGGCAACACACACGCATCAAACAGTTTATTAATACTTAATAGAAATTGAAACAATAATAACAACATACATATATAAAACGAAAGGAGTCCTATTGAGCAAGTCATTTAAATTGTTTGTCAATTTGACCGATTCCCCTGACCGTCCATCCACACAACAATTACTAAATTACATTAACAGTAACAACATTCAACCTATCACTTAGATACTTATAGACTATTCACTTATTCTTCTTATCAAAACGCATTCATTCATATCCAAACTATTCTCTTATACGCACTTCATTTCTGGCAATAAATAATTGATAATGTCTGCAACGAAGGTAAATATGAAATCAAATAAAAAGTAGTAAAAAAAACTATTTTATGTTTCTTCGACACTGAATTTTTTCTCAATAAACGTATTTTGTCTGTTATTGTGCCCAAGTAGATATTTAAATCATTGATCCCTGTAATTAAATTCGTCTTAATAAGTTTAACGGTGTACTTGTTAGTTGTCCATTGTTAGATAATGAAGCTTCCAATGTGTGGGAAACTTCTAATAAACCGAACTCCAGTGTACGAGCACGCACTGCTGTGTCGATCAAACGATTGCTACGCCGTTTTGTGTTCGCGTTAATCCACTGTATAAAATGTTCGTATAGTAGGAAGAACGAAGCTAAACATTTAAGTACATTAATTGCATGTAAACATGAGATCCAACTGTCGATGGTCTTAGTCGGTATATTTATTGTATGAAACGATGTCATCAATAAATTAAATTCTTACAAAAATTGTAAAGAAAAGTTTGAGATGTACTGCTATAATGTAGATATTTTTTATAGAAAATTAAATTATATAGTTGATGTGTTTCGGCGATTTTCGATATTTTAGAAATAATTTCTCTTCAACAAATCGACAGTAGTTGGATTTATAACGCATAGATAATTTGTTAAAAGTTTAGGAATCATAAGAAACATTATTTTTAGAATACATAAAGGGACATGGATATGAGCCCTCCGTTTCAAGGGTTCCAATAACAGGCGTATTTCGCTCAGTTATGAAGTAGAATAAACATAGAAGTTAAATAAATAAAGATGAGACATTAACAAAAATGGATATAGTCATATTCTGGCACCAAATACATGACAGCAGTTGCAGTATTTAAATTTGGTTGCTCTCTTGTTCTCAATAACTTCCAACTTTTATCTCTATATTTCATTAATCATTAAATATCTACTTGTTGTATAGGTACATGGGATTTTTCGACATGTTAAACATGTTGAGAATTCTCATGATTAGGAGTTTCGGAGACTTAAATATTACCACCTAATGGCGAACTTTGTTATCGTAAAGTGATCACACTAAGCCAGCCTTCGAAATAACAGTAGAAGACGGTCGTAAGCGCGTAGTGGTTTGTTCCATTTAAACATCGAACATTAGTAATGAATTATTGTTAAGAGTCACATATTCTTTAACAAGTGGTTGGAATTTTGGCGGTTACGACGCCGGCTTTCACATGCGGAGGTCGTGGGTTCGATCCCAGGTGCTGATCATCTTCCTCTTTCAGGACACAAGCTTTAAGTAGCTTACCGTGAAAGAGATTCAGTTCTTTAGAGTGTATTTGTTGAACGAGTGCATATTCATTTTATGAAAAAAAAAAAAAGAAAGTTTGAAGATTGAATGTATGGATTGGCGCTTCTTCTTCTCAGCCTATTTCCGTTGACTTTTAGATAAATGCTCCATCTTATTTCCCGCCTCTCTAGATTTAGTTGACACCAACGTGCTTCACGAGGTCAACCGTCCAGAACCGCTATTCTCGTTCTTTTTTCCTTAATTAAGAACAGTGTTAAGGATATTATCCCTACGTAAGGATAATTGCTTTTCTCGTTCTTTTTTTCCTTAATTAAGGACAGTGTTAAGGATATTATCTCTACGTAAGGATAGTTGCTATTCTCGTTCTTTTTTTCCTTAATTAAGGACAGTGTTAAGGATATTATCCCTACGTAAGGATAATTGCTTTTCTCGTTCTTTTTTTCCTTAATTAAGAACAGTGTTAAGGATATTATCCCTACGTAAGGATAATTGCTATCCTCGTTCTACAGTGTTAAGGATATTATCCCTACGTAAGAATAATTGCTATTCTCGTTCTTTTTTTCCTTAATTAAGGACAGTGTTAAGGATATTATCCCTACGTAAGGATAATTGCTATTCTCGTTCTTTTTTTCCTTAATTAAGGACAGTGTTAAGGATATTATCCCTACGTAAGGATAATTGCTATCCTCGTTCTTTTTTTCCTTAATTAAGGACAGTGTTAAGGATATTATCCCTATACGTAAGGATAATTGCTATTCTCGTTCTTTTTTCCTTAATTAAGGACAGTGTTAAGGATATTATCCCTACGTAAGGATAATTGCTATCCTCGTTCTTTTTTTCCTTAATTAAGGACAGTGTTAAGGATATTATCCATACGTAAGGATAATTGCTATTCTCGTTCTTTTTTTCCTTAATTAAGGACAGTGTTAAGGATATTATCCCTACGTAAGGATAATTGCTATCCTCGTTCTACAGTGTTAAGGATATTATCCCTACGTAAGAATAATTGCTATTCTCGTTCTTTTTTTCCTTAATTAAGGACAGTGTTAAGGATATTATCCCTACGTAAGGATAATTGCTATTCTCGTTCTTTTTTTCCTTAATTAAGGACAGTGTTAAGGATATTATCCCTACGTAAGGATAATTGCTATCGTCGTTCTTTTTTTCCTTAATTAAGGACAGTGTTAAGGATATTATCCCTACGTAAGGATGTTTCGAACTTCGTCGTTCACTTTTCTACTAAATTTATTTCGAATGCTTAAAGGATGCTAAATTTCATTGTTACTTTAATATGCATATTTATTACAAAGCCTGAATTTGTAGGTTCTTAGAACAAAAGTATTCTTAAAGAAGAACTAAACAGCCGACTCCATATCGAAGTTGTTGAAAAACTATAAATGAGATTTATGAAACAATAAATGTCCACAATTAATTGAACCATAAAATAAAATACACATTCAGTCAACCTTTTTTAAATGTAGGTGCAGTATATATTCACATTTATCGTAAGTGCTGCATGAGAATATAAGTTCAATTTCACAGAACGTTAAATAATGTGTTTCCACATATTATTTTTAATGTTCTGTGAAAGATTTCCTTGATAGTTCCTTTACTCTTTTTATAAAATAAGTTTGGATAAGGGTTTCAAAAAATTATTCAATACTGTACCACTTTTTGATGATCGAATATCGAAACGGTCATCGAAAGAGTTTCGGAAAATTTCCATACAAAAATGATCGAATGATTGGATCGTTTGATTTTCGAACACTATTTGCACGCTAATAAGCGCTTATTAGCTTTCGATAAAACTCGTACTGTTCTTCTTTTTCATTAAAAAATACAAACCCAAAGTATTGATAGAATGCATTTCTTGATTGATTGAATACTGATGTATTGAAAAGCACGGGGAAACCGACATTGAAAGTTTTTTTTATTACCTACCCATCACGCCGTGTCCCGTAAGGGCTAGGCAGAGATAACGGACCTCCACTCTTTTCTATCCACGCATACATCTTTCGCTTCTTTCACCGACATAACATTTCTCATACACCCTCTCCTATTTCTCTTACCTACTTCTTACCCTGCCATTAGAAAACATAAATTTTACAAAAGCTTGATAAAGAAAACATAAACATGTACCAGTCATGACCATGTAAATCAACACGTATACATGCAATCTAAAAGAGAAATCAAAATCCTTTAAAATCTCGTATAAGAGAAAGATATACGAATACAAGTGGTTGGTGACCCAGCGGTTACAACGTCGGCTTTCGTACTGCGGACGTCGTGGTTCGATCCCAGGTGCCGACCATCTTCCTCTTTCACGGCACAAGCTTTCGGTAGCTTACTGTGAAAGAGTCAAGGAGTCTATTTGTGTTCACTTTGAGTGAGCACAGATTCATTAAAAAAAAAAAAACTAAATATTTTTGTAAAAACACTTTGAAAGGATCGAAGATATTTTTGTAAAAACACTTTCGATCCTTTCAAAGTATTTAAACTACTTAAAGCTTTGTGTCCTGAATATGTAAGATAGTTCACACCTGTACCCCTATTCTGTAGCAAGTGTAGGGTAGTCACTTGAAAAAAGTGACTGATGAATGCGAGAATCGCATGTAGACGTTTTTCATACAAAATGTATCGCCTAATAGTCACTTTTTTTCAAGTGACTACCCTACACTTGCTACAGAATAGGGGTCCTGGGTTCGAGACCACGACCTCCTAAATATAAGATTATTAGATATTTTAATATAAATGAAAGGAAATTTCGGAGGAAATTTAACTTGGATAAAGACTGAGCCGATCGGGAATCTGAAAAATATTAATAGATTGTTGTAAAGTGTGAAATGTAAAAATAATACTCATGTGTGGTTGATGTGATGATGAAGTGGTTGGTAAGCCTAGCGATTACAACGCCGGCTTTCGTACTGGAGGTCGTGGGTTCTATCCCAGGTGCCGACCATCTTCCTCTTTCATGACACAAGCTTTATGTTGCTTACTTTGAAAGAGTCAAAGAGTGTGTTTGTGTTCACTTTGAGTGAGCACAGATTCATTTAAGAAATAAACACGCCTATATTATATACAAATTGGTGCATCAATCTTTAAAAATTCGTATTTTTTTTCACTTGATAACATTGTACACACGACAAGTACTTAGTTAGATACAGAAGACAAGTAAACAACGTCAAAGCTCGATCTTATTTGATAATATTAGCCTTACGTACATGTTTATTTACATACATTACGCAGAGCCTACAAGAAGAGGTCTGTAGCTTGACAGTTTCCTCCCCGTATGCTTCGACTAGTATGTAACAGCCTGTTATGGCGGGCGCACGTTGTAGCACTCACTACCAACAGCCTCAGACTCATAAACACGACAAATTTAATAACAACCCACAATGATTATAATCTTAGACTCGTTGAGAAATTACATCGTTACAATGTTGTTGAACATTTATTATAAATAATAATGTTTGTGACAAATGATAACAATTTGTGAATGAAAACTATCTAATAATAAAGTGTTTGACAGAAAATTCATATCGAACTGATCCGAACATTATTGCTTGTTTCGCATTAGGTATTATGAATTTATAAACAAAATGAGTACGAAGACGTTGCTTTTTTATTTTGTGTCCACCTGTTTATTGGCCTTAAATCATGTTCCTGTTTTTGGGAGTCCTGTTAAGATGAGGTCTGGATTTTTTGGTAAGTCGTTTAAGACGTTTTTAAAATCCATACTGTTTAAATGTGCGCTGCAAATGTTTATCTTTATATAGTCCATTTGGATAAATATCTATATTTTTTATACCTATTATATATTTTATAGATCTGATAAAAAATATAGATAAATCGTTTGCGTAGATATCTATTGCTTTTCAAAATTTGCAACAAATTTTTTGCTACATTTTTATTCGAATTTTCATATCAGATATTATACAGATCAGTCATGCATTTATTTAGAATATTTCTAACAAAACATAATTTTATAGTGGAAATAAAATACGCACTAAACGCCAAAAACTTCATTTTGAGATAATCTAATAAAACTGATTTTTCCCCCATAAAGACATAGTACTATGATGATCTTTTGATCTGTTTTTTTACGCCTTTAGATCATTGATATGGACTTTGTGCAATATTTAGGCTATTGACAATGGTTTATAGAACATTTCCTCATACTCAACTCACTTTTTTTCATTTTTGGCGTTTAGTGCGTATTTTATTTCCACTATACAATTTTTGTCCAATTAAAATAGCTGCATATTATGTACCAAATTTTTATATGAATATTGTTGCAGAATTGGTTGATTATCGAGTTTTACAGTTGATTCCTAATTGTAAAGAAAAAATAACCATAAAAACTTTTACATAAGAAAATGAATACGATGTATTTATAAATGTACCCTCTCTCTAGAGCCAAAACCTTGATCTGTAAAAATGTATTTAATGTTCATTCTCTTCTATTCAACCCTGCTTCTAACACCCCACCGGGGACACAGGGAGGCAACACGAGCTATCGCGCTCGATCCAGCGCAATACTTAACACTGATATTGCTGTTAAAATAACTATTAGTACCCATATCAAATAGATATAGAAAATTTTGTAAAAAAATTTGGCACATCTTCGAAGTTCACGTTGTTTATGAAAAGCATGGGTTGCATGGCGTTCAAACATGTGAGCATCAATATATTCACCTCTTCATTAATTCAAAAATTATTTATAGGCTTCTTGACCTATGTTGACTCAAAAAATACCCATATAGACAGTTTTTTTTAATCATAGCCTAAATTTTGACTAGGTTTTTCTAAAACACAATGTTGCCTCACGTATGTTTTGATATAACATCGATTATCAAGTTTAGTATCCTAACTGTAGTTTGCTCATCTAATGAGAATAAACTATTATTAGGACGCATAAAATTTTATTATACAAATTAGTTTTTTGTGACTTTTTTTCTCGTTGAGATGCTGTTAGATCTAAAACTCAGTGTTAGGTGACGAAGAAAACTGTCTGCCGATGAATTAGCCGTACGTGTTAAACGTTCTTACGGTTATATCATTATCTAGATATATATATTCACCTCCTCTCTTGTATGGAAAAAAAACAGTTTTAGATATGTAATCGATTTAACTCAAAATGCAAGCGAATGTTTAACGATAATTTCAATCCAAAAGAATACCTGTGTTATTTTGGACGAATCCTGAGAGATATGTTAAGCCCACAATATGATACATAGACTTAACACATCTTTCAAAATTGATTTAAAATTTGTTGTCAAAGTGGGAGGTCAAACCCTTGGGCTTCCAACTATAAGCATCATACTTTCGTAAAGTTAGTCAATAACTAACAACTTTCATACACCTTGTCGTAGGCTTGCTAAAAAGCGGATTGATAGCTAGAATTAAGCCTCACAAAAGAAGCAGATCCTGGAATAAAAGGCCAATAAGGCCTACCAAAAGATGAGATTAATACAGCTATACTTTATATTGACCAATCGTTTTAACCGATTCTGCAATTTGACTTTGCAAAAATGTTCTAAAGATTCGAGTGGTTGGCGAATGGCGAACCTACAATTTTGAATATCGCACAACCTAATGTTATTTAATAATTTGAACAGTTTAGAAAAAAATTATTCGGCGATAGCCCACACTCTTAAAATAAAAGATTAAAACAATACCTACAACAAAGAACTGATTAATTAATTGTTGATAAACTCTTCGAGTTTCGTGTCTATTATTATTAACGTTGATATCTTTTGTATGAGATTAATGTTCATATTTTACAAAGCCACCAATACTGCGACGCTATTACGGATAATTGACCGTGACTCCCTAGTTACACGGTCATTGTCACTTTTCTTGAGTGCTCCTGGGCGTCATACAACATGAGACTCTGCCTTACTAGACGTGTTATTAATTATTCATTCTTGAGGACGGAATTGTTACGTAATTTTTGCATTATACTACACGGATTATACGTTTACACAACAACTTTGAGAACAAGTTCATTTTGCGTAAACTTTTTACTTCCCGTTTTAAACGATTTATGAAAGCTATGTATCGATCTTATTGTTTTTCGAGGATTCGCTTGACCTCAAGAGACAGAAGGATCGCGGTGTTCGTCATTGCATGCAAATTCTGCAGTTCCTTTTTGAATGCCATATGGGGCACTATAGTTTATAACATGATTGATTGTTTGATTCCACATGCGCATTACGGTGAGTCTATCCATCCCCATTTATGTAGTTTCGTGTTATCGCCATGAAATGTACCTATCGAGGCAACGAGAGCTCTCCATTGTGCCCAAAATTGCGCAATGTTTACAGTCACGCCAGGAGGACACCAGCTACCTGAACCCTCCCTGATGGGATTCAGCTATCGTAGGCCTATTTCTTGCGCCTTTTTGATCTGTTGGGGTTTGAGAACATGAAATGGTCAGCCTAACGATCCCGATTCGATTTCCTGCCTCTCACAGGATGCTAAAAAACCAGCAAATATATCAGGGATGCTATTCTTAGCCAGCAATCCCACGGCTATCAATTACCAATATAGATAATGATTCTACGTTTCTTTGACACAATTGGTACCACAGGGGAATCTTGAAATGTTTTACATTTTCAAAAACGAAATTATCTGAAGTTGTTTTGTTGTAATATTATAATTAGTGTGATTTTTGCAAAATACTTTACTTTAGTAGAGTAATTAGTTTGTTTTTTATTTAGTTTGCCCTCAGTGGCGAAATTTGTATTTTTAAGCCAATAGATATTAACGTTTGTCATTATAACGACAAAATTTGACTTAGTATTGGTACAACTACAGTTTTAATCTAAAACAACTTATTTGTAAAAGTCAGAACACAAAATATTATTCGATGTCTTGAATAAGGTGATATTCGGTACAAGATGCAGACGAACAAAGCAACAAGACGAACGCGTCTGTCGCTCTCCACCCATTATTCACTGCGCCAAAGACATGACACGCGTGTGGAGGGTCAAACAGAACATTCGACTTCTCAACTTCACCATTTTTTTATCCTCTCCCCGGTACCAGCCGCTAACCGGTTATGTGCACTCTTCGATTACTTAGTGTTTATGAAATCATGGGATGAAATGTTTCCCACACGTGAATACATTATAAGAAATTCATTCATACCTAATATTATATAATGGGTACCCGCGTACATATGTGTTGGCTCAATGGTGAGAAACCGCACTCCAAAGAAAAAATACGCAAGTATATGAAGGCGAGTAGGTAGGCAGAGCTGTGGACACCAAACTTTATCACCTGGTTTTGATCGCTGGAGCGTGATACACTTTTTTAAGGCCGCGATAGTTTCCTCTCATAAGAGTGCTAAATCCAGTCACTTCGACGTTTGCAATTACTACAGCAAAGGACCGAGTCTTCGCCATGGTGATTTCCTGGAAATGAGTATGTAAACCAGAGTGGTTTTCCGTTAACTTCTCTGGTAGATTTTCTTTAGAGATCGCCTTCCCTAAGCTTTTCGGTTCTGATTTTAAGGCGCCTTTGAATCGCTTTTCATACTTTAGTTATCTGCTGTGTCAAAATAAATTAAGTGAACACATAACCGAGCAATCACAACGAGGATGCTAACGTGTCGGACTAACCTTGTACTGCTGCTCGTGTTAAGCAAATTGACGTTTCGTAGTATTTTATAGGCACACATATTGCAGCAAGATGTAGCTCACAGTGGCCAACCTGGCCCTTCTAACTCTAATTAAGTAGATGGTATTTGCAGTTGGCGTGAAAAAATAGCAACTTAGGTGCTATACTAAAAAGACAATAAATCAACAAACCAGAGAAATGAGCCACGACAAATTTGAACTAGGCATTTTTTATGTTTTATTTTAATGAATCTGTGCTCCCTCAAAGTAAACACAAATACATTCTTTGACTAGTTCACAGTAAACTACTTAAAGCTTGTGTCGTGAAGAGAAAGAGAGTCATCACCTGATGGGATCGAACCCACGACCTAAGTACGAAAGCTGGCGTTGTAACCGCCAGACTACCAATCATTTCATCATCACATCAACAACACATGAGTATTATTTTACCATTTCACACTTTTACAACAATCTATCAATATTTTTTGGATTCCCGATCGGTTCAGTCGTTATCCAAGTTAGTTTTCCTCCTAAATTTTCTTTCCGATGTTTTGAACTCAAATTAGACGGAAATTGTTGACTGGTAGAAAATGCCTGTGTCTTTTACACTGGTTACTACAACTCTGTTTATATATTCTCTACATATGAAATTCATCCATAGACTATTCGCTAATAAAATATTGATTACCTTACTAAGTTCACTAACACACGCATCGCAGTAATGGTCTAGTGTCCACAAGTGTAGGCACTCTTACGACTCCATTTCTACGGGTCGGCATGCATGTATTGTTCCCGATGGCACTCGTCATATTGATATTAATATGTGGGTTTTACATTGCTTGTCTGGTCTGGGCGTTTAACAACTGTGTAGTGAGCAGGTTAAAGAGTCTCCAACTACACACAACTAACATTCAATAATATCTTTATTTCTCTGACAAAACGTTTGTTGCATTAGTCACATTTCAAGTTCAAAGACCACGAATATTCGTTTTTTCCTGCTTGAACTTAAAAATCGAAGTCTATATTCCATAGGAGGCTATGTCTCAGTTCACATCTAATATCTATAAAGGATATATAAATCTGAATGAATGGGTACACGCAGACGAGGTCGACCTCGAATGACATGGTCCGATCATATCGGTTCAGTCTTAGAGGAGGGCCAAGTCAGGAGCAAAAGGAATAGAAGAGCATGTATGCGGAATGTTATGCGTTTGGAAGAAGCGAAAGAAGTGTGTTTGGATAGGACAGAATGGAAATCCGTACTCTCTGCCTATCCCCTTCGGGAAACGGCGTGATGGGTAAAAAAAAGACATCTAATATCTAATGTTTGTCTTCGCGATACTCTTTTTGCATTTAAAATGAAAACGTTTCAAATAGAGTTTCAAATCTGAATTATACAATTTACAAGTTCTTCAGGTTGTTTCGATTTTCTTTAGAAGGGCCAGGTTGGCCACTGTGAGCCACATATGGCTAAAAGATGTGTGCCTATAAAATACTACGAAACGTCAATTTGTGTAACACCAGCATCACTTCAAGGTTAGTCCGACACGTTAGCATCCTCGTTGTGAATGCTCGGTTATGTGTTCACTTAATTTATATTGAAACACAGCAGATAACTAAAGAATGAAAAGCGATTCAAAAGCGCCTTAAAATCAGAACCGAAAAGCTAAGGGAGGCGATCTCTAAAGAAAATCTACCAGAGAAGTTAACGGAAAACCACTCTGGTTTACATACTCATTCCCAGGAAATCACCATGGCGAGGACTCTGTCCTTTGCTGTAGTAATTGCAAACATCGAAGTGACTGGATTTAGCACTCTTATGGGAGGAAATTATCGCGGCCATAAAAAAAGTTTTTCACGCTCCAGAATTTCACTAAAAATCTTTACTGGTTCCAAACAGCCGAAATAAGACATGGTAATGAGAGATCTAATACTATAGCCATTCAACGAGGTGTGCGGCAAGGGTGCATTCTGTCACCCTTACTATTCAACCTCTACTCCGATTATGTCTTTAAAAGAGCCCTCAGTGCTACCGAGAAAGGTGTGAAGATTGGTGGGGTTATTTATTTATTTATTTATATCATCATTTTGGAACAGAATGTAGAAATGAATCTTGTTTAGATACGGTTTTTCTTCGATGGGTCGTAATACAGACGTTGACTGGTGAAGCTATGCACGCAGATGTGTCCTCGATAACATCCTAAAGGATCGTGGGAGGTGGCAACATACATTACAATAATTATTTTTAAGCATTAGACGCACCTGCACTGGAATATTGACGGCTTAGTCCGCAAACAAGATAACTCCACATTTTGTCAAATCGAATTTACTATATGGTAACACGTTGCAATGCTTATAATGCATCATTATTTTTAGAAAACGGTATCTCCCAAGTACCTATTATTAAAAACTGCCAAAATAGTCCACACAAAGACGAGGTTACTCCTTTTGAACATTTGACAATTTGGTAATAATGCTAACTCTATAATATTTCCGCCATTTTTATGTTGGTATACAAGTTGAGTATTTATAGTAAAAATTGATTTCTGAATTTATACTATACAAAGAAACATAGTCGAAGAGAAGTGGTTGGTAGACTAGCGGTTTCGACGCCAGCTTTCGTACTGTTTCGTGCGGAGGTCGTGGGTTCGGTCCCAGGTGCCGACAATCTTCCTCTTTCACGACACAAGCTTTAAGTAGCTTACTGTGAAAGAGTCAGAGTGTATTTGTGTACACTTTGATTGAGCACAGATTCATTTAAAAAAAAAAAGATTTTCATAATGATGTACACAAAAGTTAAAATAAGCTCTTCCAGCATACTCCTATATCATTTAGCTAAAGTATATGAACGGTTATATGAAAATCTATAAGTCCAACAATTTTATACACCCTAAAAATGACGTAAGAAAAACAGAAACCATTATTTACAATACAAATGAGTTACAAAGCAAACATATTTCAAACAATTATTATTTAAATAGCAGCCTATAAGGAATATTTTAAATAAATGATAAACGATGTGCGCGAATATGAACAATCTGAGGATTATTAAAGATACTACCTTTCAAGGTTGAGGCCATAGACTAAACGTCCTTCATAGATTAATAACAAAATGCGTTTATTCTATACATAGTCATTAAATACTTCTTGATCCGTCTAGCTTAGTTCAAAACTGTGTAATTATGGACATCACACATAGTTATTTGACCATAAACATTTATAAATAAACAAGCAGCAAAGCCTGTCTGACAGGCATAAAAAAAGAAGAAACATACAAATGTTTTCAATTATTTGTATTTTGTTCCCTTAATATTAGATATATGTGGGAATCTCTGATCAAGCATCACAATATATTAACCGCGGATACCAATGATTCTTATAATTGTCATAGCAACTAAAATCGACTTACAACCGATAATATTTCCCGTAGTTGGATTGGTTTTGCAATAGCTACATGTTTTTGAAAAATATTTGGCGTGGTGTTAGTGTTTCAGCGAAAATGTCGAATACCTACGAACTTTACCATTTATAAAGTAGAATTGTATGTAGGTATACTACTTAGTTATGTTTTGATAGAGTAATTGGGCATTTTTTTGTTTTGTTTTACTGCTTATTCCTTGTTTGGGTACATAATTAGCATAATAGGCGTAAATATTATTTTGAATATCTACTACTCGAATCATTTATCAAATCTAACATAAATATATTGACTAATTTTTATCGCAAACATATCACATAAAATAAAGGGATTCCAATATTCAATAGTTTTTTTCTGGATACTATCTTCTTCTTCCTCTTTATTATAGGGTTTGTCCTTTTCAAGAATTAGTTTGGTTCTTGGATACCAATGACCAGCTTTGATCCTTCCATCCGTCTCTTTGATGGTCTCTCCGGTGGTCTACGACCCTCTGGTAGTTTTTCCGTTACTATTTTCTTTTTTTTAATTACCTATTGCTCTACATTTTATAAATAAAAATTACAAAAATACTAATGAGAACCTTTGAAATATAAAAAGACAATCATGCATTTGCCTGCGAATAGTGCTTGACTTAAAAGTATCTACATACTCGTGAAAGATCCATAGTATTTGTTTCACAGCAAACCATTTGTTAATAATATTTGCATTGTATGTAGAATCAGCTTGTAGTGATGTTCCACTGGCGGAGGACGTTAATGGCATAATGGCGTGGGTCTTGTCTCACTGCACTTCCTCTCCATTTCACACGCGACATCTTCTCTAATAGCAGCCTTGGCCTCAGCTCATAAAAGGTTGTACCCCTCTTCAATAGCTCCCACCTGAGTCTGAACTCTTAAGGCTCAGACAATATCTTCTATTGTATCTATTCAAACTCCCTGACGGCGTGAGAAGGTTACATGAAAAATTATAAGTACACTTCTACAGCCATTTCATGCCATAATTTGCCTAATCAATGTGTCGTATGATTATTTGGAATAATGTCTCCAAAATCATCACAGACGCTCCATACCGATGTGGGTCAGGCTTCACAGAGTCTTTACTATGTTACCGTGTCAAAAGCCATTATCCTGCAGTAAGTTGAGGTCCCATTCGGCACAATTCATCTACTAAGTATTTATTCGAGACAAAGAGACGACAGACTTCTTGCCCTAATGGGTATTCTCAGTTTACTGATTTAATTTCTCATTCTTTTCGAATGTCTCTATTCTGTCGCTCACGACTCTCCCTGGAAGAACTAGAGACTAGGATTCCGTTAAAAATACTGTGTTCTTAAAACCGACCTCGGTAGCCTAGTGGTACAGGCTTGGACTTCAGATCAGGGGTACCGGTTTCAATTCCCGGTCGGGTCAGAAGTCTTATTTCACTTGAAATTTCTACCCGGGGTTGGCCTGTCTCTGATTGCACGGGACCGGTCAACTGGAAAAAAATGCAATAAGTCCGCCGGCTATACGGATACCATTGAATAGAAAAGTGTCAATTTATTTATTAATGCGTCACTCGATTATTGTCTCGATAGTCGATCGAATTTCAACTATCTTTGTTACAATATTAATGATAAATTACTTCATTGTAATTTGTTTAAAAGTTTATGACCTAATCATATAATGTGGGTGTGTGCTTAAACATCTCCTTGAAAATAGCGTAACATAACCTATTGTTGGTGTGTTGGAAATTACCAAGGACGTCAAGTTATTGAGACAATATTGAAGAGTCCAGCGTGCGATGGCGATGACCAATCAAGAGGCAAAATGTGTATAGGCAGGTACTAGGCTTTATCAATGAACATTTAAAATACACAAAACTAATCAACGTAATCATAATGCGAATGGGTATCAATAGGGTTTTTATTTACATTAATAGTATAACGTATATTATGTACCTCACTAATCCGTCTAATTATTTTGTTGATTTATATCGATTGCCCTGAAGTTTAATAAATTTAGTATAATCTTATCTATCCATCCATTATTTGATCTATTTTTCTATCTAATTTATTGGTGTATCAGTAATGTTTTTACCAGTAGCTTTATATCGAATTATAATTAATTATTGTCCAAATCCGTACGAATCGAGACGATAATTTTCTGTAATATGACCCTTACCATTCAATCGACTTTCGAATCGATGATCAAGTATCTATGGGTTGACTGGAAGACATCCTTCGGTATAAGTCTGCCCTTCGAATTTTAAATGGTTATTTCAAAATTGTAATTTTAACTTTTAATAAAGCAATATTTATCATATCTCATACTTAAGGTACATACTGCAGATATTTTTTTATTTTTATTTGAATTAGGTGCGAGTTTTACTTATTTGGAAACCGAGTGTTAACTCTATTTTCTACCTTTTAAAGATATACCAATTTTTTTAAGTTATTAACAAAAAATCACATGTCTTCAAAAGGTGGAAAATATGTCAAGCAAAATAATTGTTTTGGTCTCTAGTTTATTCTCATCTCTCAACTAAATTTGAAAGAGATGAAATTGTGACATCAACTTTTAAAAAAGATATCTATATATAGATGTATGAAATGAATATTTTGTATTTTGATAATTGAATAAAAGAAGTATAGAATACTTTTCCTATTTTTTTTAAAAGGTAGGTACCAATTGTTATTGTCTCCATTTTCATTTTAGTACCCATTTACCCGATTTTGTATTTCATTTGCGTATCAGTTTGCAGAATCTTCTTTGAGGATGTTAAGGAGATACTTTTAATTCATTTATAAGGTTTTGTCATTAAAATAAAATATACCTACGTGTTAAGATAAGAATTCTTTAGATAGCACCTAAGCTGGTAGATTCCAAATTGATAAATATTATTATGTATCAATATTCAATAGATAGGTAGGTATAATTGCATAATATTATCGATTAAACTATTTTTAAATCACAGCGATGTTTTGTAATTGAATATATATTATGTACTTATAGATATTATCTGTTTAATTTAATTTAAAACGTTATTAATTCAATTTGAAAATTAAGTACCTTGATAAGGTAAAATTTTATTTTCAATTGGTTAAACGTTAAACTCAACCGGTCAAAAAAGGCACAATGAGACTCGGACGCCTTCGAGCGCAATGGAGAGCTATTAATGCCTCCCTATGCTCCTGAGTGGGGCTTAGGCCTCCTGAGGCGGGCTTATTTACATTGCCTTTTCAAAAAATGTGACAGCAGCGCTTTATTTCAGCAATATTTTTTTGAGATTAGAGTGTTGTAACTAACCAAATAAACACTCTTAGTACAGCTTACATCAACCAAAAGACTTACATCAATAAAAAACTTACTCCCATGTAGATACATGGATATTGGTTTAGTCAATTGTTATAAATGAAAATAGGAATACGTACTAAGAATCGGTTCAATCTGCCATTTTGATATACGTAAGAAATTGGTAGGGCTTACTTGTTTGAATGCAAAAAAATATCAAGTTTATAAAACCATGCGAATTACATACATTGAATGATAATAATTGATTATGTATCGCGCAGAAAAACAGGCATGAGCTAGTGTAATGTAGGAACAACGGATGGGCCAGTGTGCGAGTAACCACGTACTAATTAGGTATATGTATTTATCCAATAACATTCATTCACCGAATTGGTTATTGGGTGGTCTTTACTGTTACCTACCTACCTATGTACCTACCTACACGTAATGTATTTACCGTGTATCTATGTAACCATGTCAACAATAATTATTTATACCTACTATCTCCAAACATGGGCTTCTTTTCATAGTATTGCTACTATTTTTGTGAGATCCAGCAAATATGAACACTTGCCTGAGACCAACAGAACTCCCTGGTACCTACCTACCGGCGTTACATATCCAGCTATCACAGCTTCGTTTTCCCTACTTTTCCAAGTTCCGTCAGCTCTTGCGCTGGAAATCAATGCGTCCGATCCACATTATTCTCTGTGGCATCTTTTCTAATTGTAATCCTATTTACATCCCTTCTTTTAATATGCCCAAACCATCTTAACTTTCACCTTTGTAGTAGCCCTAACTTCCATACAACATTCCTTCGTAATACTATCATTCCTTATTTCCATATTATCTTTTATGAGCCTCCACATATCCTTCGTGGAGCTCTCATCTCTACTGCATGTACGCTGTATTCTTCTATTTTTGTCCTTGTCCATGAATTTGCTTTGTTTCGAATCGGCATTATATCACGATTTCTCCCAAACACCCCAACGCTTTACTTAATTTGTTTTCTAACATAGCTTAGATAATATTCGAAATGCAATGCTATATTATGTTATTCACTAGCTTTCCCGACAGACGTTGTCCTGTGGACCTTTTGGTCCTAACCAGAGGCGGCCCGTTCATTATCCGCGCCTCCGGAAACAAAAATAAACTAATTAAATAATAACATTAAAATATTAATTCTAAAACGTCCATATTTCATTCGTATTCAAAGCTCAGACGGGATCAACGCGAGAATATAATTATATGCGCGCAATTTGGTTGACTTTTTATGAAAAATTTATAAAACGCCCGAAACGCGGTGGAGTAAGTGAAATGGGCTGCTGTAAGAGTGGCAATTACGTATGCGAGAATGAGAGGGTGCAGGTGCAGAAGACAATAATTTTGTTGTAAGATTTTTTCAAAGATGGCGTCGCATGAAATTCGTTCCATACTAACTTTAATATTATATTTTATACTATTTCTTATACATTTTTCAACTTTTTATTAGTTATTCTGTTATCCGGAGTGGAGAAGAATCCAATAAATCACACATCGGAAGAATCTGTTGAGCTGATCTCGAGTTATAAGTGTTCGCACTAACCCGACTTTAATTTATATTAGAGATTTAGTACCTATATAGAAATACAAAAATGACTGCTCGCTTAGCAATTTGAATAAATGGCGACATTCCTGTCATGTAAATCAAATCAGGTTTCATTTCTGGAAGCATTACTGAAAATAATCCATGCAAATAGATCCTTTCATTGAACGGAGCGAGAAACAGGTTTGGAGATGCAGCGATATTATACCTAGTGCCTGTTGGTGTACAGACAGCTGCCTGTTTGAGATGAGCCGAGTGCTAATGGGCGAGAGGATTATCGTCTTTAACAACGGTCAATGTTATTGATACGTTCTGTGTCTAAACTCGAGATTAACGCTCTCTTACATAATTCTTTATGCGATTATTATACTCATGTGCGATATTTATGAGTTTTTAGTTTTACCAAACTTTTCAGCTTTTTAAGCCTTCTCTTTTCTTATAACATTTTTTATATTGATAACCCGATTATAAGAAACTAGATTATGTCGTCGGATAGATGGTGTCATCGCAACAAGAATGGTCTACCGCTGATCCACATCTATATAATATTTGTCTTGAACACTGACTGACTGACTGACTGCCTGACTGACTGACTGCCTGACTGACTGACTGACTGATGTCATTAACGCCGCTAGATGGCGCGCCACTCGCAACTAAAGACAAATTTTGTTCTACTAATACGGCTGACAGCTGACAGTAACATAATAATATTATTAGGTATGCCTGGTGGCTGAGCACTTTTTTTAAAGGTCTTGACGTAGACAAAAACAATTTTTCGGGTTATTTAAAAACTCACATGCGAAGTCAGTCATAAGAAAGCAAAGTGTACCAAATTAGGAAACGTTTACGCACAGCGGGACTTCATAGTGAAGAAAAGCCCTACTAATGCCATGAGTGCAATAAAAAGTTTGCGGTTTCAAGTAATTTAAAGAATGACATGCGAACTCATAGCGGAGAAAAGCCATACGAGTGCAATAATTGAAATAAAAAGTTCTATCAATCAAATAATTTAAACAACCGATGACATGCTAAAAGCTATTTGAATGGTAAGTTTGCAATAAAAAGTTCAATTTCTTTTTTAAGTTTGCATAAATAGTTCAATCAACCGTGTGATGTAAAGTATCACTTGCGAATTCGGCCAAAAAATTGACAAATCAGGAAACTTTTACGCACAGCCGGACTTCGCTTTACTAATGCAATGTGTGCAATAAAAAGTTTGTGAACTCATAGCGGAGAAAAGCCATACGAATGCAACCATTGCGATAAAAAGTTTAATCAATCAAATGATAAATCATGATAAAAGCCATTTGAATGCATATTTTGTTAGAAAAAGTTCAAAATTTGTTATAAAAAATGAAGTGCTTTAAAGTCTGACATATGAATTCGGCCAAAAGAATGCATAGTTTGTATGAAAAAGTTTACCAAATCAGATCTTTAACTCACAGACGCGATTTCATTGTAATTTTTAAAGATTTTCATGTGAATTCGTAGCGTTGAAAAGCCATTCATATGCAACGTTTGTTATAAAAAGTACAAGTTTTTTTTTAATTTTCATCGAGTTCTATTATCAAGTGGTTTAAAGTCTGACATATGAATTCGGCCATAAGAAAGCAAACTTTGCATGAAAACTTTACTAAATCATAAATTTATCCCATAGACACGATATCATAGCAGAGAAAAAGCCTTACTAATGCAATGTTTGAAATAAAAATTTTGCACACTAGCGGAGAAAAGCCATACGAATGCAACCATTGCGATAAAAAGTTTAATCAATCAAATGATAAATCATGATAAAAGCCATTTGAATGCATATTTTGTTAGAAAAAGTTCAAAATTTGTTATAAAAAATGAAGTGCTTTAAAGTCTGACATATGAATTCGGCCAAAAGAATGCATAGTTTGTATGAAAAAGTTTACCAAATCAGATCTTTAACTCACAGACGCGATTTCATTGTAATTTTTAAAGATTTTCATGTGAATTCGTAGCGTTGAAAAGCCATTCATATGCAACGTTTGTTATAAAAAGTACAAGTTTTTTTTTAATTTTCATCGAGTTCTATTATCAAGTGGTTTAAAGTCTGACATATGAATTCGGCCATAAGAAAGCAAACTTTGCATGAAAACTTTACTAAATCATAAATTTATCCCATAGACACGATATCATAGCAGAGAAAAAGCCTTACTAATGCAATGTTTGAAATAAAAATTTTGCACACTAGCGGAGAAAAGCCATACGAATGCAACCATTGCGATAAAAAGTTTAATCAATCAAATGATAAATCATGATAAAAGCCATTTGAATGCATATTTTGTTAGAAAAAGTTCAAAATTTGTTATAAAAAATGAAGTGCTTTAAAGTCTGACATATGAATTCGGCCAAAAGAAAGCATAGTTTGTATGAAAAAGTTTACCAAATCAGATCTTTAACTCACAGACGCGATTTCATTGCCAAGAAACCCCTAACTAATGCAATGTGTGTAATAAAAAGTTTTTTTTTGCATTTTTATAAATAGTTATAGTATCATGAATAGTTATAATCTATCATGGAGTGCTTTACAGTCAAACAAATAAATTCGGCCATAAGAAAACAAAGTTTCCATGAAAAAGTTTACCAAATCACGAATTCACACACACGAGATCATAGCGGAGAAAAACCATACGAATGCCATGTTTTCAATAAAAAGTTTACACACCTAGAGTAATTTTTTAAAGATTTTCATGTGAATTCGTAGCGTTGAAAAGCCATACATATGTAAAGTTTGTTATAAAAAGTTCACGTTGTTTTTTGAGTTTTCATGAAGAATTCAATTAATCAAGTGTTTTAAAGTCTCATATAAGAATTCGGCAATACGAATGCAAAGTTTACATGAAACACTTTAATCAATCAAATCGGTAAATACCCACATGCCAAAAGCTATTTGAATGTACAGTTTGTAATTAAAAGTTTAAGTTGTAGGTATTTGAGTTTTCATAAAGAGTTGAATCAACCAAGTATTTTGAAGTCTTACATGTGAATGCTCACAGCTATGCTATGAGAAAGTAAAGTTTGCATAAAAAGGCCATAGGTGGGCGCCACGGGCGCCTTTAAAAAACTAGTTTTTACAATAATGGAGAAGAATTTAACATGGGTGACCGCTCATGATGATTCAAATTTAAATTTTTGAAAAATCTAGCATAAATATTGGTGATATCAGCCAACAGTTTTTGATACTGCAAAATAAATATTATGTGCTAAGGATGCCAAATGACAGTTAGACTAGGAGAGAACTTATTTTTCCATCATGATTTATCATGAAAATGAGGAAAAATTCGTCAGTTTGTGTTTTTCTTTGCTAACTTCTTTATGAAATTTGATTGTAATATTTCTTTTAATTAACTGTCAACGACAAAGCACGTTCAACTCTTAAAACCTCGAGGAATCCCTTACCAAGTTTGCATGTTAATATTAAAGTAAATAATGAGTGGAAGGCTAATATTAAAGTAATCTTTATTTTTAAATTACTTGCAGGTTAGGTATATCAGTTATTTCTTACATAACAGCCATCTTGGTCAGGCTAAATATTATTATTATTTATCGTAGGTCATATATGTATGTCACACCTCATGTAAATTAATACAGAATATTCTTGCAAATAAATAGGTATACAAAAATAATAATTAAAAACATTAAAATAAAAATATTAAAAATTAATTATTAAAATATTGAAAATATCTCCCATGGGTTGTCAAATCAATAAAATGAAACTAAGTAATTTAAAAGGCTAAATAAGTGATGATTTTAGAGGTTAGTAATAAGACTCACCGTGACTATTATGGTTCTGCAGTAAACTCACCTATCTTATGGGGCGGCGTCTCTTAATAGTGACAGAACACTAATTAGTTCTCATGTCCAGCTGGAAATATTGTCTTGCCGATATTTAAAATATGACATGCCTATATTTTATGTATACTTTTTATGATTCGGACACGAAACTTTGTATCGATTTAAATATTTATCTTAATAATTGTCAATTTTCACCAAAAAAATCGAATTTGTCTTGTTGTTGAGGGATGCGAACCAAGATTTGTTGGCGGTCAACAATCAGCACTATACAAGCACTACATAAGTCTTTCATGTTCAGGTTTCTCTCGGTTAGTTTCTTTATACTATCAAACCACCTTACAGATGCTCCTGATACAAAACGCTTCATGTATTATTTTTACCATTACAAACATTCCTCTGAATTTCCCGGTAGGTACCCTTATGGCAATGTGATCAAAGAAACTCAATACCCACAGATTGCCAAAAAATCTATCCCATGCTGTGAGAGACACATCAGTCAAATCGTATTACACGGCATTTTGAAGGGTGAGTTGTTGTTGTCACAACTTCTTAAATTATAATGTAACTACTCAATTATTTGGCGAAACTCTAAGCGTCTGATTTGTAAAAAAATCGTTAATCGTTAGATTATATATAATTCGCTAATCAGTTTTTACTTTATTGTAAAAAAAATATTTGATTTGCGTTTGTTATGTATGAAGATGACATTTCACACGAGTTTTTGAAGTCCTTATAAAATCACACGAAACCTTTATGTTTTGGCCAAAATGAACTAATTTATGTTAATTTTAATATTTTCTTCAAAACGTCATTATATTTATTATAAATTTAGTTGGTGCATCATGGTTGTAAGACCTCGATGATTACGGGAATGCAATTGCTTTACTCGTTTAAAATTTCTATTATCAAAATGTAAAGCAAAACAAAATGGACCAAAATATGAAGGGAGCACCTAATTGGACGGGGAAAAAACTTAAAAACAGTATATTGATTACAGAAAGCGTTGATGTTCACTCGAAACCATTGTCAGTTGACATAAAATTCAACATGGCGGGCTAAAATCTACAGAGATCAGCTCGCAATCAATCGACATGGGTTAAACAATTTCGATGACAGCTTGCTATTTTTTCCACTGATCGTAGTTTTTAAGAGAATGAATCAGGTTTAAAAGGCAATGCGATATTAATTGATGATTTCCTTCAAAACAATCAACCTCTCTTCACCAAACCTTTGAAATCAGAACATGAAAAAACGTGTACAGTTTCTCAGACAGGTACAAGAAAACAATATCCTGCAAAAGATTGCAGTGTACGTTGCAAGGAAGATATCGATCCAGACATCGATGTACCTACCTGCAAATAAAATAATATGGCGTGTATGTATGTAGGTATATATTATGAAACAGGCTGACCGGGTCGTCGAGTTGGATATTGGGTTTACTCCCGTTAAGACCTCCCATAATTATATTCCTCTTATCATAGGTGTGCACGAATGTATCCGGCCGCGGTCGACAATAGCCGAGGGCCGGTCTCCGCTACAACGAGCTCGTGAGAACTGGGAACTGAACGCATCCCTACTCTTTTCTTTTCCGCGATGTAACATTACACTTTGAACCCGCGACATATTGTGTAGTGTTAATTCAAAAGTCAACAAATCTTCATTACTTCTTATTCTAATTCTTCTAATTTCTAATTATTATTAATATCAAAACCTCTCGGACGAGAGGCAATGAAAAGGGGTAACACGTAAATTTTAACGTTAGCCTTAGCAAGCTTTCTATTATTTACATTAATGAGTTAGGTTTAGGTTATAATTACAGGGGGGGGGGGGGTTGCCATACCTTCTCAGCTGTTCCCCCGAATTCATTTAAAGTAATACAAATATTAAAAAAGAAATATATTCATAGAAATATTCATTTGAATAATTCGCTTTAGAACAATCTACATAATATTTTAGAAATGTTTTTTTATTTGCCTTTGACAATACTTTTACCGTATATGTGAACATCACGCTCAAAATACAAATGCTACGTCAGATATTAATATGCCCAGAGCCGTACAAAATGCTGGAGAAGGTTCTTAAATACAATTTGCTGCATTAACTTTAATATATTTAGAGCTATTTAAAAAAATCTATTTTTTTAGGATCTTCATACAAATTTCTCAAAAAGACTTTTGGAAACAAAATTACTCATGTAAACGTTGAATGGAATCTTGGTATTACGGTATGAAAATGTAATAAAATAATCGTAGATTGATTTGTTATACATATAAATGTTATTCAAATCTTATTATTCTCAATAAATAAAGATTTAATGAAAAAATGTGCAGTTTGATTTTGAAGTTTGACAGGTACAAATTGAATAAACACATATTAGATTACAAAATAGTACCAGCATCGCCATCTGTTGAAAAGATAAATAAATGTGTTATGAATTGATGTCGATTCGTGTTTTGACGTTGGTTCCACAGATGGCGGTGGTGACTTGATTGATTGAATTGGTATTATTGTTGTTGTATATGAGGTCGGTAAAAAACTAAAAAAAGTCATTCTTCTTTTTCTGTGCTTATTTCAGTTATAGAGGTCTGTTAAGCAATGGGAAGCTAGACTAGAACCTGTTTAATTACCTACCGATCAAGCCTGACAATCGGAATCAAAAACGTAAAGCAAAACGGGTATAAGCTAGTAATCAATAAATTTAAGATTTATAACGTAAATGCGATTTTCTATAAATTTATGTATATTAAAGACAAGCACTCTTGTGGGTAAAATGTCAAAGAAAATGCACGGCGAAGAAGTACATCTTGTTGCGACTTATCTGCACATCCATTTTTAACCATTACCACTTCCAGTTAAATGGAAAAGTTGTGCGACATGACATCTATATTATAAATAAAAGTTGGATTAGTGCGAACACTTATAACTCGAGATCGGCTGAACATTTTCTTCCGATGTTTGACTTATTAGATTCTTCTCTGCTCCGGATAACAGAATAACTAATAAAATGTTGAAAAAATGATATAAGATTTAATATTAAAGTTAGTATGGAACGGATACTTGCGACGCGCCAACGCCATCGAGTTCCCTCTCATTCTCGCATACGTGATTGCCGCTCTTACAGTAGACCATCCCACTTACTCCACCGCACCGTTTCGAACGTTTTAGAAAATTATCGGGCACATTCGTCATTCGTATCGGTTCTTTAGGCGAGGTAGAATGTGTGCGCGCGCGCGTATATTCTCACTCGAGGTTTGAATACGAATGAAATATGGATGTTTTAGAAATATTTTAATGTTATTATTTTATTAGTTTAACTCAATCGCACTAATTGTGTATTTTTATTTCTGGGGGAGCAGTGCACATATGAACGAGCCGCCTCTGGTTAGGACTACAGGACAACGTCTGTCGGGAAAGCTAGTTGTACATAATTCGAACAATTGATTTTTCGAAGAATTTTGTGTTTCATGGAATCATGAAAAGGGTGGTTTCTTGTTTGATTTTCCCATAAATCAGTAATATCGTCTCTTAAATGATCCCAATTTTACATTAATGGTACTTTTACATTAAGGGTAATTTTACATTAAGGGTAATTTTACATTAAGGTTAAGGGGACTGCGGATGAAGCAAATATACGTAAATACCTATTTTCATTGATGGCGACTGGAAGTAAACCTATATTTACTTGCGTAGGTACTCTCTCTTTTACACCCCACTCAGGAGCATAGGGAGGCAACAATAGCTTTCCATTGCCCTCGATCTTAATCCTATTGCCTTTTCTGACCGGTGTGGGCTTAAGGACGTGAGGTGATCAACCCCACGGTCCCGATCTGATTTTTCGAATTCCTGCCTCTTACAGGATGCTCGAAAAACCAGCAAAAAGAGCGGAGGTCCTATTCTTAGCCGGCTACCTTCGACAAAAGCCTATATAAATTAACAATATTTTATAAATCGGAAATTTACATTTAAAAAAAATGTATTAAATAAAAAATTCACTTCACTTTAATTTAAAGCTAAGTTATTGTAGCTTTAATTATTGGACTATTAAGCCGCGTACTGTGTATCAATCTTATCATACGGTCAAGTGTGTACGTGGTTCGCAAATCGAACGCGAGCGGAACGCGTGCGTTCTTTTTATAATATTTAGAAGGCTTGCATTCGCGGCTCAAGTGAGTACCTGGCCTTAGAACGTCTCAAAAAACAGGTCATAACTAAAATATCTGAAGGAAGTAAAGCTACAAGATGTTGCTGACCCCATAGCAACTGAAAACTAAACTTGACAAGTGTAGGGAAGATGCGAACACTAGGTACAGTTAGTGGGTACGATATTTTAAAGTAACGCCTTTACACATACGAGTTCATAGTTTATTATGTGAAGCTTGTAATAATATGTAAATAATATAATGTAATGTCTGAGCGCAACACCTCTAATACTCGCAGAGAAGTACTTGAACAAATTATCGGTGTTATTTATTGTAATGTAGGATTAACGGTTAATCAAATAATAATAATCCATGACGGGTCAGAGGTTACATTCAAACATTACGGACTCTTTTGCCCTCTGTTAGCTATGTAGACATATGCTTAAACATATTTATATATATACGCGTGTGCTTCTATACACTAAACCCTATATTATTTATTTGACTTCATTTAAGATTTTCCAAAATGCGTATACCTACGCGTATTGCCGATTTCTGCTGCTGTACACACGGCGCTGAAAGTATCAAGAATGAATAACATGATTTTGTTTTTTTTTTTTTTTTACCCATCACGCCGTTTCCCAAAGGGGGTAGGCAAGAGTACGGATTTCCTTTCTTTCCTATCCAAACAAACCTCTTTCGCTTCTTCCAAACGCATAACATTCCGCATACATGCTCTCCTATTTCTTTTGCTCCTGACTTGGCCCTCCTCTAAGACTGAACCGATATGATCGGACCATGTCATTCGAGGTCGACCTCGTCTGCGTGCACCCATTCTTTCAGATTTATATATCCTTTTTGTCATTCTTTCCTCGTTCATTCTAGTCACTACACTAACATCCACTCCACATTCCTTTCTAATATTCTCATTCCTCACCTTATCAATCAGTCTCTTCCCGCATATCCTACGGAGTGATCTCATTTCCACAGCATTCATTCCAACTTCCATATTTTTCGTCCATGTCCATGTCTCACTCCCATACATCATGGATGGTATAAGGATTACATTGTGCATCAGCTGTTTGGATTTAAGAGATACGTTCTCAAGTTACATAAATACAAAACACTCTTTTATCTCTTTTAGACATTGGATTTTTTGAGTGAGTACCACGGTGTATCATTAAATGCAGCAGCAAAAGAGAGGTCTGAAGAAAAATCAATGATAAAATGCTGAAACAAAACAATGAAATGCCATGAAGTTCGTCTGTATACTCGTACTTGACGTAAGTACCTACTAAAAAAACTATGCTCACACATCTCCAGTTCATATAATAAAACTATATTGATGCATCCTGGATCTTGGATATCACGTCTTTTAAAAACAAACTCGTTTTCATATTGAATATCGATCCAGAAAATTGCAAAATCGATTTGACAAGCAATATCATTAAGATGTATTTCCTAGTCGGGCATATTGACCCCACTGCTCCATACTCTCATTCAATAAGTACACATGAAATACCTACAGTGCTCATAGTTTGTGATTTACACCGACTACCAATATATTATTCCTCAACGTGACCTATCCAACATCGGCAATTCGTCGTGCTACGTCAAGATCTCCGTTAGGATTCATATAAATGATAATAGCACCATCGTCTATAGATCTTTCAAACGTTCATGGATCAATTTAAACTGATCAACAATATGATTACTGTAAAATTTCTCTAAATTACCAAAATGTGTTAAGGTTTTTTGTTGCTAATTGTTGTTCATGCAGATTGTCATCATCAGTCACGAATTACATACAATAGCAGTCTAATGAAGAGAAACACGCTGAATTGCTTGGCACATTGTTATACCTATGCATTCAACCGTTGCTTGCTGCGAAAAATTGATAAACAGAAATCAGGCAGTTTCCCGAATTAGTTTCAAATACAATTCCCTGGCATTTTTTTTAGTCAACTTGCAAAAAATAAAATTTAATTATTATCCTATGTCCTATGATTATTTCATAATTCACGCACAGTAAAAAAAAATATGCATCATCCTTCGTTGTGACATTGTATGAAAAAAACTAAATTTTCGTCTTTGTTTTTCGTATTTTTCACCTGTTGAAACTTTCCTGAACTTTCACGTAGGTATATTGCAAAACTAAAAATATCAAAATCGATCCACAGTACCACTAGTATAAGTTTTCGATGAACGAATATCGAAACGATCATCGAAAGAGTTTCGAAAAATTTCCATACAAAAACGATCGTTTGACTATTTGCACATTAATAAGCGCTTATTAACGTGCAATTAGCTTTCGATTAAACACGTACTAGACTAGCCCCACATCAGTTCTTCTGTATTCGAGTTTTATTGAGACTAATGAATTTTCAGCGATTCATTTTTCTTAAAGGAAATTAAGATTATTTTAGCGTAATCATATTTTTTGAGAGTTTTTACACGAATTTACGAGATAATCTGCAACTTCCAAAATCGTCTATTTTTAGTTTACCAGCACAAAGTAACCACTTTTAGATGGTGTTGTCACACACTTTGATTAAGTTTTCACATCACACTGTATCCCAAGAGGAATTGACAAAAAGACGGTTTCTGTAGAATTTTCCTTTCAACAAGTAGTTAGTCTTATGAATTGTGAGAAACCTATTTTTGATTTATTCAGCTTATTAAGTTCGCGAAACTCATAAATTCATCTAAAGGTCTAACTATTTAAAAATTTATCAAAATGTATCGTAGTTTTAAATAATATCTACTTTATCACGTGAAAGAACAAATCTAAATAAAAATGTATCTACTTAAGTATATAAATTTTTCGCCGAACATCATAATATAATTTTTGTAGTTATTAAAAAGGGCTGACTCTGCAGTAGGTAATATGGAGGCGTTTTATTTATGAACCAATCGATTATTTTTAATTGACTCTTGTGTTTCATTTCTTGTTTCGTTAACGAGTTTTGAAGGCCAATAATACATTTAAACTTGGACGATAATAATTCTTCAATATGAACCCGACGTATGAATTTCGGCCCTTTGATAATCCGATAAATACTCGTAATAGGTATTCACAAAACTTTTCCTGATTGACTTTTTAGATTGTCTTCTTCTTTCTCTTGTATTAGATCATAGTTCTGCTTTTTTTTCAAAGAAGCTACTACTGGGTAAGTAAGTATTTTATTTGCCGCTATGTGTGGCATTTTAGATTCGTCCATTTGTTGTCTGTCCAGATAAAAACATCGAAATTATAAGACCAGAACACTGCGTAATGTGTACAGTATTGAAAAAAAAATGCATTATTGTCAACAATGTCTTGAGATTTATAAATTTTTTAATTTGAAAATTTCCACAGAATATTTGTTCAAGAAGAACAAAATGAAATTGTACCTAATGGTACGATTTTACATAATCTGACACATATCGATTAGGGGTATTACTTTAGTTTAAGGATTCTTACGGTTTCTATGTTTTTTTTTTCAAGATATTTTATATATTAAAAAAATACAATACTTACGTAAAGTATACATCATTGCATTGAAAAAATAATTTATTTGTTAAAACTATTTTTACCTATTGTTTCAAAAAGTGTACAGTTGCTACCTTTGTTTAGTTGAATTGAATTAACAACTAACAAAACTCCAACAGACGATGTTTATCCGAATCGCATACACCTAGCATAGGTAAACAATTCCATGTCCTTTACGACAGCCCAATCGGGAAAGGATCACTGCAAAGACCTCCCAAGAGATAAGAGAGCTGGATTTCCACTTCACAAGACTCAGAAAAGTGGAAAAACAGATGATGAAGAGAAGAGAGCTGGAATTCCACTTCACAAGAGACAGAAAAATGGAAAAACACTTGATGAAGAAACGTGATACTTGAATAGCCTAAGCTCGGTACTCACTTGCGCCGCGAACGTATATCTTTATATCGTTTTCCGCTCGCGTTCGCTTTTTCGAATCACCTTTCGATTAAATTGATGCAATGTCACACGTTCGCGGAGCAAGTGAGTACGATGCTTTACAATCAATAGGTAAATCACCATTCATGAGAATAGGAGATGGAGCAAAAAATGTGTATGCGAATATTGGACGCACGTGTGAGACAAGACAGAACTTCACCTAATGACCAGTCAAAAGACCATTCATAAAGTCTAACAGTGTTGATGATACCGACCAGTCTCCAACTGCTATAGGCAAGACGCTCGTATTATACTTAATACGCTGCCTTGCATTCGAAGAGGGAAGGCCCCGGGTCAATGCGCCCGCTCAACAGAAGTTATCAACAGTTTAATCTTAATTTTTTTTTAATTTGCATAGTGAGGTAGATACCTTTTCTCAGAAATGTCTAATTTTGTATTATTTTACCTGCAATACAATATACCTAGCTATAAACAAACTCTTTAATTTTTATGTATATTGTTCTTCGAATTTGGATGATTAAAATACAATCTATATGTATATATAGTAAATTTGTTATTTTTCCGCTATGCGTGTATTGGAAAAATATCTTTGTTTGATTATCTACTGAATATGAAATTCTAGTGTCTGACACAAAGTATTTATTATATACCTACCTATAATTAACTCGGTGCATTTCATCAATCTCAGGTGCAATTTTTGTGGTATTAACCCAAAAGGCCCTGTTATAACTGAAAAGTGATCGCGCGACCATGTGATGAACGATAATACAACGTTCTGAATTTGAACGATCCGTCCACGTTTGACTATATGAAACTCGTCGCACAGACGCGCGAATGCCTTCCAGTTATAGGACACACGGTAAGATACATCAAGTAAATTTACCTATTAAATAAAATTACAAATCACCTGATATCGAGTGAGTTTCCTTTAAAAAAAAACTTGAGAAAAAAAAACAATAATATTTGGTACCATTGAACCAGTGTTGCCACCTGCCAAACTGCCCTCGTCGTGACGTTACCCAATGACTTTTTTTTCTTTTAAGTGAAATTATACCTTTCGGGATACAAAATTTACGGGGAACGTTTTTATTATAACTTTTAACTTTCCTAAAATTTTACAAAGGAGGCAACACTGCATTGAACTTAGATATACCTACAAGAGTTAGGAGTTAGGCTAGTGTGGGTCTTATTGGATCATGAAATCGTCTACTTTTTCTACATTGTGTTGATCTATGTATTAAAGTTTCAGTAAAATTGAAATGAAGTCTGAAACTTCATCAGTTCTAACGCATACTTAAGTAGATATGTAATTCCTCATCACATTAGAAACACAAAATTTCTTTAGAATAATGTAATTGTTTTCATAGAAAATTTATAAAATCAAGAATAACTTTTTTCGTTCAATTCTTGACGACATAAGAAATATATAGGTAGGTCTGCAATTATGTGATACAATCTGAAATAACCCTTTTAATTAAATTTGTATTTATTTATTGTACTTAATTAAAATAACTTAAAAGAGTTATAATAGAATATCTGCATACAACTGGTTGGTGATTGCTACATCAGTCACCCATCGCACTAATGAAACTGGGAAACGCGTCAATATGACATTTTGTACCTGACTAGTCAGTACCACCCAACAAGTTATGTTATTCTTCCACATATTTATGGTTTTAATCGGGGATTTTAAATGTTAGTAAGTTCTTCCCAAAAGTTTCTTTTTATTTTACTCGACTCGACGCAATCGACGGATGGGAAGGGGGAGTGAAGGTTGGGGGTAAAAGCATATCTAATCTCAGATACGCAGACGACACCACAATCATCGCAAACTCTGAACAAGAGATGGTTCTTATTCTGCAACGTATTGAACATGAGAGCAGACAGTTAGGGCTCGAGATGAATAAATCTAAAGCTATGTCCACACACAGCGACAAAATGTTGATATCAACAGTTGACGGGTATCTATCAACTTTTTGTTGTAAAAAACGCAAAATGTTGACGGATACTTTAAGTCGACCGCCGACTTTTGGATGCAAAAATCAAAGAGAAATTATGCATGTTGCTTGTATCCGTGTATCCCGGCTGTCCACACATGGCAACAAAAAGTTGATATCAACAGTTGACGAGTTTTCATTGACTTTTTGTTGTGAAGTTGACAGATACTCGTCGATATTTGGCGCCAAAAATCATATGGAAATGTTGCGTATTGCATGTTTCCAAGTTTCCCGTTTCAAACGGGTAACTCGTCAACTTTTCACGTTCATCTCACTGGTCGAGGTATTATTTGTGAATGTTTTTTTTTACCTTTCTACATTATTTTTAAAGGTTTGTTTTGAAAAATTTTCAAGTATTTATTAATTTCAAATTTAAATGGGTACCTACTTATTTAATTATTTAATATTTTCTTTTTACCCATCAAGCCATAATGGACAGGCAGAGAGAACGGACCTCCACTTTTTTCTACTCAGGCATTCTTCTTTCACTTACTCCAATGACATACCATTTCGCATAAAACCACTCCTATTTCTCTAACTTCATACCTGAGCTTCCTTGAGGACGGAATCGATGTGTTCGATCCGAGTTATTACATAAATAAGTAACACTCTTCAATACATAAGTGTCAGTATAGCAGGCGGAACTTAATCCTTGAAGCATCCTCTACCAGTCAACCAGTCCCGTCTAATATGAGACAGGATTCAACTTCGAGAAGATATTTCAGGTGAAAATACACATACATTGAAAATTTCTGACCCAACCGGGATTCGAACCAGGGACCTCTTGATCTGAAGTTGATGCATTTGCCACTAGGCTACCATTCCCCTTTTTTGACCCCATTCGGGGGCAACGGGGGGCAGCTAGAACTCTCTACTTCGCTCGATCTCGCGCAGTTTTTTTTCTTTATAAAAATGAATCTGTGTTCACTATATATTCACTCAAAGTGAACACAAATACACTATATGACTCTTTCACAGTAAGCTACTTAAAGCTTGTGTCGCGAAAAAGGAAGATGATCGGCACCTGGGATCGAACCCACGACCTCCGCATGAAACATTGCGAAAGCCGGCGTCGTATCCGCTAGTCTACCAAACACTTCCCATACTCAGAGTTTCGATAACCAACTCCAACACCATATTCAGACCCCGCTCTGCTTCATAGGAGCGGACCACAGTATGAGAGTCTTCTTTGTCTTCGGGACCCTGATGATGAGAGGAAGAACAGCGCTCTCCTCGACCTACTGCCATTGGGCATCTTTAACACATTTCCCAGCCAAGTCCATCTACTCTCCAAAATGGTAGAAGTGATGGGCCTACGCTGGGTGCGCCGGCGTATAGAGTCGTTCGTTATGCGGTGGAACCAACTTATATTAAAAGTTCTCCCGAGGCACCTCGTTTCGAAAGAATAGACTTTTTGTGCATGGACTTTGGTCAGGTGCCAGGTCTCACAACCATACAGGAGAATGGGCAACACACACGCATCAAACAATTAACATTTTCGTCTTGACACCAAACGCTGATGCTTTCCATATACCTATTGGTCATGTTGTTAAAGGCGCCCCTTGCTATACAGATGCGAATCGGGAGCTCAGTCCCCAGGTCAATAGAGATGGTAATGGCTGCTCCCAGTTGTTTGAACTTATCCACTCGGGATACCTGATTAACAGTCGATGATGTTCAGTAAATGTGAATCAGTGCAGGCGTTATTCGCAATGAGCTTCAAATCTGGCAATTTTCTAAAGATTTCCACATTTTTTAAAATGAATCTGAGCTTAGTCAAAGTGAATACAATTACGCTTTTGACATCTTTCACACTAAGCAAAAGGTTTGTATCGTGAAAGTGGAAATGGTTGGCACCGGGATTCGAGCCCACGAGTTGCAGAACGCTTCACTCATCGTTCATTTCCATCGATAAGTTTTAAAAAACGATCGAAGAATATGTAGGGATACAGGAGGTTTGGTTGATCGTTTGACAAACTGGTATGGTACAAAATTAGATAATTTATTTTGTAATATATTGTACTTACCTACTCAAAATTTATATAAAGAGCTCCCTTTTTAGGCGTTTTTAAAAAAAAAAAAAAAAACGTAATTTTATCTAGAAGTCACTGTAACTTTTTTTATTTATCCAACTATTTTTTCAAATTTCAAATCTTTAGAAAAAATAAGTAATATAATCAAGAAAATGGCTTAATAAAAAGTTATATCCCTTCATATTCCAAAGAAACGTCCACGAAATAAGTTTACTTCAGATTTCAAAATTCTCAGAAAAAAGTTTGATGGTCACT
Organism: Mystacides longicornis; assembly: GCA_963576905.1. Classification (NCBI taxonomy): domain Eukaryota; kingdom Metazoa; phylum Arthropoda; class Insecta; order Trichoptera; family Leptoceridae; genus Mystacides; species Mystacides longicornis. The sequence continues at coordinate 15,899,518 of OY756433.1, read as the reverse complement.
TTCACCAATGGTTCCTAACTTTTACATAGCTCTTAGTGTCCTCCACTCCACACTATATAAAAGGCTACGAGCAACTTAAATGTTATGAACCGTTGGTGAAAGTCACCATAAGTTCTTCAAATTAAGTAAAAAATTTCCTTAAATATCAGTAAAACGGAAGAAAAACAGGGTTGAGTATTGGCACACCTTGCTGTGCCCCCCGAATATGGCTTGAACGCACTGATCTGAGAGGAAGCAGACAAGACAGAAGTGCATAGAGGAACCTAATGGTGACCAGATGCTCTACCTTGGGAGTGAACGTGAGTTGGTAAGGGTAAGGTTTATATTCTCTTTCAAACAGTATACCTACAACATGCATGTGTGTATATAACAAGCAAAACGTATTTTTATTTCCAAATGATCTCCTCTATGTACCATACCAGTTTGTCTAACGTTTTACCAAACACTCTGTATACCTATTATTCGCATATTTTGATTTTCAACAACAAACGATGTGTGGACGCGCAACATCGCTATCAACAGTATCCAGATACAGTTGACGCAACATTTTGTATCTCCAACATTTTGTTGGAGATACAAAATGTTGCGATGTGTGGACATAGCTTAAGACGAAAATTATGGTAGTTGACCGCCACAACCAATTGGAAACATCAAATACCTTAATGTATGCAGGTCGTACAGAAGTTTGTTTATCTCGGGTCACTACTCTTGGACAACGGTGATTGAGATAAAACGTCGCATCGCTATGGCCAAAATTGCCATGACGAGATTAGACAAGATATGGAAGGACGGGGGCATCTCCAGAACCACAAAAGTTCGTTTGCTAAGGGCACTAGTCTTTCCAATGTTTTCTTACGGGGGCGAGACATGGACGATAAAAGCCCGGAAAAGACAGAGAATCGATGCCTTCGAGATGTGGTGCTGGAGACGTTTGCTTCGCATCCCCTGAACGGCCAGAAGAACAAATACGTCAATTTTAAGAGAATTGAGCATAACAGTCAGACTTTCCTGCTTGTGTTTGAAGCAGATTCTCCGGTTCTTCTGACACATTTCCAGGAGAGCCTGTTGGTGGTGTCGAGGGATCGAGAGGCAGAGGAAGAGCACCCACGAGATGGACAGACCAAATTAGGCCAGCTACAGGCACAACAGTTGCTGGATCGGTGCTCATGGCGGTGTGTCGAGAAAGGTGGAGGATGTTTATACACGATGTTGTTAGGGCAGAGAGAGAACCAGGTCACGACCCTCAGTAATGAGAACTAACGACGTTGATAATGAAGTTCTTCCCAAGCCACGTCCATGAAATAACTTTTTTGGGGTTGGTTTACTGTATCTGATTGGACATAGAGGACCATTTTCTGGGGAATAAAGCAGTAAGTTCCGCTACACATCCTGACTACTTTGTACAAAAAAAGTGTAAATATGTAGAAACATACACTATCCTTAAAAATTATAAATGAATTAAACAGCTTTGAAGGTTTTGAAACTCGATAAGGATCCTCGAAAAAATCTACAGAAATACTTATTTCTTATGTTGTATCTGAATACTATTTAAGTAAAGAATAATTTTCTTGAGGCTTTTTTTTATTTTAATTTTATTTTATTTTAATTTTCCGGGGTTTTACAAATTTACCTAAATCAGCATTGACGAACCTTCTTAATTATGTAAATTCTTCTGATTAAACTAGCGCAGAATTAGAACGAACGCCTCTCGTCTTATAGCTAGCACTGTTTTTAACAATTAATGAAAAACAGTTTTTTGTTAAAAATTTACTCATTAATTTATCTACAGCATAAAGAAATAACACTCTTCCATACATACTTAGTTGTTATTATTATAGGTGGCGGAACGACTGTCAGATATCCCGGTTTGTTTTAGATCCTCTACCTACTTTTTAATATTTTTGCCGTATCGTTGATACACATACCTGCGAACACAGTTTATTCAAGATATTATTATAGCAGATTTAAATTGCCTGTCACGTAGGTCTATTGTCAAATAGGACAATTAGGTACATCAACACTCTGCCTGGCGTCTCTCTACCCAGCACTGGATCTGCTCGTGTGGCCACGCTTGGCTGATCTTACCACGACTCTGCCGTGATGGGCACAGGTACTTCTTACTTATTGTTACGATTATCATCTCTATGTGCAAGAAGGTGGATGCGCATAAAATTAATTTATAATTTAGGGTAATATTCTTTAGGGAAAGGCAGTAGAAACGGGATTGATTTGTGATTTATGTATTTATGTCATTATTATTTCGGGCTGGATTTCCCCCGCAAGAAATACATATCTGTTTCTCTTCTTTTCATTTTGAACTGAATTTTGAATTCAAAGAGTAAACATTTTTATCAGAATAATATACCTACAATCACCGCACCGTGTATAGATAAACAATAATTATGGAATTTCAGGGTAAAAATTAAGATGTCATATTTCCAGTTTTTTCTTGGCGCAGAAATATAGTTAAAAATCTCTAAATTATTATGGACACACTCTTTCAATAATTAATGCTTATAACAATGTAACAAGTAGGTATGTAAGTGCTCGTTGATTTTTTTTTCTTGAAGTCAGCATAAAATCGTATAAAAAACTGTAGGTGGTACTGAAATATTTTCTCTTAGTTCAGAGTCTAAACTTTCCATCTTAATTAAATTTCTGTTTTTTTTTTAAATAATAATTAACCATAGCGGGATTTCGAAGTGTCTCACTGCAAGCATAAAACTAATGCATAACGCAATCGTGTTACTAGCAATGAAGTATGGATGTGAACCGTGAACCTGGAAAAAAAAAGAAGAACGTTGTATAAATGCTGTAGAGATGAGAGCTCTACGATGAATCTGTGGAAAGCCTCTGTGCATGGGATATGGAAAGTAATGAGAATATTAGGAAGGAATGTGGTGTGGAAGTTAGTGTTGTGAAAAATATGAAAGTCAATAAAATGAGAAGATTTGGACAGGTGGAAAAATTCGAATGGCAAAGAAAATCTATAAGGCTGAAAGGAAAGGTGTATGAAAGGGTGGCAAACACATCGATTTAGGCATTAACCGTCTTATAAAAAAATTCGTTATAACTAAGACGGCTAATGTCTAAATCGTAAGTAAGATTACGGATAACTCACTGATCAGTTTTTACTTCACTTATTAAAACAATATTTAATTCGCGTTTGTTGTATGAAGTTGGACATTTAATACAAAATTTTGTAAACAAACAAAATAGTAGCCGGGCAACGCGAGTGCTTACAACCAAGATGTGCTATCACAGATTTGAATGATTTCGAGTTATTGATGTAGAATAGGTACCTTATTTTTTAATTATTTATTTTATATCAAAGTCCTTATTAAATCATTCGAAACCTTTGTTTCAGCCAAAATGAACTAATTTATGTTTGATCACTTCAATTTTAATATTTGTACCTACTTGAAAAGTATTCTTTGAATATTTTCTTCAAAACATCATTATATTTCTTATAAATTTAGTTGGTGGTAAGCCCTTGAATTATTACGAGAATGCATATTTGCATTATTTCTTTAAATTTCCTATTATTAAAATGATAAACTAAAATACAATGGACCAAAATATGAAGGGAGCATATATTTTGAAGGGCAAAATCTTAAATACAGTGTATTTATTACAAAAAGCGTTCTTGTAGACTCGAAACAACTGTCAGTTGACGTTAAATCCAATATGGCGGGTTAAAATCTACAGAGATCAGCTCACAATCAAGCGATATGCGTTAAACTATCTCGATGACAGCTTGATCCTAATATTTCCATCGCTGATCTATTTTTCAACTGATCGTAGTTTTTAAATAAAGCAGTATTATTAATTGTCTGTACTTGCATGAAACCTTATTGTGTCAAAGCATAAATGCGGTTTGCTATAGATTGAATTAAAATGTTCCAAGTAACTGACAAAAAGAGAAAAAAAAAAAAATATATATATATACAGGTTTTATAATGGTAACCACAAAACCTCAAAAAAATATGACCACAACTGTGATAGTTTTAATTTACATAAAATCGTTACAAAGGCTTCTTGTAACGTTAGTGCGGCTATTTTTTTTTCTATTGGCATTGCATTACTGACCCACTGTAAAATATATATCATTTTTATATGTAATGTATATTTTTTATTTGCCGTGGGGTTGCCGGCTAAGAATAGCACCTCTGCTCTTTTTGCTGGTTTTTCGAGCATCCTGTAAGAGGCAAGAAATCGAAAAATCAGATCGGGACCGTGAGGTTGACCATCTCACGTCTTTAAACCTCAACCAGTCAGAAAAGGCACCATAAACCTCGGACGCCTTTCAGCGCAATGGAGAGCTCTTGGTGCCTCCCTATGCTCCTAAGTGGGGATTAGGCCCCCCGCATTGCGGGTTGGTTAGGGGGGGATCTGCGGCGGGCTTTACTTGTGTGGGGCCGGCTTTTTGGTTTGATTGCTTCGATCGAACTAAATGATTGGTTTCGTGCGGATTGGATTTGCTGCGGATTTGTCTCCTTCGGGCTGGCTTGCGGTGTGCGGGGGGCTTCAAGGGAGAATCTATGTATGTATATGTAAAACAATAAACAGTTCTTTTTTACAGTGTTATTGATTACCCAATGATAATATTTTGAAGAAGTATTTTTCATCTCTTTTCAGATCCACACAACCCAGATAAATCATTAGCATTTCCGGACTTTTTGTTGCCTCGGACGGAATATCCAATACGGCCGAAAGGTAAGGTTTTAAACACACAAAAATACCAGTTAGGCCCAACGCATCAATCAGTCCAAATCCAAATCCAAACTCCCTTTAGACCCCACTTAGGGGCATAGGGAGGCAACAAGAGCTCTCCATTGCGCTCGATCCTGCGCAACGTTAATGACCTCCTCCCACACCATGTCCAGATTCCTCAGCTCTGCCTCGAAGGAGCGGAACACAGTATGAGAGGGTCTTCCTCGTCTCCGGGACCCTGATGGGAGGAAAAACAGCGCTCTCCTCGGCCAACTGTCATTCGGCATCCTTAACACATGTCCCAGCCAAGTCCATCTCCTCCACATAATAGTAGAGGTGATGGGCTCACGCTGGGTGCGCCGGCGTATAGCGTCGTTCGTGATGCGGTGGTACCATCTTATACCCAAAATTCTCCTGAGGCACTTCGTTTCGAATGCAGATACTTTTTGTGCCTGGGCCAGAGTCAGGTGCCAGGACTCACACCCATACAGGAGAATGGGCAACACACACGCATCAAACAGTTTACATTTCGTCTCGACACTAAACGCCGACGCCTTCCATATCTTGGTCATGTTGTTGAAGGCGCCACTCAAGGCGCATCAATCAGTAGATAGATAAATTTATGTCTTACAGAAAAGGCTTTCCTTGAGATATTTGCAACATCAATGTGTAGATATCGCTTATGTATAGGATATCTGACGCCATTTTTAACATGCGGTACCTTCTGTTGGATAACGATTTATCTCTAGGATGGCTGTCAAAATAGCCTTCACTGACGTTTATAAACTCCCGTAACGGGTAGCCTAGTATGTACAGGGAATCAGATTCGCGCTAAAAATTCAAATGACGTCAACAATTCAAATGCGCGTAAAATTCAAATATATTAGGTGTGCAGAGGGTAAAATGGATTCGGGGGTGTGTGTGAAGATGTATGGGGGGCTCTGCCCCCCAAACCCCCCTAAATAATTATGTTCTAACCTAAAGAGTGCTAACGAACCTAATTTTTTTAATGAATTGCGCTAAAATGGATTCGGGGGTTTATGTGAATAGGTATGCCCCTAATTAATTATGTTCTAACCTAACCTAACCTATTTTCATGACTGTTAGTCATGAAAATAGTAGAAAGCGTGTTAACGAACCTATTTTTTATGAATTGGGCTCAGCCAAAGTGAACACAAATACACTTTAGACATCTTTCACAGAAAAAAAACGGATAAATAGAAAAAAAAAAAACAAAAAAAAAGTCCGCCCTCACTGGGATTCGAACCAACAACCACCAATACTAACGGCGGCGACTGTAACCGTACAACCATTATGGATTCGTGAGCCACGCCGAAAAACTATAATATCTACTATTAGTGTCGCGCATGCGCACTTTATGCAAGGATTCTATTGGTGGGAATCTAGTTCCCCGTACATACTAGGTTACCCTCCCGTAACGCCGTGATGAACTTTTGACTTTCTTTTCCATAAACCAAAATGATAATTATATACATCATCATTAAACATAACGAGAAAATATACATTATAAAGAATCATCATTTTGAAGCTTCGAACAAATCATATTTTTCTTCAATTTCGATCGACAAAAGACACCAATTTGCCGGTTTTCAAACAAACGATCCAGAATAAAAAAATCTAAATTGTGATCGAAATGTTGTTATATTCTTAAACTTTCTGTTAAATCATTGAACAGTTACAAGTTTTAGAAATAATTTTACAAAATTATACTTAATATGCGAAACAAAAAACAACATTAGAACTTAACTTAAAAATTTGATTCAATACGCATTAATTGTCAAAACAAGACTTCATCTGACATCAAACCTGGCGCGAAAAAGCAAATCCATAGAAATTTCCATGGAATCCACAGAAATTGCCATAGAAATCCATAGATTTCAGCATAACAACACTGTTATCTTCTAGATATCCATCTATTGGATAGTTTTCAATTGATGCGGCTGTCAGATTCTTTCCATCACTTTATCAACTACATAACTTTATCTTATAGATGGCTACCAAGAACTTTTATCTACATATTGATGCGTTGGGCCTAAATATACAGTATGGTGTAATAAGAAATACCACTAGGGAATTTTTGTTAGAATCATTAATTATTGGTTGTTGTAAATATATTTGTTAATTAGGTACCTATAATGTTTGTTCACACTAGCTACTTTCAATAATTAATACTAGTGGTCACCGATGCTTGAAATTCGACCATGACTTAATAAATTATAAGTTTGAATATTATTAAGGTTCCATGCATTAAATGAGCGAGCGCTTCTTCGCCATTTTCTTTCAAAAACAATGACTTGGATACGTTGATAATATTAAAGACAAACAATATTAATCTATTCTCAATTTGACCACAGATAAACAAAATGATTATGCGTCTGTGTCAATGTCAAATACATCGAAGTGTGTGTGAGTATCAAATACATTACATTACAGGGGGCCTAGACAAAATCGACTGGCGATCGACTACAAACGAATTCTTCGACAATGTAGAGTAGGAAGAAAATTAGTTGTCCACTTTTTATAAGTGTCATTGTTTGGTTTAAATAATTGTTTATATGATCCAGTGGACAGTTAGTTTTTTCGCACTATACATTGGCGAAATCTTCGTTTGTAGTCGAACGCCAATTTGAATTTGTCTACGGGGGCAGTAGTATTTGTAATGGTTTTTTTATTGATTTGATGTATTTTTAGGCATAATTTTAAAAAATTATTAGCATTTGCCACTTGTTTGCGAAATTTCATACGCCACCTTCCACGCAATTTTCGTAAAAAGGTGTATAAAGTTCTTGCTTCACGTAAATATATAGATTATGTTAAGTATAAAAACTGTCAAATGTGTACAATAATTGTACATACCAAACACTTATTTTACCTAATAGCAAATCAAGGGTTAATTTGATTGGAATATTTCAGTTTGTTCGTACAAGGGGAAGGAATATTCAGATGGCACAGTAGTCAGCACGGAAGAGCCCTGCTTGAAATGTAAATGCATGGGGGGTTCTCTGATTTGCTACTTGAGGGTCTGTCCCATGCTGCCAGATCCTCCACCTCCCCAATGCGTGCTGGTGCTGAGGAGAGGGGCCTGCTGTTCTGAGCTTGTGTGCGAAGGTTAGCAATATTTCCTTAATATTTAATGAAATTTAATATTGTGGGTCAAAAATATATGGTTTTAATTTTTTTCCAGACAGTGGAGTAGCGACAAATCATATAAGCAGGGCCGATACAAGCGACTTGGACCATACGATCGACTCGACAATATCCTTCAATGATGGAAGAGGTAAATAATAAATATACGCAGATACTGCGTATTTGTCAATTTTGTGCAGGTGCCTACAACCTACAACAGTTATTAGCAATCACCTTGGCAACGAGAGAATGTTATAACGAAACGTGCCGTATAAAACACACCCCGGTGGTAAAAAAGTGAACTAATCAGGAAATTTTAATGAAAAGTTCTTTAGAATAATTTCTCAATATATTTGTGCAAACACTTTGTAAACCTACAGCCGTCATTCAAATATCCCACGGTGACTGGTGACCCTTTATTGTCCTGTAATTGATTCAATTATTATGGATTCAAAAAGGCAAAGGAGGAGTGGATAAGATCTCAGTGCGAGGAATAGGAGTTCTACAATCGTAATCAATGTGCATTCAAACTCCATAAAAATTGAAAGAAATAACAGGCACTACAAGAAATACTACTCCAGCATGTCTGATTGACGATTCCAATAAATTGATATTGGATGAAAAGGATATTTTGGAAACATGGGAGAAATACATTTTTAACGCATTTAAGGATAATAGATTAGACATAAATGCTCCAACTGAACAGCTTGATGGACCCTCAATTTTGAAATCGGAAATCCTCAATTGGTTGCAATCTTGAAAGAGTGCAAAAGTTCAGATACCTCGGCAGCATGCTTACGGACACCTTTGACCCAGATGTAGATAGAGGTGAAATGCCTGATCGAAGCAGCAAGAACCGTATTTAACAAAATGAAGTCACTCTTTTGCAATGACAATGTCAATTTAAAACTCAGACAGAGGATGATAAGGTGTTATGTGTGGTCTGTTCTGGTATATGGTTGTGAGACATGGACATTAAAAGTAAACACGATGAACCGGTTAGAGGCATTTGAAATGTGGCTTCACCGAAGGATGTTCAGGATCCCATGGACAGACAGAATAACGAACACAGAAGTCCTTAATCGTGCAGGAGTGAGCAGAGAGCTGCTGACATTGATAAAAGTCCGCAAGATCTCATATCTGGGTTACGTTTTACGGGGAGAAAAATATCGCCTGCCCCATTTGATTTTGAAAGGAAACATAGAGGGTCGCAGGGGGGCTGGTAGGAGGCAGATCTCTTGGCTGCGCAACATAAGAGAGTGGCCGGGATTGGAACGGTGGAGGAGCTATTCCGGACGGCACAGGATATAGAGGGACCTGACAGGGCACAAAAAATAATTTCGTTGAAGAAATAAAATAATTTACCATAAAAAAGCATTGATAAAGTGACATCTATTGTAAACGTGTGAAAGCTTCTTGCCCTAGTTTGTTTTGCTTAATATTTCTGATGTTTCTGTTTAGATGGCGCTTTATACTCTTTATTTCAACCATGTTTCATAATAATTTTAGATTCTTCACACTATTCAAAATTTTTTTTAGAAAATATTATTGAATTTTCAGGATGTATAGAGAATGGCACTCTTTACGCTAGCGGTTCTGCGATGTCCACCTCCACGCTGTGTGAATATTGCTATTGCATATCTGGGGCACAAAAATGCGTCAAACCCAAATGCCTGTTGCCTGTCTCTGGCTGTACTCCCACAAGATCACCCCACTCTTGTTGTCCTGTAAGCTACAACTGCACATCTAAGCATGCATCTACCACGACGACCCTCTCTACTATTCATAGTCGTACAGGTAAATATACGTATACATATTTACATATAGATTGGTATCTATTACCTAGGTAGTTCAATAAAAAATAGGTAGGTAAATATTCTTTAGGTAGGTAGAGTTCTATTCCTTTTGATATGTAGGTATATTGAGGGAACCTATAGTGCGTCCCTATTTACGATTACTTATATCTTATTATGTGCAACATGCAATAACTTCCATGGCTTATGTAGGCATGGATGTAAGAAGTACTCTCAATACGTCCATGTATATAGGTAGGTACTCATCAGTTTTGGCTGTCTTTCAGGAAGGACAGTCAGACCTGCCCCCTAATCCACGAAAAACTTATCATTAAGTAGGTACTTAATAATCGATTAAGGAAATGTGCCAAAATTGGCTATTTTGAGAATGTGCGCCCTTAATTTTCAAATATTTGACTAGTTCTAAACATAAACTTTTTTATGAATTAAATAACAAAACTTTTTTGTGAATTACCCAGCAATTTCAATCTTACCATTCAGAAAAAATTGATATAAATGAGGTCTATTCTTTCAACAACATGTAGAATAATGTAACGTGTTTCACATGTGATTTATTTCCTACTACACTGCCATCTCTTGGATTTTTTTTATGTTACACAACTATAGAGGAACAATTATTAACACGTCGAAATTCATCCCGCATCCGAATCACTAATAATTATTAGGTACATAATGCAATTAATTATTAGCTAAATTTAATTCACTTTTTCTGTCGTAAACTATATTTAATTCATGTAATAAGTCAAAATTATTTTTTTATTCTGGGTTAGGACTAAGTTCGACGGGCGGGTCAGCTAGTAGATAATGTAGATCAATGACAATTCTTACATACCTACTCTTCACATTTCTATATACATATACTTGACATCCTCATGCTTTTTCAGAACCTCCAAGAATGTGAGGAACTAATAACTATTATAAAAGGGAACCTATTAGAACCTTGAACCTAAATTTGCCCAGCTTTCTTCTGGCCTCAGACAATAAATAAGTTCTGCAGGATACTTACAATGACACTTTAATATTGAAAAGAGTTGATTTGTTTGGTTTTTTTTTTCGTTCTAACTTGTCATTTGTAGCATTTAACAACCGCAACAGCTTTCATATTATAATCTAAACATGTGCCTACTTACCTACATTTTTCTGTATCTTTTTGTCAGTACCAATATCTATACAAGTATCCAGTACAATTTTTACGTGAATGTGCTTTGTATTATTTTTATTTATTTTATTCTTTATGCATATTATAATTTCAGGTTGCTATGTGAATGGAATATTCTATCCAGACGGAGACAGGATTCTTTCAAGAGAATCTCCTTGCACCAACTGCTTCTGCATAAGGGGGCATGTGAAATGTGCCAATTTGTCTTGTGCGCCTCCACTTTTTGGCTGTACGCCCATCATAGAGCCGGGGAAGTGCTGCGCTGGGAGATATGACTGCAGTAAGTTACATGGTATGGTGATACTAACTGAATAGGGAAACGAGCACTGGGGAATGCCAAAAGGGGGAGGAGTTGCTTTTAGTTTCTTCACTTCCTCCACACGATTTTTTTATACAAAGGCAAAGTATATCGACCCTAACAGCGTTTCTCAGCCCTGAAACAGAATTTCTCCCATATTCATAAAATCAACGTAATATGTATTCTGACCCATCCGGTAATCAAATCTCACACCTGGATCCTATTGTTCAGAAAATTGAAGTCCATCATACTTTCAAGGTCGTTATATGTAGAAAAAAATCATTATACTTACACCAAATCGAGGGGAGCGACAATGTTCCGCCATAATTCCAAAACCCTTCATGTTAATGGTGGCATAACCACTTTCTAAACCCCTGCACTCGTTTTCTAGTGATTCAGCTGGCTTAACCTTGTTGAACAAAAAATGTATCATGCCTTGGCCATCTTACAATTCTCAATTCACGATACACATCCATCTCCTCAAATTATTTCTAGTCAAATTAGAGTTAATTCAATAAAACAGGTATATTTAAAGACTGGAACCACATAAATAGCCCAATGTGACATTTTTTATTATAAGAATTAAAGGCAAGTAAAAAATTAAATTACTGAGCATCCTAGGGATTGAAAAACCTACAACATAAATAAGCTTAGGTACAACGAAATTTTCGTCACTTTTGTTTGATCATAATTTCAAGCTATTGAATTTCTGTGCGTTGCTTGCCCTCAAGAGAGAGAACCATGTTGGAAACCAAGTGGTCAATTAAGCGGGTATATTTTTTAGACTCTACATTATTCACTATTATTGTTACAGGCCAAAGGAAAACAGACAAGGAACGTGTCAAAATAACCAGCAACCCAGTACAATATGAAAATCAAAATCTCATCATTAACGAGAGATCGTTCCCCGGTGACACTTTGTTAACCCCAGCCCAAATAGCAGAAATACTGTTAGGGAGTGAGAAGAGATCCACTAGGAATAACGCGTCAGACAAACAAAAACACGACATAAAGAATTCCAAAATTTCTGTGAGTATCATTACCACGCCTGAAGAAGTGCCCCAAATAATAAAAAACACTTCAACACCATCACATCGTAATGAAATAATAAAATCCGATAATCGCACGACAAATTTGACAAAACCTGACGAAGATGATGATTCTAATACAAAACCATCGAATCCAGTAAAGAAAGAATCTGAGGAAGCACCAGGATTAGTTAAAACTAACCAAAGCAGTGTAAAAAATAACGACTCTTTTTCTAATAATGATAAACCAATTCAATCATCTATGATACGCGATAAAATCGAAGACAATACGACTACTGATGACGATTATACTTCAATATCTGAAGTGGTTATACATGATTCTATCAATTGCTCAACTGAAATCTCATATACTGATGGAGAGATAGGCAACAACTCCACAGAAAGTATAACCAATCAGGACGTAACAGAAAGCATCCTTACCTACAATGACACTCAAGAAAGGAGACCTATTTTGTCTCATACCATCGATGCGGATAATTCATATGACGGAGACGAAGATATAATACATGAAAATAGTACTAAAATTCGTGTTGGATCCCAATTTCCTTCTCACTCATTAATCATTCCTAAAGATGATGACGTGTACATGGTGAACGTGTCAACGTTTGTCAGAACCAACACGAGCATTGTAACACTTAGGCCAGTTGCTGCGATCCCTCCAGAAATAGAAGCAATTCTCAATATGAGTACAAAGAACGAGAAGGATGATTACTTTGATTATGATTATAAATCATCCCTGCCGCCTTCATTACCCAATTTAGAGTAAGTTTGATATCAAAAATGATGAATTATGGTTTATTGAATGCATCTTCTCTATATTTATAATCTACTTTTTATTTTACAGAATAATTCCCTTCTTAGCAACGGACGCTGTGGTCAAAGAAAAGAAGACGGAAAAGAAGAAAACTAATAAATACGACAGTGTTTATACTCCTCCCGAAACTAAAACATATTTAGAAACCTTTTCCCCTGGTACAGCTGAAAGGTACAATGGAACTGTTTATCCGTATGTTACAACACCGTTTATGGAAGAAAAGTTTACAAATTATAATCGAAATCCTGTTTACAAACAACACATCAATGATAAGTTCAGTGCTAATTCAAACGCACATAACGGTCGTCCTGATAGCGTGCAGTATGCCCAAAAGAAAAACGATAATTCTGAAACCAGTGCTCCAATTTATGATATCAACGTAATGAATTTATTCTCTCCGCCAGTTGAAACAGAAGGTACTGATATACTCGATCCTATTTTTTTCTTATTAAAATAATTTGACCAATTTTTTTTATAAAATGGTTATCATCATAGGTGGCTTCCTTCCTCGTGATCCATCCATAGATTCATTTTATGGGTTTGGATTTCCTTCAACTGGTGAAAGTTCTTATGCAGTGACAGACACTTCCCTCCGGATAGACAATAGCGAGAAAAATTCTGGAGGTACCTATTTTAGATTATATTTTCAATCTATAAATATAACTTTTAACATATACCTATATGTCAAATATTCTATGACTATGTGTGATTTTCAGATAACTGCATTTCTAATGGGAAAGAGTACAAGAATAAGGAATTGATAACTGACCCCCATGCATGTGTCGTGTGCTATTGCTACTACGGCGATATTCACTGTCAAGACCCTGAATGTCCACCTATAAAAACTGGTTGTCGTCGAATAGTTGAGAAAGGTTCTTCATCTTGTTGTGGAATAGAAATTTGCAGTAAGTAAAAAGTCTTTTATACCATACTCGTATTGAGTTGTTCTTTGATAGTTATCAAGATATTTAAAAAAAAAAACTAACTTTTATATTACAGATGATGAACCGCTGGTAACTCATCAAACTACCAAATCCAAAATCGAAGAAAAGGTCATCAAGTCCACGACTTATTCACCTGTATTCAAACCAAGTCTGTCTACAGAGGCTATTAAATTTTCGACCGCGACGGTCGCGAAGGAAAACAAATACACTACAAATAAAATATCAACAACTGCCACTCCAAAAGTGATTGAGAAAATTGCGACAATATCTACGTATGTTGTGCCGTCTAAGGTCCACAAAGTTACAACTGAATCGCCCCAAACTACATTATCTCCAACAACAAGCACCACTACAGAGAAACTTGATGGCATAATATCCGTAAATTTACAAGACAGACATCCAGAACACGATATTGGCGAAAAAATATTCAACTCAAACGAGAGCAAGAAAGTTATAGAACCTACAAAACAACCCACGGTTGCAGTATCCGAGTATACAGAAAACTCATTATTTAAAGAAACACTCTCGGATAGCTACGAATCTGATCCTTTTTCAGATGACAATGGGGATGAAGATGATGGATTCAGTTTTGATTCAGTCCTTAAATATTTATTAGGGGAAGATCCAACGACAAAACCTCCACCAAGACTAATATCCAAAATTTTGACAACTTCTCATCGGCCAACTACAAAATTAATGCCCAGTTCACCTGATTTTGTAATTTCATCTACGCCCCATTCGACTACCGTATATAGTCGTGTTTTTTCGACTTCAGCCCAACCATCAAGTATCGTGTCTACTGAGTCAACTACTAAATACATTCCTTCAGAGCAGACAACTTCGTTAAGAACTACGCCATCACCAACACCATTTAGAACAAAATATACAACAACAACATTACACACGCCGTTTTATAAGAACCCTAATAAGTTCACATACACAAAGAGCCCTAGGAACGAAACTACAACTCAACAGTATAGAAACATCACCAAAATTATAAGGCTCACAACAAAAGCTCCTCTGATATATTCCACAATCCAAAGATTCACAAAGCCAAAATTTTCACCCACGCCTTTCCCATTAACAACAGAATCATTCAAAAAGATAGCTCCGCCTTCTTATATTAAAGAGCATTTCCAATCTCCACACAAAAAGAAACCTTCGTCTTCAGACTCAACTCTGCCGTTCAGTTCCGGGTTATTGAAGTTGGCCGGATGTAATATTTACGGAAGAATGTATCGCGTTGGTAAGATCATTGCTGAACTCTCTGGTCCGTGTTTACAGTGTATGTGTACTGAAATTGGTGTTCAATGTAAAACTTTGTATATTGCAAACTGCTGATATTCCTAAGATTGATTCTCTAAGCTTTTCGTGCTTTAGCAAAAAGAACATTAATTGACCTTTGATTGAGCCGAGTATTGTGTACATAGTATTTATAAGGGCATTATTTCGATATTAGTTTGAACAGTAGTACAAATTTAAAGGCATTTAACCTGAAGTAAAAATACTTCTCTACGTGATTGAAAATGTTTTTGGAGAAAATCGGCGATATGATTGGTTAGTGAGTGACACAAAACAAAATTCATAAATAGAATAATATTTTATTTAAATATTATTAATAAGAATAATTCATTCTGTGCCTTCGATTATTTAAAATGATCGGTTTTAATGTTAAGTAGATAATTTATTGTACATCCTTGCAAAATTTCATATTCATCCACTCATCAACGGTACTTCTGGTGCTATATTTCCAGATGCCTTTCATTACAGAAACTTGTTCGTTCGATTCATAGCTTTTTGTGCATCAGTGCCCTTATTCTCGTAGCGGTCTTAATACGCTCTTATCTTGATTGACAATCATAAAATGGCGGATTGGTATTCACAAAACAAGATATCTAGTAGATATCTTAAAAATTCGTTATGTTTGAAATATCAGTATGAAAATGATCCAGTTCAAGATAGGATTAAGATTAGATTCCGATAGTTTTGTGAATACGACTGCTTGCGATCGTGTCTTAATCTTATCGTTATGTGATTTTTAAATGCGATTGATTACGAGAATAGCCCTACAGTTTCATAAGTCGTACCAGTTTTACAAATCAGCTTTAGAAGTTTACAACTCATTTTCGATCTGTATTTCCTTATCAACCGTTTTTTTACTACTCAACTTCAGCATGGGTGATATTTTCAACAATACTATTAATATAATTTTATGACTTTGTCACATGAATAATATTGACAACAAAGGAATATATATTATTTCTCATTGGAATTTTTTTTATTAATGATCCCATTCAGAGAAAAACATGTGCAATCGTATTATCTTAAGTCTCATTACTAATTATGAGACAGATCGTGCAGTTAAATTTATTTCCAGGTCAACAGGGGCCATAGATTTTATGATCAGTCATTAAACGCGTAGGTAGGTACCTACTTACTAAGATGACATCAGAGGTGACGATAAGTCAAGTGTGTGGTCTAAAAACCTCCGAAAACCCTGAATTGAATAGTAATTTTACATTATATACAATTAAATACGATGATCACATTTATCCCACCCATAACACTTTTCTTCATTTGTTTTACACAAAAAGTTGATTGAGCATTTATGTAAATTTTTTAAAGAATTTTTATTAAATTTAATATTAATTTTTAATATGTAATATATTTTTATATTTTGTAATTTTATACAAAATTAAATCAAATGATTTATAAAAAGTCACTTTTTCTAAAATCCAGAACTAGCCCAGAATAAAAATTTTCAGAATTTTTTTATATACCTACTTATTAATAAAAGGAATAGGATATTGTTTGTATGGCATATAAATTAAAACAATTATATAAGTACACAGATATAATATAATAAATGTCAACAAATGAAATCATGTAAAAATATCCTTTCATCACGTCATAAGAGAAAAGGAAAAAAATATTAATAATGAATGTATAAATTGAATAAATATTATATGGCATTTAAATATATTTTCAAAATCACACCGACTAAATCAATGCAACAAAACGAGACACTGGGCCAGCAAACTTCATGGAAGAAAATGTCCTTAAACATCTATAGGTATTCTTAAAATGTATTCTCTTGTCACCTCCCTATAACCCTAAGTGAGTTTTAAAGGGAGTAAGAAGAAAGGACTTGGTCTATACAAATACATTTCCTCTTCTATGGCTTATTTCAGATTTCAAAGAAGTAACCCATTGAATGGAATGCTTCTTTTTAAAGTGTTAGTTGAAGGATTTCTATCACATATATTTCAGATTGTTAAAATATTTTACAAATGGCTGAAATTGCTGCTTTTATCTCATAAAATTGCATCCGATCAATCATAATATAATATGACATACATTGAAAAGTTCGCCATTAGTTTATCGCTGATTGCGATAACAATAAGTCAGTAGTTTATTACTGTCAACGCTTTGTAAATATGTCAATGAAAATCCTACGTTTAAATAATACAATAATTTAAAGTGTAGACAAAAGTCATAACAATAATATAAAGAACTATATTTTTACATAAATAAATACTCTCTGCAATGTCCATTTCAAATGTTTCAATAAATTAATAGACTGTTAAAATCTCAACGATGTTCTTCCCAACAGCATTCTTACACTTTTCATTCGCAAACATTCGAATATTTCGTTTAAGAACAAATATCGGTCTATCAATTTATTCAGATCTTGACCAAAAATGGTTCATTAATCTATTAAAAATTCTGATTCTGGACATTGTTTTCTTTATAGTTAAAACTAATCACAAAACAACAATATGGTGTATGTTGAGAATAGGTAAAAATTGTATATAACATTGAAATATGAAGATAAAAACCTATGGATTTACGAAATAGATCAACAATTTAACATAATGTCATGCTAAAAATAAATATTATATTTTATCAGAAGTTTTATAAAAATCTAATCATTAAAAAGAGATCGGTTTTATATTAGATGTTTGTTGTAGATCGGTTAAAAAAATGGTAAAAATATCAAAATTGTATCAGTACTTACTTACTTATCGGGGCAATAAGTAATAATGAGACTTCTTATATAAAACGAGTTAAATAAATACGGTAATATCACAGACTTTTTAAGATATTTTAAAAACGAATACGTTAAAAATAACAGCCGAAACAGCTCCAATCAAAATAATAAAAAACGATATCCATCGAAGTATCCTAACATGCAAAGTGTCTTCGTCACAACCTGAAATATAAAGCAACGTTTTAACCCTCTATCTGATAGAAATAGATAAATAAATAATATTATTTTCAGAATATGGTAATTATTTACTTTACGGGCTTCTTCGATTTTTGACAAAACCGTTCTAAATGAATAATATGTTTCAACCTAACAGAGTGTAGTGTTATCATTCGGGGAGGTGTCCAGAGAGGTTCCAACCTTAACCTAACAATAACTAACAATATTTTCATTTTTCAAACAAAAACACCAATTTTAGAATAAAAATATAAAATGTCACTCCATGAAAGAAAAGTTTGTATGAGAAAATAGGCAACTTTTAAAATTGATTTTTACTTAAAATTGATTGAAAAAATACTTCAAATGTTATCAAATCAATCCATAACATGCTTATTTACCAATCTGCATCCAATTTGATATGTGTTTCATATAAAAAATCATGAAAAATCGAAGAAGCCCGTAAAGTAAATAATTACCCATAATATTATTCAAGAATTGAGAGATGGTCCATTTTCTTAATTTTAAAGTTGATTTATACAAAAGTATAATAATAATAATAACTTTCTTTATTCATAGATAATAGCATTACAATAATTTTTACAAGTATTTGAATCCACCTAACTGAGCAAAGCCCGTACCAAGGTAGACCTGTAGCAACTATTTTTATTTAAGTATTAGCGAAATAAAGGATCTAAACAAGGAAAATAGACAAAATTTAAATAGAAAAAAAGTAAAATGCTTAAGTAAAAAAAGCAAAAGCAAAATCTTTGGTCGGATGCCAGAGATCACCCTCAACGATAATCCCGCCTAAGCACAACACCTCATCATCCACTATGTACTACTTAATATACTTTATTATTTCTTTCTGTGACGTTGTATATATGTGTATATTTATCATTCAATCATATAGGGTATTGTTTTATTTGTTGTGCTGTAAGAATTTAAACAAATAAATAAATAAAATGCATCAAAAAATAAATAAAGAAAATAACAAAATAAATAAATTATATTTATGTATGCCCACATTGTGTCATGTATTGATGATTATAGTGTTTATATTTATCTTTGGAATAAAAATCATTTCATTACAAATAAATAAATATATAAAAATATAATAAGATAAATAAATAAAAATAAAAGAATAAAAGATGAATGCAGGATATAACAAAAAATGCATGCAGGAAATAAAAAATAAAATAATGCAATGCATGAATGCAGGAAGCGGTATCATCCCCAACACACACTCAGTTATCTAAACCTCACGTATGTAGGTATTTCAGTCATAGTTCTGTTTTGTAACATGGTTACTGGGTATGAAAAAAATGTTTTGTTAAGGATTTTTCACAGATGGCGTTGTTATCAAGGAGAATCTGTCCCATACATAAATATTATATTTTCCTTTATTGGTTATCATTTTTTAGTATTTAATAGTTTTATGTTATCCTGATGGAAGACGAATCCAACAAACCAAACATTATAAAAATTCAGTTGTTCTCTTTAATCTCCTCAAAAACGTATATTTCAAAAGATACCAATTATTATCGTGATCAGTTCAAAACTAGACAAGTTTCTACTATTCGGGAAGCTTGATGAAACACAAAGATCACATAAATTGACGTTCGACCAAAAGTTCTCGAAAAGATTTTGCAATGAATTTTGGGCAACAGTGCCTGGGAAATGATCGATTAATTACCTGAATAGACTAGAATTCCTAAGGTCGCTCCTGCTACTGCTCCGGCAAAATGGGCCGCCCATCCTATTCGAGGCCCTTTGCTATCGGCTGCCCACCAGTGTGCTACAGAAAAGGCAATGTCGGAAGCAGCCAACACAGCCACGGAGAACATCCTGAATATTCTGTACTTCATTTGGCTAAACCGCTGGAAAAAGATTGATACGCTTAAGAAAGGAAACCATAATTTTAAAACAAAACAAAATGAAGCTTAACCTTATGTTAACTGTCTTAGCTCAGGTACTTATTTTAAATAAGTACCTAAGCTAAGTAATAAGTAGTAAAATAAGTACCTATTCAATATGGGATTTCACAAAGTTGCCGCCAAAAACATCAATAATTTGTCTTAGCTTAGTTTGTATAATACGGAAAAATCGGTTGTTTAACAAAAATCTAAAGGTGAATTATTTACACCATAAGAACATAGAGCCGAATCTAGAAACAGAGCATATTTTCTTCTATGGTTGATATAGGAATGAATGGAAACAATAAAAAGCAATAGAATTTAGAAATGGTTGGTAAACTAGCGGTTACTACAACGGCTTTCGTACTGTTTCGTTCGGAAGTCGTGGGCTCGATCCCAGGTGCCGACCGTCTTTCTCTTTCACGACACAAGCTTTCAATAGCTTACTGTGAAAGAGTCTATTTATGTTCACTTTGAGTTAGCGCAGATTCATTCAAAAAGTAAAATAATAATAACTAGTTAATGGGCGATAACAGTTCTTTTACGTTGTAATTTTCTTGGTGACCATATCGACGATGATGAAATATACCTACTATATTTTCCAACTCTGTGTTTGTTTGATTTAAATGCTCCCTTAGCCAAATGTCTAGATAACATATACAATAACTGGTTAGTTCGTCTGTAACTCGTTTTTTTCTCAATAAAACATTAACCCCACACATTTTTTTTTTCATACATATGACAAAACCAATCCAACTCTTGGAAATTAATTACCCTTTTCTATGCTTGTTGTCCGATAGGTTTTGCTGCTAATTGTCTTGTTATCTCAGTAGCAATTACACATTTCAATTTCTAATAGGCCACATTCAATTTATCCCTTAGATACAACATAACTAACTTCACCTATGCTGGTCGTATTGACTTTTATGACACCAGCATCGGCCGCCTTAGGAGGATCACCAAAGAATCCTTCTGATAGTCCATCCTTTGCATGCATGCACTCACCGGAGTCTGCATCTTCAGCTCTTCAGCCCTTCCTGCTTGCTTGTCTTGCTCTTTAGGCTTGGTAATCTCTATGTCTATTATTTATGGACGGATTGATTGTTAATTGTATGTCTATTGTGTTTCCAACTATTTTGTTTTTGAGTATATTGTAATTATTGTAAAAAGCCTCGGCCGTATATTTATTGAAAATAAAATAAAAAAATAAAAATAACAAAGACCTGTCGATTTTGAATATAATACTTCTCAAATAACTTTGTTCCTGTGTCCACTTATTTCTACACAATATGCTCTTATGTACATAACAAAAAATGACTAATTATATAATAAAAGTTTATAAGGTTCTTCAAAGAACTTACCACTATAACATTTGCTAAATGGGATATGAGTAGAGCGTATACTCCAGCAGAAGCCCCGACCATATAGAGCGTTGGCTGAAGAACAGACGCTCCTAAAGCTCCCGCAAGTCCTCCACCTAAATATACAATGGCACATCTCCACGATCCTTGTTCCAGCTCCAAGAACGTGGCTAATAAAGTCTGTAAAAAAACAGAACAATAAATTAAAAAATAAGGTAAAAAGCAGAAAGGAGAGAATCGGAAGCATGAACAAAAAGTGAACG
Organism: Mystacides longicornis; assembly: GCA_963576905.1. NCBI lineage: Eukaryota > Metazoa > Arthropoda > Insecta > Trichoptera > Leptoceridae > Mystacides > Mystacides longicornis. Next base: position 15,877,836 of record OY756433.1, on the reverse strand, counting down.
GTGAATTGAAAAATATATGAAATAACCATAGAAGGGACCATGCTAGAATCAAAACGTGAAAAAAATCGATCGTAAACATGACCCAAGAATTCTGAATGACGTATAGATACCTAAATCCGTTTCATGTTTATTTCCGTAATCCAAAATGATAACGGATCTTCGATATATAAAGAAATTTCATTAAATCTGTTCCAAAGGCCTTATAAACTGATCCAAAACAGCATTATTTAAGGGCTTTTCCAAGAGTGATGCTCCAATATCGTCTTACTTCTTTAAATATCTTAAATATTAACTCCCTTTCATCTGTCTCCTTTTAGAGTGCAAAAAGATTCAATCAATCAATCAATATAGGGTGCAAAAAGGTGCAATCAATCAAGCAAAAAGGTTACGCGTACAATATTCACGAACTCTCGTCAGAATGTAGGAAATATGTAGCCGTGTCTTTGCTACGAGCTCCGTGAAAAGGTGTTCCATAGGTTTTGTTCGTAACTTGATAATTTATTTTGTCCCTTGTACGAAAATTAAAACCTTCTTGAGTGTTAATATACGCATGCTATGATAAGATAGTAATTCCGACAGTTAACTTACTTGTATGATTATGTTCAGTGTGAGATGAATTCCTCCAGAATGCAGCAACATGTATGATAAAAATCTCCACACTTCGAAACGCTTGTGCGGTGAATAGACTAGGAGACTCTCAGCCTTTGTACCTCCCCAGAAAAATATTCCTATCTAAATATAACCAAGACACCTATATTAATTTCAGTCACATTTTAGACGAATAAATTTGAAATCATATTCATAATAATTGGTTTACCTCTAAAATACTAGCAGCCAATATAAAATAAGGCGGACATAAAAACTTTATTAACGGTTTTCGATTCTTGGGATGTCTTCTACTGGTCCTAATTATTTCTAATGATACTGATTCTTCATCGATTATTTGGCACTTTGTATTTAGTGTTGATAGAAATACTAATTGATCACATTGTGCAGACTTTTCTGGTACGACTATATACGAACACGGTTGTCTCTGCTCTTCCGAGTTGTCCGTCAACGTAGATGAGGAATCTCCATCGGAAGACGATGATAACAGTCCACTTTTGTCATCGTCTGACGAATTTGGATAAGTTGTATTCGATTGAATGTTTATTACATCACACTTCACCACTTCATCTTGACACCAGGCTGAGCTGAGATTGTTTTGTAGCGCCAAAGGGGCTACCTTACGGCATCGTATTGGCGTCAAAGAAGCAACCAGAAGAGGTTTTTCTTGTCTAACTAAATCGATGGTGACTTCCTTTGAGGCCCTCTCATCCATGATGAGGCCCTATTTGGTTATCCGCTCACTGAAAATAAATAAAATTATTTTATTCAAAAAAATCAACACTGACATCTAACATGTCATGTCATGTAAAATATAGGGTGTCTCAGTAGGAGTCCTTGTGATTTTTTTTTATTGGTAAATTAGTATTGGTAAATCCTGCATCTTCTAGGCTCTGATTACTGTAGCCCTAGTATAAGTTTTCGATGATCGAATATCGAAACGATCATCGAAAGTGTGTCGAAAAAGTTACATACTAAAATGATCGAATGATTCGATCGTTTGAATTAAGAACACTATTAATTGCACGCTAATAAACGCTTATTTGCGTGCAATTAGCTTTCGATAAAACACGTACTAGCCCCACTGACTATTACAGATCGCCTGCTCTCTTCATGTTATTTTCCCTGACTTTTTGAATCGATAAACTTGAATAATTGTTGTGAACGACACCGAATTGATGTTTTTGATGACACTTTCTTTTAAAGTAGCAATGTTTTTTTACGAGACTGACTGGAAAGTCTATAATGGACCACCCTTCGAATGTTTGACAAAGTACATAGGTGATTTATTTCGACTGAAATTTTCCAGAGGTTTCTAAGCGGTCTCAATCTAACCCGTTTGTAATAAGTTTTCACAATAATAACTCGTTGTTTTTTTTTTTAATAATCAAATTTAAATAAGTTACTCTTATAATTTAAAAATTGTACACTCTTAGTGAAACACGCTATACAAATCACGAACTTTTTTTCTATCCAAGCTTGTATGTACACCAATCGTTCCAATGTTGTCAGCAGCTGTTGAACATTTATTGAGAAACTGATTCACTTTGAAATATTATTTTCTTTATATAAGTATACAATATTGATAAGAAATTAAAAGATATTGTCTGTGTTATTTTTATTTTATATGGCCTTCAGACTTCATAAAAATAGTCATTAAAATATTACAGTACCTAAGTACTTAAATATTTTTAAACATAAACAAAACGGTCTTCACACAGTGGCAGATCCTAATTGAACGATGACTAAACAATCACTAAACAATAATATAAAGACTTTCAAGTAAGAAGGTTCAGGTAATATTATGATGATTCCAGAAAAGGATCATACCCAAATTAAGGAAAGTTCTATTGTTTATTAATTACCTAGTATCCATCCTATTAGAACAGAAATGGATGTAATAAAAAGTTAAGTGTATGATAAGAAATTGGCAGGTAGTAAAATAATACAGTCATAAAAATAGTAGATCCTTGACATGACTCCATCTAGGGTACTTGGAGAACTTCCTGTCCCGTATTCATACTCAAAATCACGTCCTTTGACATCTGATAAAAAGGAATTAAAATTCTATTTGCATATCAATGGTGTATCCGTCATCACTCTACGTTCGTACTGTTACCTTTTATAGGATACACAGATCAAGCTTCGCATTCGTAAATATAATCTACACCTACAGTCTTCTTTATGAAATTTGGACTTAAAAAGGGGGAGCTAATCCAAACAGACTATACCTTTACAATGAGTTGGGATAGATGGGAAACGATTGCCTCTTGTCATCGGAATTTTTTAAAACAGTGAAAGAATCATACTTTTCTGCATAGCGGATAATACTCGTATTTTCTTCTAGGCCCAGTTCGTTCATAATCACCTGTCTACCTAATAACAGGGCTGAGTTTGAAAATGGATTGTCCAAAAAACGTTCTAAAAATGCTTGTCAGCAAAACAAAGGTTTTGGTCAGATTTGGCCAGATCAAAAGCAAAATAAAATAGATTTTGATGCAGTGTGTGCTTTGTGGAACAAAGTGAAGGTTCGTTTCTCTCCCTAACCACAATTAAAACCGCGTGATGAATAAAAATTCTGTGAGTTTCATCTATCGTTTGAAAGGTTAATAACAATCTCTCCTACATCTTTTATAGTTAAATGTTGTTTGAACCAATATAAGTTTTAATTGAATGAATAGATCATTAGTTCCGAACAATACTGCATTCAAACCCAGCAAATGGAATAGTGGAGAAGTATTGGAATGGCTCAATATTGTATGCGTGTTCATGACTTAGCGCATATGGATAGTGTATGATTTCCAGAACAAGGAGTCCATTCTATAAATAACAATTATTCAAGACCAACTATGTACCAACTTCAGTTTATGCTTCCATAATAAATACGCACATTCGATGGTAGAGTATAAAGTTTATTATGTACAGTTGAAGTGGAGAATTTCATTATGACGATCATGGATAAGATGTGATAATAATTATTACAATGATTTCATTTCATGTATTCCTTTCAAATTCGAACTCAGCATGCATGGGAATCACCGTTCTCCAACGGGTAAACACGGAGCAGAATAGCTTGATTTCTTGAAAAAAAAATTAGGTACGGGAAGGAGATTGGTGTTTAGACAAAACAAAGAAAAAAACATGCAAATGTGTGACTGGACAAATGGAACAAAAATATGGAATTTTTATATTTATAGTCACGAGCTTATTGAATTTAGGTAATTGTGCAATAGTTCCAATTAAAAGTTCATGCTTCTAATTTTAAAAATCCTTGCAATTTTATAACTCCAAAATGCTTTGGTCGCATTCATAAAAGAGATACAGAAAGAGAATAAGAATTCAAATGCCTATAAATCAAACGTAATCTTTGCAGGAAAAAGTTCACTGGAATACCTGATTCTTACAAATTCTATACGAGATAAGCTTAACCATAGCAAGGAAAACGATTTTTTTTGTCATAGTATCAGAAAAGCCATGTCTTAAGTGTTAATAATTGCAAAACGAAATCATTGTACCTGTTTCGGAATTTCAAGAGCATTTCAATACAAGCAGAGAAAGTCCATGCATTACAAAATAATTGCCGAGATGAGCGGAGCTTTGCATGTCTAATGCATGTGTGTTAACAAGATCTGTTGCAATGAAAATTCCTTGTTTTATTGTACATAGGTACTATTTTGATTATTATTTTTTTATCTTCATCCTCAAGTCGATCTCACCATTTTCGATAATCTTCAACTGCTGCAATGCGTTTGAGATTCGCGAACAGAACAAGGTTGGACACATTCTGTAATCTTTCCTTATTGAGGAGAAGACCTCTGTTTTATCATATTGAGAACAGGCGAAAATATCGTACAAGTCTTGTATTGTTTAATGAAACCCATTTGTATATCGGGTACCTACCTAGTAACTATTTTAAAAATAATGATAACGTCTGTGCTATCATAAATAATTCAACCACTATTATTAACTAAACCAAAAGGCGATACAAGTAGGTACATATGGTTATGACCTATCACAGGAAGTGTTATGGCCGCAAAAATCCGCTTTTTAACCAGAAAACGAGACTTTGCACACCGGGGTCAATGGGTTTCACGTATTACACTCACATTTACGAGGCTCAATAATTTTTTTTATAAAAATGATAACATTGATTAATAACTTAACGAATTTTAAACTACTTAACTGCTTTATTATGTTCAACCAGACAACACGTGATGACAACTTTTTTTTTCTATTCACCTAAAATGATTATTGACAAACAAACGTCCTGGTGAAAAACAATCCACTAGTTTCTTGGTCAACGTGGAGGAATGGACCGTAAAAACAACGGTGGAGGAGTGTTCCGGCTGGAGCGTAACCGAGAAGCCTTCGTCGAAGTGGTTGCCAACGTCGCGGCGACCTGATATGGCATGAAGAAGAAGCGGTAGTTTCTTAATGGTTACGGGTATAGGTATAGGAGCCTGTCATTACCACAAATTCTGAAGAAATTGAAGAGACAAGGTAGTTATTTATGGCCTGCCTGGGAGCCATCTTCCATGGGGTTAAGCGTGCAAATATCTTGTGAGGGAGTCCATATTTCCTAGTAGGTACCTACCTACATGAGATCAAATTGATTTTGCACGTTCTTACGAGTAGTATGTCCTGTGAGTAAGACAGTCTCGCTTTAAAATAATTATTGGTAGCGCGGCAGTTCAGTTGACGGCTTTAATACAGCATACTGAAGATTGTGGGTTTGAATCCCGGTGCCTAGCATTTCCACATTCACAGTACAAGCCTTGATTTCCAATATTGTAATGTATTGGTGTTCACTTTGGGTGAGCCCAGATTAATTCCCAACACTATCTGCAGGCCATTTCAAAATAGCTCTTTGTTTGATAACACCAAATATGCGCCTTATAACAGCACAAAAATATATAAATTACCTCATATTCACCCCAATCGCCACTTTTAAAATAGGTTATAGAGAAAATCACGTTTTATTAATCAAATCGAAGTCGTTCGTTTAATGTGTGTATGAAGAATGTCCATCGTGTATCAATAATACATAATTCTATTGGCCAGTGAGTAAAATTAGCAATTATATCACTCATCACCACTGCTCACGTTTCCTTCAGATAAAATTTTACGATTCTGATATTTATTTATTGGGTTATTGAGCCACAGACAGTAAAAATTATTATATACAGATAAATAATACTCCACCGCTCACCAATTTATTTTCATAGTTCTATTAACCTACATACAATTATTATTGTTGATATCGGCATGCTCTGGACACATACCTTATTAGAATAAACACTGAATTGAAGAACATTATGTTTGGCATAATTTCAAATTCAATATTTACCAGAACGAAGAAGATCTATCCGACGAAAATTGTAAATATGTCTTCCTATATAAATACATAAATCGTACAAAAAATATAAAAAAAAAACACATACTTGTGTAAAAGAAGAAGAAGGCCTCTGTTAGCCCTGTTGTAATTCTGCTAAAAGTTTTTCATCTTGTCATTGGAGAAGAGACGTAAATATCTGACATCACATATATTTTGACGCATCTCCGCATGCATTTTACACAGTACTGGGAGATCAATTTGATTGGCTTTCGTCATGATAAATAAATAAATATGGAACAACTATTCTTCTATAGCTGGAAACTTGATAAGCGATCACTGTCTATGTCCATTGACACTATAAAAAGTGTCATATTGCCAATCATATTGATCTAATTATTATTGATACTTTTTGATCCTTCTACAATAATTATTATGAACGATGTATTTAACAGTGAAATTATTCTAAATCAACCTCTTGCAACAAATACCACCCATTTTGTGTAAAAATTATATGTTGGACAGATGTCCAGCTGGTAAACTAGCAATTATCCTAATATTTGGACACCTCAAATTATGCCACCGTAGTAGTATAATAATACACGAAATAAAATTACGAAATTAGGCAGTAATTTGTTTTAAGTAAGAAGTAATAAAAGATTTGGTAGTTGTATCAGTATTCCATATAAGCTGATATAAATTAATATGTCTATAATCGTGTAGTAGCCCGTGCAATTAGAGGCGTTTCTAATTTACTAATGATCTCTGCGGTTAGGTTACAACGAAGCTCCATACATACTCTTGATGTAAAATAATACAATTCTAATCACAAATTACCTGTGATTACGACTCGCAGAACAAATTGGATTAGATTAGATATGGATATGTTTTGATACGATTACGAATTCGGGCTTCCAATTTATCGGCTGGTTGTGCAATCGTCCGAAACTTTTAGTCTTTAGCATTCATTAGGGCGATTCTACAACAGTTCTACTAATACTTTTGATAATGATTTCGCGGGTTGTTTCTAACACAATAGCATAAGAAGTTGATCAATGTGAATGTAGTTGCAAATAACGTGATGTCAAAATTTTCGTGATGTAATTTCGACACAGCAGAATTTTGGGTAAAAGATGGTACCACCGCATCACGAACATTGGAACGCAATGTTGGACATGGTGTGGGAGAAGGTCATAGACATTGCGCAAGATCGAGCGCAATGGAGAGCTCTTTCTAACTCTAAAGGGAGTTTGGATTAGGTTTGGAATTTCGTAAAGGGTTATTAACGTCTAAAATTTTGGCGGAACCTTTTCAAGTAGGTACCGCTCAAAATGATCGAGTTTTAGCGAAACTTTGAATTAATACTCACTTATATTATACATTTTTTACGAGAATTCTAAGCTTCAGCCGAGATCTTACAGCATAAGGTACTTACTTAATTAGGTCTTACAGATTGTTGAATGAATCCTACTTTGATTTTTCCACCATTTGTTGATATTAAATTATCATTCAAATTAAAACAATTCACACAGTTCTTGACTGAACAGTGTCCATATTGCCATTCTTTCTATAATTATATGAAGTGTGCCATTTGCTTTCAGTCTTCAGTGATTACGTCAGCTGAAAATAAATTGTCTGGTCTCTCATCTTTTAACACGGTAATGGTGTCCAGATAACTATCATTAATTACGTATGAGTATAAAGCAAATAAGTACAAATAAGTAAGTATATAAAAATAACTTATAACATTTCATTCAGATTTCCACTTACATCCATAACGTACCGAGAGCTCGGTTATTTAGGTCCTGGGCTGACGAATTTCTGGCAGTTTAAAAAAAATTCAATTGAAATTTCTGCTTGGGGTAGATGTCTTGATTCAGATTGGATGGGACCAATTGACTGAACTATGTCTAGAAGACTTTTATTTATTTATATTCATCCTGCTTTCACAGCAACACATGCACGAGAGCAAAGGAAGACGAGAGAATAATTCAAAAGAACCTGTGAGATTGAAAAAGGAAATCTCTTTTTTATATGCATTTTTCTGTATTTTGAAAATATCAGCTTTTTGATACTATCCAAGATTTTTATATTTATTTGTTTTTTTGTAATGCTTTTGTGTTGTAATTCAGTATATAGTTTTGAATAATTTTGAAGACTCCAAGTGCCTGAAAAGGCCTAGGGATGAGAATGATAAATAAATAAATAAATCCCTGGAACCTACATCATGTTAATTTCTTTATAATGTTTCAATTAGGTAGGAATATAACTTCTGTATTTTGTCTAATTTAAGATCTAAATGGTCATTACATGCATCAGTTGGTGCATGACAGAATACAGATCTATATGTAGATGATTTTTTGCAACTAAACGACATTATAATTCGACCCACTGATGTGCAAAATCAAGCAAAAGGTCATAATCATCCTTTATATAAATAAAAAATTAAACAATCTGGCTACATAGTAGCTGTCTTGCAGCGGAGTTTCAAACAAGGACTCTCGGGTTTGTGATAATTTTTTTACGTGGTCACTGCTATTCCTTCCCTTCATCTTGACAGAAAATTTCGAGTGTTTTATTCCTAATGTCATTGGTATTGGTACATAAAAATTTTTGATGAATATTTTGACAAATACTTATTTGTATTAAATTATTTTATTACGTATTAAATCAGACATCAACAAATATAGACGTGTTTTCTTCTCTACTACATAATATGTAGTTTTCTTCTCTACTACATAATATATTATATAAGAACCTGGATTATTTTCTCTGGTCTGCTTATTGAGCTTATCCATTGTGGTATTAAATCAGACATCAACAAATACAGATGTGTTTTTTCTTCTCTACTACATATATAAGAACCTGGATTATTTTCTCTGGTCTGCTTATTGAGCTTATCCATTGTGGAATTAATAATTAATAATTTAAATACTTATTTGAATATAGATCTTACCTATTCAGTTGTTGAAAGATATTTAACATAACCTCCGTTGATCTTGTATTTATGGATAAGCTGTTATAAGAAAACCAAAGCCGAATGCAAATTTATGTCCCACATACTTAACAGAATTCTTGTTATGGAGATGTGTGTCAGTAAGGCTGCGGATAGAACAATTCTCGGAGCACAGATTTGCCATAGAGTGTTGGACAAAAAAGGCAGAACGAATGTCTGCTACTTCTCTTGGTCAGGAACCTACCCACGGTGGCCCACCGAAAGCAAACTCGTTATCACTATAAGAGGCGTGATCTTACACAAGAAACAGGATCGAGTAAGAGTCGTGGGTGCAGATAAGGCGATTTGAAGTCACAGGTTGTTATAAAACACATCAAGTGCGATATAAGGCAGATTAATGAATTAACTAAGTGTACATTTCATTTACATGTAACGAAATAACATAATATGCTTAATACGTTCAACAATGGCTGGTTACTTTCTTATGTTTTATCATCACATTGAGAATAAAGTAAATAAAAGGCGGCGTTAAATATAGCATGCCACCTTCACAAAAAAGAACCCAAATATTTCGTATTAAAGAACAAGTAATGGAGAGAAGGGTACCGAGAATCAGTTTACCAGAAAGAAAACGCAAGGTATGGCTAACAAACAAACAGGAAGAGGGTGATCATGACAAATATGATCCAAAAAACGGCATCGTATATAGTAAGATTAACAGATGACCGGTGAACCAAAAGACCTTGGAGTACATAAGTACCTACTACTATAACTACAGTGAACTAAAACATACACTTCGCATATTATTTTACAACAAGATTGCTATATCAGAGATCTCTTTAATAACATACAGAAAGAGGAAAAAGAAATGCAATACATGCAACTATAATAATTCAGATACACACAGTATGAATAGGTAATATTAAGCTGAACAGAATTTTATGGTTTGTAAAATTTAATTCATATTTTTATATTAATACTAGCTTTCCCGACAGACGTTGTCCTGTGTTCCTAACTATGAATATTGAATTCGAATTTGTATGGTGATGAATTAATTAGCATTTGACCAATGTGATTCCGAACGATGCGTCTGTTTTAAACCATGTACATTCCATCCGCATTCTGTCAATCGTACCAATTGACAATTTCTGTCAATATTTCAAAAATGGAATAAAAATTCAAAGGTAAAAAGTACTAATAAAGTTGTCTACGTGTAGTTTTCTTTAATTTTCTAATTTTCCATGCATTTTTCTTAATTTTTTTCTTCTAAAAGGACATTCTCCTTATAAAAGCCTATACGACCAAAAAAGAACTAGCGAAATCGGTCCAGCCGTTTAGGCGTGATGATGCGATGACATCGGGAAATAGCTCTCCATTTTTATATATAAGAAGATAAGCAATAGTTATATCTTGTGTCATAAATGAGGAAGATGATCGGCACAATCGACAATCTACAAAACTAAATTTGACGCCTGACTCGATATAAAGGCTACCAACCACTTCAATTAAAAAGCAAAACAATAAAAAAATGTTTAGTACCTACCTATTATTAATCATTAAAACATTTATACATATTTACGCCATGAATATTGGACATAATGCACATTGTCGTTATCAAAAGGGTTTTTTAAGTTCTTAATACAAAATTAAGCACAAGTTGATACATAATTCAAGAAAATACAGTGTGATTCACCAAATTGGATAAAATGATGATATGTACCACATTCACATAAATTTTTGTTTTACAAATATTGTTCAAAACAATTCCATGCATTAATATTTACACCTTATTTTGTGTGCACTAAAATGTGCACATGCCTCATTTTTGTGTATGCGGGGTTAATAAAATAAGCACTATGTTCAACTTTACAGACTTGGTTCAATTTTAAAATCCTGTCAATTTCTACAACATAACGTCACGAGATGAAACTGAATTTACATAGGACTAAATCTATTTTGGTTTACAGCCAATACTATGCAATCTAACAGAAAAAAAACAACAAAGCAAATATTGTAGCAAGCAATTACATATCTCTGCGTGGGTAAAGCGCCGATATGTTTGCTATATTCTCTTCTACTACTCAGAGAGACGATTGAACTTGACCTGGGGTTTTGAACTAACGTTAATCAAGATAAATTGTATACTCTGCTACCATTTTTCATTGAAAAAAGTTCATATAAGTATGTTAATAGAATTTTATATTAATACCAAGATTAGACTACTAGAAACAATTTAGTGTCGTTCTCTCTTAAAGGAGTACTTTCTTGAATACTTAAATAAAAATCAGTAACTGTGGGCTAGGACGAGTTTTATCGAATGCTTATTGCACCCTAATAAGCGCTTTTTTGTGTGGATTTTTTTTCGAAACCTTTTCGATGATCGTTTCTATATTCGATCATCGAAAACGTACTAAGTATATAGGAGTAAACTGACTCTTTTTCAACAAAAAATGTTATACGAAACCAGTTTTTTGTAATCCCTGAAAACAGAGAAAAAATGATTCGTATAGGTGGAATGAAGTACCTAATAAAGATTATATATAGGTATGTGTGTTGCCCATGTCCATTCTCCTGTATGGGTGTGAGTCCTGGCACCTGACCAAAGCCCAGGCACAAAAAGTATCTGCATCTGAAACGAAGTGCCTCAGAAGAATCTTGGGTATAAGATGGTACCACCGCATCACGAACGACGTTATACGCCGGCGCACCCAGCGCAGGTCCATCACTTCCACCATTACGGAGAGGAAATGGGCATGGCTGGGACATGTGTTGAGGATGCCGAATGACAGTTGGCCGAGGAGAGCGCTGTTCTTCCTTCCATCAGGGTCTCGATGACGTGGAAGACCCTCTCATACCGTGTTCCGTTCCTTCGAGGCAGAGCTGAGGGAGTTGGACATGGTGTGGGAGGAGGTCATAAGCATTGCGCAAGATCGAGCCCAATGGAGAGCTCTTGTTGGCTCCCTATGCTCCTAACTGGAGTTCAAAGGGAGTTTTAATTTTTGATTTGATAGGTATGGTTAGGGGTTATTGATAAAAGTGATTAACGATGTACCAATGTCTACAGTAAATATGAAATTTACAAACACGAATGTTTCTATACATATAGTATTTCTACTTATAAGGGATGTCGTGCATGTAGCCTAAGCAAATGCAGCGCATCTACCGTTATAAAACATCATCATCAAATTTTAATCAAGTAATTTCTGTTACAATAACTCCTTAAAAATCATACCAATTTCCCGTGTTTACAACTTGTAAATATTATATAGCTGCCCTTATCGAAATTATATTTAAACAAATCTAAACTCATTTAAACAAAGCTATCAACACAATATTATATTATAGATACTTAAGGCGCATTAAAATCCGTCAAAACGTTGAAAGGGATGACAAAATACTGTAACTAATAAACTTATTTAGGTAGGTACAAATTAAAGGTGTACAAAATAACATCAACATGCGGTGTGGAGTGAAACTAAATATGCGACCTTAATCCGACGTTTATCGACGTCTTAGTAAATATTGTACGTTGCTAAGTAATGCTAAGCGCATAAGTGAACACCATCTTACCCCCGATATGTGGAGCCGTATTGTTTGCTTGGAAACATTAGCCACTAAATAATATTGACTAGCCGTTAAGAGGAATAAAGGGATTGATACGTATTATATAAGCAAGTCGTGTTTGATTAACAGGTGTTGACTTGATAATATATCCATATTATAGATATAGCTTAATAATATATCCATATTATAGATATAGCGAATAATGGCTGCCCTGATAAACAGCTATCGATAACCATCGATGGTCACCAGGTCTCCCGGGTGGATAAATTCAAGTACCTGGGAGCAACCATTACCACCACTGGTGACCTCGGGGCTGAGCTCTCGATACGTATCGGTATGGCAAGTGGCGCCTTCAACAACATGACCAAGATATGGAAGGCGTCGGCGTTTAGTGTCGAGACGAAATGTAAACTGTTTGATGCGTGTGTGTTGCCCATTCTCCTGTATTGGTGTGAGTCCTGGCACCTGACTTTGGCCCAGGCACAAAAAGTATCTGCATTCGAAACGAAGTGCCTCAGGAGAATTTTGGGTATAAGATGGTACCACCGCATCACGAACGACGTTATACGCCGGCTCACCCAGCGCAGGTCCATCACTTCCACCATTACGGAGAGGAAATGGGCATGGCTGGGACATGTGTTGAGGATGCCGAATGACAGTTGGCCGAGGAGAGCGCTGTTCTTCCTCCCATCAGGGTCTCGATGACGTGGAAGACCCTCTCATACCGTGTTCCGTTCCTTCGAGGCAGAGCTGAGGAATCTGGACATGGTGTGGGAGGAGGTCATTAAGGTTCCGCAAGATCGAGCGCAATTGAGAGCTCTTGTTGCCTCCTTATGCCCCTAAGTGGGGTCTTAACGGAGTTTGGATTTGGATTGGATAGATATTGCTTAAGGATTTTCAGCATATACCTAACACAAAGTTTGATCTTACGGAAATATTAGCGGCCGTAATAAAGCGGGGCATAGTGAACTTTAACCGTCCAACTTAAGATTCGTTAATCGTAAGATTACATAATAAATCATTGATCAGTTTTTACTTAAATTATAAAAAAAAAATATTTTATCCGCGTTTGTTATGTATGAAGATGACATTTCATACAAAATTTTGTAAACAAACAAATAGTAGCTGGGCAACGCGAGTGGTAACTACCAATATTCGCTATGTCAGATTTGAACGAGTTATTGATGCAGAATAGGTACCATATTTTGTAATTAATTATTTTAATTATTATTAGATATTTATTTTATATCAAAATATAGTTAAGTCCTTATTAAATCATACGAAACCTTTATGATTCAGCCAAAATAAACCAATTCATGTTTAATCACTTCAATTTTAATATCTGTACCTACTTACAAAGTATTCTTTGAGTATTTTCTTCAAAACGTCATTATATTTCTTATAAATTTAGTTGGTGCATCATGGTTGTAAGACCTCGATGATTACGGGAATGCAATATTTACTTTATTTGTTTAAAATTTCTATTATCAAAATGATAAACCAAAACAAAATGGACCAAAATATGAAGGGAGCACCTAATTGGACGGGAAAAAACTTAAAAACAGTATATTTATTACAGAAAGAGTTGTTGTACCTACACTTGAAACCATTGTCAGTTGACATAAAATCCAACATGGCGGGCTAAAATCTACAGAGATCAGCTCGCGATCAATCGATATGGGTTAAACTACCTCGACGAGGGCTTGATCGCAAATTTTCTACCGCTGAACTCTTATTTTCCACTGATCACAGTTTTCCACAACACAATAAAGCAGTTACTGTCTATGTAATTCAAATGGCGCGATTTCTTAGTGGACGATAATTAACACTGCCATAGTTAACTGTTAACATTGCGTCCGCAAAATTACGATTGACATGCAACGGCACAGCTTTTTTAAGAACAGAGATTAAGAGTGTTCACTATACGATAACAACTTTCGCCATTATAGGTGGAAGAATTTGACGAAATTTAACTTTTATTAATGTCATAGTATAGTTAATAGAACAGTTGTTATTTTAAATCTAGTCCAAGAAAAAGACACAAAAAATCCGTAAATATTTGGAAGGTTGTGTTATATTCTCTTATTTTTCTTCTTTGCATTCTTTTAACATTCCCATCCATGGGTCTGCTTTCACATCGAAGTTTCCTGATACCATATACCAACACCAGATACCATACGTCCATACACCAGCTTTATATTATCATTTTGAAACTTTCCCGGTAGGCGAAGTATCAATGGGTCAATTACCTACCGTTCTTCACAATGGTAGAATTTCTAATATTTTCCCATTTTTTACCCCAATCATCGCAACAGAATCCATCATATCCTATCACTTATATTGTCTTCTATGGTCTCGCAGGTCTCTAATGGCATCAGAGATTCAGGTTCTTTCTCTAAATTTCCTTCTCATAATATGAGTGTAATATCGTCATTATTTATATCGAAATTAAGAGATGACTCTGATTCTGAACTTTTTATAATATAGGCATAAGACCTCAACGTATAAAATCGTTCAAATTTTCGTACACTCGCTAGAGACGCGTACAAAATTTAATAATCCAAGAGATGTCATTGTTTTATTTCACGCCAACAATTCTTTATCAGCAGGAAAAAAAACGTGAATTCACATGTACCTACTCACATTTGATTAACAATTTTGTGTTATTTTTTTCCTGTCTGACTTCAATAATAATTATAATTATTGTTAGGTATCTTTGTAATTTCTGAAGTCTCATCCTTTGAAATGAAGTGCCTAAGGAGAATTCTGGGCGTAAGATGGTACCACCGCATCACGAACGACGCTATACGCCGGCGCACCCAGCGTGAGCCCATCACCTCTACCATTGTGGGGAGGAGATGGACTTGGCTGGGACATGTGTTAAGGATGCCGAATGACAGTTGGCCGAGGAGAGCGCTGTTCTTCCTCCCATCAGGGTCCCGAAGACGAGGAAGACCCTCTCACACTGTGTTCCGCTCCTTCGAAGCAGAGCTGAGGGACATGGACATGGTGTGGGAGGAGGTCATAAACATTGCGCAAGATCGAGCGCAATGGAGAGCTCTTGTTGCCTCCCTATGCCCCTGAGTGGGGTGGAAAAGGGAGAATTGATTGATTGATTGATCTTTGTAATTGAGCTCCTGAATTCATTCAACCGGATTCGTTTAATTAACCTCAAAATGATATAAGACAAAGATTTAAAATAAAATTCGTAATTGATCAAATAATAACAATAACAAACACAAAACAAAAATTTTAGATGTTACGATAATTATTATCAAATTTGTCTAAGTAGGTACTTTAATGTTTGTTTTCGGGGATGAAATATATAAAATACTTTTTTTGGGTATATGATCGTGAATTTGTATCAGCGTTCTTTTGAAAGAGAATATACTAATATTTTACTACAGTACCCCTAATATTCAAAAGTATTTTATTTTATTTTCTTATTTGATGCGTATGCGTTTAAGTTTCTTTGAACCGTAGCTTCAAGTCAAACTGAAAACCTCAAAAAATACAACGGAATAAAAAAGATGGTGTCAACTATTCGCCGGAGCATTTTTAACTTCATTTAGGATTAAAATTGCTGGAAAATGGGACCCGTATTGCCTATTTAATATTTATGCACTTATGCTTTGTAATAATTTACGAATTAAAAATCAACTACTCTAGGATCTCAACGTTTCTAAAACCCAGTTGGAGACGGAAGACGGTTGTTATTATTTACATATTAAAATGTGTAACGATAAAACAAAATCAAGTCCCTTATCTTTGTTTGCTTTTGATAATACATAATTATTTAATAATCTACGTTAGTCTGTTCAGATTTATTTACTTTGTCCAGAAGTATATCACATATTGTGGTGTGCGGGGGGCCTTAAAGGGAGAATGAATGAATGAATGAATATCACATATTAATTTAAATTTGTATATTTCATTAATTATATAAATTTTTATACCAAGAGTATCTAAAAGATAATTTGTTATTTCTGTCTTAAATTCAGGAAATGTACATAATTGCGCTGTCGCGAGCGAACATGACGAAGATACCAACAGAAATCTGTCAAATTGTTTGTGATTAAAACAATGACTTGCAACATGAAACATTTTATTACAATCAATGAAACAAAGGCAATGCAATGAACGAAGCATTTCACATCTTAGAATCAATCAACTGGCTGACTGATGGGCATGCAAAACAGCTCAAAACTTTTTTAAATGTTGGATTAAACAGGTGGATGGTTGTTGGAAGGGATTACTGTATGAAAGAGAAAGATACAAACAATGAATTAAATATTTAATGAATTTGTCTAATATATTTTTTTAAACGAATCTGTGCTCACTCAAAGCGAACACAAATATATACACTCTTTGACACTTTTACAGTAAGCTATACATAAAACTTGTGTCGTGAAAGAAGAAGATGGTTGGCACCTGTGATCGAACCCATAACCTCCAGCACGAAAGTCAGCGTTGTGACCGTTAGGCCTTTATTCACCTTTGCCAATACACTTTTGGCTTTCAATTCCTCATATTCATAAATTCAATTATTATAATTTTATCTTCCACGTTGCTTTCCACCCCTCCCTTTTCCTTTTTCTGTCTCAGTACTGAATTTAAGAGCCTGTTTTATTTTTAGAATTGTTCGTTTCATTATAAAGTTAGCTCAATAGTAGTTCTTGACTACTAATTTAGGACAAAGTTTGACTACTTTGTGATGAAGTAATTGATTTAAAAACAGAAGACAGTTAGACCGAGGAGTCTGGAGAAATAGTTTAAAGAAAGACCACTGAAATAATAGAAAATAAAATCACAATAGATCGCAAAGGAAGACAAGGTACACTAGCAGCGAACAAAAAACACTTTAATGAACGAAAAATATGTAATTTTAAACTTTTACTTTATACAAATGAAGTCACCGCTAAGAGTTGTTGCAGATAAACTTAGTAATGTTTACAATAAAACGTAAACAGAAAATTTTATATCTAAACATTCAACAGAGCTACATACGATGCCATTGAACCAGCCTCAACAAAAACTCAACATTTCCGTGCAAATATAATAATAGATAATATGTAGAGTTTTTACCATCCACGGCCTCTGTAGGTCACAAAAGGGAGGAAGATTTTGTACTATCTTATAGGTACTATCAGTATAAGATGGGACAAAGAAATCACCGAAGATTCAGCGAGTATCAATAACAATACAAAAAATATAATAACATAGGTACATTAATTTGAAAAATCAGACGCCGAAAGAGAATTGATAAATCGAATTGCCAAACTAAATTGGCAATCTTTGACTTGTTCTAATGATTTGGGGAGAAAGATGGGCACCTTGAAGAGATGGCCGACTTGTTTCCGGGTTATGAAAGAAAATGAATAAAGATATACAGAATAAGAATGAATGGAAGATGTTAGAAGAAACACAATCAACTTGATAAAAAGAAGAGTACCTATATGAGTTAAAAAAAAACTGAATTCTATTAATTCATCAAATTTTGCAGACGCCTCCCAGGCAGACCATTGGGAGGCTTCGCTGGCCACATGGCCTTAATTAAGATGAAGAAGAAGAAGAAAATTTGGAATCATTTCTGAAATATGAAGAAAACCCAAACAAGAGAGATAAATGATATGTATGTTTGAAAATGATATGTATTACCTACTTAGAGTTATGTATCTCCTCACCTTCACACAAATGCCTATGCATTTTGAAGGGGGGAATATTATATTTAATAAAATAAAAAAATAAAAAAAAAATAATAATAATATGATTGATGTCCGATTTCTCTCATAAATCTAGCAAAATCAGTCAAGAAAAAATTAAAATTACACATAACAAAATGTTAATACGAAGTGTGTTAATTTTTAATCAATACAAAATGTTTATGATTCAATTAAACTCTTATCAAAATTTATTTAACATGTATGTAAATAGTAGTTTCTTTGTTTCACTTGTTCTTAAATCACGATAAAATGCCATACGTACACCAACAAAGAGCAACATGAATTGATTTTTCATTGACTGGTGATAACATGCAATTATCCTTTATTGTCTCGTTAAAGAGAGAATTGAGTGCAATTCTTTCAATTGATTCCATGATTACTATCGTATGTCAAAGCTAATAGAGTTTTTATTTATTTATTTATTTACTTATTTATTTATTTATAAAATATACGGCGAAAAAGGCCAATTACAATGTTACATACTTATACCTAATAATTACAAAAAAAAAATGTAATTATTATAAGTATGTAACATTGTATATTATATACAAAAAAATGTGTTATAGAAGAAACAAAATTGTTTACCTGAGTGCGAAAAATTTTCCATATTTTTAAAACTGTCAAATTTATCGTTCAATTTAACATATTATAAGCACTCAATTAGTTCGGTGAAATCACTTTTTGTCAAACGACACGTGAATATTATTATTAGCTAGCTTAACACTGTGTTATAAATAATTAATTAATAATCGAATTTTTCACACGCGACCACACTTCAAAGATAAAATAAATGAAGCGAGGAAAGTTTCCGCCAAATTCGGCGGCCATTGAAACACTGACCGTTTCCCGCCGTAAATAGTTCCAAAGTTTATCGCATACAGCGTCACAGCTCATTGGTCGAAAAGCCACAGACATTCTACGTTATGATCTATCTCTTTCGTTCGTATGATAAGAAACAAAGATAATGATTTAATTTGAATTGAAATTATTATATGCACGTAGTTCGTTGCAAATTAATATGAACCGTGAACTTGGCTAGTAAGGTTGTTTATGTGCCCTTCATACATTTTTTTTACTCAACAAAAGGCTCATCAAAGTTAGGTAGGTACTTATATAGGTGTATTTTACTGAATATTGTTTTAAACTTGTAATTTCTTTGAAACGTCAAGCTTCAGGTAACCATAAACTGACATTTCTGTAAAAGTGTAGGTATAAAATGAAGTACCTACGTTATAGGTAGGTATTACAAAAATTTAATGTTACATATTTTTATAACAAGTTGCTATAAAAATAGATTATTTATATATTCTCATTAATTAACAGCTAAGAAACTACATTATTTGAATAAAAACTAAACTAGTAGACAAACCTTAGGTTTTATTCGTGCACTCAAAGAAATTGAAAACATGTGAATGGTTGAGAATTAATTTAAAGACTAACCTGGTACATATTCGAAGCGACTATCGAGTCAATTTCCAATATCTTATAACTAATGAAGCTATATCAATCAATCTAGATAAATAGGAACATATAGGTATATTATTCTCGAAAAAGAAAATATAAGTCACAAAACCACTTTAATAATTATATATCCTGAACCAAATAAAAATACCTATATTGAGATTTTATGTCATAACTACTTCAAATTCCAAGTGACAATTTTCTGACTTGTCAGGAAATGGATTTCGAACCTTGAGATTGCTAGGCAAACTACTTTGCCTGTGTAGGTACCTAATAATGTTTGGCATATCGTATGCAAATAGTAATTCTTACATAACATAATATATTAGTATGCTTGTGAAAAATGTCATGGACTTTGAAAACCTGAAAAACGAGTGTTTTTTTTTTCCCAAAATGTATTATATACAAATCCTTATTACAACTTCATGTCTATAATTAATTATTGTTGGTGTCGTTTTCCGGGCTATTAAGTCCATTTGAATGTTCTGTAGCGGCTAGTTTCGCATGACGACATCATCCACCAATAGCGAAACCTATGAAGCTACATGTCAAAACTTTGAATAAATAATACATCTGAGTAAATGCTTTTCCATATTTCCTAATTTTCAACAATGAAATATATATTATGTGGATGTCATAGTAGAGACTTATACCAGCCTGAATTCTAGCTAGAGGACTTATTTTTGATAAGTAAGAGAGTTTGTTTTTTTATGAGTTAAGTATTCTAATTTAAATTTGCCAAATTATAGAATTTCGTTATGTATAATCATAGATAGGTACGTATTTCGTTAAAAACTTTTGAAATACATATACCTGTCCCGTACTAAAGACTCAATTTGTGAAATTCAGTATTTAGTATGGGACAAGTATATGTGTATTTCAAAAGTTTTTAACGAAATATAGTGATGGTCGTGTTTAATATTTCTAAAACTATAAATGTCCTTTAAAAAATTAAGCAACTTTAAATATAAATTATTTATGATATCTAATATTATAATTTTCATAATCCTGCTGAAAGGAAGATCCTGCAACGGATATACGAACCAATCAGAGACTATGCAATGTACAATGATATCCCCATTCATCAAGTTAGGCCGGCTTCATTGGTTAGGACATGTACTATATTGTATAGCGAGCAGATGAACACTCGGTTTTTAAAAGAACCTTCTGCATGAGACCAAAAGGAAGAAGGAGCATAGGAAGACCAAGGCTGCGATGGTTGGATGGCGCTGCTCTCAGCGCCTTCGAGAAACCTAGGACTTTTGGGGGGTTGGTGAGTGGCGCACAGTGGCGGCAGATAGGGCGGCTTGGAGAAGTTTGATGATGGAGGACGAGACCCACACAGGGTTGTAGCGCAACAAATGTATGTAAAACCCTGGTGTTAAAACTAATAATTTTAAAGAAAACCGAATAGGAATCACACCTCATATTTTATTAACGTATTATGGATCAGGAGAATCACCCACTATTGTTTAAAACTCATTGATTTGCCGACAAGATTGTCCATGATAAAAGTACCGCAAAGTACTACATATATTGTATAATAACCTTTAAAAGTAACACACCTTTAACGGCCGATCACAGCCTAAAATCAATGACATACACAATACCACTTAATGGGTATATCATTATTATAATCAATACTCAATAATACCATTTCACAGCTGATGTATTATTGTCTGGTAATGCCATAGTTTCGGTTGGGCGGTGAGACCTTCACCTAAATACAAAACGTATAATCACTATCATTGAAGACAAGAATACCTTACACTTTGCAGCCTTTAATAATAATGAAGGTGTAAAGTTATTCAACTATCTACATAATACTCATGACATATGTTAGATATATTGTAGAATAGAATATTTTCCAATTTCACATTCGCATAATTATTCGAATGAATCTAAAGGAGTTGAAATATATTTTATGTAAGTATGTAGGTCCTGCCTAAGTGTACAGGGACCCTAACGCGTATAGCAGGTAGGTTAAAAAAGCCACAACTTGCGATTATGACCACAATAATTCTACCTCATCCTGATTCATATCTGCTTTGTTGCAATCAATTCATAACGTTTCGAGATATTCCAAAAAGATGGATCTTATGTAAGTAAATCATCATTTATTGGCAAATGTGTAGAAAAATATTTCGGAATTAAGGACGAATTAACCAATTACCAAATGTTTTTGATTACGTCTTTCACTTATTTCCCACAATGAAGAAAATAATTAAATGGAATTTAATGATCATTTTCTTTAAATGACAAGCCTCTATCTAGTGTTTTAAAAAAAATGTGAGGATGATTATAATACCTTCTTATATTGGAAAAAATCGTCTCCTATTTATAATCCTATCGTCATTATTTTTACTAATAATTAATTTGCATATTTTATCAAATCAGTATTTCGATAATCTACATACTTGAACGTTAGATAAGATCGTTATATTTGTAATTATGAATACGATATTTTATCAGGTGACGAATTAATTAACCTCAAATATACACTTCCTTCTAGTATTAGATTGATAAATAGGTAGGTACCAATTCTATTTTAATTTTATTATTTCTTTTAGTGAATTTTAATTTACTGGCCTAAGATAATAATACTTTTAGTCAATGGAAACATGTTTCTTCGCATTCATTTAACTGTCATTTTTTCATCACTGTCAATAAATTTTGTCACATTTTCTTTGCGAAATCCTTATATTCTCTTCATTGTTTACACACCAATTTCTCTTTGAAATTTGTATGTCCGTGTCATAATGATGTTATAAAATGGATATGGTAATATTCGTAATATCCTGGCACGGCATAGAGCTAAGGACGCAAATTCGAAACTTGTTAAAGGTGAACGTAAAGTTATTACACTATAATGCACTGGGTTCCTAGGGAGCAGACCGTCGCCGTCTGAAAATATGACAGTCTTTCAAAATATATGACAATGTCTTTTGTTACCACGGTAACAATATTGACAATGTTTTAAGTTGACATTCACTGATACCGCTATAGCAGTACCGTAGTCCTAGAAAAACAGACAATAAGCCAGCCTTCGAAACAGGAGAATAAGACGGTCGTAAGTCCGTAGTGTTTTTAATTTACCGTTCAAATTCCAACGTGTTGTATCTATAAGTTGTTAATTTGTCGTTTTATAACATACCTATTCATTGCAAAAAAATCACAAACGATTTACCTATGTAAATGTATATAAAAAATCAACTTACACACAAAAAAACGTCAATTTATTTTCTTACAAATCATCAACGACGGCTGATTTTAAACTATTAACCTCGCTACAAACGTCAATCAATCTGTTGATAATTACTCAATACTACATACAATCATTTTTGTTCAATGAAACAGCATGCGTTTGTGACGTTTGTATTTAGATACATCAGACTTCCTCATAGACACACGTATAATAATTCTCATATCCTGTTTCATGTTTATCACTCTCTATACTCTATACAAAAGGGTTAACGCACTTAATTGTTATTGTGGAACTATTTCTGATTTGCCTGAGGTAACAGTGCTCCATAATATTATGATTTCATCTATACACGAATAACTCAACAGTTGAGCTATTTTCGTAACATCACTGACTGTCGGCTGTCTGAAAAGGCGTCTGGAAAACTTACACTGACGCAAAACTGCATCGGATAACATATTATTTGTTAATTATCTTGTTGATTTCGATTGATTCCGTATAGAACATGCAGAGTATTCGAGTTCTATATCTTGCTTTAAATTGGACGAGACCATCACGTTTATTCACGGAAAAGTTTGAGTTTAGAACTAGTAAAATATTTGAGAGGTAAGGGCGCTCACTCTCAAAATATCCGTTTTTGGCACTCTTACTTAATTGATTTTCCTTAATGATTCCGCAATTCCTTAACTTCCTTAACCTTATAAATCTTAAAAATGATTGTAATTTGTTTCATTTACCTTTTTTGAGGATACGACACCTTAAGTAAGTTTAGTTTGAACTAAACATTTTATATACTTACGCAAGCCTTAAGCAAGACTCAAACGTTCAACTTTTGTACTGTGATCATTGAATTTATTACGTGATTTCCAAAATAATTATAAGAGGAATATACATAAAGGTATGTCTACGAAGGAAGTCGTTTAGGTACCGTTGCGTTTAGTATGCAACGGTCCTTGTTCGATAAAAGATCATTAGGTATATTTTCAAAAACATTTTTTTTTAATAAATAATATGATAGATAGGTAAGTAGGTATCTCATTATTTTTTTTAAAAATCTCTAGAAAATGCTAATTATAAAAGTTTGATATTTGCTTTCCCATTTGTCATAATAATTATTTTAAACAAGATGGAATGATATAACTGTTCGAAAAAGCTCTACCTTATTTTTTATGACGTAAAATTTTGTAATTTTTGTTTCGAATTCCGCTTGTGGTGCAATGTAGATACATAATTTACACACACCAGTTATTGCTGTTTGCCGGTTACCACATTTTGGTAAATACTTAATGTACAAGATTGGAATATTAATACTTTTTCGTAGTCATTTTCAAGGTGGTATCCGGGTCAAAGTTCATAAACGAAAAATCAGTGCGCATCAAGTAATTGGCATTGAAGGATAACTGAATTTGTTGGTAGCCATGCGGCTACGACGCAAGCATAATACTATTTCGTACCGGGAGGTCATGGGTTCGATCCCAGATGCCTACCATATTCCTCTTTCACGACACGAGATTTGTAGTTTACTGTCAAAGAGTCAAAGAGTGTATTATGTTCACTTCCATTAATTTTTACTATCAAAAATTATATCATGATGCCTATTCTCTATACTCCTTGACATTATAACTAGTTTATAATAATAATATAAAGCCTTTTATTGAAAAAAAATATACACAATTTAATATAAAAAAACGTGGTTACAAATAATTATTGCTTACTTATTATATAGGTACATACAAGACACCTTCCGAAAATGAGTTGATACTCGTGCTTCGGGAGGGAGATTTATTTACTCTTTGTGGGAGAAAGAAAAACTAAACTATAATACCCAGATACGTTATGTTAAAAGCATCATTTGAATTTGTAGAAGTAAATATCAAATTAATCAGAGATTTAATGCATACTATTTGCACATTTCTAGGGGCATTAGGTAGAAAATTTCTATAACATTTATATTAGGTATATCAGATAACCTAACCTACATAATATATCAGAAAAATATATAGGTATATAAAAAATATATTCATAAGTAAGTCTACACGTGTACTATGTATTAATGTATATGTAGGTATGTAGCAAGCTACATAATACGTCTGTAAGATGTTTATTATGTAGGTATGTAGTTATTCTATTTTCATGTAGGGGAGGTTTTCTTTGTCCGTACAAAGAACGCCTCATTAATCTTATGAAGGATCGTAATGCATCTGCACAAGGCCTACTAACTACCTTTTTTGACGCATACTATGTTAAATTGTCAAACTCGAAAACAACGCTTGAAATTTACACTTTTCTTACTTTATTACCAGAAACAATTTTTTCCAATCAAACGCTCCAATCTGAGTTAAGCCAACCCGACAAAAACTCTGAACCGACAGGGAATGGAACCCGGGAACTTTGATCAGAATAAAGCTCCTATTTCACTGGGCTTCCGTGCGGTTGATTTGAATTCTCTTGTAAAATAATACCTTTAGGTAAATCAGAAGCTACACAATAATTTTCTTCTTATTTATTTTTATTCTTTGAAATAAACGCTTTGATGAAACCTTAATTGGACCAATGTGTTAAAAAAAAATAAAAATTCATTACCACTTTTATACGAGTAAACAAAATAAACATACAATCAACTACCTAACTGTTGTAGGCTGTTTTTACCAGCAACTTGGTCTCGTCTTTTTTGCTAACTCCGGGTAGAAATTATGTACCTACCTATCATCAAGTTAAAAAACACCCGACAAGAAAACGAACATAATACTTCATATTCACAAGTCGACATTGGATTTAAACCTAGGCCACCAGTAAATAAGCTTTATACTTAAGCTTTTACATAATTACTATCACTATTATTAAGCTTTACCTAAATATTCTTCTCTTATCAATTTAACTGTATGAAAAAAAAATCAACAATATAAAAACTTTAATTCTTTAGTTAATTCGTTTTAAAGGGATTTTTCTTAGATAATGTGAAAATCTTAAAGAAATGAAACCAAGCAAAATATGATGACTCAAACCGCTTTTTCCCTCTGAACTCCACTAAGAACCCTCCCCTTGCATCCACCAGGCCCTATGACCTATTTATTGTACTTTGCTAAATGTCAGCTGATGCTTCTAAGCTAAGGAAAGTACCTACTCCACCAACTGCCCCGCCCAAGGTAACTCCTTCGATAAGTAGTGGCGAATTCGCCCTGCAGTTTCCCTTCCCCAAAATACTACCTCCGAAAGTATCGGAAAATTCGAATACACATAGCACAACCTTATGATATTATGGAATACAAATTAAGAAAAAAAAAGTATTGATATGTTTAAGATAATAATATTATATAAGTAGGTATACTTATATATTTCAAGAATAGGTTAGTAAGTATAAAAAAAATTCTTATGATAATCTTAGAACCTTAAAATATTTAAACTTTCATTGCGAAAGAACTCCTATTTTTTTTTTATAAAACGTTCACAAAATTCTCAAGAAAAAATTTTCGAAAAAAAAAATATTTAGGGAGCCAGCGGAGTATATACGGAGTAGCGGAGCGGAGGGCTAGAACAAACTCTATGATAAATCGTCATTTTACAGGAGAACAAAATATAACTAAACGCTATTCCAAATAAAGAATGAATATTATTTACCAAATAATGAGAATAGTTTTGCAAGTTTTAATAACACCATTCTAAAGTACTTGAAGAGAGGAATAAAAATGCATTAAAAAAAGTCAATCAGCATGTTTTTACACGTAATCTTCTCATTAATAAAATTTATTTATAGATAAAAAGAAAAATACCTACTTACATTGTTTATGGTTCTATATTTACATCCGTTCATAGAGGCGGGATTATTATGACTTAATAATGACACCAAGAGTAACTCTGTGTATTGATAAAACATACCGCGTACGTAACAATAACAAACTTCCGATACGATAAAAAAAAAACTTTTTTTTTCACAACAATCAACTATAAACTAAAAAAAGTTAAACTATAGACTATAATTTTACGGTCGTCTGATTCGAATTACCGCGTACTTATCGGTAAATAATAATATTATATTATTTAGTTGGAGTTTAGCCGCGACAGGCAACCACTTCACCAAACAGTTGTCGTACAATGTGCATAAAATTCTTACTACTTTTCGGATGGTTTATCAGCGTAGAGTTACTCTAGCTAGGTAATGTATAGAGACTGCGCGTACATGCAAGGAGGCGTACCCCGAAAATTCTCTCCAAGATAAACGGATTAGCAGTGAAATTGCGTTGAAAACTCGGCCTGCATTCAACCCCCACTTATTTAAAGTTAAATATTGTAATTTAATACATTCAACACCACATTCAACCAGCAAGATACAATATAATTAAAGGCTGAGGGTTTGTGCATGCTGTCACCCACATCCCTTCTTGATTGTTTATGGCCAAAATAAATAAGCAATTTATTAAATACGCAGTTTGCTTTATAGATATGCTATTCATTTTACAAGACGTATTTTTTTGTAAGGATAATAATTATTATTATTTACGTAACAGATGGTAAGTTGAATCATAATTGGAAAAAATGTTCACTCAAAGTAAGGACCAGCAATAGAATAGACAAACTATTGAATTCTTGGGTAGACAGGTAAAAGGCAGGGACAGTCTGCAAAGATGCAAAGAAGAATGAGTAATTTGGCCTGTGGAGTTTAACACTACCAATCTATGTAGGTGTCCATAATGGATTCTTCCTCATTATGAAGTAAAAATTGGTAAGTTTTGTACTAGATGAGTCCACGAAAAGATATGTATCCTAAATATTATTTTTCATATTTTGAAATGTCGAGTATTATGGAAAAAAACTTCCAATTACATCTATAAATACTTACTAACATTCTTTTTAAATATGCGTTTTAGAGAAGCTATTTACGTATGTGAGTCGTATTATTCATAATGTCTGTGTCCCTTTTGACAGATACCTATTGAACGAAATGCCGTCATTTTATTTACAAATCATGGCCTCAAAATGATAGGCCCAGAGATCAGTATTTTCTCTTTTGATATATCCACTTCTTTTTAGGTATCCAGAATCCCTTATATTGTTTTGCTGACTATACTCCATCTACAAGTATTTTATATTAATTATGTACCAACACTAAATAAATTACGTGTCTTAATAAGTAGTGCATGCTAAGTTCAATCGAACTTAAACAATCTTTTTGTACTTCACATAAAACATCCAAGATCAGAGATAGAATTTTTAATGGATTTATGTACACTTTTATAGGGATGAGTTCTAACTTCATTAGGTGCTAAAACTCAAGGTGTACTCGTACATACGAAAACATTGAAACCATCTTATAAAAATCACTAGCTATACAAAAGCGCAAGACACGAAAAAAGTTGAAAAATCAAACCACACTAACACTTCATAATATATTTATTATTACTATGTGTGTGTATCTGGGATATTCCTCTAAGCCGCAATATTTGCATAGGGTTTGCGATAAGTCATAAGTACACAATAATATGATCTTGGTGCATTTTGAAGTAGGTACCTACCTATCGTGCTTTGATTCTAATGAAGTCACCCCCGCAGAGTGTAAGTGCTATTCAGGATGTCGATATTATCTCTCTGTCTTTATTATCATCTATAGCCTCATTATTATCACCCCTAACGCATCTTTATTGCGCAATATATAATGAAACATAGGCTTTTCCAAACTTTCTTTTATAATAGCAATTGACATTTTAACCCCTTTTATATTATGTGTACCTACCTCCATGATATGGCAACAAGCTTGAAATCGGAATGTGAACATATTATTCAGTTTGCACTTTGCAGATGTCAAGTCATCACTCATCGCAAAGGCGAAAGCTGTTATGGTGAGTGGTGTTTATTTTACTGTTAATAAATCTTATTAATTTAAACCTGCGTCCTGTTATTCAATAGGTGGTCCTCCATAGGATTAGCCATACGCGAGGGTCTGGTTGAGTCCATTCTCTTCACATGTGCATTGTGCATACCAGAACCTTCTTGGTAATCTCTCACTATATCTTAGACCTCACATACCATACCCTCGTGCATGTTTCTTATTCTATCTCTGAGAGTTTTCCCGGCTATGCTCCTAAGTGTCTTTTCGTTCGCTAGATGAAAAAAAGTGTTGAAAAATACTTATATATTATTTCTTTGTTTTATTTCCTTTTTTTCACCTTCTTACAGCCTATCCCCAAACATCTGTGAAAAAATTCTTCTCCATCTGTTGAATGCCATTCGACTACGTCAGGATTCATTGCAAATTACCACTCTGGGTAAATAAGTAAATAAGCATCAATTTTCTTTGTCCATCTGTCATTCGACTTTGGCTATGTTATGAACTTACCTTCAAAATAATATGAAGTGTATATTTTGATCATATTGTGATTTTATCCCGATTTCTTTGTCGTGTGGTACAGAATTTCAAATAGGGAGAGGTTCAGGTTATCTGAAGTCAAGCGATAGGTATTTGGCCGTGAATTTGAGGCATTACCCTCATTATCAAATACAAACCTTGCAACGCCTCTGGATATCACCAGCGCGTCTATTCAGAACTTAACACTCGTATCGACTTTCGAAAAAGTTTTAGTCAACTTTGTTTAGAACGAAACAAAAAATATCATCGAAATGTATAAGAAACTAAAAGAGACAAAAATATAAACCTTTCTACTTAGGTACTTCGAGTCGACACCGAGAAAATCTGAGAAGCTCAGTCAGGCTTTTAATAGTAGGTACATAGATGATTACAGAAAGACTAGGAAAGATTATGAAAGAATAAGAAATAGCAAAGTAAACCGTGTAAGTTGAATTTTCTCGTTCTTTCAAGTATTCAGACGAAAAAACATCTTATTATATCAATATTCAAACGAAAGACATATGTATATAGGTAAGTACCTAACTATTCTAAACAATGTTAATTTGTGAGATTGATAAAAAGAGATTTATTTAAGATATTCAAGATTTTTTGTATGTACCTACTTCAATCGATAAAAATAATAACTTATTTTAGCCGATAGTTTTTGATGATCAATCTTGAAATAATTGTATTGAAAAACTTACCGGTAAAATAATAGGAAAAAGAATTTCGTTTGAATTTCAAGAATGAAAGAAAATTCGAAAGAAACAAAAAGATCCTCTACGGACACAACTATGTATAAACACAACTAAACAAAAGATAACAAAAATATTAAAGTTTATTATTAAAATAACATGCACAAAATATATACAAGATAAAAACTTCAAACAAAGCTTAAACAAGCAATACATTATTAATGCAGCAGCCTCACTAGGTTTCCCTGTGTCGAGGCGTGCTGCGAATAATAAAAAATATATATATATGACAAAAAATATGATGAAAAAACAATGAAATAAAAATCATGAGCTTTATAAGATAGATGTGACAATAAAATTTTAAAATATAATGACATACAACATACACATTATGAAACATATAAAAAGGAAATGCCAAGATAATGAAATAAAAATTATAAATATACACACTATAAAACTATAAATATACAAGACATACATTACAAATAAAACGAAAATCTTAAGATATTGTAATAAAAATCATAAAATATATTAACAGACAAGTGAACACATTATGAATATAAGAGTGAGATCAAAATAAATACTATAATAATAAAATATTTATTAGAAGATAATGAATCAAGAAACATGAGATAGGTATATTAGGTAAAAAAATAATTATAAAATATATTACGAGACCACAATGAACATAAATTATAAATATACACAGA
Source organism: Mystacides longicornis (assembly GCA_963576905.1). NCBI lineage: Eukaryota > Metazoa > Arthropoda > Insecta > Trichoptera > Leptoceridae > Mystacides > Mystacides longicornis. Next base: position 15,847,247 of record OY756433.1, on the reverse strand, counting down.
CACACTATAAAATTATAAATATACACATTATAATTATACAAGACATATGCATTACAAATAAAAGGGAAATCATAAGATGTTGAAATTAAAATCATAAGATATTATGAATCTAGTAAAATCGTAAAATGTACAAACAAACAAGTGAACACACCATAAATACAATTGGAAAATGGTACACTGATATGAGTATAAAATAAAAATCATAAGATATATAGGAAAGGTAAATGAAGCAATAAATAAATAAAATATAAGATAATAAAAATCTCATAATATATTGACGGACAAATGAACACACTATAAAATATAAACGTGAAATCATAAGATAATGAAATAAAAAACATGAAACATGAGACAGGTACCTATAGGTAATAATAAAAAATAATCATAAAATATATTGAGAGTCTATAATGAATATATTAAAATTAAAAATAAAATGAAATGGCAAATGGTATTCAGGCAAATAATGAAACAAAACTCGCAAAATATACAATATACACAAAACAAAGTATGAAACCATAATAATCAATGATAATAATAATATCCCATGATACTTCAAGTAACATGAGTAAAAATAATGTTTTTAGCCTCAGATCGACCCATCTCCATCAACCAGTGCTTAGTGTTTCTGACAACAACGCTTAGACTTATATTGAGCTTAAGATGATCGGGTAAAAAATTGTACAGCCTTGGTGACAGATAAAATGCTGATCGCTGTCCAAAAGCCGTATTCACAAAGGGAACGACAAATAACATAAGTATTATACTTAGTACCTACAGCAATAAAAAAGTGATAGGTACCTACACATCTAACTAGCGATTGTAATGTTCGTTGGATGGTAAATCTTGCAAGATACAACTGAAAGAAAATTATCATCATGTAGTTCATAGACGACCATTCTTGGATTGATGCTCCTTCTAACTTCTACATCTCTTCCGATTCGTGGAATCTCTATTCACATTGATGCAATGAATCTTACTTTATTTAACTGATCATTTCTCTATGATTGCTATTTGATATTATTTTTTGTCCATTTATCAAACGATCGAGAAGCGACATCGCCATTTTGAATTTACTTTAAGATTAGAAAATCATGTGAAAAAAAACGTTGAGCTGCCTAGAATGCCTAAGTAGGTTATATTGCCAAAACGAATTCGTACTCTGATCCAAGCGACCGTTTTGGGTCGAACTTATCTAAAACAACTGTCAAAATTATTCGACATTTGAATTCGGGAAAGGGAGAATGGATGATTTTCCTACTGCAGTAGCGAATACAGGGTGTGATGTATCTGTGAAACTGAGGCAGGCAGGGAGGGTTATATGGTGCAGGGTAGGTACCAACCAGAGGGCTGAGGCGAGATGAGGGGTTGCCTAGACGCTGGTAGGGGCAATGAACGCCAAATTTTGAAGGTTCCGTTGCTATGGCAATATGATGCACTCGTTTTCAGTGTCCAAATTCCAAATAGGTACCTTCTCAATGTAGAGTTTTTAACTTTTTTATTTGTCATTTTTTGCGCGCTTACTAACTGGGTATATTTTGGATAACGTTAGGTTGACGATTCTTTTGGCAAATTTATTCAAATTGATTGTATTTTATTTTGAAGATTATGTTAATACAATATTCGACTTGCCTACCTATACTTACTTACTGAAAAATTAAGTACCTAAATACCTATACCTACGTCTATCGATGCATCCATTTTTTTCTCGGATTTTAAAATTAAAAGATAACCTTCATACAAATTAACCTACTGAATGTAATTTTCATTCTTATTTTGATATTCAAATAAATAGTTGTTTAGAGTTAGAATAGAACACCAATAAATTATATTTAAAAAAAAATCACGATGCCGAGACATCTATGAATTTTCTGCAAAAACATTATCTAATACATTTATCATTGATACAAACCATTATCCGTTAAGCTATTGTCACGCCACCGTGGCATCTTTTTAAAATACTACCAGGCAAAATGCTTTAACTATTATACAAAAGATGTCTTCATCTCAGCGAATAAAAGTATCGAAGGTTTTTAATTGAGACAAAATATTTTTTTTCAACACCCATTCAACGACTGGTTTGTTTTATCAACATCCAAATGCTAATTTTTCGTACTTAACACGGATAAATCGATTTAAAATTTTGATTCTATAATGGAATTATCTACCTACCTTTTAATATTATTATAATAGGTAGGTATAGATAATTAATTCCATGTGATATATTATTATTTTCCCTTTTCAATGAAATATACCAAATACACCTGTTAAATTATTGTTGCTGAATTCATAAATAAATAAATTGTCAAAATAATCTTGATTTAAATAGGTAGAAGTGGTTGTTAGCCTAGCGGTTACGACGCTGACTTATCAACCGTTTTGCACCTACTGGAGGTCGTGGTTAGATCCAAGGGCGGATCCAGGGGGGGGTTAGGGGGGTCATGACCCCCCCCCTAGGCTATGTAATCTTAAGTAGGGCAGTGATATTTATTAATAAAAACTTTATTTTGCTAGCATATTTAGATACCAAATTTTGAAAATGACCTTTTTTTTTTTTTAGGAAAAGTGTAGTTTCCAGATACCAAATTTTGAAAAGGACCTTTTTTTTTTTTTAGGAAAAGTGTTAACTTTTTTTTTACTTTGTGACCCCCCCCCTGGTGCCAAGGCTTGATCCGCCCTTGGTTAGATCCCAGGTGCCGACCATCTTTCTCTTTCACGACACAAGCTGTAAAAATATCTTTCTGTGAAAGAGTCAAAGAGTGTATATATTGTGTTCACTTTGAGTGAGTTAATTATAAAGGAGTTTTACAAAAATCGATACTTATCTATATAAAATTGGACATTTCGAGAAGTATCTCGCCATTTATTTGTATCCCACTTTTTGTACCATCAATAATTATTATTGGTCTTTACACTTTTATTTTCACTTTTTAATTGGTAGGGACCTACATGTGAGATATTGGGTCGTAAGAGATCTTTTTCGTTTCAAAACCTACAACCACAGTCACCACCGGCCTCCATTCAACGAGATACATCATCTACCTCATAGAACCTGCACCACTGGACCATCAGATCTGTTAGGATTTATTTCTAATTGATGTACCATTAGTCCTGTTCCTGTGGGTACAAAAATTACGGGGTCCCTATATCCTGGGTGGTCCCCAAGTCCCCACACACATTCACATCATGTAACGATCAGGTCACGAGATTAATGTGTTTTTTAATCTAAAAATAATCATATGCACCTTTACTATTAAAAAATTACCTACATCTCAACCCTTTCTTAAAAAGAAGCATTTACAAAGTACCTAGGTAAATACTCAAAATATTATTAGTAGGTAATTGACTGTTGAATTCTTTTTTTAAATACTTTTTAAGTAGGTATACCTACCTTATATCGCTCTCCCAAGCTCTTATAATAATTATTATTAAGTGCGAATGGATAGGTAGATTTGATTGAAATGTGAGATTTTATTGATTTTGCTTGAATAGATAGGTATCTTATAAAGCCTAGTATTTTATTAATTCATTTTATTAAGGATATGATAAATAGATAAATCAAAATCTCAAGAGCCAATTTTGTAAGAAAATAAATCGGTGCTTTGTCAATGTGAAAACAAATACATTTTTGACATCTTTCACACTAAACAAAGGCTTGTGTCGTGAAAGTGGAAATGGTCGTAAGTGCATGATATTCCAAATACCAAAAGCTAGGGAATTGAAATTTGCACGAATAGGTATAAAGAGATATCCAGCTTCCCTTCCATTTTTAAGGCCTTGAGGCCCTTTCGGATTGGTAACTGCCCAATGGACCATTGGAGATCTAGTGTTAGTTGTCCTTCGTAGCATCAGGCAATGTCTGTGCCAGAAAAAATACCTTCTTGTCCTGTCATATTATCTAACGATATCTTGAAGGTCTCTCAAACTGTAGTGCTTCGGATTTTGTACCTCATTATCTTTCTCAGAATAGCAATTGGTGTTTTGTGTTTGGTTTCTACCTTGTTAAGCTCTGTCGTAGAACTCATAAAATTCTTTTTAAATTTTTATAATGCGTGCCTTCTACAATTTAGAACCAAAATAAATAAAATATTTTTAAAATTTAAAAGCATTAACCTTAACTTACTAATCCTGACACTATAATTTTTATAACTTTATCAGATCTTCTAACAAGAATGCGTTGGCGATTATTTATTGATCATGATGTTTTATTATCCTCATATAATATATCTACCCGCTGTGACTTAAACACCTAAACCTAATAAACCTCTAAAGAGATCTAACAGAGATGTTTGGATCATCATTAGTTATATTTTGTTAAAGCACGTATCATTTTCATAGGTTCACAGCCATCTTTATCTATCCATTTCGGATATACATTTTATTTAAAAAAAACCTACGTTTATTTTTGACAAGGCATCTGTTTAGAATATAAACAGTATCTTTATTCAGACAACATTTTGTTATTTGCGCAACTGATCTGAATAAGTCCTGTTTTTTTATCCTAAGGATATTGGTGAAAAAGCCAAGATATACAACGAAAAAGAATAATACGGTTACGCAAGTGAGCTTTATGTTTAGGAATTTATGAACACTTGAAAAACTGACGTGATTTTCAGTGGATTCTTCTTTGTCTCCAATGTGCGAGTCTATCTCTTAGCGATTTAGGATTTTGGAATCTAAACGATTTCCTGACACAAATTACAATTGAAGATATATTTTAAACAAAATGTTTCTACAAATTAGATAACTTATGGAGTGATATAAACATTTTGTAAGTAAAGTAAGTATCTACATTTATCGATAGGTATCATTCTTGTCTACATATTATTATGACAAGCAAAGCTGGATGTATCTTTGCAGTGCAAAAATAATATGGCATTTTGTTGATAAATAAGTTGTTTTTTTTTGGAATTTCGAAGTCTTTTCTCTCAATAATTGACCACCCTTTTATAATAATATTTTCGTTGATCCTTGCAGATGTAATCATTGTATCGATACAAATCATTCCATTTCCTCGTTAAATTTGTGTAAGTTTTTAAAATTACAGGATTTTCGTAGTTAGATTTCAGTAAAACACCAGTGAAGAAGATTGAAGATTTAAAACAAACGGGTGTCAGCTTCTAATTATTAAATAGAATAACAAAACGAATACCTACTTAAAAACTAAATACTGTGATAGAATATTAGAGAGGTGGGTATAAATGTGGGAACCTAGATTTGTAAAATGAATCGTGGGTGTAGCTCTGCCTGCATGGTATCAAGCCATCTGTATGAATTATTGAATCCGGAATACTCTTGACACCTCACCAGTGCACGACACAATGCCAACACAACATTGTATTTCATCCTGTCCCACTCCCCGGAGTATTTGAACATGCTCTGAATCTATTATACCTAATATATTGGACAAAAGAGTGGAGAACTATTTTCTACAATGCACCCCACTGCACCCTAATCTAATCGTGCACACTCCTAATGCAATGCGGAATGGGGTGAGATTAGACACTCGCTGCATTTTTGGTACCTACCTAGCGATGTGAGAATAATGAGGAATTAGAATTTATTGATTTTTCTAGAACATTCAACTCGCAACTGATGTTTGTTGAGGCATAGAGTTCATAGATTTTTTAAGGGATACTAACCTAAATGCATTTTCTTATAGTTACACATTTTGATGATAATGAAAAAGGTCCAAAAGTCCTATCGAGAGAGTCTTCGCCATGATGCAAAAGGAAAGAGAGCTCCTGACCACTGTCAAAAGACCTAAGGCGGCACACTTTGGCCACATATTCCCTCCTTACTTATGCTTCAAGGAAAAATAGAGGGAAGCAGGTCTCTTGGCTCAAAAAGAAAGAGAGTCTCTTGGCTCAAAAATCTTAGGCAATTCCGGATCCAGCTTCATTGATAAGGCTTACGCAAGAACGTGAGGAGTTCAAAGTGATGAACGCCAACCTCCGTTAGGACAGGCACATGAAGAAGAAGTAAAAGGTGCAATAAATTATGGTCAAATGTGGCGTAGAAGACACAACACCGAACTCTTGAAGGATATCACAGTAAGTCAGATTTGTCAAGAGTGCGATGACTGGCTTTTTGCAGTGCACGGAGGATTAGAACTCTAAAAAATGACATAATCGATGGAAGAAATGTCGGAAGACCGAAGCTGCGATGGTTGTATGGCTTTGTCGCAGAATCGGGCTCTGGGGCAACATAACAGTGGGGCTAGTACGAGTTTTATCGAAAGCTAATTGCACGCAAATAAGAGCTTATTAGCGTGCAAATAGTTCTCAAATCAAACGATCGAATCATTCGATCATTTTAGTATGAAAATATTTCGAAACTCTTTCGATGATCGTTTCGATATTCGATCATCGAAAACTTATACTAGGGCTACTCAGGAGTGACAGCCAATGACATATCAGAATGGAGAAGCTCTTTAGAGACAGCTAAGACCCACCACGGAATGTATAACGCTAAGAATGATGATACTCTATAAAATATAATCCAATCTAAATCCAAACTCCCTTTAGACCCCACTTAGGGGCATAGGGAGGCAACAAGAGATCTCCATTGCGCTCGATCTTGCGCAACGTTAATGACCTCCTCCCACACCATGTCCAGATTCCTCAGCTCTGCTTCGAAGGAGCGGAACACAGTATGAGAGGGTCTTCCTCGTCTCCGGGACCCTGATGGGAGGAAGAACAGCTCTCTCCTCGGCCAACTGTCATTCGGCATCCTTAACACATGTCCCAGCCAAGTCCATCTCCTCCACATAATAGTAGAGGTGATGGGCTCACGCTGATGCGGTGGTACCATCTTATACCCAAAATTCTCCTGAGGCACTTCAAATATATTATATACTATAAAATAAAATAGTTACCTAAAAATATGTAAATTTAAATTTTTATTGTCATTTGTACCTAAGTATATTACTTCTTTTCGTTCAGAAATATGGCACGAAACATATATTAAAATAATAATTATTAATTATATTAGGTACCTACCTATATGATTTCTTCACGTAAGTCTTGTAGTCCCGGATTCAATTCACAGCTGAATTAAAAAAGGCAAAGCAACTTAAAAACATTCCCTAATTCGGTGGGGCTAGTACGAGTTTAATCGAAAGCCAATTGCACGCTAATAAGCGCTTATTAGCGTGCAAATTAAATTAATATTACTTTTAAACAGGAAAAAGATTTAATCATCAATTTCAATTATCAAATTCAATGTTATACATTCTGTTACAAAAACTATTTATTACTTAAGTTCAAATTATCCGCTCTCTTTTTGTAAAATACATAGTTGTTTTATTGTATACGATCATTGTAAAAATAAAAGCTAATACATAGGTACATTTTATATTATAAAGAACAAAATGGACAACATTTTTAAAGCGCTTAGACTTGTGTGAAACGGGGATATGTACCTACAAATAAATTAAAAATTCCTTCAATAAATAAGCTATGACTGCTTTTGAAATGAATTTGAAGCAAAACGTTATTTTTATTCCTATTAGAGAAAGAAAATCGTGAAAAACTCCTTTATTGTATATATTCTGTTTCTTTCATATAAGTGCTTTTCTAAAGAGCACTTGAATACGAAATTTAAGAGCTGAAATAGCGTTGTATATTTTAAGCTCCTATCAGAGCTTTTTTCTCGCTGAATATAAAACATTATTTGATAGCTTTGCTTAGTGTTTGAGCACCAGCCTAAAAACGGTGACTATTAAGATTGGGGGATACAAAATATTAACAGTTGGTAAAAGAAATTACTAATATTTACAATACGTCGGTCAACAGCGTGATGCCGCATACATTAAAAGAATAATCTGTGACGATTATACTCGTACTGACCCTCGGGTCTATAGAACCGTAAACAGCTTCCTGCAGTGTTCCAAAGTGACAGTGCTATATTTCCCCAATAGGTATTACATTTTGTTAAAAGCTTCAATCAAAGAGCTAGATACCAACATAAACGTAATAAGCTCTTTATTTAGTTTGTTTTTTCAATAACAGTGGGTATAAGTAGCCAACGAAATGATCCTGGTATCTATGTACATCATTGGTCATTGGTACGCATCAACGAAGAAGTTATTGGAGCACTGGAGAGTCTATGTTTTGTTTCATGATATTATTGTTTGAGTTGTGCAGTGTTTTGTTGGTGTTTCTTATAAATAAATAAATGAAACAAATCCATAGAAAATTTCATGCTTTCATGGATCTTGAATAGAATCCATAATCGTGACAAACGGCTAGGTTAGTAACTAATGGGGGCTCCCTGATACCAGGAAACCTCAAGGTGATTTTTTGACTTACTCTCACATGCATGGATCTGTAGGGGCGGACTTTTATTTCCCTAAGTCTGGCTATGAATGAACCTGGCACCTCTGTAGAGATGTGGTGGATACAATAAATATTCCACATCAGTAGTCAAAGGCGACATTAGGTCACATGACCAAAACCAAATGTTGCAACCGGGAGATGGAAATCCTGTTGGGACTTTCAGGGGTATCAAAAAGGAGATTAAAAGAGACTTCTTGCAGAGGGCAGGAGCCGGGAGGAAGCTCTGTCACTCTGCAAGAGGCCTCTGGAGAAGAGGCACAATAAAAGACAGTGCTCCATGAACGATTGAAGGATGTCACAATAGATTTCATTTGGTCGCGGTGACACAAGGATCATATATGGTTCCTTGACATTCTTTAAATAAATAAAAACACCGGAGCACTTAATTTTGAAAGATTTTGTAACTTTTTATGTCAGCCATCCAAGGGGCTAACAAGAATTCATTGAAGGTTAGTTTGACTATCCCCATAGGAAATAATTATGGAAGCCTTACCATCTGTCATCACTGAACTTGAACGAATCATCCCAACATTGCCAACCATTAATCACCATGATGAAAATATGTTTAGCAATAATTTATCAAAGAAATTAAAATGGCTTTCAATATGAAATCCCCAAAAATACGACGAGCAATATTGGGGTGATAATATTTTATTAATATCCCGCGTCCTTTATTGGTGGTCCTTGAATATGGCTATTAATAATATCATGATAGGGGATTTTTTTAAATAACGAACATGTAGAAACCAAAATATATGAAATTTATCAGTGTATAGTTGAATTCAAATCGAGATTTGTACGAATTTATTTATTTATTATCATATATAAAAATCAATCATTTTTGTACAAAAAAAATCTCAACTATAGGACAAGCCTGTCTTTGAGAATAAATCAACAATGACCGAATCATGCGTTCCTCCAATAATGGCCCGTGGTACAGACACAGAGCCGATCTCATTCGAACCCAGAGCATTCTTCGTACCAGTGATATGAATTTCCTAATAAACATCTTTTCTTCTTATCCATGCTCATTCCCAGTTCATCTCGGGCTGGCCCTTCTGGTACGTAGTCTTCACGTCTTTCTGTCCCGCGTCATCTCACTGGTCAGCTGCAGACTGCTGACCATCCCTCAACTCTCTCTCGATATTTGTCTACCATGTGGCCTGTGGACGACCTCTCCCCCTGGGTTGTGTGTGGATGTTGAGAACCACCTTCTATTTACATGTCCATACCATCGGAGTCTTCTCCGATATAGGCGCAATCCCAAAACTTCCGCAAACATACTCTTTCTTATTTTATGTAATCTTGTGACCCCCGAGGACTACTTTTCATACATTTTCATCTCGGTTGTTTGTTTTTTTGTTGTCTTTTTTTGTGCTTTGATATGTTGTTTTTGTTTGCTGTACCTACTAATAAACATCTTTTGCAAAACCAAAAAAATGTTAGTGTTTAGGATTTTTTAGATAGGTAGCCAAATAAAATAGGGTTTGAACATCTCTCACAAAATGGAAACACAGCATACATTAGCATACATACACCGGGTAAAAGGCAAACGAAAATAAATTGAGACATTAACATGACATAAAAATAATAACAATTACAATCAAGAAAACGATGTCGTTAAGAAGTAAACAGATTTGAAAGCCCATTATTTGGCACGGAATCAAACAAAATATACCCTCAAACAGTTTCTCGAATAATCAAATAAACTTCTTGCCATTAGAAATGCAAAAAAAATAAATAGGTACCTATACCAGATTAACTAAGGCTACAAATAATCATTTCAACGAATATCGTGCAAGCCTTCCAAATAGCTAGCGTGCTAAAGGGGTATGAAAAATGCAAAAAAACTGTAAGCAAATGCTTTGCACGAACACTGTTTATTCAAATATCACAGACGCTCTCAACTTATCTGGCTAACTCTCTTGATCTACGAGTTGGTTGGTTCCTATAGGATCGTCGACCCGTGGAAATGAGTTTTGAATATATTTTCCCTTTGGATTTCTAACAAGGACTTGAATATACTATCGTCCTTAAAATGTTATAACATCGGAGTTTTCATATTAAGGTACATTTAAGTAGGTATATATGACGACTTCAAACCATTGCAGGGAATATAGATTTAAGAAAGATTCTAAAATGATTTTAACTTTTGAGCAGTTGTTAGTATTGCCATACCAAATCATTTTTCCAGTAGCTTCGTATCATTGGATAGTAATGTGATGGTTGAGTTGGTACAGCTTAATTTGCCTCGAATGTCAATACTACAAATTTTCATAGACAACGTTCCAAATATTTATGTATTCTTCCTATTACAGGACAAGATCTTCATGGTTACTCTTGAAACTCGATTCCAATCCTAAAATCGTAAAATCCTAAAATGGTACTCTTGAAATGCGACGCTAGCGCACGATTGGATTCAAATCGAGTGGTGATTTGAAGAACATGTGAAATCGTATAAAATTTGAAAATTGGTACTCTTGACGTCTTTTTGACAACTACTCGATTCCACGGAATTGTGTTGGAATCGTCTAACTGTCATTATTTACAAGATCGCAAGAAAGTAACTTTTTTGAAATCGAGAAGACGTATTTTGATTATATTACTTAAAAAATGGCTCGTCTTGCATTATTTTTAAACATTTTGGAAAACGCGCATCAAGTTGATATGCGTCAACGAAATAACTTGCGTAGAATAGCAAGATATTCGCAAAATGCGTTTAGCATGAGTAGTGGGGAATTTATGTATAGCAAATTATAGCGAATATCAAAAGAGATGTTTGAAGAGTTGTGCGGGATTTTGGAACCTCATATGACAAAACCTTTATGACGAAGTGATATCTCAGTGCAAAACATGCAACTCGACATCATTACCATTGGAAGACATGAAAATGATAATCTCGTATAACCATACCCACAGCACCAACAATTCTTTCTGCAGCTCATGACTGAAGCCAGACATGAGTTAGTTCATCAGCTGTGGAATTCACATATGAATAATTTAAGAGAGCTTAAGAAATAACCATTTTATTATAAAAAGCTTCTGTATTGTAAATTCTATTACACGTTTCATGTATATAATAGTATGTAAATTGTCAAGGTTTGTAAAAATAACAAATTTGTAATATAATGTAATACATAATAATTTTATTAACCATTATTTTATACTAGATAATTAAATTATAAAAAATACAATATACAAAATAAAAAAACTATTTTCTGTGTCTATATTGCCTTTACAATCTCTCTCGAGGCTGCTGCCGCTTCAGCAGATCCTGAACGAATGGCAGCAATAGTTGCGATTAAAATTCGGCACGCTGCCCCAATTTTTCTGCAGCTTCTTTAAAAATATTTACGATTTATTTTGATAAATCAGCAAATAAAATAATACTAGCACTTTAATAATTATAATAAAATATAAGTAAACAAACAACGCAATACTCTTACAGAAACGTCAAAATGTTTATTTGAAATACAAACGAGTGTTTCCATTTAAAGAAAAAAAAATCCTTAAATATTATAGCAACAGTTTCTTTGAGAATAACGCGCATAACAACAATTATCAATTCCCAATTTACAGCGAAAATATTTTAATATTGCAATAACAAACTTGAAACGAAAACGTTTTCACGGCTTGGAACGCCAATCTCAAATCCGATTCCAATCGCACGGAATTTGGTTCAAGAGTACCGTTTTGAAATTGGAATCGAGATTGTGATTGAAATTGGAATTGGGTTCGAATCGAGTGTCGAGAGTAAGCCTGCTTACTTTATAGAACCATCAACCCGATACCATTACTAAATCAATCACCGTCTTACTTATAAAAAAATTCGTTAGTCGTAAGATTACATATAAATCACTGATCAGTTTTTACTTAAATTATAAAAAATTACTTAATCCGCGTTTGTTATGTATGAAGATGACACTTCATACAAAATTTTGTAAACAAACAAATAGGTAGTAACTTCGGGCAACGCGAGTGGTAACTACCAATATTCGCTATGTCAAATTTGAACGAGCTTTTGATGCAGAATAGGTACATACCTTATTTTTTATTTATTTATTTTATATCAAAATATAGTTAAGTCCTTATTAAATCATAAGAAACCTAATGTTTCAGCCAAAATGAACCAATTCATGTTTGATCAGTTCAATTTTAATATTTTGTACCTACTTAAAAAGTATTTTTGAGTATTTTCTTCAAAACGTCATTATATTTCTTATAAATTTAGTTGGTGCATCATGGTTGTAAGACCTCGATGATTACGGGAATGCAATATTTGCTTTATTTGTTTAAAATTTCTATTATCAAAATGTTAAACCAAAACAAAATGGACCAAAATATGAAAGGAGCACCTAATTGGACGGGAAAAAAACTTAAAAACAGTATATTCATTACAGAAAGCGTTGTTGTACACTCGAAACCATTGTCAGTTGACATAAAATCCAACATGGCGGGCTAAAATCTACACAGATCAGCTCGCAATCAATCGATATGGGTTAAACTACCTCGACGACGGCTTGATCGCAAATTTTCTACCGCTGAACTCTTATTTTCCACTGATCAGAGTTTTTAAATAAAGCAGTCAGTGTTTGACTTCAAGTAAATTTCCTGCAAATTTGAATCACTAAGGGCAACTGCTAAATTTTCATACTATAAATCCACAGAGGGCAGATAATGGATTATATCCAGTCACCTATTGTTATATGGTACGGCCTTCTATCCAGCGCAAGTGGACCATATTACAATTAATAGGTGACTGCATGGTTTTTCTACCGTTTTTAAGCTTTATTGCAAACAATTATGTACATAAGTACATTGAAATTGAATCATATTTAAAAAATCTTTTATTATTTTTAAAAAGTTATTAAATAAGTTCCGCCGGCTATACTAATATTATTTTATTACTTATTGCCTGAGGCAATTTTTTCCAGTCTACCGGTCCCGTCCAATCTGAGACAGGCCAACCCCGGGTAGAAATTTCAAGTGAAAAAACACTTAGGCTACCGAGGTCGGTAATACTAGTAATACTTATTCTATAAAAAATGAACTATGAACCGGTATTCGTTCCTCTAATTTTTCGACTCAAATATTTGGCAGAACTATTTATTTATTAGAAACACCAACAGAACAGTGAACATCATAAAGGAAATCATAGAATCTCCAATAACAAGTATCTCCCGCAAAACTGCATCTCTTATTTTAAATATAATTTTATCTTATATAAGTTTAATCGTTTATGAATCATAATAAGGGTTCATCTCCTCCCTTTGTTTTTAGGAGGGTGAGTAAAAAGGTACGAAGTTTACAGAAAATACAAGAAAAATAAATTCAACAATATTATTGGGCATGTTGAGAAATTGACAATATTGTATATTTCCGAATATATTATTTTTTTGAAGTAAAACTTTTGCTTCCCAATTGAATGGACCGAATCAAATAACCCGAAGGAATAGCAAATACACTACATACGAAAAATTCCTCTATATCAGATGTTAAACAGAAAGGAACATAATAATATCAAATCGTATAGCGGTCATGCCTTCAAGCACTATGAGGATTAAATATCTCAAATTATTGTGATAATTTCAGCAAACAATTCTTTGAATTTGGACAAAATTGTGTATTATAATATTGAATTTCATAATGAACAAAGAAACTTTAATTCTACGATGTTGACTGCTGTTTTTACATCGAGATACCTGAAATAAGACTTACCTAATAGAGAATGGTGAACATTTTCTAAAAAAGTAAGTAGTGTTTTTTTTAAATTATTATAACAATAATTGCATCGGTCGCACGAGGACTTTACTCTGCATTCTCAGCTCGATTCCGATCTATTTTTATTTATTTTTTTATTCTTTACTGTATATTGAAAGTATAATAAACAATACACAAAATTTGACATAAAAAAGACATCACAGAATCAACACAGGGCGAGCTTACCACATCTTTTCCCAATCTCAATACCGATGTCATCATGACATTAAGATTTATATACAAGTACCTACTATTCCTATATATTATTATGTATTTTATTTAATTTTTTCATGAATAGTATAAATACATTTTATACTACTTATAAATTCAGTTATTATTGACGCTAAATTACAGTTTGCGATAGATTATTCTGACAGCACGATAATCAACAATCGGTCGGTCAACACTGAGATCGGAATTGAATTTCAATTCCACGAGGCGATACGACCGAATACGCGCGAACTTTTCTTTTCTTTAATGTTCTTCTTTTACACTAAGTAATATTGTATTTTACTTTCAGCAGGCTAACTTAGCTTTTTGCATTCAGCACATATACATATTTCAATGTCTGCTGGGTGCTTTTTTTCACATTTACCGGGACGACAAATATTCAAAAGAAACTGGAAATACATCAATTTCTTAACCATAAGGTAAGCGAGTGATTAGGTAAAAGATATACATACATTTTATACGCTGAGAAGAACAACTACTGTAAACTTCCTCTTCTCGCCTGATGAATATCGATTAGATAGAGCGTGACCACAAATACAACCCAACAACCTTATTCAGCCAATACCTTCAATAATATAAATAATATGATTCATTTTAGTATGAAAATACTTTTACTGTTTTTGGAATCGTCTGTTCTGTGCGACGTTAGTCTCCTAATTCATTGATTGTCTGTTTCTTTCATGATGATCTGTCCTTTTAGAGTATAAATCAACCTGCAGATCGACAGACGTTAATTGTGTGGTGTTCTCCAAATCTATTTTGCGAGTACGATTTTCGTTTGGAAGCAACGAGAACGTAACACGTCAGGATAGCTTGTATATCCTTTTTGGGGTAACCGACGAGTTCATCGAAAATCAATTCATCGAAAATCAATTCATCGAAAATCAATTCATCGAATGATCAATTCATCGAAAATCAATTCATCGAAAATCAATTCATCGAAAATCAATTCATCGAATGATCAATTCATCGAATGACCAATTCATCGAAAATAAATATTTTGAAGATATTTGAGAGACTAGCCTTTTTGACAACCAAACTCATGTGTTGAAATATTTGGACTTCAATTTAGAAAATGGGCCTATTTTCATATCGTGCGATAAAATAATATCACACACTTTCAAAGTATGCGATATTTATTTTTATCTATCACTTTTCTTTGTTTTTTTGTATCGAAAAGCGTATTTTAGTATTTGTCGTCGATATTTGTAGTAGATAACAGAGAAATGTGAAATAAATAGATAAATAGATAGACGGACAGACAGACAGACGGACGGACAGACAGACAGACGGGCGGACCGACAGACGGACGGATAGACGGACGGACGGACAGATAGACGGGCGGATAGACAGACGGGCGGACAGACAGACAGACAGACGGGCGGACAGACAGACGGACGGATAGACGGACAGACGGATAGATAGACGGGCGGATAGACAGACGGGCGGACAGACAGACGGACAGACAGACAGACGGACGGACAGACAGATAAGACGGACGGACAGACAGACGGGCGGATAGACAGACGGACGGACGGACAGACGGACAGACAGACAGACGGACGGACAGTCGGACAGACGGACGGACAGACAGACGGACGGACGGACAGACAGACGGATGGACGGACAGACAGACGGATGGACGGACAGACAGACAAGACGGACGGACAGACAGACGGACGGACAAAAACGGACGGATAGACAGACGGACGGACAGACAGACGGACGGACAGACAGACGGACGGACAGACAGACGGACGGACAGACAGACGGACGGACAGACAGACGGGCGGATAGACAGACGGACGGACAGACAGACGGACGGACGGACAGACAGACAGACGGACGGACAGACACCAGACGGGCGGACAGACACCAGACGGGCGGACAGACAGACAAGACGGACGGACAGACAGACGGACGGACAGACAAACGGACGAATAGACAGACGGACGGACAGACAGACAGACGGACGGACGGACAGACAGACACACAGACAGACGGACGGACAGACAGACAGACGGACGGACGGACGGACAGACAGACGGACGGACAGACAGACAGACGAACGGACGGACGGACAGACAGACGGACGGACGGACAGAAAGACAGACGGACGGACAGACGGACAGATAGATAAATAACTAAATATATAAATAATATATATAAATAAATAAATAAACAAACAAATAAATAAATAAACTAACAAACGGACGAGACAGACACACAGACAGACGGACGGACGAACGTGACAAGATCTGCCAAAATCTTCGAGGGGGGGCGAAGGGTACAGACACTGTTTTCGGCCATTATATGAGGCACTGATAAAGATATTTAAAAAAAATACTCCAACATATGTCAAAATAGATAAATAGTATAATATTGTGCCGTGGGGTTGCCGGCTTAGAATAGCACCTCTGCTCTTTTTGCTGGTTTTTCGAGCATCCTGTAAGAGGCAGGAAATCGAAAAATCAGATCGGGACCGTGGGGTTGACCACCTCACGTTCTTAAAACAATCGGTCAGAAAAGGCAACAGAATTAAGCCTCGGACGCCTGGACCCCATCAGGGGGGGGTTCAGGCAGCTGGTGTCCCCCCTGTATTGACCACGGCTCGATTAAGGAACAAGAGCTTAAAAATCGGGACTCTGAATGTCCGCACTCTGAGGGCGGGCGGGGAGCTTGTTGCTGCCAAGTTGGCGGGAGATTATGGACTAGATATCCTGGGGCTGAGTGAGGCACGCATCCCAGGCTCGGGGCAGAGTGACGCTGGCAATTATGTCATGCTTCACTCTGGCCACCGGACTGCACGGATGCGTGGCGTCGCTCTACTTTTAAGTAAATATGCCTTCTCTCGCCTTCTTGGTTGGGAACCTGTTTCTGACCGCCTGATGAGTGCGTCCTTTAAGATGAGTGGCGAAACACTGACGGTCCTTCTATGCTATGCTCCCACTGAGGACGGGGACGCGGCTGCTAAGGACTGTTTCTATGACAGTCTGGATGCAGTTGTGTCCCATGTTCCGAGGCGCCATCGCCTAATAGTTCTGGGGGACTTTAATGCCAAGGTTGGCAACGACCCCCAGAATGGACCAGGCGTCATGGGTAAGCATGGCTTAGGAGTGATGAATGATAACGGAAGCCGTCTCATTGGTTTCGCCACGCTCCATGGACTCTTAATAGGGGGAACTCTCTTCCCCCACAAGGATATCCATAAATACACCTGGACCTCGCCCGACAGAAGAACGAAAAACCAGATAGACCATCTCCTGGTAAGGGCTAGCAGCCGAACTGACCTGCGGGATGTCCGCACCTGCCGGGGAGCAGACATGGACACGGATCACGAACTCCTTGTGGGTTCGTTCAGATTCAAATTTCACCATTTCCAGCCAAGATCGTCTGCTCCTCGCCCGCTGGACATACGCAGGTTAGAGAGTGCTCAGTGTCGCCACACGTACGAGACTGAGTTACGCACAAGGTTTGCCCCCTTGCAGGATTCACCCGGAGCTGCCCCAATTGAGTCAGCCTGGACTAGCTTTCGTGACGCGGTTATGGAATCCGCACGTTCTTCTGTTGGCTACAAGAATAAAAAGAGGCCAATATGGATTTCCGATGGGTCCTGGAGTCTCATCGAAGATCGCCAGAAGGCTAAGACCCTCAGAGACAGCGAAAAAGACCCTCAAAAACTGGCCGCTTTGGTGTCTGAGTACAGGGAGCTGAGCCGCAAGGTGAAGCACTCTGTACGAACAGATAAAAGAAGACACCTGGACTCTCAGATACGGCGAGCACAGTCTGCTGCACTCGGTAATGACTCGAGGACACTCTTCGAAATCACCCGGGAGGTCGGGGGCAGGGGTCAAAAAAGACCCGTGACGGCAATACGAGACTCTCGTGGAGCCACTGTCACTGCCCCCGAACTGATTAAAGGGAGATGGAGGGAGTACTTTGAGTCAATATTGAACCGCCCCGAACCCTCCTCACCTTACAACTTTGAGGAGGAGTTGGCGGGTCTGAATATACCTCAGGCGACTGGGATATGTGAAGATCCGCCGACCCACAGCGAGATGGTGCTGGCCGTGATGAGATTGAAAAACAACAAAGTGCCAGGAGACGATGGAATCCACGCAGAGCTCCTCAAACAAGGCATAGACACCCTTGGCCAACCACTTCTTGATATATTTAAAATGGCGTGGGAAGAGGAGAGGTGCCCAAAAGATTGGCGGAATGGATCCATCGTCGCAATATTTAAAAAGGGGGACCCCCTTGAATGCGGAAACTACCGTGGAATTACTCTACTGAGTGTTCCCGGTAAGGTATTATCTCAGATATTACTACACCGCATTCGGGGGCCTATCACGGCTGTCCTGAGAGAGCAACAATGCGGCTTTGTACCTGGCAAGTCCTGCACGGACCCAATTTTCTGTGCCAGGTGCATCTTTCAGCAGTGCAAAGAGTTTAACTCTCCAGTCGCTTGTTGCTTCATAGATTTTGAAAAGGCCTTCGACAGCCCACATAGACCATCGATATGGAAAATTTTAGCTCTGTACGGTATACCTCCGAAGATAGTAAAAATGGTGCAGTCCCTGTATGAAGACTCCGAGTGTAGCGTCAAAACGCCAGGTGGTCCTACTGAAGCTTTCAGGATCACTACGGGAGTCAGACAGGGCTGCGTACTGGCTCCATTTATATTTATTATTGTCATGGACTTCCTCTTGAGAAAGTCCATGCAAGGAGCAAGAGGTATACCGATAACACAGAGAGATGGTCTAATGGGCGAACTGTGCGATCTGGAGTACGCGGACGACCTAGCGTTGTTCAGTACGACAGTGGAGGAATTACAGCGCAGTGTTTCAAGACTCTGCGACGAAACGGCACGCCTTGGCCTTCGAGTCAATGCCAGTAAGACGGAGCTCATGGCGAGTAATGCCTGCCCCGATAAACAGCTACCGATAACCATCGACGGTCACCAGGTCTCCCGGGTGGATAAATTTAAATACCTGGGAGCAACCATTACCACCTCTGGTGACCTCGGGGCTGAGCTCCCGATACGTATCGGTATGGCAAGTGGCGCCTTTAACAACATGACCAAGATTTGGAAAGCGTCGGCGTTTAGTGTCGAGACGAAATGTAAACTGTTTGATGCGTGTGTGTTGCCCATTCTCCTCTATGGGTGTGAGTCCTGGCACCTGACCAAAGCCCAGGCACAAAAAGTCTCAGCTTTTGAAATGAAGTGCCTAAGGAGAATTCTGGGTGTAAGATGGTACCACCGCATCACGAACGACGCTATACGCCGGCGCACCCAGCGTGAGCCCATCACCTCTACCATTGTGGGGAGGAGATGGACTTGGCTGGGACATGTGTTAAGGATGCCGAATGACAGTTGGCCGAGGAGAGCGCTGTTCTTCCTCCCATCAGGGTCCCGAAGACGAGGAAGACCCTCTCACACTGTGTTCCGCTCCTTCGAAGCAGAGCTGAGGGACATGGACATGGTGTGGGAGGAGGTCATAAACATTGCGCAAGATCGAGCGCAATGGAGAGCTCTTGTTGCCTCCCTATGCCCCTGAGTGGGGTGTAAAAGGGAGAATTGATTGATTGATGTCAAAATCGCCGCCATCTTTAATTTATAGGAGTGACCAAACTGAAGCTTTACCTTATTATTAGGTCATAAACAATTTCTCTAAAATATCTTCATAATAATGGTTTTCGATGAATTGATCATTCGATGAATTGATTTTCGATGAACTCGTTTTCGATGAATTGATTTTCGATCAATTGATTTTCGATGAATTGATCATTCGATGAATTGATTTTCGATGAACTCGTCGTGAATCCCTTTTTGGTGAGTTGTGGAAGACTCTTATTTCTGATATGAAACCTTTGGCACTAATGGAAGACGAAGTATATAAGTATATAGTCTTTGTTTTAACTTTCGTATCAAATGACTTTGTTGTTTTCGACATAATATTAAATAACGACCTCGGTTTACAGCCTAGGTGTTTAAGCACCTTCTTCAGATCAAGAGGTCCCAGGTTCTATTCTCAGTCGGGTTAGATATTTCCAAGTGTTTTTTCTGTCGATATTTGTACTCGGTGTCAGACTTAATGGAACCAAACGGAAGAGATTTTTTAAGCATTCGGATTCTCCGACTTAGCCTATGTTAAGAAAAGTTTTATTATTATTCAAAAGCATATTTGAATATGTTACACATAAGCGAAAACAATACATTGTAACAGCGAAACACGACAAATACATTTCCAATAAAGGTTTATTGGAATAAAAAAAGTGTTGTATTTATCAACATTGAAAGCACATGGGTGCTTGCATGCCATGCATCACTCATTATAATGTGCTTCATCTAATTACAAGAGTTCAACAGTTGAATGCTCTCTCAGAGCAACAATTATTCCAGAGATATCCCTACAGATTATGAAGATTGAAATATAATTAGGGTATTTGAAAAAAAAACCAATGAATCGAACATTCCATTATCACCATATTGAACAAGAAACGTTTCAAACTATAGATTCGAACTGCCTTGCTAAATCAAGCAGTTTGTAGGGTATTAAACTTGTTGTAGGTAGGTACTTATCTATGTATTATGATTATGAAGTTTGTATAAAAATGTATCCTTTCAACAGATATGTTATGAAAAACTTCATAGTTAGATCAATATCTACACTATCAAACATGCCCAGAACTCGCTTTTGTCCTATCCATATCTGAAGAAGTATTAAATAATAAACTTGTTCTTCATTCTTCTCTATCCAGGACCGTTTTCTAGTTAGAGCACAATATGGACTCCTTAAGTCCTCGCAGCCGCACCCCATAGTTAGAACTTACGCCCTAATGGTCAGCTTTGTAGAGTCTTGTTTGGAGGGGCCTACTGCGTAATCGATAGTCTTCTGGATGGTAGTTAGAGGTTAGACGGGTTATGTCTTCTGTAGGCTACCTCAGTATGTGACCCAACCCTAGTATAAGTTTTCGATGATCGTTTCGATAAGAGTTTCGAGAAATTTTCATACTAAAATGATCGAATGATTCGATCGTTTGATTTAAGAACACTAATTGCACGCTAATAAGCGCTTATACCTATGCCTGCAATTAGCTTTCGATAAAACTCGTACTAGCCCAACCGGTCAGTCGGCGGAGCCTTGCGGTGTCCAGCGTTGGCCAGTTAGGTCTGGTCAATGTGTTCGGCACAAAATCGTTCCATCCAACGATATCCACCAAGACTTGAAAGTGCACTCATCGTAAATATTTTTGAAGCTCATTCTTTTGTCCAATTCGTGTACCTAATAGTGGTGTATTACTGTACCAAGTCTTCCATATTATTAGCTCGAGCAATAATCAACAACTCAGAAACCTCATATTATGCCAATGCATTTAACCTTTACCTAACTTCACAGTGATTGAAGGGACGGGTGGGTATACCTCTAGCTGCACAGGTATAAACTTGATTGAACCCAAAAATGGTTTGGGTCTGACACGCTCTATTAAAAATAATTATAGGTTACCTACCTGCATATTTTAAAACTCAAATACCTATAGAATACAAATTTACCAACCTATCAATAGAATTTTAAAGACGAATGCACTATTCTTACAAACGCATTATGATTCCTGCAATGTAAAAAATACATTATTTTGCAAGCTGTTGTCCGGTTTATTTCAATATTAATATAGGATGTAGATTTTATAAGCACTTTCTTATTTCATAGGTCATAAACATTGCGCAAGATCGAGCGCAATGGAGAGTTCTTGTTGCCTCCCTATGCTCCTGAGTGGGGTGCAAAAGGGAGTATTGATTGATTAATTGATTTCTTATTTCGATGGTCAACTATATATGTGGCTTTTTCATTTTTGAATTGTGTATTTATTTTTTATTTAGTGATGGATTTGACTGGGACATGTTTTAATGATACCGAATAACCGCTTTCCAGGGAGATCCCTCTTCTTCCTCCCATCAGGCTCCCGAAGACGAGGAAGACTCTCTCACACCATGTTCCGTTCCTTTGTGAATGGAATGATAGAAAATAATTTCGAATAGTCATATTTAAAGCTCGGTACTCACTTGCGCCGCGAACGTGTATCGTTATATCAATTTTATCAAAATGATGCATGTGTTCCGCTCGCGTTCGCTTTTTCGAATTACATATAATAATAATAATAAAACACTTTATTGGTAAAATTATACAGAATAATCAACCAAAATTGGCGGGCTTATTGCCTAGGGCAATTTCTTCCAACCAACCTATACACTTAACCTTTCGATTAAATTGATGCAATGTCACGCGTTCGCAGTGCAAGTGAGTACGATGCTTAAGATATTGATGAAAACCAACGTAAATAGATAATGTATGTCTGTAATGTTAGTAAGTACCTACTCATATACATATATACAAAATTTGTGAAAAAACACACATAGTTCGTAGCTACTAACATGAGAGCATAAACAATAAATCTTTCAATTAAGATACCCAAGTGACAAAGAGTTGAATAAAACAAGTTAAAATGATAATAATTCCTCAAACCTGTTTTCTGTCAACTGAGTTATTTTACTTAAGTACATACTCGTATTTTTCTCTGTATCAGTCACTAAAATGTTGCCACAATATATTATACAACTGATAACTAACTGCCCAGGGGAACGGCTACTATGGTACAAATTGTGTTTACCTTTCACAAATATAACAAATTTATTTATTGAAATTATTCTGTGGTTGGTAGCCTATGTGGATTCGAATCCCGGCGTCAATCATTTACACGTACAAAACAAAACTTTGTTTTCTGCGAAAAATGTCGAAAGTGTATTTGTATTCACTATAGGTGAGCCCAGATAGAAAAAAATAATAATAAAATAATTGTAGAAGTAATTTTGAGTTTAAAAAAAATTCAACCACTATTTAACTTAATCGTGAACTATGCATATGTAAGCATAGTGATTCCAGTGTTTCTCAGTTCTCAGACAGTAGGCAATATAATATGTAGGTAACAACCTCCTTTATCGTGATAAAAATACTTATACGATTCGTTGTATGGATGATGCACTACTATGTACTATGAATATATTTAATTTTGATTGGTACGTACCTACCTTAATTAGAAAAGGTTGTACCAAAAATTTTGACATAAGAAGAGTTTTTTATGTGAAATGGTTCCAATGTCAGTTTCACATATAAATATAAGCTAAGTGAAACCTTTTCAGAGCCACGCAAGGATTACCTAGTTTAAATAAGATGATGTAAATGTGCCCTTAAAATTGGCATTTAAAATTTTAAAGACGTCATCAAAATAGCTTAATGTCAATTCTCGTGATATAACCATTCTATTAAAATCCTAAAAGATGGATACATTCATACCCTTTCAATTGATAAATAACTCAATCTAATGGCCTGTACACATCTGAACACGCGCGGTAGCGTATCCAATGTCACGTTGCATGCAACATTTACATTGGTAACTTTATGCGTGTTCATTTGTGTACAGACCCCTACATTTTACAAACATGATAATATTTTACTTCGAATTTTACGGGGAAAGAGGATGCGACTAAAAATAAACCACGTCCATATAAAATTAATAGAAAAGAATAAACAACCAATAAGTACAATGTTCTCATGAAAAAATAAAAGTGATAATAAAAAAGAAAACAAAAATTCAGGACTAAGAAACTATTTATATCACTGTCTGTGTATCACTGTGTCTAAGTGCTGAATTTTTGTTGAATGAACAAAAAATATTGGTCACAGATTTTGTTATGCCAAAAACGACTAGGTACTACTTGTACTTGTCTCATGTATTCTTGTGGTCAGTGGACTATAAAAGGCAAATTACAAGTGTTTATTAGTTTGATGAGTTTATCATCCGATGTTGAAGTGGTCCGTGCACGAATTAAAACACACTTCAACACCGCGGAATTAGGTACAACAGCACATGATCATCTCGATGAAACCTCTATATCACATAACATAAAGGCAATCTCTTAAAACGAAGTCACAAACTATGAACAGAGATCAACAAACAATGGTCAGTGATTCAACTTTATCCTCTACGAAGCTTAGGTAGATACGTGATAAAATGACGGGAATCAAATACAAAGTTTTTACTAAAATGTATGAAGAGAAAATTAATTCGTACGTGTTTCAGATACATATTTTTAATATAGTTACATAAGGCTTGCGCACATTATAATATAATAGCACCCGGAATAACGTGGAAATTTTATAATAAAGTTTTGCAACCAAAAAGTTACTTTTTCGAAAGTAAGTAAAATGAAATACTGTAGAGTTATCTAGCTGGAGGAGGCAATAATTACTTAGAATACATATCTACGACCTACAATGCATATCTCTTTTTCTCTACCAAGAGAAACCAAAGATTTTGATTTCACTAACTAAGTAAATTGATGTCTAATAGAGTGCTCCAAGCAGGTTGATAAAAAAAATCACCATGTAAACTGTACAATATTGATAGAGCTATAGTAAATATTCTCTATCTTGCTCTACCTAGAGCTTGAGCGGTTTTGCTAGAGTCCTTCTAGACTCAAAATTGATCACTCTCTCTAGATCAAATTTACTTTAAAAATTAATATTTGTGGCCTTATGACATGGCCAAATTCATACACACATTAACACAAGAAACAGGCGATAGATGCTTCCATATATTTTATTTGATTTTCAACCATTTGTTATTATTCTCTGTGGTTGGGCTTAAATGCGTCATATCTTAATCGTGCTGTCTGTTTATGGCGAGGTCTTGTAGGTACACATTATTTTTAACCAGAAAAATCAATCGTTAGTTTAGTGATCTTAAGTTCCTTAATTTTATAATCCAGAATCCAGATATCCTGGTTCAACGATTGGTTATAGCTGATGTTACTGACCGCGTGTAAACACAAAAATGTAAACAAAAAAATTCTTACCATAGGCACGTAGGAGGAATTTGTGTATCTCAAAAAAAAGTTATGTTGTCCGCACGTACAAATAATAGAAGTTTGAAAAAAACATTTGATCCCTTAGAAGAATGCGGAGATTTTTGTCCTTTATTAGTTACTAAAATATTTCAAAATTATAATTTTGATAGAAATCTTTTTTTATCCCTTTTGTAAGAAAAATTGGATGATTTTTAAACACAATATTTCATGTTCTTATTTAAGGGCTAACCTGTTATTTCAGAGGTGGGGTTCGTTTCTTAAAAGGATGAATATATTACAAGCTGTCAATCCATGTATTTGGGTTATGCCTAGAATACGTCTTCCATTTAGTTGACCTCCCATACATGGCCAATCAGAATCTTCATAACATGTAGGTAGAAGACATTTTTTAAAAGCTATTTATAAATAGAACAAATCTGGTAATTACTTATTTTAAGGTTTAGGGTATTGTTGTATTGTTGTCAAATAAAAGTTAAATGTACATGTTTTAAAAATCAAGGATTAACAAGTATAACAATGGCTAAACACCAAAGTGTTAAAACTTTGAAGGGGATGCTGGACCCGAAGACAATGAGATAAATAAAGGATTTTCAAAAATACTAGGGTCCATTGTGTAAATGTTTTGTAAACACGCAGAATCAGTAATAATAGGCAATATTATAATTCTCGGAACGTTTGATAATTCGAAGAAGTCTCTCAGGTAAGTATACAAATTATTTTAATACAACCAACTCTAAGCTTATGCCTCTTTGTTATCCTAAAATAGTCGACGAGTGGTCTCTTAAGTTAAACAATGATAAGTAAGTTAATAATTGTTAAAGCTTTGGAAGTTTTTTAACCATCACCCCGTGTTCTCAAAGGGGTAGAAAAATAGAACAGACCGCCCTGCCTGTTTTATCCGGGAGTGCTTCATCCAATGACAGACCATTTCTTATACATACTTCATTGTTTCTTTAATTTCTAAGTTTTGTTAGTTTTCCTTGAGGATTTATCTAATCGCTCCATACCAGACGAGCACGGAATTTCAGTCGTATGTAGTAGTTTTAATTTTTTGTCATTCATTAACATTCTATTTTCATAATTGTAACAACGCATAACTACCTACTTTCATACCAAATCTTTTTCTAATTCCTTCATACCTTTTTAATCCCGCAAAATTATTCCAAAAATATTGGAATAAAAATATTACTTCGAGATTTTGGGTTATTAAGATAATTCTGAATCCGGCAGTTCATCATTTATTTATTTTTAGAGTAGCTGTCTACTACAGGATTTTGGACATGCACAGTATTGGACAGTCTTGAAAAAACCGATGGTGGTAGTATGTATCAAAGGATTTATACATACAGTTAATAATGGGTTTACTGAGGATCCCACAGGAACATCAGTGCTTGAAGTTGATTGCAACAAGAAGTAACAAGACAGTGATAGGAAAGATGGGGGGGGGGGAAGGCAGATTCTCCTTCTTTTATAAACCCAGTTTCTAAAGTGCTAAGTCGCTTGAATGTGTACCTATTCTATAATCTATACCTTTCTTCTATTTAAGTAAGTGCCCAAATACTTATAACTTATTTATTGACTTTTCAAGAATTTCAACAGATTTATAATGAAAAGTAAATAAAAATGAATTAAAGCTTCTATTAAGAAAAACAAATCTTACTTTTATTCTTCAGATTATTAAACAAAATATTTAATAAAGTATCTAAATATAAATTCAGTTTTTCATAAGGGTGTGTTTTCAATGGGAAACACGAGATGGAATAGAAAGCATTAGGTACAAGCCCAGGAAAATCATATTTTGATGTCTGGCAGGGAAGACTATACCACAGATTCTGGTTCATAATTGAGCACCGACACGGCCTACATGGCCTCTAAAAATGTCTTAGTTAGTTATCAAATAAATTGATCAAATCAACCAGATAGTTAAGACAATCGTAGAGCAGATGAGCATAATATTCTGAAAAAAGAAATTATAGGTAGGTAATTCTAATTATATTTAGGCAGCCAATACCTACAACCAACAGACCTGGACGCCCATCAAAGATGGAGGGACAGTTTTTGGACATCGGCGTCCCAAGAATAAAATATAAGTATCCGAGAATTGAGAAATAAGAACATATTTCTAAAATCTTGATGTAGGACATGGACGAAAAATCTGGATGTTGCGGTAAATGCTGTAGTATTTATATCTCTACGCAATATGTGAATGAAGAGTTATTGATAAGGTGAAGAATTTTGATATTACAAAAGAATGTGAAGCGAATGTTAGCATGCTATGAAAGTGAATAAATTGGGGTGGTTCGGGTATGTTGAGAGAAATAATGACAAAAGGATGTATAAAATCTGAAAAAATAGGTCCACGGTGACCTAGATTGTTGTGGGCCGATCATATTAGTGCGGTCTTAAACGAAGGGCCAAACCATGGGTAAAAGAAATAGGAGACAAAGTATGCTGAATGATATGCTCTTGAATGAAGCGAAAAAGTTTTGTCTGGATAGGAATGAATACAAAATTATTAAAGTCTAAAAGGTATGTGTAATGTTAAAGTTGATCGGGAATGAAGTTGGTTAAACTAAAAACAGACACATAATAATAATTATATTCACGTGTCGCAAATCACAAGTAGAATCACAAGTAGAAGGTGTCTCGAATAGAAAATGATGGATCAGAGGGGGTCGATTCTTAAATTTGGTTTAAAATATTTGATTCATTACTATCATTTTAATTAAACGTTTGAAAGTTGGTAATGTAAATAGTGTGTTAAACTGCCGGCTATTATGTACGAGTAGGTATGCATGATTAGTGTATGTAGAGAAAATAGGAATCGGTAAATGTTTAAGAAGAATTAAGTAGAAACGTCTATACCTATCAGTTATGGTAATGAAGACTGACTGTTCATACCTATTTCATTTACAAAATAAATTATCTATTTCCTTCTTAAATAATAATCATTACGGTATTTTTGTACATGGATGGAAGTAATGGACCAATCAGAAGTGTATGCGCAGTATAAATTTTATATATATCACAATGTCCTCGTTCTCAGGGAATTACATTTCAAGACTACGACAGAATCAATTAATAGTTGTTGAGAAAAATTATTAGTTCAATTGAATTGGCAAACTTCAAGGTTTGTTCCTAAGAGGAAAACATACATAAAAAATAAACTTTTCAGCATTTAACGTAGCTAGAATTGCTTAGCATACGTCATCCCTCTTTTATTGACCAGAGACATCCGAAATGAGTAGTAGCAACAAGATCGATACTTACAGACTGTCCTTAATTTCTAATGTAACTGTAAATGTACCAAGATAATTAAAATTAGAGTTTTTTATTATTTCTTGCACACAATATTGTGCAATCATGACTATTCCCGTCATAGATTTTTACAGGAGACTTATACCTACGAAACTATATCATCCTATTTTATTCTCTCTTTAATCCAAATCCCTTAGCTCTGCTTCGATGAAACGGAACACAGTATGAGAGGGCCTCCCTCGTTTTCGAGACGCTGACGGGAGGTGTCATTCGCTATCCTTACCAAATGTCCCATTCATGTCCATTTCCTCTCCACAAGGTGGTAGTTGTGGCATGGCCTGCACCGGCGTTTAGTGTCATCTGATGTAATACGGTGGTACCACCTTATGCCAATATTCTTCTTAGGAACTTCGTTTCAAAAGCGAACGTCGTGCCTGGGCTTTGGTCAGGTGCCAGGACCCATAAAGAAAAATGTGCAACTAATCAACATAAATAATAAATAAAGTATTATTTACAAAAGTGAAAAAAAACTTTCCATTAGGTGCTTATTTTAAAACTGCACTAAGAAATAAATGCATTGTTTCGTTAAAAAGTATTAATTTTTTGATAATTATATGAAAGTACCAGGTACCTATATTGTAAAATTTAAAATTGGAAATTACATTCGAATCTCTGTGGTTTTGACGGTTATTAATTTTATGTTTTAATAATGCCTATGGTAATACTTGTAATAAAAATGGCGAATAAAAAATACAACATTCCGAACAGCTTTCAATTTTAATACAGTATTATTATACAAACAACGAACAGAGAATGTTGCAGTTGTTGTCGAGTGAAATTATTATTATCATTGCTATTCTTTTGTTGCACCCAAACAACCTTCATGGGGAGAGGGGCGCCGAAATAGTGATGGGACGGTGCATCGGATATGTCATGGGTGCGAGTGAAATGGAGAATGATTCCTACAAGTTTATGGTGGTAGATGCCGCGGCTGACTCACAAAAACATTAGTTTGCCGGACGGTTCGTGCGAGTGTAGACGTACGCTGATTGTATTCTTTGACAAGTTTTGTTTCTCCGAAACACGCCGCGACTACCTGTGGATCGAAATTGTTTTAATTCTTTGATTATTTTCAATAAAATTATACTTTTCGAGAGCCGAGTTGTTTAAAAGTGTTAACTCTTCTTTTTGTGCTTGAAAAAAATAGATTAAATTCTAAAATATTAGCAATTTAAGTCATCAACATTGTTATTGTGCGTGTTTTGACGTAGAAAGTTTTACGGACGAAATGTTGTGACCCTCTTGTATAAGTTTTGACCGAAGTTTTTGTATAGTCAGTGATTTTAATTCAAAATAATATGTAATTTTTGCGTGTTTTTTTTAGAAATTGAACCATTGTTGGAGAATTTCAAAACAACAATGTTGAGGTTAATGATTTTGTTGACGGTTGTGCTCTGTGGAGTGTGTAGTTCCAGCAGCAAGATAACGCCAATACCCGTGGACGTGTGGAAGTGCTGCAGGGTAGGAGAGAGTTTGCAAAGGGTCGAAGGGGAGGAGCATGGCTACCAGTGTCTCCCAGGACCGTGGGCCACTAAAATGTGGGTGCCCTTAGTGTACGCACCTAAGCGAAAGACTTACCTCTCGGCCGGAATTCCTCCAGCTCATTGGAATGTCAGAGAGAAGCTGATGCCCTCGTGTTCATATCCTATGAAAGCCACGATGTTGAGATCTGGTTCAACCTTTAACAATTACATCATGTTTGCAAATGGTTCCTTGTGGCTTCAAGAATCTAAAACAATGCTTCCTCCCACATCTTTCTGTATCGACACGGAGGGTGCTATCGTGTGCACAGAGGTCGAAGATAGATCGTCGTCGAATGCTCTAGAAAACAACCAAGCCCTCGTCAGAAGGAACATACGAGTGAAGAAATGCTGCGGCGACGGGGCCACCTACAGCGAGGAAGGACGCTGCATCCCTTCCCAGTCACCTCCAGACATCATCCCTGAAGATATTATTCTGGAAGAAAGCGACGGTGACAATGGAACATTTGGAGTTCAAATAATAGGCGGACTTCCAGGTTTTCCAGAGTGTAATCAGAGCGAAGGAGGTTTGGCTATAGTGGGACATTTGAAAGACGCTTCTCTCCTGTACGACGGTTCTTTGAAAATTGGCAAAAGTGGAGTGTCTCTCAATAGAGGGGAATATTGCGTGGAGAGAGTGATTGAAACTGACCATTCGGCTAACGTATTTGCCTGCGTGCCCTCGGGTTTGAATCCGCAGGTCGTTAACGCGCCAACCGTAACCCGCAGCGACATCAGACTGACCATATTCCCGATCTGCCTCCTCATCAGCACAGCCTTTCTGCTCGCCACATTGGCCGCGGGCTTCCTACTGCCCAGCTCGCACCACGCTCTGCATTGGAGATGCCAAACACACTATATCGGATGTCTTCTCGTCGGGGATTTCATCTTAGCCATCACGCAACTTGCTGGACCATCCATCACCGGAACAGCTTGCATCACTTTGGGTAATTTCTTCTTATTAATTAACATTGCACAGCACACCGCATCCTTTCGCAACATTGCGTAACCTTGATCACAGACCACTTTATGGCAATGGTTGTGTAAACACTTTCACTGCCTTTCTCGCGTACATGTTGGCACAGGTAAATAGATGAGTAATCATGAATGAGGTTCCAACCTGACCCCGATATCGTATTACCCATGGACGTAGATAATAATATTATCTGCTTGATTTTAATATTTTATAGAGAGTTATGCCAAAAGTAGGTAAGTATCTATACATGCCATTTTAAGACTATATTTTTTGGTATATCGAAATACCCAAAATCATTTTAAAAACAAGCCGGTTTTTAATTAAGGGGTACAGCAGGTGTACGATTTAATCTAGACTTAAAAAAGCAAA
Organism: Mystacides longicornis; assembly: GCA_963576905.1. Classification (NCBI taxonomy): domain Eukaryota; kingdom Metazoa; phylum Arthropoda; class Insecta; order Trichoptera; family Leptoceridae; genus Mystacides; species Mystacides longicornis. Next base: position 15,815,810 of record OY756433.1, on the reverse strand, counting down.
CCTTTGCAATGTTAAAAGAAATTTAATTAAGTCGGGATAAACAAAAATTAATTTGTTTTTGGACCAAGTCGAGCATTAAAAGTAGGCCCTCACTTCTTTCACATCCTAATAAAAACCGTCTAATGACCACCGGCAATAGGAACTATAAACCTCTTGGAAAGGCAATCCAAAAATAGGTTGTTGAAACCATCTTTAGAAGTACCTATTCTAATTTTTGTTATTAGATACTGCCATTTTCGTTTAACTATATAAAGGTGCTGTCCAATTTTGCTTGTTATGCGTACAAGCTTTTTTAGTATTTAAAAGTTCGCGCAAATCTCTCCAAATTTATTAGGTGGTTTTTTCTTAAAAGTGAGAACTTTTCAACTCATCAAAGTATTATTATTATTATTATGGGATGCCATAAACATAATAATAATACTTTAGGTCTCCTTTTGCCCATCTACGCAACTGGGATAACCTCACTTACCCGTGTATAGAAAAGCTCCATCCCATTCAAGTGATCTTATACAAATTTTAATTCTTTCTTTGATTCTGTTTCATGGTTATTTGTATTTAATTTCATTAAAAAATAAATCCCACAATGTACAGTTAGCATTCATCCAATAACACTAAATATTACTAATAATCAATCGACAAATTTATGACTTGAGCCGTCTGTAGAGTTGAAAAAATAAAGTATCTCTTGTAAGAACCGCGAAAAATGTCTAACAAGGTGACTCCGCGATGGCAGATGTTTTAAGAGGTTGAACTCTCTTTAACTTCCACACTATAAATTAACAAGAAAATACACCGATTACACGAGGCGATAAATCCTCCATCGCGCCGCTGGCTGCCCACCACAACTCTCTTCAGGTTATCAACCTGTTTTACCGACGGATTTGAAATCATCTTCCACACCAATTATGGTGAAGATAAGTGTGGGTACCAAAATAAAGTCAATAGAAAATCATTAAGTCAATAAGATATGTTATGATATTGTTTATACTAATTATTATATTATTATCATTCTACCAATTTGTTTGGTCATTGCTGGCTTATCGGTGTTTGTTATACTATCCAGATTGTGATATTTTGAAGTAGCGGATCAAAGCATGTTACCGCTCCCCGGTGTTGTTAATTAATGTGTGTACTACAATGTTTATATTTTTACCGTCCATAGTTTATCTTGTGATGTTGATAAACTTTACTTTTAAATCGTTAATACCTAATTTATTAGAAGTCACCTTGTCAACGAAATTCAATTTTCTACCACCAGGGCGATAATTTTATATAGCATGCTAGTCTCTCGTTGGCAGGGTGGTTGCTAGCCACTAAGGTCCACCGCATATTGAACCCTTTACTTAACACTCATAGTTCTATTTTCCGTTTTGAGATGTTCCTTATGGTACCTACCTACTTATTGTCTGGTACCTACCTACTTATTGGCTTAAGAATGGGTGCACGGAGACGTGGCCGACCTAGATTGAAGTGAACCGATCATATCGGGCAAGTCAGGAGAAAAAAGAATAAGATGGGTGGAATGTGTCCCGAACGTTATGCTCTTGAATGAAGTGAAAGAGGTATGCATGTCTGGATAGGAATGAATTGAAGCCCGTACTCTCTGATGCCTACCTCTTTCGGGATACGGTGTGATGGATAAAAAAAAACATTTTGTTATGGAATATGTATTTATTGTAAATGAAAACATTCTGCAGTAAGTAGATAAATTTTTGAGGTTTATGCTGTTAAAATAGTAGATTTGAAATTCGTTCTTTTATGTGACGACGTTCTTTTGTTATGTATCCTATCATGCATATTTTCAAAATGGAACATTTTTTTATGATTTTCCATTCAAATTTTACAACGTTTGACGTGTATGAATATCGTACGGACAAGAATGAATGGTAATTCTTTTCAACCACGAATAGATACAATAAAGTACTATTATTATTTGGTTTCAATCTCCTTTACATTGCATCACGTATTGACAAGGGCCAACGATACCTCGACACGTTTCAATATTTTTCACGTTTGTAAATATTTCGTAAGTTTCTTGCGTTCTATTTTTCGACATTATATCAATAATAGTAAATGCGTCATATTGTGTATGTTTTTTTTTTCATTATTATTCAAATTAAAGTAACATAAGTATTAATTTTAAGCAAATAATGTGCATATAGTTGTCTTACATATTAATCACCTAAACATCCTAAACAGATGTACAGGAATTGACATCGTGTCTCAAGTTTGGAAACGACTTTTGACTGGAGAATTTATTTCCACGGTAGTAGAATGGGTTTTGTTTTACGCCTGTATGGTAAATTATTACATATTTGTGTCTATCCAGGTAGTAAACACTAATTGGGTATAAGTAAAAATGCAATTTCAAGCACTAAATGCAACTAAAAGTCGCCGTTTTGTTGGTAGATTGATAAGTTCTATCTGCCACTTGGAAATAAAGTTAGTTACCTGCAAACAGTCAAACTCACGTCTTTTTTCACCATTATTTTTTTGCATACTATACCATGAAAAACTACTAATAACTAAATCAAGTGTTTCTACTCGACCTACCAGCTCACTTTTACTCATTACGGGTGGTAAATCTATTCTTCTTTGCCCTAGCCTTTATCCCATTTACGTGGATAGCGTGGACTCTCTTAGTCCTCATCCTCCGAGTCCTTCTACCCGCATTCTCCTCAAGGAACCTTGCCTTTTTCGTGTCCCTTTTTACTGTGGACATCCACGTAGTCAGGGGTCTACCTGGTTTTCTCGGTCCTACTTCTATGTCCGTCGTCTTCCTTATCATATTTTCCTGCGGCAGTCTCATTACGGGTGGTAACTCTATTAGTATTTGGATCAATCAATAAAATCTCCGTGTGTAACCCCCACTATTGTTGATCTTACATATTACCCATTTCTTCCACATCAATTTCATAACATTTCCGAATACTTCAGCTTTATTTTGGAATAAAAAACAATTTAAAAGGATTTACTCCTTCCAACCCCAAAAAGAGGAATAATAGCTTTCTCCTCTGCCAACTTTCATTTAATAATATGCAATAACAGTGCTTTTTAACAGTTTTAAAGTTTCGGCTAAAAATGTATTTAAGTAGTTAGTTTTCAAATGCAGTATGTTTGAAAATGTATTTGTCTCATGGGTAATAATGTGTAACTTACTTAGGCCCAACGCATCAACATGTAGATAAAAGTTCTTGGTAGCCATCTATAAGATAAAGTTATGGAAAGAATCTGACAGCCGCATCAATTGAAAACTATCCAATAGATGGATATCTAGAAGATAACAGTGTTGCTATGCTGAAATCTACGGATTTCTATGGCAATTTCTGTGGATTTCATGGAAATATCTATGGCTTTGCTTTTTCGCGCCAGATTTGATGTCAGATGAAGTTTTGTTTTGACAATTAATGCGTATTGAATCAAATTTTTAGATTAGGTTCTAATGTTGTTTTTTGTTTCGTATATTATAATTTTGTAATATTATTTCTAAACCTTGTAACTGTAAAATGATTTAACAGAAAGTTTAAGAATATAACAACATTTCGATCACAATTTAGATTTTTTATTTCAGATCGTTTCTTTGAAAACCGTCAAATTGTTGTCTTTTGTCGATCGAAATTGAAGAAAAATATGATTTGTTCGAAGCTTCAAAATGATGATTCTTTATAATATGTATATTTTCTCGTTATGTTCAATGATGATGTATATAATTGTCATTTTGGTTTATGGGAAAACAAGTCAAAAGTTCATCACATTCACGGCGTTACGGGAGTTTATAAACGTCAGTGAAGGCTATTTTGAAAGCCATCCTAGAGATAAATCGTTATCCAACAGAAGGTGCCGCATGTTAAAAATGGCGTCATATATCCTAAACATAAGCGATATCTACACATTGATGTAAATGCAAATATCTCAAGGAAAGCGTTTTCTGTAAGATATATGTATCTATCTATCTACTGATTGATGCGTTGGGCCTTATTGTGTCAAGTTAAAAATGTATTGAATGAATGGACATTGAAATGGTCAGTGCTACTTGATAACAGACAGAATCTATATATTAATACGCGAAGGAAAACCTTGTGACCATTTTTACGAAAATTCCGTACACGGAGGAGTATGACATTTCGCACACTTATAGTTTATATAGAGAAGGACTGGCGAATGCTAATAATGTTTAAAAATAATGCATAAAAAATATTGATTAAATGAATAAAATAACATTACAAACACTACTGTAATGTTATTTATTTGATATTCACACACACCAGACTACTGATAAAGATCATCAACATTATAGAAACAAAATGTAAATGAAAAGCGCCTCATAATAGGTGCAGAAAGCTTATATATATTCAAAATGGAAGGTGGAGCGGGAAATGGCGGGATTTGATACACACATTCCGATGTATTTGAAATTGACACCGACGCTTATATTCTTTTGTTTACCTGTGGTCAAATTGAGAATAGACTTAGGTAATATTGTTTATGTCAAGAATAATAATGGCGGGAAATTCAAACTCATTGTAGGTATAAAAAAAACATTACGCACACTACTGTAATATTATGTATTTGATACTCACACACACTCCGATGTATTTTTTTACATTGACACAGACGTATATATTATTTTGTTTATCTGTGGTCAAATTGAGATTTTATTAATATTAGTTGTTTTTAATAATAATAGAAAAAACTTTCTACATAGGTACCTTTTGTTGTGTGTTCAAACTTATAAGTTAAATTATTTATGGTTGAATTTAGAGCACTGGTCGATCACTAGTTAATATATTAACATTAACATGTTAATAATCATCTGTGTGAGTGGTGAGTGGGAGTTGGGTCAAGCAACTGTTATCATAGCGAATGTTCGCTCTGATAGTTGTCGATATAACGCGAATGATGTTTACCTATCTCATAGTATGATTTATCTCCTTTCATATTGTCTAGGCTCTAGGAGCCGAGACGTCGTCAGTTAAAACCGAAACTCTCGTAATGGCTTTTCGTTTATGGTAACACTTGCTGCAAAACCAATCAGATTACAGGCATAGAAAAGGGTAATTACCTATTAATTGTCTGATTGTCCAATAAATGTGTAAGCAAAGGACCTCAATTTTGCTTTCCAACGTCGGCTATTATGTCATTTCTTTCAGGTATCCCTGATTAAGTATCACATAATATTTCTTAGATCCAATGTTTCCCGCGGACACGTGGTTGTGTTATCAATTGTCATAGCAACTATCGACGAACACACCAAAGCTCTAAAATATTTATCCTAGTTGGATTGGTTTTTTCATGTGTATGAAAAATGTGAGATAAAAAAGAAATAATAATCATAAAATAAAGTAGATGGTAGTTTAGGCTTTGTTGGGGTTCGATCCCTGGTGCCGACCATCTTTCTCTTACAACACAAGCTCGCTTCCGGTGGAAGATGTCAAAGTGTACCTGTGTTCAATATGTGGGTGAGCATTGATTCATTGAAAAAAAAATATGTAAAATATTTCAACGAAAATGTCGAGTTAAGTACGAATTTACCTATTATATTTAGGATAATTCTTTTCTTTTCGAAACGTCATCAGTTGAAGAGAAAATGCCTGTTCAAGCGTTTCTGTTTGGTGTAAAAATACTGTTTTTATTCTTCTTTTCTTATATGATTACGACGTATCCTCATTATACACACATCAAAAGGAGTCGTGTTTCTAAGAGATTCAAACGAAATTTGATATACAGTATTCAGACATAAGTATATTCCCTTTCAAAAGTACGCGCGCAAAAATCATGTAGATACAGCCTTTTTTTAAATCCGCCAATATTATTAAAATGTACCAAATTATATCTATATATAACGAAACAAATTATTTTTATCACTTCTTACGAAAATCGCGCGGACGGAGTAGTATGAAATTTCGCACACTCATAGTTTCTATAGAGGAGTGGCGAAGATATATTTTTTAAATTAAATCAATAAAAAACCAGTACAAACACTACTGTAATGTTACGTATTTGACACTCACACACACACACACTTAAATGTGTTTGACATTGACACAGACGCGTATATTTTTTTGTTTATTTGGTTCAATTTGAGAATATATTAATATTGTTTGTCTTTAATAATAACATAAAAAAGTTTTTAGGGACATATCAACATTTCAAATTTGACGTATTCATGTAATTGTTTTTTTAATAAAAATTGTGAAATAGCACTCGTTCAATATATTTCATATAAAATCTCAATATCACTTAGTTATGGTCGAGTTTTGACCACTGGACGACCACTAGTCTAGATAACTCTCCACCAATAGGTCGTTATAATTTATAATACAAAATATAATTTTATTAACATCAATGTTTTCTCGAATCATTATTAAAGTTATCGTTTCTATTTTTAGAGATGATGGTCATGTTTATTTATCATTTCTGTATATTTATAAAATGGTTTATTTTACGAAGAATAAGATAATAATATTCTAAATTTCCCTAATGCATAAATAATATCACAAAACATGAGTGACAGTATATCGATCAACTGTCACCTATTTTTATTGAATTGCAAATATGTAAGAATGATCTGTAATGAAAGTTTTTGATGATATGGAAAAAACCTTGCATGATTGGTTTTTAAAGCTTTTATTGTGGCATATTCCGCCTAAAAAGGAAGTGTTCTGGTTTTGCGAGTTCTTCCGTCAGTGTCTGGGGTATCGTAATCATTCCGTAACATATCATTATTCTGGAAATTTCATTCATACGATATCGTCTACGCTTATTTTAACATAACCTGTCTGCCATTGTAGGTTCTGCGAGTTTTTGCCTTTGTTGTAGTTTTGGTCGGCTCCATTTTCCTTGTTCCAGTGGTTGAGTAGAACAAAAGCATGACGGATCGTTTTTCAGGCAAACGTGGACTCTGAAAGTGTCCGTCTTTCTTGATGAGTTTGTCGTGTCTCTGGTTTATCGTATCTTTGGTTGCTCTTTTTTTATTGAAAGATATCTTAAATAGCAATGAACATATTATGTAGAAGCACTAGGCATGCTTTTTGTTCTATTTATGGTTGACAAGAATGGGGTTCTTTCTTCTGTTTGTGAACGAATAGTTCCTTGGTCTATTTGATTGCCTTCTAATATAAATTTGGACCGGTTTTCTAGTTAAATATATATTTATTAACTAGCTTTCCCGACAGACGTTGTCCTGGTGTTCCTAAAAAATATGAGTATTGAATTCGAATTTGTGATGAGTTAATTATCATTTGACCTATGTGGTTCTGGACGATGCGTCTGTTTTAAACCATGTATATTCCATCCGCATTCTGTCAATCGCACCAATTGACAATTTCTGTCAAAATTTCAAAATTGATGGAATAAAAATTATAAGGTAAAAAGTACTAATAAGGTTGTTTACGTAGATTTTTCTTTAATTTTCTAATTTTCCATGCATTTTTCTTAATTTTTTTCTTCTAAAAGGACATTATGCTGATAAAAGCCTATATGACAAAAAAAGAACTAGCGAAATCGGTCCAGCCGTTTAGGCGTGATGCGATGACATCGGGAAATAGCTCTCCATTTTTATATATAAGATTGAGAAACGAATCAAACATATAAATAAAAACGTTATATGTGATTATAATATGTTCCTCAAGTAAAAACGAAAGTTGAATACCAGTGACAATGGATCAAAGTGAGAAGAGGATAATTCTTACTCAAATTTGATACTTGATCAAGCGTGAAATGTATGCTTGATTACGAATACAAAACATCGTTTGAAGAATTCGATAAAAATATTGTTTCCAACTATATATTTTACTCTTCTCTATATTATTATTAAATTTTCATCCACAAGGGGGGTGGTTTAATATAAAAATAATATATTTGTAAGGTGAAAATTAATGTGCCATTAAAGCTAATCCCGAATTCATCGTGTATTCTATATCACAAATTTTGTATTCAATATTGCAAAACTTACAACAAATTAATAAAAAAGGAACTTCACTGCTTTTGAAAAAACTCTAGTCATCCTTATAATTAAATGTCATGGAACGCTTTTTTACCCATTTACTTACTAAACTAGAGAGGAAAAAGATTTCTTGATTTTTTTTTCAATATTTTTTTAATTATTCTCAAGTATTTCACAAAAACACAGCTAATAATTGTTTTGAGAATTTTTACACGAAGAATTTCGGAAAATTCCATAGAGTTTCGCGATATTGATTAATGATATTAATTATCTGAAGGTCAAAAGGGAAACATTTGTCTTCTTGGAATTAGGGTTCTTATATTTAAGATGATTAAATATTAATATTATATAATCTGTCTGAAACGCTTGCACGTTCTTCTAAAAATGTAATTAATGTGTCAATGACGAATGCTATTGTGTCATAGGCACTCTAATTGATTAGAGCAATCTCATTCTCATTATGAAAATTCTTAATTGATAATTTAATATACTGGAATATAAAAACATAAATATTATGACCCCTTTCAACGCTATATGGTCCATTGATGATAAAAAAAAGTATTAATTGCGTGTTTTTTTTTTATCATTTCCTCTCTACAATGTAGGTCTTTAAGATGATGATTATTTTTAATATACCTATACCCTGGTGACAACTTTGTTTACTTCAATACTTCAATTAATACTTTTCAGTACAACGGTGTCAGTAGAGCGAGCGGAAATTATTGGCTACTAGCTTTCCCGACAGACGTTGTCCTATGTTTCTAAATATGAATATTGAATTCGAATTTGTATGGTGATGAATTAATTATCATTTGACCATTGTGATTCCGAACGATGCGTCTGATTTAAACCATGTATATTCCTCCGCATTCTGTCAATCGCACCAATTGACAATTTCTGTCAAAATTTCAAAATTGGAATAAAAATTATAAGGTAAGGTCTACCTAGAGTTTTCTTTAATTTTCTAATTTTCCATGTATTTTCTTAATTGTTTTCTTCTAAAAGGACATTCTCCTGATAAAAGCCTACACGACAAAAAAAGAATTGGCGTAATCGGTCCAGCCGTTTATGCGGGATGCGATGACATCGGAAAATAGCTCTCCATTTTTATATATAAGATGGAATTGTAAGTAAAATAATAATAATGAACATGAAAAAAATCGGGTAGTCTGTCAAGAAGTTTCTGGCATAACATACCTTTTTACATCAATAATCGTAGATAACAAAATTAGAAACTAAAACACTAGGAAAAGTAAGTATTGAGTTAATTTTATGACAACTAGGTACATTTAAAAAGTGTATAATATAACTAACCAAAAAAGGCGTTTACTCTGGAAAATGGCACTCCCATACACCTACTATATACCTAATTATTTTTCCACATTTTTTTATATTCATCGTTTTGAAGAATTAGAATTAGAAAATATTCACCCTCTTGGACTCTAGTTTATAGTCAATCGACCCTCATACTTTTGGCCACCTTCTCTTAAATCAAACAATAAAAAAGCAAAACATTATTTGAATATGTTTAAAATAACGTTGAACCATCAACCATCTGGATAATTTATGTCTTAATTAAAATGATTGAATTCATTTGCTTTTATCCTCTATAAAACTTGAAACTCTATCTCTAAAACTGCAGAATTCAGATCACCAGAATCTCAAGACCCCGTTCTCATGCAGCGGTAGAATAATTGTGAACAATCCATTAGTTTGTTAATAGGGTTTTGTTAATCAACGTAACAATGAACCTATCAAATTTGATTTCGCCTTGGGAGAAAATCCCATAACACTTTAGAATATAAGAACTTAAACACATTGCAAATTTATTGCATTATTTATTTTAACCTTCGAATTTAAACCTTAAAATACTGAATAGCTTGTTTCTTTACTATGGATCGTACGTCCAACTGAAATACTGAGTAAATTGAGATTAAAATATTGAGATTTTGACACGGTTCAATAATTCTAAGAAAGAAAACTGTTTTGAGTGGCAACTCTTTCGGATTATTTTTGTTGCTAGGCAGAGCCGTGTTCAGAGTGCGATAACAGTGTTCTATATATCAACCTATTCTGGGACTACCTCTCGAGAAACCCCTCTCCCTCCCCTATCCTCAATGAATTACTTCGACATATCGTTACATTACTGTAAAAAAAACATAAAATTTCAGGAAAAATGTATTTTTTGATGTCAAATAAATGGTCCTAACGTCGCTCAAAATCATTATATAGTTTTTACTAAAAATGTTGTTAGAATGTTTTCCAATTAAGGTACTAAATAAACAATAAAAGCCGTAACATTGCTGGAATTTCTGGCCTTTCCAAATTGACATCTGTTGTGCAGTGTGCTTTCGGTAAATGCCTTGTCTCTCCACCACGCAGTTCCTTGAGCGATAGAACCATATTTAGCACTTAATTTTTCGAAAGCATTGTACGTTATACAAACACTCAAACAAAAAAAAAAATTCTAGCAAAATGTACGCTAAATTTCTATCAACCTCAATGCAAGATGTTCCGTTACAATGCAAATGAATCACCATTCTGAATTTCTATGGAGTGGAAATCACGGGCTACCGATTATTTTGTCTTTGCTCTAATTCACTCGGGTCCAATCAACAAGTAGTACATATCCATAACATTTTGTACGATTTGAGAATTATTATACTTAATAAAACAGATCCATTTTATGAGTGTTGGTAAAATGAATTGAAGTTTAAATTAATATAGGATATATAGGATCACAATATAAAAAATATGCTGAATTTCACTTACACATACTAATGATCCAATCCAATTTATACGTACCTACATTCAATACGAAACGAATTAAACCCAACAACGACGAGATGTGGGTGGATGTTTCATTGATAGAAATTTCTTACGTGTTACATGTTTACCGTCTTTATTACCTTCTCATGAGAAAGTATAGGAATGTACTTACTTTCTTACTCTAAATTGATTTCCTATTTTAAAATTATAAATATTTTTTTTTGTTTATCTACGCTTCTCAAACTTAAGATTTTTAATCCGTTAAATGAATAATTACGATTTTCGTCTAAAGGTACTTCTTTCTTTCCGTAGATTTTGTTTGTGTCGCTACCAAAAAATATTAATCAATTTGACCACAGATAAACAAACGATCTGTGTAAAATAATGTCAAATACATCGTGTGTGCTAGTATGAAATACATAGCATTACAGTAGTGTGCGTAATGTTTTTATTATTGATTTAATCAATTTTTATGCAAATTTTTTAAAAAATATTAGTATTTACCACTCCTCTATGCAAACTATAAGTTTGCGATATTTCATACTCATCCGTCCGCGCAATTTGCGTTAAAATTGTCACAAAGTTTTTCCTTCACGTATTAATAATATATAGATATTCATGTCTTAAGCCACGGCTAGACTATGGGCCATGCTGGCCAAATAGAGGCTCTGGCCCATCATGGGCAAATAGTGTGGCCGCTCCACCAATGACCAATATCGCCAATATTTGACATTGGCCGTTACTTGTTTACTTGTCGATCGAGTTCGCAAGTATTCACCAATATTGGAACAATGTTGACAGCTGTCATGTCTTCCATGTTGTTATTTTCATAGTGTTTTGTACATTTTTTTTAAATTTAGATAAAATAATGAATGTTGACAATGATATGGCATTAATTTCAGCATCCTATTCAGTGATACATTCGGCATCTGCTTTTCTGTTATTAACCCTTCGTAACTCAACATCTTCAAAATATGTAAAATTTTGTGAAACGTTAGCTTTTTGTAAATAATCAAACACGTATTTTTTTGTTTTTTGAAATTTTTAATATAAACATATAAAAATCATAAAAATAGGGAGTGTTACAGTTCTGTAACATTATGTTAATATGGCAAAAAAAATATAATATATTGGTACTAATACTGGTAATTATAATATGTGAAATAGGAACAATATAAGAGTAAAAAAGGAAATATAGGAGGTCCGAAAGTTTTTAAAGCGGTTGTTTTGCTTGTTAAAGCAAAGGCCCACCCCACATTTTTCACATATGATCTGGGACACTCCAGTGCAACCTGGATGCTTACATCTTATTCTTTTCTCCACCCAGGTTGTCCAATGTCCAGTTTGATCTTGTCTTGCTGCCTTTGGAGGCCATATTGTGCTGGACCTTTTCGTATTTTTTTGCCTGGAGATCGGTTTCTATGCTTTGGCTCTTTAAAGTGCTCTTTGTGCCGAGCTTACACAACACCATGGCGATTTCAAGGCGAAAATCTGCCGATGTCAGTTGCTTATCTTCCATATATTTTTTTTGTATACTCTTCTATATAGGAGCCACGAGTTGACCTTTGCAAGATCGATAAAATGGTAAGAAACTCAGACTTGCCATCGTTTGCAACGGTCATTACATCTGTACCTTCAACATTGGTCATGTACTCTATAGAATACCCACGTTCTTATTTTTGCAAGATCTTTATCAGTTGGCAATTAACTCCCATATAATCTATTTCTTCTGATTGTGCCGAGACTAAGAATGCCATCTTGAGCCAAATATTTCAGGAGATGTAAAGACGTGAAGTACTTATGGAAATATAATTGATAATTTGGGATACTGGCGTTTGTGTTGCAGTTGGTATACTGTCAGTCAGTCAGTTCTACCATGATATCTCCACATTCATGCCTGTCTTCATTTCATGTCATTTGTGTCTAAATTACTTTGCTAACTTTCATTATCAGGATCAGATCGAGGTGGTGGGTAGTCCAGTGGTATCAATCGGCGGCTTTCATGCGCACAGCGTATTGGAGGTGGTAGGTTCGAATCCCGGCCGTGCCGACCGTTTCTGCTTTCACCACACAAGCGTTTGCTTAGTGTGAAAAATGTCAAAAGTGTATTTGTGTTCACTTCGAGTTAGCAGAGATTAATTTATTAAAAAAAAAAATCAGGATCTCCAATATCGTTATCATCCTCAAAGCCATCTTTATTGTCTTCATAATTGAAGTGTTCATCAGTCATACCCCGTTAATCGATTATTAAAAAAAAATAACAATATATTAGTCACTAATAAGTAAAATTAGCTCTCGAGATATACTATGAGAGAGAAGGAAAAATTTAAGCCTTATAACTCAATGTTACAGAAATGTTACAAACCTAAATTTCCTTCCTACTAAAATATTTCAATACATTTTAAATAAAAAAGTAAAGAATATTAAAAATAACGAACTTATTTGTATGTTTTTATAAAAATAAGTACTAAATAAAAATTTGTAATATTTTTTTTTATTGTCACAAAAATCACACACGTACGTCCCAACCAGCGTCACAGAAATTATTGACAAAATCGAATATCCGCCACCAATACCACCTAGTTGTAAAAGGTATACACCAAATTTCCATAGAATGGTTTGTACCAGCCCCGTTACATTGATTTACAACGGCCTATATCGTTTGTTTATAAAACTATGAGCAACCAGACGGTTTGTTACAGAAATGTCACACCATGCTACGAAGGGTTAAATACCTAATGAAAAACGCAAACGGCAAAGACGGTGATGGATGCTTTCTTTAAAACACTCGAGAACTAAGTATGTACACATGATTCTTGTTTTTTTTTTATCAATATCTTTTATTTTCATTTATGTTATAGTCCAAAACAACCTGTAAGAGCTAGGTAAATATATACCTATTGCAAAACAATGCACATCAATTAGAATTGAAGGTTAGGTTTAATAAAATTATGAATGTTTTTATCGTGTATATTTGTGAATTGGAAATTATATTAAAATTTTTCTTTTTGCCCATGGGGGATAAACTCTATTGAAGTTCCCCACTCAGATAGGAGTATATAGTAAATAATTGGAGAGTGGAATGTAATATTATTATGATGAATAAAAGCAAAAACTAATTAACGGATCGGTGATAGAAACATTGTATGGTAGTTTAGTATCGTGCCACGTACTAGCTGTCAATGTTGGGCCAATAATGTAGCCAGGTGTACAAGTATATTTATGTTATATAATTATTTAATAGTTACTTCCACCAGGTTTCTTTATTTTTTGTTTGTGTATCATAACAGTCATATCATGATCCATCTTCACCGGAAACAAAACTAGGTACTTACAATAATTAATGATAATGGTTTTTAAACTAAACTTTCTGTCTATATTTCATTGTACGTTGTATTCCAATAAAACAGTACAGTTTCTCAGTTATTAACAGGATGGTAGCGTTGGCTGCTTTGTCTTTAGTTCCTACAATAGGAAAGTTGATAACAACAATATGGAGTGGAGCACAAAAGGCGTACCTACCTTCATCATCTACCTGCAGCTGCTTCGTGTCCAAGTCCACGCTTTGTTGAACACGATGGAGACTATCTTGGTATACTTTTTGTGACTTGGTGACGGGTCAATTACACACACATTATGTTCTTTACTTTGTACATAATTAGCATTTTTGCATCTGAATAATTATACGTTGAACATCTCAACAGTTGGTTATAGAGAGCGCAATTCCTCCTCCAATAATTGTACTGAATGACATTTTATACAACGGTTATTATTACATATTTCAAAGCAGAAAAAATAAGTTTGGAAGAATATCGTTGACATGCATTGCGCAATATCAAACGCAATTCAAGGGCACTTGTTGCATCATTATGATCCCAAGTGGTGTCAAAAAAGAGGATTTATTGACATTGTCATTACCATATACTCAATTCATACTCAATTCTATAGTCTTGTGTTTATTTTTCTGTGATTTCTTATAATCAGTTAACTGTATAGACTAGTATAGAGTAAAAGTTAACTCTTCAAATAATAATTATATAATACTTACCTTGTAAGATATTATTTGAATCCTCTTATTAAAACTATGAAGTCTAAATGTAATATTATAAAGATAGTACGTAGAAATGAATTACTGAAATATCTCATTTTGTAAGATGTTTTTTTTATCATTTTACCCGTCATTTCGTATCTTTTATAAGTTAGCATAGGGAACGAACCGCTGTTTTATTTATCCAGACACCTATTTGCTTTCTGTTGTCCTATTTCTTTTACTCGAGGACGAAATCGATGAGTTTGCTACGCCTTCTCTCACTATTTCCATCAGCAATATTTTTATAATATTGGAATGTGCAAATTGTAAGTGTTTCAGTAAAAAAATGTAGTTACATTAAAAGAGAAACTTCAAAAGATATTAATTTCCTAGCAAGTTTGAAGGTCTCGGAATTCTCAGTAGATGTATAATAGATTGCCTTAGAATTAATCAGTTTGACAAATCAGATCTGTCGTGCCTCCGCCGCTCCCATGGGTACAACATTTTGAATACTACGAGTGTACTTTGCCTCCGATGAATTCACAATAATAATTATTCAGTCGCTGAATGGCCCATGTTAATTACAATCCTTATCAATGTATGGCTCTCGCCACTTGTCCTCTCTGTCTGTTGATTGAAAGCGAAATTCGATTAGCGAATTATCTTTAAATTCAATTCTATCACTCCAGAACCCATTTGAGTTATTATTGAATAATGGAGTGAAAGCGCCATACGAAATTCCTAGGGTCTTCACTTTAAGGGTATTTATTTATTTATGTTATCTTAGTGGGATATACTAAAACCTTTATCTATTAAATTCAGTTGAATATTTCAATGCAATACAAACGAATATATTCGCTCTCACCTTTATGGTTTGTCTAGAACAGTTATTAAGGTTATTAAGATAATATTAAGTATTTTCACCACCTTATCCATATAAACTTCTAACTCTTCAATCATAGTATACAATTAATGGCGCAACCCGAAATAGATAAAATATTCATTTCTGTAAGAATAATATTAATGATGACAGGGTGCAAAATTAGTAAGTAGTTAGTTCATATAGGTAGCAATTGATTATACATATTTTTTTTAATAAACTAACTATTACACAAGGTATTCGTTAATGTGTGTTGAATGGAATAAGAGTTTACATTCAAAAACATACTGCCTTTTTTTACTCCACTTAGGGGTAAAGAGCTCTCCACTGCGCTAGACCTCTTCCCACGCCATAATCAGATTCCCCAGTGATGGCTCAAAGGAACGGAACACAGTATGAGAGGGTTTCCACATCAGCACTCTCCTCGGTCAACTGTCATTCGGCATCCTTAACCATGTCCCAGCCATGTCCGCATCCTCTCCTTATGGAGAGGTTATCAGTGCAGGTGATGCGTTGCAGGGTGCGGCGGCAGAAAAGTTTATGTACATCCCTGGCCACTTTGCCTGATTACAAAAATAAACTTTATCTTGAACCTAGTCGTACAAAAGATAGACGATTTGTTTTCTTTTTGCTTGCCATTTCCAATACCAATGTGACGTAGTTACAATAATGTATGTAAATTTACTTCGTCCTCCCAGGTTTCTTTCGTTACTGTCACTGTATGTTAATTTGTAAGAACCTTCGTTACACGAGAATGCTTAAGGCCAACCCTCTTGTCCCTCGATTTATACCCTCCGTGTCATAAAGTGATCTGAAACCGATATTCCTTTATTCTGTGCAGTTAATTTATTGTACTCCTCCTGTATTTATTGTGTTTCTTTCAACTCCAAACTCATGATTTCCTACAACCTTTCTTAGATGTTCAAACTGTAGGTACTTAAAACTGCTCTCACCCAGGTTGGTTTAAAAATATATTCTCGATCCTACATTCGAAAATAGATTTGATTTCTAGCAAAGAGAGACGTTAAGTTTCCAATATTCACATTTAGGTATAGTTACCTACATCTTTTTCATAGACATGACTAGGTATGTATATTCAGCAGAGGACAAAGTTGATAATAATTTAGACTTTATATATCTAATTAAAAAAAAATTAAAGTTGTTTTATATCTTGTTTTTCATCATATTTTTTGTCATTTATATATATTTTTTATTATTTGCAGCACGCCTCGACACAGGGAAACCTAGTGAGGCTGCTGCATTAATAATGTATTGTTTGTTTAAGCTTTGTTTGAAGTTTTTATCTTGTATATATTTTGTGCATGTTATTTTATTTTAATAAAATTTAATTTTTTAATCTTAATGTTATTATTTTTTTCAAAATAAATTATTTCGATTGACAACATTTTAATTTAAGTTTTTCCACTTAAGTCAACTCTATCGTCACAATATTGTTGTAATCTATATATCTGAATAAAAAAGGTCTTTACCATAATAATTTTCTTGCTAGATTAGTTTTTTCTCCATTATTTGTTTGGATCCTTACAATATCAATTTATTTCTTTTTTAATAGATACAATCAGATTTTAGATTGCTTTAGCCATTTTTCCATTACATATTTGATTAAAGTAATTCGCCTACGTAATAAGATTATTTTGATGAGATAGATACGTATGAAATTATATTACATTTCAGTCTTTTTAGTTACGGTTTTGAAGCATTTCAGACACTTTTTTTACACTTTCATTCAAAAATTTATTATTTTTGAAAAGCATCTTCTTCTCAACGTGTCATGCTGGGTCCCCCCAACGTCGACTATCACTTGAGAGTATCTTTTCCTGTCCTGTGCAGCCACAAAAAGCGCTCCGACCGTTCTGATATCAGTCAAATCCCGGATATTGCGGAGCCAGGAAATCTGTCTTCGGCCACGCACCTTCGACCATCTATTTTGCCCTTCAGAATCAGTTGCAGTATAGTTCGTACTTCTCTCCCCTGAGCACATGTCCCAGATAGGACACCTTCCGGACTTCAGTCAGTCAGACAGTCAGCATCTATCTGTCAGCAGCTCTCTGGAGCACATTTGCATTTCTGACCATTCCCGTCCATGGGGAGTATTCGCCGATGCATCCACATTTCGAATACTTCTAGACGGTTCATAGTGCTCACCTTGAGGGTCAATGACTGTACTACATACAGAAGCACTGACCAGACCAGACCTTTAACCATTCTCTGCTGAAGATTCAGATGACGTCATAATTGCATTGAAAAGCATGTCATTGTCTTTTCAATATGAGCTTTAACATAATATGACAGTTACACTATTTTTTAACCACGAGTTTTTTTTTTTTGTAACAGAACGTTGTCTATTTCTAACTCATCCTGGTTAGTGATATAATAAGGATTCAGGATGTCGAGGATTTAGATAGGAACTCATAGATAAAGCCCCGTTAAGTTAATTTTGTTACTTTAATTTTAAAGACGGTGTAGCTTCAAACATACCTACATATAACTTATTATCCTAGTAGTGAAGTGAAGTGTTCCTAAATAGAACATGTGTGTACATTAGAAAACAATATATCATTGCTAGTTGAACATTTTAATAAATTATTAGTGTATCTTAAGAGCTCAAGGCACTCTCTTAGTTGGATTCCCCCGTACTAAGAGCTCTGTCAACAGAACGTGTATCCCAATATTAATTTTTGATAACATGGATATTACTTAAGACAAAATAGGTAGCTGATGGTCCCTTAATTGACAGAACAGAGTGTATCTTAATTGCGTTTAGTGTCTTATTATATGAAATAAATATTGTTTCTTTTACGTCACTTCGACTTGTGATAGAAGTTTCATACAGGAATATTTTCAAACAAATATGCTATAGCAATAAATATGAGACAGAAACAAAAATGGATATAGGTATTCATATCCTGGCGCAAACTATATGAAAAAACTTGCTATCTATAAAGTTGATTGATCTAGCTGTTCTCAAGAATTTCCAGCAAATGGGTCTGTTGAGTTAAGAGTTTAAAAATTCAACACAAATACACACAACACAAGATTTATCTGAAAAAAAAATGCTGGAAGTCAAAATACGAAGAATAGGTGCAAACGCGAGTACATATTTGAATGTATGAATGCACAGAGAGGTGTGGATGAGTTTTTTTTATAGATGATTAACGATTCACGGTATTCTGCAAATATGTACAAAACGCTTGTTCAAATGACAACACGTCTTACCGCAATATGGGTACGACAGATTCTTCATACGACTACAATGCGTCGTGGCTTAGAAATGTCATATCGTGTGATGAGTCGATCGATTCAACTCTTCATCGTCTTCCAACTTATCATGAAACATATTTTATTGTTCTAATGCGTTAGACAAGCGTGTTAATGCCTACTTACGGGGCGATAGACGCCAATGATGAGTAATTATTTAATATTATCTCGTGTTGCATGAGGTGTATTGTCTTATTGTGTAATCTTGGTCACAAAGAATGAGCGCTCTTGTTGGTAAAGGACAATAGATTTTATTAGTTTTTATGGGCTTATTGTCAAGTTCAAACTATTGATAATAATGAATTCTAATGATTTTATTAACAAAACGCAAATAGTAAACCCATCTTTGGACACCTCCCCGAGTAATACTCCAGCGTATGTCAAAATCGCAGCCATCTTTAGGAGTAACTAAACATAGGAGTGACTAAACTCAAGTTTTACCTTATTTTTAGGTCATAAACAATTTGACAATTATTATTGTTATCGCGATGACTTGTACCCGCGATGAATTGTACTGACGATGAATTGTCCTAGATCCAGATTTAATATCCTCTTTGACCGCCATTCGTAACGTTTTATCCTTATTTCTTCAAGCTTTCTACATACATGGAAATATTCTTAGGTATCGATATAACAAGTAATAGTGATTGTTTAGCCTAACTTATGCATTAAAAAAGCTTGACTCCCTGATTCCTCTCATCTTCTATGACCTCACACTTGCCCTTCCTCTCCACAACCCGCAGCACTTTCATAACGAATGTGTAAATAAGGTTGGACCACTCCTCTAGGGACATCCAGTACACCTCCCATCTGCTTCTACTCTTGTCGCAAGGTGCCGCATCCCCAGTCTTCTCAAACTCCTCAAGTATTGTCAGTATGGTCTCTGTAGAGTGTAGACAGTTGCCTTTGTATGGTTTGGTTGAAAAAATTTTTGCTCTGCTGCATCTCCTGTACATCCAGGGATGTAGAATGATTAGCCTTAAAATACTCCATAATTAACATTCTCTAGGCTGTGATTTGTCTGTGCCTCGTCTCAGCGTAAAGCATATTATCATATGATCTAACTATCCCTTTTATCGTTGTCCTTCCCATCTGCCAATAACCACATGTCTTCGTAATTCATTTTGCATTGTATTTTTTTCTGTTTGACCTCAACTTTGTGCTTCCTAGATGCAGTTTAATACGTACCTGCAGTGCTCGCTCTTGATTTCAACTGCATAGGTTTGTCATCACAAAATTGTTAAACCTGTATTTTTATAGTCAATTTGAGTTTTTTTATTATTTTGTTATAATTGTTTCAACTTCATCTCCTACGCATCAAAATCATCTACGAAGTATACAATTATCATCATTATCCTTCATTCTTCCAGTTTTGGACATATTATATGCCTGGACATATGACTTACACGATTCTCAGTTCATTTACTGCCACCCTTCTTATATCATTAGATCACCTCATCTATGGCCTACCTGGTTCAGTATGGCATTCATTATCTTGTTCGCCCTGTCATTCGTTGTTCGTTCTTCTACATATTTGGCCAGCACGGTTCCATTTTTATTTGTCACATTGGTAAAATCCTGTCTCTAATTCAGCCATTTCGCTTCCTGTCCCTCAGACTAATTTTTAACATTCTGCTCTCCATTGCTAATTGTGTTACTTTGATTTTTTGTATTGACCATAGGATATGTGCGTAATATGACTGAGTATAGGACAATATACAGAAATCAGCCATGCTAAGCCACTTCTGCTTTCAATTCCAGCTTTGAGTATATTATATTCTTCCTTAAAAGTCCCAATCTGTGACTAGGTACAGGAAGAATGTATATATTATCTTAACCTTGGAGGCCCGCTGACCTATTGAACCTCTAAACATAGTTTTCAATAACAAATTTATTTTATAAACAACATCATAATTGTCTGTGGCAGTGATACAATAATTTTAACACCCACCTTTGACGAATATTAATCGTTTGGCTTCCCATTTATCTTCCATCCATTTACAATATTAAGTCATCTACCTAAGGTAATGCATCATAAAATTAGTCATAATAATCTCTTGTCTTTGAGGATTATGTCAGAGAATTACTTTGATTTTTATCTTTTAAGCGCTTTTATAAACCTAAGTAAAAAAGCTAATGATAATTCTCTTCAAAATTTTACTGATTATCGTGGCCTAGATCTGGATCTGACTTTTAACCATTTTTTTTGTGAAATGTGAAATTCTTAGCTTATATCCATCAAAATATGATCTTTAGATAATCCATTTCATTTCGAAAAGTGGCTAATTGTGATCGAATTAGGTATGTTCAATAAGTCTTAATGAAACTGGAGGAGTATTCGTAACGTAACTCTTCATGGAAATTAAAACATTAATTAATGTTGTACCAATTTGAAAATGTATCAACAATGCTGTACCTGAGAGCTAACTTGTCTTATATTATCCGAACTATCCAATGGGACAATAAGTGAATAAGATACTGAAAAAAAAATTTTTTTGAGTTAATAAAAGTTTGCTCTCATAGTAACTACCGTCTTCTACGACTTCTTCCAATGACCAAGACTGCCTTATTGACTATTGTGATCAATTTTTATTCCCGTTCTCTCAGGAAATGCACTTTAAGCAAGTATATACTATTTTAATACAAAATCACAATCTAAAATTATAGACATTCTGAAATATTGTAAAAATTCTTGTGACCTATATATTTTTTTTCATCTTTCAATCACCCCTCATTGTTATAAAGAAGTGTACAGTTTTATTAAAAAAATATTAGGTATATTTTCTGTTTAACCCGCACTGAAAAGCCACAAATACGGTTAATTACCCACTGTTAATATTTCGCACGATTAGAGCCTTAATGAAATAACCGCAAAGGAGAAAAACGTCATTATCACAATTTTATGTGGTAAACCTTATTACT
The DNA here is from genome assembly GCA_963576905.1 of Mystacides longicornis. Taxonomy (NCBI): domain Eukaryota; kingdom Metazoa; phylum Arthropoda; class Insecta; order Trichoptera; family Leptoceridae; genus Mystacides; species Mystacides longicornis. The sequence goes on along the minus strand of OY756433.1, from coordinate 15,793,985 downwards.
AAGAAAGAAACATAAAATGTTAACCTAAAAACGGCGAAAGAAAAAATTTCTCCCTTATTATGTTAATTCGGTTTTTATATCAAATACTAATTCGATTTGTTTACTAATTTAATACAAAATGAACACCTGCTACATGGGATTCGCGTTTTTATTTAAAGTAATACAATTTTGTTAGCTTTTTAATTTTGTGAGTATTTTTTCTTCCTTTGAATTTTTTCGAAGTACAGGCAAGATTATCCAATTTGATCTTTTATTATATCTTACGTCAATTTTTTGAATAGAGAGACTCGTTATTTTTTTTAAATTAATCTGGGCTCGCTCAAAGTGAGTACAAATCCTTCTTGACATCTTTCGCAGAGAAAACGAAGCTTGTTTTTTGAAAGAGGAAGATTGTCGGCACCGGAGATCGAATCTACGACCCTCTCTACGAAAGTCAGCGATGGAACCGTTAGACTACCACCCACTCCAATTTTCTTTTTCTTTCACGTAAGATAGGCTTTCAATAATGTTAAGTTATCCGGGCTGTGCGCCCGTGCACCTGATTATGAGAGGTCCAATCCTCTCGAAACAGGTCGTGCTTTATTTATACTCAATTTTTAACACTTTTACAAGTTTATAATACTTAAATATAAATTTTACTCAGTTAAAATAAAGTGGTGCAAAGTTACTGCGAATAAATTACATTACCTTTAATAATTTCATACCTACGCCTATAATACCTTTAGCGAACGATGATTATCCCACACATTGAAAAGGTTTTAATGGCTAACTTAAGAAGAATGCTTATTCAATAATTCTTTCTCTCATAGCTGTACTAACCGCATTTCTAAAACCATTTTTCCTTATGCTCCACCATAATAATATAAAAACTGCGGTGAACTAGAACTTGCCGGTCGACACTCTTTACAGCCGGTCGCGGGTAAAAAATAAGCACCTACATAATAAACAGCTTTGCATAATTGTATGTGTAACAATAATGGTGTTCTTACACCGCATCTGTGGGTAAAAATTATCTTGTAAAATAATATTACATATATTTCGTAACACAGGATGATTTAAACTTTTTATGGTTGTTATATAGGAACATCAAATTCGAATCAACATACTCATACTTGTCCTCTTAAAATGTGTTAAGTTTATGTACTCAGTTTTGCTTCGAAGTAATAAAACACAGTATTCTTCCTCTTCGGAACCCTGAAAGTAGGATCACAAATGCTCTTTGTCAATAGTCATTCGGCATCCTTAATATATTCCACGTTCACTACTTCGTGCCCAGTAAACATAGGAAAGGACAGTCACAAATGAAAAAAATAGAATTTAAACATAATCAACTAAGTTTCATTGATATGGAGCAGTCTTGATGAATAACGTTGAACTGATGTCCAAAGAGTATAAAATAACGTAAAGCACAAGTTTGTTTATTATGTAATACTTATTATAAAAAACGTAATATTTACAGCAAGCCTTTGAGTTAGTACAGTAAAAGGTCACTCGAGAAAAAAAGCTAATTACGTTGAACGATTAAACTGTGGGCATTATTTCTTGTTTTATCTCAAACATAATTAAAAAAATATTTTAATTAAAAACAAGCATATTGTGCTCTTAACAATGAGATCGTTATAAACCCAAAAAATAATAATAATAAAATTAACGTGTGACGATTAAAATAATATCAAAACATCATCATGTTGATTTTTCATTTAAAAATAGCAGTTATAATCCAAATATTTTTCAGCCACCTTCAATACTTGCTACCCTTTTCAGATTTCATACAAAAAGTTTAAACAATGATACGAATTTTTACGTCTGCTCATGTTTCTATTCACATGTTAAATTTCAAATTACAAAACTAAAAAATATCATCCCCAATTCAATTTGTTCTGATCCTTCTGTTGTTCTTAAGGGACCAGGAATATTTGTAGCTAAATATAAATGGATTACAAAATAAAATACCCTGCAAATTTCCACACTCCCTCGTGTACCATACAAATTCTTACCCCCGTAATATTATATCGCATTGTTTGCTTTTAAACGCGTAAGTCATATAATAACATGAATTTAAATTTCGAATCACATTTTGTTTTCCCTAGAAATCACACACAAATGCTTTTTGTTTAATCGCATTATTGCTTGTATTATAAATCTATATTTCGCAGGGATAATAAAACACAATTATGTGCGGTCGCAAACCCGAGAAAACTCAATTATTATATCACCACACAATATTCACAACATAATATTGTAAAATAACTTAAGATTATTGTATGTAGTAGAACCGCGGCCTTGGTGTTATGAAGTGTCATAGGATATGATTCTACTGTCGCGGTGATATTCTTCTTAATATACGATTATGACGCTCGTCGGGTACCTAATCTAAACTATTAACCGCAAAATTTATCGCATTTACCGCATAATTTCACTGCGATTATTATCATTTTTCAAAACGAGATTTGCCCAATGTCGTTCTTTTTCGTTTGACAATGAAACCAAGATCATTTTCTATCTCCATATTAAAAAACATTTGTCCTTTATCTTAGTTTGAATTACTAAGCAGAATAAACTTAGATCTTTATGCAAAATATGATTGTCATTGTATGAAATGTCATCGTCATACATAACAAACGCGGATTAAAGATTTTTCTATAAATGAAGTAAAAACTGATCAGTGAGTTATACGTAATCTTACGATTAACGAATTTTTTGTATAAATTCTCAATACCAATTCAAAATAGACCAATCGTGGAAATCGTTTCATTCGACAATTTTAGTTCGTCGTCTTATAGCTTTTTTCATCAATTCACATAGCAAGTTCAAATGTTCGTAGATATTGTGAAAGCGATCATTTTTTGTTCATCGGAATTTATCATGACTACAATGCAATGAAAGAGACAATTTTAAACTCGATATCAACAGCTATTGTCTATAATAATAATACCTATAATAAAATCGACAACGAGTTTCTATCAACTAATTGAGGCGTACTTCTATTGTATTGCTGATGGTACCTATGTATTGTACACTATAATAAAATGTTATAAAAACATATTATTATTGTTTTGATTTTATAATTCTTTTGTTACCTGTTTATGAAGAATGAGTTCGATTATTATTTTATTTTAAACATTGTTTAAACGTCGCCGTCGTAATCTGTGATTCCTGATATATTTCAAGGGAATAATTTCTTGATTAACGGCGCGTCCCCATACGTGGCTGTTTAACAAATCACCGCCGATGATATTATTATTTTGGCGTCTAGAATGTGTCAAGCGTCGCAGAAACCACAAGACGTTGGACCACGAAAGCGATCATTTAAATAAAAGCTCTGTTTTGCGGAATTCCATTTTACGAATGAACTTCACCAGAATGCAGGGGAAATACCTACAATCTTAATATTATACGATAAAGAAAATAATTGAATCAATACTTTTTAAATTACGTTTGTAACACCATTAATAAACTAACTGATAATTTTTTTTTGCCATCTCTATGATGCATATCTTTTACTAAAATTCCACGTTGAATATCCCATAATTTTGGAAATTTATAACGTACCTAGATAAATTCGAGAAAATTGTATTTTTATGTATCTAGTAAGTATTACTACAATCATAATTGCAAGGATCAGCGATGATGTATACGAACCTAAATTCTACGATTTTTGCATTGTGTGCATTTACACTACATAGAGCATACTTTCTTGTTTGTTGATATCGACTCCAACGAAAACGAACTAGAACTCTGGCGCGCGTTACCTGTCATCGCCCATTAATTAGTTCTTCCTCGTTGTTGTTTACTTGGTGTCCATAGATAAAAGAAATTATGTTCTATTTCTAGCTCTGGCTCTATGATCGTATAGTTTAACGCATGCTTATGCGATGAGATATGAAAATAAGCGCATAATTGAACATAAGTATATTATGTAGTAGTTTTCCATCAGTTGCTTAACAGTTGACAACGCCTGAAAAAAGGAAACGCCATCATTAATTTGATAAGAATAGCTGTCGTTGAAAACATCCAACTGCAGCGCGAGAGTTGGGGAAGTCTTAATTGAATATTTAACATAGCAGGTCGTGGGTTAAATACTTCTTTGGATACTCCGAACTAGTTCAAACAAAAATATCTGTTTGTCTGAGTCTTATTATAAATATCTAATGGAAGTTGTGTTGATTTTATTAGTGACAGCTAACATAATTTTTTTCGCCTGAAATATTTATTTATCTCATAACGAAATGTTGCTTTTTTTGACATTTTCACTCAATTTTTATCTTTATTCTTTTGTAACCGTACTGTTATGTCTATCATAGTACCTACTTCAACTTTTTATAGGTTTGATATTCTATTTGGGACGCTGTTGTGGAAGATTTGCTTATTCCGCGCTAATTCGATGAATAGCGTTCCATTAGTACGGGAAAATTAATATTTACACTTCAGTTCTATTACTCAAAGCAAAGCCTGTCATACTACAGGTATAAAAAGGTGGAAAATACAAATGTGTTTACAATTTGATATTTCTTCCTCTATAGCAGTATTTGATACATTGCTCATTAACCTAACTAATACAACTCCTTTAAAATCAAATTAGGTATGTACAATTCTAAAGCCACCTTAATGGTTATACCGGCAGAAACGCCAAGCTATTCTATTAGTTCTTAATATGTTCCACATTTGAATGCTAATAATTGTTCTTTTTTCTTTTGTTGCAGCTACGTTTATGCACTTCTTCTTTTTGGCAGCGTTCTTCTGGCTCAACACCATGTGCTTCAACATCTGGTGGACTTTCCGGTAAGTTAACAACAACTAACAATCAGTATTCGCACCTTTTGTTTTTACCATACGTCGCCCTTATTTTGGTAGTCAATATGCAAATGTTTTTTGTTTACGACTTGTCAACATTTTTTTTTAAATTAATATGTTTTCTAATGAAATGCAGCGAAGTCCCCTCAATTAATATAAATGAATAAATTAACACTTTCCAATTATGTAAGTATGTAAAAGGTGTGATTATAGATAGCGGAATTGTATGATTTAGGCATCTTGTGTTGTTTATGCGAACACCAACAGATTAACCATAGTCTTTTTTGCGATCTGTACTTGAAGTCGGGATTAGACTAGTATTAATATTATTCCTTTTTTTATCTTTAGGGTTAAACGTATGCGGTACCCATTCATTATGTGAAAAATGTTAAATTCTTTCTCAGCAAATATCAATGAGCAAAAATGAAAACCAAGAACAAGAATTCCTTGGCATATTTTTATACATGTACAAATCACGAGTGATCGTTACTCAATCATCAATTATTGTCTATATTATGACCTGTAGTACAATAATTAGACTTTTTTTTGTAAGTGCAATTTCTGTATTCATCAATGTTAGTCAACTACTTAAAGGGTGGATGTAAACCAAACGAACATAGAGCCAGAGCTGGAAAATAGAGTTAATTTTCTTGATCGTTGATATGGACACTAATCTGTCATCGTCCATTAATTAGTTATTGTTTCCATGGTGTTCGATATCAACCATAAATGAAAATATACTCAATTTTACTGCTCTGCATGGCTCTGGGTTAGTTTGGTGTAAAGACAATCTGTTCGCAAGCATTCTATAGAATCGTGCCTAACAAAGGTACAACACTGATAGTCTTTACCTATCTTCATTCGTTTATTTATTCTATGTTCTTTTATCCATCAGCCAATTTTGATATTCTTCCCAGTTCACTCTTTACGGGTTTGCATACGATAAGAGTTTACCCCGTATTGGTGGCTGGTTAAAATTATTCTACAGTTGGTACCTCTGACAATGTTAACATAGCGTTCATCTGATGTCTATTATTGGAACTATGTTTGATACAAAAGTAATAATTGAATGCACGTGTGTGTTCCAGAGGCGGTGAAAAAACACCGATTGTATGGGAATATCACAAGAATAATATAAACTGCCGAGTAAGTCAATACGTAAACTGTTCCCCGGGCCCGGGGTCATGTTTGTTCGAACGAAAAACATGGTTTATATTCGTACACCATAAATGTAAAATATCGTTTGTATGTATGCAATTTTCATATTCCCTCAAATCTAAGCAAGAAATATCTTTTTGCAGTTTACGGCTTTGTGGCGAATAAGATGTATAGTGATCTTCAGTCACAGGCAGTAGGTATACAAAGTCACCTGGCAGGAAATTTTCGTGCAATTTTTGCAGTCCTTGCAAATTGGCCGCTGAGTGATATGGTTAATTCGGCATTAGGATGTTGGCTGTATAAAACTCTTCTTTTTTAAATTGGATTCGACGCAGTTTTTGCAAAATTTGGATTGCTTTTATTCAATTTTTAGCACTCAATGCGTGTAAGAATGTCAGAAAACTTTAAAGTATTTGATACTTATATAGATAAAAATGTTGGTGTACTCACTCATACATAATTGTTATACTTTAATCGCGTTATTCGATAGGTATCTTGAAAAAAAAGTGAAAAAATAAGCAGTTTTAAAATCATATATGTAATTAGATTATCTTTGAGTTATTAAAACAACTATGGCCTCATGTTCATTTAGGCCATCGCAATATTAAATGTAAAGTAGCTATCGATCGGTAAGCTGATATTTCGAAAAGACGGGAACCTTCCCTTTCTGTTCACAAATCAAGCAAAATGTTTAAAGTAAGTACATAATATCTACATTTTATTTGAATTTATAATTACCCTTTTGAGAAAAAGTCTTCAACTATTAGGTCGCTACCACCGTATGGTAAATTTAATAACAATCTGACCATTGGTTTATTTTACCGCCCATTTTATCACCGCAGAAAGCCCTTTCGGTGAACGCAAACATTAAAAAACGTTTCGGCCCAACTGGTCTACTATAGATGCCCATGTGTTTGATGGTAAACCCGTAAAATCTATGAACTTATTGAAAGGCAGAAACATTTGTGTTGAAATTTAACGATGTACCTGGGGGTGATAAAATGTGTTGGTATTACAACGTAATAATATTACAATAGCGGTGTACAGATATAGAGCGAGACACATTACGATCTGTTTATGATCTTACATGTAATTTGAAATTATTACCAAGAGAGAAGTTTCGGAACAATTATACCAAAGTGCTTTTGAAAAGATGAAAATCAAGGACAAACTCCTATTCACATTTTTCTAGTCGTTTCAAACACTTGGTCATTAATAGGGGCCATATTATAAATTGACGCTCTTAAAATAAATACAACGTGGAGTTTTCGAACATGAATTATTTAGATTTTGCAAAAGTCCTACAATTTGCTCTACCTTACACGATATCAATATCTCGCAATTCTCCAGATAAAATAGAGTGAAATTATATTAGACCATTTAAACATATAAAAGGCACAACTTTTAGTATGAACAGAGCTGGAAAATTCATATACCTATTCTCTATTTTATAGAAATACTATTCTCTTCGTGTCTAATCGTTCATAATGACATTCCTCAAATCTTTTTCTTCTTCTGGGCTTAACAAATTCAAATATGGTCGATAATTGGTGCTTTAATATAAAAGATGACCGGTCTACTAAATTAGATAACATTAACTTCTGTTGAAGATTCCTTAACATTAAGGTAATGTCTACACCAATCTTAATAGGACATATTTTTACGTTTCTGTTGAACTTATGATTGCTCTCATGGAATTCTTTAAAACCAGTGAATTGAAAATATTTTAATGTTGATAGATAATATGTACAGACTTGAGATATTTTATTATTTGATACATCGCTCACCGCACATTTGTCCGGAAATAAAAATTTGTTGATATTATTGCATGAAGATGTAAGAAAAATTCTGTATGATTTATTGACGTTTCAGTATTTATAATAAGTCAGATGCTTGCTCAGAGAATGTTGGTAGAATGTCCGCTTTGATGTTGATATGTAATGACAGAACCAGGGTAGGTTAACAAAACATAATGGCGTGTGACGAATACTGCAGCAGCATGGATAGGTATCTCACTCTTGAGAAAACGTTAAAAATAAATCCACATTATCCATCTCTAAATAATGATTTCCAGTGACTTATGTCCCAAACATCAGTTGTTGGTTTGTTTGCCAATTTCTTTCAAAACATGGTGAGACCTAACAAAGAAATACGGCGTGTAAATAAACTAACGTTTCAATAATGATCTTTCAATCAACCCGTTCCCTGAATTCTAATTTTGATTTTGTGGTCGATTTTTTATTTCCTTGTTTTTGTGTTGTAAATTTTCTCGTTATGTCCGCCAAGACAGTTGTGAGAAATTTCATGAAATAAACATCTACCTACTTAAAAATTGTAGATTTTTGTGGGATGGAAACGATATACGTACTTTACAAAAAATTTTATAAGTGGCTTACGACCCATTCTGAACTTCTGTGATCATCCTAAATTAATAAAAAATGAAAGAGTCTGTGTAGTTCGATCGCAATATTTATTCTTCAAACATGAACTGGTTTTCGGAGAACCGTCTCCATTCTCAAATGTTATGACTATCATAGAACTAAGTGGCGTAGACTGATATTCATCCATATCAGTTGTTTTTTTTTTTGGATTCTTGGCTCACTGAAATTGAACACCAATTCATTTTCAACCTCTTGTACTGAAAGCAAATAATGTAGTTTTGTAAAAAAGGAAGATATTCGGCACCGAGGATCGAACCTGTGACCTTTAGAACGTAAGTCGGCGACTGAAGCACTAAGATACCAACCACTCTCTCCTTGTCAATTCAAAAATCTTTAAATAGGAATAAATTTAATTTAATTTATTTATTTATCAACGTGTTAAAGTAAAATAGGGACTCCTTAAGGAACGGTTTTATAGGTCAACCAAACAATTGATGAACCTTCTCATCCGAAAGTAGTAAGCAGTAATCGGCTACTGGGATATTCACGCTCGTGTTGGCAGAGGAATATAAACAGCACAAAATATGAAGGTATGTAATGATATTTTATGACTTAACAGCAAAGTCACGCCTCTACATTTTTCTACATTTCAATGAGTTCTTATCCGATCATTAACCTCAACCGGGACACTCTCATCTTTAAAAGATACTTTATAAAAACAATAATAATTATATTATCTACTGCATACAATGGTGTGGATATTATAATACTGATTAATTGGCTTATTCACAAGGTAATGACGATGTTATGTATGGAAAAAGTGTCGCCTTATTGATAATAATTTATTCGTAATAGGTTATCGATTTCACCGTCTTTATTTTCCATTGTATTGCTTTGACAAAGGCAGACGAAATGTTCTATCTACTTAGAAATACTAATTTAAATTTTGTTTTTTTTATTGTTGTAATAAGATTTTTATAGTTTGAAAACGAACGTAGAATGATTTGTAAGTCCGTGTCGAAGGTGATGTTGGTAATAATTGGATTGTATATTATATTTCACCGAGATATCCCACATACAATATGATCCAGTTGAGTGTTGATTGTATCAAATAATAACATGTCTATTTTAGAACTTTAATTAAAAAAAAAAACAGCAGGTACCAGATTGTATTGGTTCCTAGATATTCGTTTAAGGTGACCGTAGTATAAACATAAAAATATTAAAAATAAATGCATCCTGTTTTTATAAACGGATATCTGGTTATATAAACCATGATTTGTTTATTTCCCGAACTTGGAATAGAAAATTATTTAACAAAATGTTACGTGTGGTCAATGTAACTGCACGATGATTTGGCACGGTGGACCCTCACAGTCAATTTTATAAATTGCCTTGAAAAATTTGAAATGTGGATTCATCGCAAAATGATTCAAAATATATCCAGGACCAAAATTAACACCAACACAGAGATTTGTTCATACTAAAAAATCTCCAAACTAAACCACGAGTAATGATTTCTTCTATAAGGGTCACAAGAGGCAACGAGTTCAAAGATATTTCCTAGTTACTTTTTAAAAATAGTTGAAGTTTTGTAATTTACCAAATTTCTTTTCTAACACTTAATTCCTCGGAGTGAATACACTCTAAAAACACTCTCATGAGATGTGAAAGTTCACCAGCACTGTACTTAATCATATCATCCCTATGTAGTTTCATATTTTTTGTGATATTTTCTATACTTACATAAAACTAACCTATTCCTAAATTTGTATTTATAAAAGTATCGATGTTTATTTAATCAACTCTCTCGTATACGCACTTATTTTTGATATGTATAGTTATTAGTATAAATATGATAAACAATGTTATACTTTTTTATCAGTGGGCGTTATTATTACATCCTTAAAAATATGTTCCTTAGTTTTTGCTCTTTATGTCCTTAGGGCATATTTATAACGAGTGTACAAGTACTAGCATCTTAGTCCTTACTGCTTTATTTATGACACTTTAAGGAAAGTTGGCACACCGACTCCATTAATTGACGCATCGCTTGGAAAAACGTGGAATATGCGTACTAACAGTATGTAATATTGCACATTTTTCCGTGCAATGCGTCAATTGATCAAGATCATTGTTTACTGTGACTACTGTGAGGTATGAATAGTAGACTATATCGATTGAGAAGGTCTTGATGGGTACTTTATAATCAATCTTTGGGTCTACATTTCAAAGAACTCTCCTTTACTCAATACAGAAAGTCAACAATAATTCTTACCTTTTCTCCTCTATTTTTTCATTGAAATTTTAGTTCGTATCAAATTTGGATTCAAACAGATCTTAGTATAATTTGATAAGCTTTTATGGAAAACATTGAAAATTTTCATCTGTATGTCATTTGTAATGAAATATATTTATTTATATTGTTCTTTTTACAACGGTATTATAATAGCTCTTCTTATCATCGTATACATTAAGGCTCTTGTTGCCTCCCTGTGCCCCTAAGTGGGTTCATAAAGTGAGTATACATGTATAATTATAGACCGAAGAAATATATTTTTTGCTTGTGTTAAGCTCCACCAATTTTTTTCTGATGTTATCTTAGATAAATTTCAACCATTTGTAGATATCGGTTATCAGTATAAGTTTTCGATGATCGAATATCGAAACGATCGTCGAAAGAGTTTCGAAAATTTTCCATACAAAAATGTTCGAACGATTCGATCGTTTGATTTTAGAACACTATTTGCATGTTTATAAGAGCTTATTAGCGTGCAATAAGCTTTCGACGAAACTCATACTAGCACCACAGAAACTATTACTAACAAATTCGTGTTTTATGGATTACGAATACCAAACGGTTGACACTTCTATTCTTTCTATCAACTTTTTAGACTCCAAATAACATGATATTCTCCGATTTTTGTTTTTAAAGCAAAAAGCTCTATGACAAAACTATAGAACAAGATTTCCGTTTTGATCTTGTTCTCTTATGCCCGGTCACGATTTGCAGTAATTGTAAGTAAATCTTTAGCTCCTTGTATGCGAGAATTAGACACACTAGTGTAAAATATGGGGTTTAACTCAATTATATGGTAGATAATTATAGACGTTTTAACATAGGCTGTAGCTATTATTATCAAAGATAAAATTGTATAAACAATTATCACCTTTGCAAGCCTTTCGAACGCCCTAGGGAAATATGCCTAATTAAGTGAATGTCTTTACCGGAGGCTTATTATTAAATATATCTAAGATAAAATCAACACCGAGACAACATAAATCTATCGATCGGTATCTTTCTTGCTACTATCTTTATCATCCCTTGTAACTTTATTCATTAAATTATTTTTCTAGGTCTTGTGAGTGGGCGATGTCAAGCATCCTAAAAACCTTTTATCAATGGCCTTTTGAAAAAGGGTAGAAAAGTTTGATTTATTTTTGATTTGAAAGAAGATGAAATTTTTCCGCATCTTTGGACTTTATCTTTGGCAATTTATTAGATAAAAACAATAAAAAAATAATGTAAGACTGTTTAATAAAAAATATTTCTCTGCCTTGTGCAATATACAGGGACATGGTTTTCAAGAACTCTTTCATTTTATTTATTTCTCGGTTGCACTTAAAAGGGCGGAGTAGTAAATTAAATAAAACAGAAAGATGTAATTACATAAAGTATCTCAAAGAAAATAACTAAGGATCTTATATTATGAGAAAAATGATTTTTATTTTAAATGCTGATGAAACATCCTGATGAACATGCATGTTTTTGTTAAGAGAATCAAAAATGAGAAAAAATATCTCTTTTCAAGAAGTATTTCATTTTTTGACATGCTTTATTTGGGGGTTGTTAAAACAAATTACATTAGAAAGATTCAAAGTAATATTTGAGCAAGTTCCAAAGCTTCGAAACACTAATGTTGAAATGTTTATATAGGTACTTGATAAAAGATGATGATGTTTTGCTTACATGGGTAGATTGATATTGAATGATTTATATATGGTGTCATTATTTAATGGTACTTCATCGAAACGGCGCGCGGGAATCTCTGTTGGAAGAGCAGTGTCTTCACTTTTGCTTCTGAAACTACTGCCCCCGTAGACAAATTCAAACTGGCGTTCGACTACAAACGAAGATTTCGCCAATGTATAGTGCGAAAAAATTATCTGTCCACTGGAACAAGTAAACAATTATTTGAACTAAGCAATGACACTGATATAAAATTATAAAAAGTGGACAGCTAATTTTCTTACAACTCGACATTGTCGAAGAATTCGTTTGTAGTCGATCGCCAACTGCATTTTGTCTAGGCCCCCTGATGGGCTGATCCTTTCTAAGGTCTTTGGGAAGACGGGGCCTGCGACGCCGCTGAAAGCCCTGTCGTTGAAATTTTACTTGGTGCATAATATATTGTTCGCGTTCAGCATTTTGGTAGATTTTTTTTACCCATCACGCCGTGTCCCGTAAGGGGTAGGCATAGAGAACAGACCTCGCTCCTTTCTATCCAAGCACATTTCTTTTGCTTCTTCCACCGACAAAACATTTCTCATACAACCTCTCTTATTTCTCTTACTTTTGACCTGGCCTTTCTTCAGCGGTGAGGCTCACCACCCACCATGTCGTGTCAAATACGGGAGGCGGAAAGAGGAGAGCGGACGAGTTAGATTTTACTGCCGGGTCTACTTGTAGGAGCGTCGAGAACACAGAGTTTAGAGAGTTGTTTGTGGCTTGCAATTATGTATCGTGCTGTATTTAAATTGACAAGTTTATTTTTAAATTTACTACATTTTCGACTTTTTAGGTACTTTTCAGTTATCCTTTAATATTTTCTCAGCAAATTGCAACCTACTTTATAATCATAACAATGTCGTATGACATGTAGCTTTGAATAATTATTCTGCAACGTAATAGTCTGTCTGTAATCATTTGCTTCATGGTTTTTATGTCACTGATCATCGCCTCCTGATGGTCATACTCCAGCCAGTACTTTAATTGCTGTTCCAGCTATTCTCATTACGGACATCAATGAGCCGTCGATGGGTTTATTGCGTTCCTTTGTCTCGCACTGAATTACCACAACGCTGAGCGTTTGAAGAGGACGCCGTGTAATCAATTTGTAGTCAAGGTTGAACGGAGATATTGTGTTTCTTCATAATGGAACACCACATTCCGCTTCACCAGCTTTAATGACACTTTCTCAAAAGCAAGTTTCTCTAATTTCAGTTTTAAAATAAAAAAAGCTGCTAACCTAGGGTAGCCCAGAACTCATAGTATATTAGAACAGCCTTTTCGTGTAAAACATATCTTTGCATAAAAATTCATAATTTTACGATTGAAATGAATTTATCCTTGGAATTAATATAGAAACTTTAAAATGATATCGACTATTGGAGCTTTTTATTATCTGCTTTAGAACTACATAATATTCAATATTAATCGGTACTTTAAGGGGGACCCACTGAAGTTACGGACCTGAAATTTTACGTGCTTGTGTAGGAGCATAAGACCAACCAGTATACCAAATTTTATGAAATACGAAGAATTTTTTTTTTCTTTTTTAGCCATTTTTCTAGAACGAGTGAAATTTTCTTTGGATACTTTAAGAGGGTTCCCCTGAACGTACAGATCTCAACATTTTTCTGACTCATCTACATCGAGGGGCTAACCGTTCTACCAAATTTCAATCAAATTGGATAAGAATTACTATGAGTTATGGGTGCGCACACATTTTTGGCGTACGCGTACGGGTAAGTACAGTAGCCCTAGTATAAGTTTTCGATGATCGAATATCGAAACGATCATCGAAAGAGTTTCGAAAATTTTCCATACAAAAATGATCGAACGATTCGATCGTTTGATTTTAGAACACTATTTGCACGTTTATAAGCGCTTATTAGCGTGAACTTAGCTTTCGATGAAACTAGTACTAGCCCCACAGGCTACACCCTCGAAAACGTTGAGAAAATTCATTTCAGCGAAATCTAATTTTTTTTTGAAATCCGTTCACAAGACTCGTGTATATTCCATATACTATACTATGAGTAATAGTTTTCTCTTATAACTTGCTTACTTAATTTCATAAATCAAAAATGGCTTTGCTCTTTAATTCTGATTTACCTTTCAAATCTTTTCTTTATCTTGATGGTGCTGTTACAAGTTTGTCGTATTGTATAATATATTTTATTTTATTGTATTTGTCTTTCTGAAACACTCCTCAGGTGATTAAAATTTGTGCGTCTGGACTTTTTGAGGTGCCATGACTCAAAATCATACAAAATTGTTAGTAAGCTAGTTATTAACAAGTAATTCTTCGTTACAGATCTTTTGTCTTAGGTGATAAAAGCGCCACTTGCTAAGTATTATTATACAATACTAGCTGAATCATCTAACTTTTTCCCGACTCGCAGTACCAATAATCGATCTATTTAATTAGTAGCTGAATTAATGTCCATTTCAATTAAGATAATATGGACAACTACCGCGATTATCTGAAACAGCATAAACCTCCTTATTCATATTCGAAAATTAAAAGGTGGGCTATTAGGAGAAAATTGGAATTGTATATGTTTTTTGATCCAAAACAAAAAACAAAAAAAAATGATTAGGGACAATAACTATATCCCCCAGCGGTATGAAATATACCTATTTCACGATTATTCTTATAACCCACAAATATACCATATTAAAGTTAATTTAAAAATCAGTCACGCGGTTTTGTAGGAGTACTGTAACAACACCGCGACATGAAGTTTTTATATATAAAATAATCCTGGATTATACAATACTCATTTCTCATAAAAGAATTTCTTAAAAAATTCTTATCCTATATCAGGGTAGACGATTGGCGATCATTTGAGACAGTGCCATGTCAAACATTGACATTAAATAATTTACATTATTTTGACACCTTATTAATAATTATTATTGACATTGGTTCCGTTTCTGATATCAGAACTTATGCGATTGCAATCATTTGAACTATTCCTAATTGGTTAAGTGGCGCCTCTCCTATCACTCTATCGCAATTTGCATTTATTACTGTGCATATATGCGCTTTATATTACAATTAAATATATATTATCCTTATAAAGGATGTAATGAATATGGTATTTGTATTATAGTTCCTTATTTAAACTAAAGTAGCATTCATATGTTGAAGTAAATATTTTGGGTACCTATACAATGTAACATCGTTCAAACTGAATGTATTCTTTAGTCTATAGGGTTTGCATTTGTCGTGGTTAGAAATTTCGACTACATCGGGGTTTGAAAATTCGACTACATCGGGGTTTGAAAATTCGACTTAAGTACAAATAGCGGTAGCGGCAAAGTAGCAGTCAAATTTCAGCTTAGCCAAATTTTACAATTATTACAACTTGTATTTTAGAGATTTTGACAGATTTTTAGAATAGTTGTGAAGTAGTGTTACCTTGTCTCCTAACTGGAAAGCGCTCGTGCGTCTGCGCGTCGAGTTTCATATAATTAAACGCGGACGAGTCGTTCAAATTGAGAACATTGTATGATCGCATGTCGCGCGATCTCTTTTCAGTTAGAACATAGCCTTAGTATTACGAACAAAAGATACATGGGAATTTAATTTGAAACCGACCAAATTTTGTGTGTTTGTTGAGAGAATTTATCACATGTATACTTTGATTTTCCGAGTCCGTGCAAAAGCTAAGCCTTTCCCATCCAATATGTAGCAGCAGCAATCGCCTTGTCATTCGCCTCATACATGTCGTTCAGGTCACACGTTTGTTCCAAATTCTGGCACACCAGCAGATGCTCATCATCCTGGACCTCTCCACAGTCACATCTTACATCCTCCTCCAGACTAATACCCCACCTGTGGAGGTTCTTCTTGCACCTTGTGACACCAACACGTAACCTATTCAGTGTCTTCCATATGCCGTAGGGTAAAAGATGTCCCGGCCCCATAGCCTCGGACAACATAACCTGCCTCCCGCTATACTGATTAATCCAGCATTCTTGACGAGCCCTTTCTGGTGGTATTTGTAAGGGAGATGTTGTTTGCAGGAAACTTTTGCGAGATTTCAGTCTTGTCATCGGGGGCTCGTGACCAAACAGAGGATGTCTTGGGTCTTCTTGCTGTTTTGTTCTTTCCGAATCCGCCGCCACCCTTCTTCTAATATTTGGGGGAGCAATTCCAATAATCGGGTATAGTTCATCCACTCGGGTAGGTTGTAAGCACCCAGAAACTATTCTAGCTGTTTCGTTTAGAGCCACGTCTACATGCCTCACATGGGCAGAGGAGAACCAAACAGGCGATGCATACTCGGCAGCAGAAAAACACAGTCCCAGGGCAGAAGTCCTCAAAGTAGGTGCCCCTGCTCCCCACGTAGGGGAGCAATTCATGTATACAATTCGTGTAAAGATTACTTATTCTTACCTCCTGTAATGTTACGGTTGCTCCAACTTATATTTCGTTTTGTCATGTGTATTTTAATTGTTCTGTTTTTTCTGACGAGTCTGAATAGGTGTACCTACATAAATGAAGATAAATGGATGATAATTGAAATAAATAAAATATTTGAACCGATAAAATAAACGGTTTAATTCGTTCTAAATACTAACATAAATACTCTATGAGAAACGTATTATATTTGCGCATCTTAAAAACAACTTACGGAAACACTCAGCTTCTTAAAACGCTGCGAATTTTCCGTTCTATAAACATTAATTACCTAAAGATGACTTAAGATCTCAGATCAAAGGAACACAGGTATAAACATTTAAAAATTAAAGATGATCTGCGAAATTAACGGATAAACAAACTATTCAAACTCGCTCTACATCCAATCATTTTGTCTAAAGCTGAGTTTGAGTTTTTAAATACCCGATTAATTATTTTTGTTTTAAGTATCAACCAACAACCCTTTTATGTTTGAATATTACTTGAATGATTTTATTACCGAGCCATCAATAGGCTGAATACAAGCGAACGATAGCTGGATGAATTTTCTCGAGTTTTTGATGTTATGTAGAAAATTATGGTTCTTATGCATTTTTAATAGTATTGGCATCTATTTCCTTAAAAATGACTCAAAACCTTTATTTATGAATTAAAATCGTCATATATTTTCACGATTTGAGGTTACCAGAGACCCCTATAGTAAATAGTAACATTCTTGGATCTATGTATGTAATTCATATCCTTTTCGCTGTCCTTGTATATCTATACTCGTTACCTCTTTTCGCGCGTGGGATCCAACAAAATGTCGTGTGTTTTGGTGGCTGAACATTAAATGTCATATTACATGGAGCTGCATCAGTGGCCCTAGTATAAGTTTTCGATGATCGAATATCGAAACGATCATCGAAAGAGTTTCGAAAATATTCCATACAAAAATGATCGAATGATTCGATCGTCTGATTTAAGAACACTAATTGCACGCTAATAAGCGCTTATTAGCGTGCAATTAACTTTCAATTAAACTCGTACTAGCCTCACTGCATATCTGACAACGATTTTTTGACGTCTGACAAGAAAAATTATACCTACAAGACACATTGGGGAACAAAGGCGAAGACATCCGATTAATAAACGGATATGATAATATGACACTGTGGGAATGATTTCTCTCACGTATTCGGCTTATTCCATAATCTTATTACACAGGACACCAAAACTGAACCTTTACGAGTTATCACTTTTTTGCCGTAGGTACATATTAGATTTTTTTTTAATTATCTCTCTCTTTCTAATAATGTAGTGTGTAATTGTATCATTAACTAGATGTCTTCATAGAACATCCTTAGAGCGCGCAAAGTCTATAATAATTTCACCTTTGATTTGATCTACATAAAACATGTCAACAAAGACATGAATAAATGACATGTCTCTGGGCAGAAATTTCGTGTGACAACTTTCGTAATATCTGAATAAAATTAATATATCCGGTGCTAAACTATGGTTTAACCTTGGAATTTATTTTCAAATCCATAAAATGTCGATGAATGATCACTTTTCCAGCGTATCAGGAAAATCAAATATACGCGACATAATTTAAAAATAAATAGGATTATTTACAAAATATTTCTGGGTTGTATCAATATTTATGACTTACCTACCATCATTACAATTTTACTCGACCTTTTTATAACTGCTCAAGTTATTTCGCGGTTTCTTTTTCTGGTTAACATGAATCGCATTTATTTTGCATAAGCTTAAAGCAATAGAGAAAAACAGTCTGCCCTTAGTTCAATCAATAATCTTCATGATAGAATCAATCAAACAATCATCTTTAGAGAAAGAAGAGCGTTCTCATCAGCCAACTTTTGACCGGTTTCCTTAAAACTATTCTAGCCCTGAACACTCGTGGTAATAGGTCTATAAAAGATTATAGATTGTTGATAGCATAGTTTGTTTTATTATGATTGTCTTCTAATCTTTGTTTTAGAATGGGTTCTTAATTTTCTTAAGGGAAACCAAATTCCCCAAAAAACTTTTGCTCAATTGCAAATAATATACATTTATATTATAAATTATTGAAGTGGTTGGTAGACTAGTGGTTACGACGCCGGCTTTCGTACTGTTTCGTTCGGAGGTGCCGACCATATACCACTTTCACGACACAAGCTTTAAGTAGCTTACTGTGAAAGAGCCAAAGAGTGTATTTGTGTTCATTTTGAGTGAGTAGGTACATAATCATTTTGAGTGAGTAGGTACATAATAAAAAAATATGGAGAGCTATTTTCCGATGTAATCGCATCAAGCCTAAACGGCTGGACCGATTTCGCTAATTCTTTTTTTGGCGTGTTTGCTTTTATCAGGAGAAGGTTTTTATAAAAGAAAAAATTGAGAAAGTTACGTGGATAATTAGAACATCAAAGTAAACTCTAAGTAGGTAACCTTCTTAGTACTTTCAACAATATAATTTTTATTCCAAATTTGAAAAATTGAACTTAAATTAATGTTTGATAGGAACATTCAGTTGTTTGATAGTTGGTGCGATTGACAGAGTGTCGATGGAAAATATGAGGTTTGTAACAGATGCATCGATCTAAATTACATAGCGTCGGTGGATTCTTGAAACCTGCTATGTGACCAAAATGCCAAAAATGAGTTTTGGGTACCAAAATGATCGTCTCGTCAAGGCGCATCTACCAATGAAACCCACTATGTGATATTGAGGTGTGAAAAAGTTATTAAGGGAATTTGAAAACTACTATGTAGGTACATTAGTTAAAACTTTTAAACAGTTTTATGTGTTTCCTGTAGAATTTTGTTTATATCACATAGCAGATTTCAATAATCCACCGACGAAGGTTAAAAGGTTATAAGCTTATCATTAAACAAATTTGAATTCAATATTCATAGTAAGGACTACAGGACAACGTCTGTCGGGAAAGCTAGTAGGTACTAAATATAAATTTACATTGTAAACTTTTGTCGTAGTATTAATTAGCACATACATAATAACAATAATAATAACCTCCTGAATATTCAAATCCCGCCCGTAACATCCCCACTAGTTAAACTGTTAATAGCACCCCCGCCCAATCCCCCTCCTTCTCGAAACATAGAAAGCAACCTATCCTCTTAGTTTTTAGTTTAGTATAGTTTAGGTTACTGATGATGGACGGTAGTCCGAAAACGTTTTAACCTTATATATTCAAAATAAAAAGTAGAACATACAAAGTTTTTCTTTTTTAAAATTATTAATTAGTATTATTGAACCGTGTTTTATTTTTAAACTTTTCTAATTGAAAATCAAACTCTGTAATTTTCTATATTTAGAGTTTATCAATTTTGTTTGAATAAAATGTTAATTACAATATTTTTAGACTTCCTATCTTGTTCAGCAATCAATATTTTAAAAATTATGTTCTAGTTCTTTATGAGCCCTTTTCGTCCACTCGCGTATGGCAGATCTCTCCCTCCAACCGTTAAATGATTTCGTGGCAATGTTAATCAGGGTTTTCTACCATTTAGTTCTCTGATAGATTTTCCTATCGGGTTTGCCCTACTATAGATGTATTTAATCACATCCGTAGAAGAGTCAAATTGTTTTTAACCGTGAATTCGGCATTCGTGAGGAGGTGTTGTGCAGTTGATATTTTGCAATAGATCTAAATGGCTCGGCTCTTTGTACGGTGACTCACTTGAGCCTCAATTGATGCAACGACTGGCGCTTGCTGCTCAAGTGAATATCCGGCCTTAAATCAAAGAGTTCATAATATAGAGTGGCTTACTTGCCTTGTATTTTATTAGTCCTCAAAATGACACAATTAACCACTCAATTAACACTATAGCAACATGATAATAACATTGTTGCTTAGTGAACAGTTTGTTACTACAGTAAACAAATATATACTGAAATTTAAACAATGCACTAAGTAAAAAGGTTGAATTCCACATTTGCAATATAAGTTATTTATATGGTAAATTAAAATTTTCTAAGTCATCCTTATGAATGTTTTCGGCGCATTAATTAAACACAATTGGAACATCACCCGCACACCTCCCGCCCCCCCTCACCCCTAAAAGCCCCCCTCACCCAAGTGGACACAAATTTAAAGTGAATTTTTGATAAGCATGATCGAGGTCTATGGGAGGAATTAGCCACCGAAAGAAGGCCTTCCATGTCAAACGAACCTTCTTGCCAAAATTCAGGCAAAAATAAAACTCCGAAGGTCCGAGACTGGCCCAATTTCGATGCGACCTCACGCCTCGAACAGGTACCAAAAAGGGGGCCGAAATTCGGCTATCAGATATAGTGTATATAGACAAACGGAAGAGGTTCCTGATGGTGTACAGACTACAGGGGCTGGAAGCTATCTTTTAACTATCTGACCAAGAGTCTCTAAATGCCTAAATGTACTTCCGGCAAAGACTCAAAATAGGACAGGATTTTACTACGCGAAAAATATGCCACGACTAGCTGCAGTCAAAACGATCCTGCCTATTAACAATTTTAATGTCTATCTCGCGTGCATTTAATTATTATCGATCTCAATATCAAAATAAACGTTCAATTACTTTATAAACGAACAAATCAATCAACCTTCTAGTCACATTACGTACGGGCTGTCATTTAAACCGCAAGTTCTTCCTCATTGGAATTCCAAATCGCTCAACTGCTTCGGTCTTAGCGCGCGACCTTTTCGCCAGTGAACCTCATGAACTGAGCTGAAAAGCGTCCAAATCAGCAACAGCCCATTCTCATAGACAGTCATGTGGGGAAGGTCTTCAGCTTGCGCCAACAGCCCTCCTACACATACCGGTTTTATAACTTTACGTTTATCACGGCGGCGAAACTAAAATACAAACTCTATCTGTGCGCGGACAGACGCGAACTTTTAGTAAACTCATTCATAGCTCGACTGAATAAAATTACTCTCACGGGGAACAAACACACCAATGTACCTACTTTTACAAATGAAAATTCTACACTAAGCTTACTAGAAGGTTCTAAATATGAAATTCTTAACCGGATTCAAAAATAAACATTAAAGATAGGTCACACCACTGGTATCGGAAAATGGGGTAACCCGCGAATGACAGATAACAATTCGCGACGTGTGCTTGACATGTGACGTGTGAAAACAATACAGGGAGGCACATGCTGCAATACCATAAATCCATTGGCACACAGAGATCACAAATATTCATAAATATGCCGTATCGCGTCGGCCATATATCTCTCATCTAAAACCACATCGAGCAACTTGCTCATAAGCATGCTTGGCGGGGGGCAACCAAGCAACAAATAAAATACAACATAAAAATATATCTCTGTGCCCTATCATCGTCCTGGGGGTAGCTGCCAGCGACGAAACAAAAACACTCTAATAAAAATATGGCCACTCACCCGAAATTCAGCATACCTTCAAAATAAAAGCACACAGCACAAAAGAAAATAAACACGTCACATTCACACATATGAGGTATGGTCTGTCACTTGTCCCTTTCCAACCACGCCACGCCACCCCGGATCGGGACATCTTCAATAAATAATAAACCATAATTAAACGGAAGGTTTAATTATTGACAAACGCGGGACTCTAAACAGAAAAACTCTAAATATGTGACACACCATAGCTCAATCGTCAGACACTTCCAAATTACTACAGAAACTATAAAACGCGACGGAAATAATTATGAATTGATTAACAAGGAAACAAAATTGCGATAAACTATAGGCGGAGAGATGTTTTCTGAACGAGAACTGATATTGAACTGAAGTCCAAAAAAAAATCAAAGCATTCATCTCAAAACTGGAGAATTTGCCTTCTATACTAATCGTTGTAAACAATAAAAATTTTAATGGTTTCCTGGACATACATACAGTGCGTAAAAATACCCAACTATCTAATCCGCCATAAACAAATAAGCAACTGTTTTTCAAACTCTTTACCATCGCGTTTCCAAACTTTCAAATAATGACTTAACAATATTTTGAATAATAGCATACTATAAATAAATCCCTCACATCATTTTCTTCATATTAGCCACTCTATATTATAGAACTCTTTGCCTTAAATCTTTTCTGTATTTTCTCATTAAACGCGAAACGGCTCTTTTCTAACGTGTTTATCCCCTTATGCCGTATTCTATTAGACACCCAAAATCTAATCCGAATGGACGGAAAATCTGTAACCCAATTATAGTCACTCGTGTATGAAAGTCTGTCTGTGTTGTAACGGAGGGCGAAGCCGTTGTCTTTAGACCTAATACATTTAACTCGCCGATTCACCGTAACTCATAGATAAGATATTATACCGCTGAGCTTCCTTGTCGCCTCGTTTAATGTTTGGTGCCAAAAAGATTTACCTATAAATAGTCGTTATAAGCGTTAGATTTTATTAATACCCACTAGTAATGTCTTTGCGCAGCGCTGACGCACCATCGGGAGACACTGATAATTATGACTTATAATGTCCGTTTGAAATGTATAAACAAATTATAGCATGATAAATTGTTGTATAAATTTGTCACACGCGTGATACAGCAGTAAGATGGCGCTAAATAATACGGCGAGATTTAAGCTGGAACAAAAATCTACGCTTATTATGACGTATTCTCGTTATTATTAACTACTTGGATCAAAATTTATGGCAAATTTGCAAGATTTAACATCTTTTTCCTTCCATTCCATTAATTTGTTATTGGAGTAAAAATAACGCAAGTATAATATTTAAAGATCGCAAAACATTTCAGCTACTATTTTTTTACCCATCACGCCGTTTCCTGCAAAAGGTAGGCAAAGTGTACCACAATTTGCTAGTGATTGATGTGGTGTGAAATGGTAATATTCTACGCAGTTTTTGTCCTGATATTTATTCTTCTCCAACAGGTATAAGGCGTTATTGTTTAAGGGTGCAACTATATACCTTTTCATTAATATTTGTTATTTTACTTATATATAATATATATTTTATTTTACTGTCTATTGGGATTTGAATATATTTTGTATACAAGTTACCTTAGTTATAGAACTATTTGATAAGCTGCAAGTTTTATTTCTACATAGGTAATCAACACGTTTACTTTAAATTTGTGTGACGATTCTTTAACCGTATATAACGATTGTTGTTGTCAACTCAATGATAAATTACATTAACAAAATATGTCTTTGAATGATACATAATTAAAACGATGTTGTGACGCTTTGAGAAAAAATATAAACGCTTCGCTTAAAATGTAGTGTATTCGCATATAAATGATTCATGCCACGAGCAGCAGAGACATGCCTCCTAGCTCATTATTTTTTCCACTTTGAGAGTATTATCTGTTTTTAATTAATTAGCATTACGTGTGGTGCCCGCTTTACATCATGAATATTAACGTGATTATGAGGCGTATGGAGCCTTGCTGTTGGCGGATTATAATTCTGAGTTCTGACCCACTTTTTACGCTGAAATATTACTCTTTATTCTACATTATTAAAAATACGCACGATGGTTCAAAAAAAATTCTGGTTCACTAATAAAGTTATAAAAATAACGAAGTTTGTCACTATGACTATCATAGTGTTTTGGCTACCATCAAACGCTAGATTCCGAGAGACTTCGATTGTTTTATGTGATTTTCTTTCGGTCTCCTGCACTATCTAGGCATTCTCTTCATTGTCGTCCTTGATTCCAGGCTTTATTAGGTTTTGTGGTAGATGTTTTTGTCCTTATGATGTTCTGATGAGATGGACTTGGCTGGGACATGTGTTAAGGATGCCGAATGACAGTTGGCCGAGGAGAGCGCTGTTCTTCCTCCCATCAGGGTCCCGAAGACGTGGAAGACCCTCCCATACTGTGTTCTGCTCATTCGATGCAGAGTTGAGGAATTTCGACATGGTGTTGGAGGAGGTCATAAACATTGCGCAAGATCGAGCGTAATGGAGAGCTCTTGTTGCCTCCCTATGCCCCTAAATGGGGCGTAAAGGGAGTTTGGTTTGGATTGGTTTTTCTCCTTATCTAATGCGAGTAAAATGGAATACTGTCTTGTTAAGTCGGCCCATTTCCATTTCAACGAAACAACATAATTTGTCTGATATTATGACGAGTTTTTTTTTCCAAAATATTGTCTGCTTTAGTAATACGTCCAATACAAGATTTCAAGTTTCCCCCATACACAAGTTTCTAACTTCAAATGGGGCATATAAAATTGACTTTTTCATTTGATATACATTGTTAATGTACCTATATGTTTTGTACTTGTATATATATTTTTTCATTAATAAAAAAAAATGCAGGTATAGTTATTTTCCAATCAAATGTTTTTTGAAATCCATGCATTTTAATTCACTCCAATTTCTAAGTTTTTTTATTAGAAGCAGTAACTTCTAATCATTCCAGGAGGGTGTGATGATTTATTATTATTTTGTTTCTTTTATTGATTTTATGTAACAAATTTTATTGACAAAAGAGCAGATATCCTGGCTGCGGAGTATAATGGAATGGGTAGTGGTTAACTATGGGACAAGGTTTCCAAAACAGCCCAGGGTAGAGAGAAATTCGCAAGTGTTCGCCGACGGCGACGTCGCGATGGTGGGTATCCTAACATGATACTACTTACACTAAAAAAGGACATTATAATAGTATGCTGCGAATTTATAATGTAATATGAATAATAAAAATTCTTTCGGCTCGTAATTTGACTTCTATTGTCATACAGGTTTCACACAGTTGAAATACCTTATAAGTACTATTATAGCTTTCCGTTGGATTAATTTCGGAGGTGTCAAAACTCAATTGACAGATACTCGGTCAAATCATAAGCGAATGGTAAATATGTGAAACCTGATATCGTTTTTGAAATGTGTGATGTTCACGAGTATCATGATACAAGTTCACACCAGCCGTGTAATATTATCTTCTTCAATTAATTTATCCCGGCGTAAGTATGTACTTGTAGCTTTATACTTATTATGAAAACTTTAATTTACATTTCTGTTGTTATTGAAAATCTATTTTTGAACGAAACGTCATTAGATTTATAGAAATTAATGGGTTTTATTGACAGTCAATTCTGTTTATTAATATTACATTATTCTCGTGATTGACGTTAAAAGCTTTTTGCGAAAATTTTAATTTGAATAAGTAATCGGTTTTTGCGTACATCATCAATCGATAAAACTGTATCGATGTTTTTGCACTTTTCCATCATTTTATTATTGTTCCATGAAAATTTTACGTCATTTTTATTTATATCTGTGAATCATCTTCTTACTTAAATATCTATTTTCTATTAGACAATTCATGCAAAGTCCAAAATGTAAACAAGAAATTTGGCGTGTAATAAATAATGATTTTGAAGATTTCAACGGGCTCAATCGCAGTACATTGTAGCGATATTAATCTAATATCCTATTGTTAGAAGCATCTTCGATTGTTTGGTAAATAAAACTTCACCCCAGGATTTCCCATCAAACGAATTCAATCGTAAAATCATTTCTATCAGCACGTTTTTCAAGGCTATAAATAAATACTGAAAAACAGTAGGTACATCTTTCTGAAAGATTTTAGGGTCAATGCAGAACCTGCAACCTACAATGACCGTTTGAATGTCATGAGTTCTTAACTTTAACATAAAAAGCTATCACTTTCATTGTGATGGAATAACACAATTGGTTGCACCAGCAAATAGTTTCAACACCATGAATGGATTTGATCACTAACATTGAAGTCCTTCGGAGTTCCGGATTCTGGCTGTAGGTACTTCCAAATCCAATCCAAACTCCATTTACGCCCCACTTAGAACAAAAGCTCTCCATTGCGCTCGATCTTGCGCAATGTTTATGACCTCCTCCCACACCATGTCCAGATTCCTCAGCTCCGATTCGAAGGAGCGGAACAAAGTATATAAGGGTCTTCCTCGTCTTCGGGACCCTGATGGGAGGAAGAATTGCGCTCTCCTCGTCCAACTGTCATTTGGCATCCTTAACACATGTCCCAGCCAAGTCAATCTCCTCCCCATAATGGTAGAAGTGATGGGCTCACGCTGGGTGCGCCGGCGAAAGGGCGTCGTTCCGCGTTCGTGATGATCATACCCAGAATTCTCCAGGTGAGAAAGTACTTTATGTTCAGATAAAACAGGATGATAAAAACCCATGTCTTCTAGTTCATTTTCAAAGAAGTTGCTGATTCTGTGACGGTGATGCATTTAAGGAAGACGATTGGGGAGCATATTCTAGATCGAATCTTGAATTTTTGTGCTTTAGTCATCGTCTCGGTGACCTGGGACGAAAATACGAAGTTTTAAAGTTGGTACACATCGTATCAGTGATACAAATATTCAACACCTATTTTATTATAGATACATTCTTTAAGATTATATTTCTGATCTGATCATCGAGATGTTTCATTCAATTAATGTTTGTCGACGTCTCGGAGTTGCCCAGCCCACCATGACAGCGTCGGCCAACTATGGTTTGACAACTAATATGACATTTATAAGCAGTGTGAATGTTGTGACAGTTGGATATTCATAATTGACTGGTAAAAAACAGCGGTGTATTGGCTGTGTTAATGTTTCGTTGGTGTAGTTATTTGTAGTTTTAATATGTTATTAATGATGACTAATTTATGATGTTTTGTTTTAATAAAATAAAATAAAGTTTTTATAAATTAATATAATCAACATGGGATACCTAAATCACAATAATGGATAAGAGATTGATACCTTAAATAAGTATCTTTACATCCTCGTAATAAATGGAGACAGTATTTTTCCGATTAGCTGTTGGGAAGTCATAGCAAACTCAACTGCGAAGTATGAGCTTTTGTTGTCTCCCTATGCCCCTAAGTTAGACCTAAATGGGAATAAAGATAGATAGATTATCATTCTGGTATCAGTACATTCCTTCGAACGTAATATTTTTTGTAACTTAATTACAGTCTTTTGCTTCAGTTTGTTACGCCTATAGGGCTCGGGAGACAAAAAACATGAAAATATTATGCAATACCTATAAGCGAAACAAACAGAAAAATTTCAAACTACTTCGGTTAGTATACTAAAACCCGTGGGAGGTATTGTGTGAGGAATGCCCTCCCTGATCCCCTCTAAGGATGGTACATTTAGAGGCTCTTCTAGTGAATTTAATTTAATTGTTACACGACTGTGTAACTAGCAAAACAAAACAAGCAAAATTTAAATCCTCATATAATACGAACTTGGGTATGAACAAATTTTTATGATTAGTAAACTAAGATACTCAAACCTCTACTGCAACCAGCCAATTAATCCAATTTGGTATCACTACACAACAACTATTATTTATTTAAACACTACTAGCAAATAAACTCAATCACTAGATGTAACTATTAATCTCTACTTGTTTATTTTAATACGTCACTACGCGATTACGGTACACCCGACACCTCTCTACGCTTATTTCCAAATATAAACCCAAATTACACTTTCACCGAATAACTAATTATTTTACAATAAATCTACGGAGACTTTCGAATCAAAACACTACGTCAAACTCTAAAACAACACAGGCAAGCGTTAGCAGTGTAAGTCTAAAAGCGTGCAGCTACGTATAAGCGTGTTATGAGGGCTCGCCTGGCAATACAGCTATTTTTAAGAAAGCTTCCGAGAGGCGGAGTCAGGACAAGGAAGGGGGAAAAATGGATGATCTTATTGGTGGAGGCGCCTGTGATGTAGTGTGCGAGGGAGACAGGGTAATTGTTTTTTATAACTGCTACAAATTGTCTACGCGCGAACAACTTATAATGAAATAATTATACATAGTTTTTTTTATGAATCTTTCATATACCTAGTAATTAATAAATCTTTTCTTTATACATCATTTTTTCTTAACCGATATGTTAGTCTTATCTACATTGAACATAAACCTAACTTTAATACATCTCTTAGTAATAATCTTTTGAAAGCTTAATTCAATCTTCTAATCATGTTATGCTAATTTATCTCTTAAAATTAATTACAACCTTGTGAATCTTATATACTAGAAATCTTATATACTAGACATGTTCGATAATTGTCTTAATATTAATTCTTATTAATCTTATTACTAATGTTGGCCATTAATCAATTCTATCTTAGGTAATTCTTAACCTACACATAGGTATATTCCTTCTTAATTAAGATGCTTATCAGTAATTAAACTAACGTGCCTTAATCAATAATTAATCTAATAGTCTTATAGTATCTTATATTACTCCTTAAGCATATGTGTTATAATTTATCATTTCAAAACAACATTATAATCTCTACACATTATTTATTCAGTATTTAAGTCTTGTTTAAACCATAGTCTATTATAGAACAACAACATACCTACTTCTGTTAATTTACAGTTACAACTACATAGGTACATAATTTGATAATCAAAATACAATGCCATCTAAACAATTATATTTGCCATACCAACCCCTTATTATATTCTATATTTTATTATTACAAGGGTTTTTTTCATTCTGCAAAACAATAACATGCACTCAAGAGCTACCCTTATCTACGGTGTTTCGAAGCATCCAAAAAAAACCCGTTTACCTAGAATATTGTGAATTAAACAAAAGCCTATGTTAGGGACAAACTGTCGCCGTGTTATTGTTTTCTTATCGCTCGGAACCCACAATGGGATCTACCCACCTCCCCTACTTTCATGATTTCTCAGAACAGATTTTGAACGCATCAATCGATCATAACATCCGCCCCCTCTTAAACGTTCAAAATCTGTTATTTAAATAACTGTAAACTAACTTAATATAACCTTCTAGGGCGCCAATACATTCAATGGTAATATCTAGGATAGCTGTGAATGTATAAGCCAGTTATCCTAGTTTAAATAAAAAAACATCCAACACCAACATTAACTACAATTCTATATATGTTTTAAACGTATTTACCACTACCAACTATATACTTCTAAGTTCTACCCACAACCTCTTTTCTTTTTTTTTTTTTTTTTTTGTTTTTTTTTTTTATAATATATAATTTCTAACTATGTCCTATATTTCTAATATAACTTATTTTACTTCACTACTTAGCCTATATTCCGATCGATAAGAAACTCAAACTTTAATTTAAGGTTCAGTTTCCTGGACCTCTTCCTGTTGAACAGGGGCTAAATTTAATTCGTCTGAATGTACTTTAATAGGTTTTCCTTTACGATCTATCCAGTAAACGTTTCCCCGTCCTACTGGTAATAGAACCGTATAAGGACCGGAGTATTTTGGTGCAAACCCAGCATGAAAACCCGCTACGCGTTTTGAGAGTGGATGTTCTCTCAACATAACCTTCTGTCCAGTGACATAACCAGGGACCTTTCCGTTGGTCTGGGCGTATTTACTTCTATACCGGTCCTGGTTTTGACGAATATTTTTATTTATATCTAATCTATTTGATCTTTCCGGATTAGTATTTGGGGCTACCGACGACCATTCGCCAGGTCGTTTAATTTCGTAGCCAAATAGAGCTTGGCTTGGAGTCATTCCCGACGCGTCGTTACGTCTTCCCCTAATTGACTCTAAAATTGAGCTTAAGTGCTCATCCCAACGCTTGTGTTCACGCCCTAATAGGTGAACACGGAGCAATTTTTTTAACTCTTGATTTCGGCGTTCTGTTATGTTAGCACGGGGTAGGTAAATCGCTGTGGTCCAATGCTGGCATTGCCACCTATCTATTGCCGAGTTCCAAGACTCGTGACTAAACTGTGGTCCGTTGTCTGAGAGAATAGCCCTAGGATACCCATACCGTGAAAAAATCTCTTTCTCTAACAAGCCTACAATCTGTGGTGCTCTCCCCGATCGCATAGGAAATGCTTCTACCCATTTTGTGAACATATCTGTAACTACTAATAAAACCGTATTCCCCTTAGCTGATCTAGGGTATGGGCCCATCAAGTCAATAGCTAAAATCTCAAAAGGATTTTGTGCTACCGATGGTCCTAAAGGCGCGCGTGGACGACTTGGTAACGCTCTCGCTCGAGCACAAGTCATACATCTCTTGACAAACCTTTTCGCATCTCTATTTATGCCTGGCCAGATAAAATATCTCCGAGTCGCTCTAAGCGTTTCCCTTTCACCAGGGTGGCCAGCATGCCTACTGTTATGATAAAAATTTAAAACGTGAGGGATCATAAATTTCGGTACAATCAATTTCGGAACTGATTGTCCGCTAACCTGTCTATATAAGGAACCATCAATTAATTTGTATATCTCCAACCAATGCCTATCACGGGCATTTGTTGGTGGACTGTTGGCAGAAAGTAAGCTTTCCAAATGGTTTATCATTCGAGACAACCGTAGATCGGTGCGTTGTGCACCACGCACACGATCTGCCAGTTTTCCAGACTGCTGATCTTCAGCGTCCCGAAGATCCAGACCGTTCCCAATGAGCGTCACCTGAGGTAGACCTCTATCTGCTTTCCAGCCCTCCTGGCTAACATTGGGGTACATTCCCCTATCTAACGAATCAATATCTTCAGTGATATTAGATTCGGCCGGATTCCTCGACAAGAAATCTGGTAACTCATTTTTCCTACCTGGGCAGTGTTCTAACGTAAAATTAAACTCCTGTAATAACAATGCCCACCTAGTTAACTTAGCTCTTTCATCTTTGACCCGTTCTAACCATGTCAACGCCTTGTTATCTGTACGTAGGATGAAATGTGTACCTTCCAAATACTGACGATATTTCTTTATCGCCCAAACAGCCGCGAATGCTTCCTGTTCGTTCGAATGCCAGCGTTTTTCTGCATCAGAAAAACGAGCACTAGCGTAAGAGACAATATCACGACCGCCATCAGGTCGCTCGTGATATAGAACGGCGGCAACGCCGAACTTGCTGGCATCTGTTTGCAATACGAATTGCCTCTCGAAATCTGGCCTGCATAGGGAGAGTGGCCTACTTATAGCAATTTTAATGCTATCCATTGCATTTTGTGCTGAGGCATTCCATTTGAATGGCCTCTTCGTGCTCAACAAATCAGTTAATGGAGCTGCTATCTCTGCAAAACGATAAAGATACTCGCGCAACCAATTCGATAAGCCGAGGAAGGACCTCAACTTCTTTCTTGAAGTAGGCACTGGGAAGTTTGCAATGGAGATTGCATGTAACTTCTGGGGATGGTTACCACTAGCCGAAACTACGTGACCTAAAAATTCTAATTCTGTGGTACCGATCCTGCACTTATCTGAAGCGCACCTCAAATTATACTGCTGTAACCGTTCTAAAACTAATCTCAAATGATACATATGTGAAGCCCAATCTTTAGAATAAACGATCACATCATCGAGATAAACAAGGCAAAAATCGCGTAGATATCCAGCCAAGACCTCTTGACTCATTATCCGTTGAAATGTTCCTGGGGAACCTTTCAAACCAAAGGGCATAACTCTAAATTGATAGCAAGCTCCGTCAGGGGTTGAAAAAGCGGTTAAATGTTTACAATCTTCAGACATTGGGATCTGCCAATATCCTTTCTGTAAATCAAATGACGAGAAATATTTCGCGTTACCTAAATCTTTTAACGTTTCATGAATAATGGGTAAATGTGATGGCTCGTCCTCAGTGACAACGTTGAGTTTACGATAATCTACACAAAAGCGATATTCATCCTTTCCTCGCTTGGGGACCATAACTACCGGAAAACTATAACATGATCTACTGCTTTCGATCACGCCATCAGCCAGCATGCCTTCCAGCTGGGCCAAGAGATGCTTCTTTTTCTCATCAGAGAGCCTATACGGAGGTAAACGAATCGGGCGTGCATCTTTCAGCTTAATCTCGTGAGGTTGTAGCGGAGCAGGGCCAGAATATGGAAGAAATACGTCTTTAAAATCATTTAAAATACCTATAAGACTCTCTCGGTGTCCGCGAGGTATATCGGATTGCAACTCTGGCAATTCGACATCACACTTCATTTCCCCACGTACCGGTATCAAATGCGTCGTCACTCTTTCCACTCTACCGAAATGAAGGCAACCCCTATGAAAATCTATAACGCACTTTTGTGACGTCATCCACGGCACTCCGAGAATAACATCATCCCTAAGCTTATCTACGACTAAAAACTCACAAATAACCTCTATCCCCTGAACTAAAATATTTGTCTCAAGTCTAGCCGTTACCTCCATGTAAGCACCTTGTTCTGCTAAATATAATCTGTCAATATGGGTCTGTTGCTTATTCAAATTTCTAACTAATCGGCTACATACAATATTATACGACGACGCAGAGTCCACCAAAGCCGTACATTCGATATTATTAAACGACACTCTAATACGCGGGAGTAATGGCGTTCCCGAATCTACAATAGCTACACACTGCGGTTCTTCAAAAAATTCTATCGCATCTAAATCTACATCTGATAACCTTACCCTATCTCTATTACGTTGTGGACTCTCTACTTCTTCAGGATTTGAACCCAAAAGTCTAAAATTATCGCGCTCAACATCTTTACCCCTACTTTCGCGATGTAACCACGCTTGAACCTCGACTGGCCCATCACTACTATCGCCCGTATCTTCCCATACTAATACTTCATCTAACGTTTCATTATTATTAGGAATTGGTTTAGAAACTATGTTTCTAGACCTGAGCTTCACATCATTATCCAGGACCTTTGCTACAGGTTGAATAGTCGGTCGTAACTCTGATTCAACCTCCCTATGTTCTAGTCCGTTTTCTAGTGATTGCCCTGAGACGGCTTTGATCCGGCATTCCGTCCAGGGCCTTGAGCGTTTAAATTAGCGTTCTCGTTTCCGTTTTGCCTACCCCTGTTTTGATTCCAATTATTTCTATCCTGTCCTTGCCCATTTCTATTCCAGTTATTATTATTCCTATTTTGACCCTGTCTATTATCAAAGTTATTCCTTTCCTGTCTATTATCAAAGCTATTCCTTGCCTGATTATTGTTAAAATTATTAATATCCTGTCTATTATTGTTAAACGTATTTCTATTCCTATTCTGACTATTAGATCCGTTGTTATTTCTACTATCCCTTCTAAAGCTATTTCTATTTTGATTACCCCTATTTTCAAAATTATTCGTCTGATTAAAATTACTATTAGAGTTTCTAAAGTTACCTGACTGATAATTATTATTGCCCTGCCTACTTGACTGGAAATTTCCTCTATTATTATTATTTCCCTGCCTATGGAACTGTCCGTCGCTATTCCTGTTATTAAA
Organism: Mystacides longicornis; assembly: GCA_963576905.1. Classification (NCBI taxonomy): domain Eukaryota; kingdom Metazoa; phylum Arthropoda; class Insecta; order Trichoptera; family Leptoceridae; genus Mystacides; species Mystacides longicornis. The sequence continues at coordinate 15,760,029 of OY756433.1, read as the reverse complement.
AGCCCTATCGTTTCCATTTCTAGTCAATGGACAATTCCTCTGTACATGCTGCCCGTTGCAGTTATAACACGAAATGCTAGTTCGCCTTTGAGGCTGATGTGAAGTTTGTGCCGGTTCGTTATTTATTACTGGGTATACCAGTTCCGTCGGAAAATCAATCTCGGAGACTCTGTTCTCCAAACTGTCAAACGTTATGTCCTCTTTCGTGAACTCCCTACGCAGAACATTGGTGTAACGTGGCAGCATCAAATTTAATAGATGAAAAGCAAACTCTGCTGAATAAATAACATCGTTGCCATAAACCCGGTCATAAACTTTCGTCTTTCTACTTAAAAATGACGAACCAGACTCATTCTCTTGCTGTTTATGTGAGAGTAAATGGCCAGTCAGTGCCAGTCTGTTATTGTCGATCCCATACCTTTGCAACAAAAGAGCGCTGAAGGCCGACCATCTCAGCAACCCATTTCCACGGCTGGTCCACCAGGTCTTGACGTCACCGCGAAGTTTCAGAGCAGCCAACCTGACTTTCTCCGATTCCCTAATGTTCCGAAGAGCAAAGTACTCTTGGCAATCCGCGATAAATGCCTTCGGACATTCTTGAGGTAACCCGCTAAAAAAGAAGTTCTCATTGAGTACTTCATCTCTCACATAAACAATCTGGGGCCTTGTATCAATTCTATCTCTCGTTTCTAATATGTCAGCTGGTGACACATTATGGTCATCATCGTCATGTGACGAAATGGGTGGCGTTTCGTCAACGCCTAACGAACCTGCCGATGCAGCCCCATTCCTCGTGACCACCGCGAAAATAAAGAGTTTACAAACACGTAGTAATAACTCGAACCAATTGAAAATAATCATTTTACTTGTCGATGTTTTAAAATAGGATTTAAACTAATGAAATTGACGGATAGTAAGAAATATCTTATTGGATTCTAGTATAAACCGCGTGGTCTCCACGTGTTCAAATATTCGAAATTTCTACAAAAATCACTATAAAAATAATAAAAAATTGATGACTCGTCTCAGGGTGAATTCGTCAATGCTTAATATATAACTAAACACACGTTGGCGCCAAGTTGTTACGCCTATAGGGCTCGGGAGACAAAAAACATGAAAATATTATGCAATACCTATAAGCGAAACAAACAGAAAAATTTCAAACTACTTCGGTTAGTATACTAAAACCCGTGGGAGGTATTGTGTGAGGAATGCCCTCCCTGATCCCCTCTAAGGATGGTACATTTAGAGGCTCTTCTAGTGAATTTAATTTAATTGTTACACGACTGTGTAACTAGCAAAACAAAACAAGCAAAATTTAAATCCTCATATAATACGAACTTGGGTATGAACAAATTTTTATGATTAGTAAACTAAGATACTCAAACCTCTACTGCAACCAGCCAATTAATCCAATTTGGTATCACTACACAACAACTATTATTTATTTAAACACTACTAGCAAATAAACTCAATCACTAGATGTAACTATTAATCTCTACTTGTTTATTTTAATACGTCACTACGCGATTACGGTACACCCGACACCTCTCTACGCTTATTTCCAAATATAAACCCAAATTACACTTTCACCGAATAACTAATTATTTTACAATAAATCTACGGAGACTTTCGAATCAAAACACTACGTCAAACTCTAAAACAACACAGGCAAGCGTTAGCAGTGTAAGTCTAAAAGCGTGCAGCTACGTATAAGCGTGTTATGAGGGCTCGCCTGGCAATACAGCTATTTTTAAGAAAGCTTCCGAGAGGCGGAGTCAGGACAAGGAAGGGGGAAAAATGGATGATCTTATTGGTGGAGGCGCCTGTGATGTAGTGTGCGAGGGAGACAGGGTAATTGTTTTTTATAACTGCTACAAATTGTCTACGCGCGAACAACTTATAATGAAATAATTATACATAGTTTTTTTTATGAATCTTTCATATACCTAGTAATTAATAAATCTTTTCTTTATACATCATTTTTTCTTAACCGATATGTTAGTCTTATCTACATTGAACATAAACCTAACTTTAATACATCTCTTAGTAATAATCTTTTGAAAGCTTAATTCAATCTTCTAATCATGTTATGCTAATTTATCTCTTAAAATTAATTACAACCTTGTGAATCTTATATACTAGAAATCTTATATACTAGACATGTTCGATAATTGTCTTAATATTAATTCTTATTAATCTTATTACTAATGTTGGCCATTAATCAATTCTATCTTAGGTAATTCTTAACCTACACATAGGTATATTCCTTCTTAATTAAGATGCTTATCAGTAATTAAACTAACGTGCCTTAATCAATAATTAATCTAATAGTCTTATAGTATCTTATATTACTCCTTAAGCATATGTGTTATAATTTATCATTTCAAAACAACATTATAATCTCTACACATTATTTATTCAGTATTTAAGTCTTGTTTAAACCATAGTCTATTATAGAACAACAACATACCTACTTCTGTTAATTTACAGTTACAACTACATAGGTACATAATTTGATAATCAAAATACAATGCCATCTAAACAATTATATTTGCCATACCAACCCCTTATTATATTCTATATTTTATTATTACAAGGGTTTTTTTCATTCTGCAAAACAATAACATGCACTCAAGAGCTACCCTTATCTACGGTGTTTCGAAGCATCCAAAAAAAACCCGTTTACCTAGAATATTGTGAATTAAACAAAAGCCTATGTTAGGGACAAACTGTCGCCGTGTTATTGTTTTCTTATCGCTCGGAACCCACAATGGGATCTACCCACCTCCCCTACTTTCATGATTTCTCAGAACAGATTTTGAACGCATCAATCGATCATAACAAGTTTTGTCAATTTATTGTATTCGAAGCAATACCGGCCGCTTCGGTATTCGGTTTCCAGTCGGTGAGAGTTGGAAATTCTCCCTAAAGCATCGATAAATTTGAATAATGAGAAATAAAAAAAAAAATGTTATCGTTGACGACTTTTTGACACCATATTTTCTCGATGGTTGATTGGTTTGATTTATTTAAATAAAAAAAACTGCGATATATATTTAAATAATCGATTAAATTAATATTTTCGAGGGACGTATATTTCCTGCAAAGATTGCCTCCCTGTCCTACACCTCTCTCACTGATCTCTTACACCCAGCAAGTCCCAAATGACGTTTCTCATCATCCCCTGTCTTGGTTTTCCAGTTGGCGGTTTTCTGCTTCTGACTTTCTGGACTTACTGTGAAACTATTCGAATTGATAGACTAGATAGATATATAATAACAACAAAATGATATGATATTGAGATAGGTACACGATGAATGAAGTGTACAATAAAATTTTCCACTGGGAATCATTTCGTGTTCAACAAATAGTTTCGAAGCAAGTTTGTGAAATGGAGTGACGGGTTGTTGACAGAAAACTCTATGTCAAAACACTGCACAGTTTGTTTTTAACAAACCATTGGACAGTTTTATTTGTTTGATTAATTCTGAAGCGAGTGGTTAAGACACCTGTTTAAATATAACACACCTATTTACTGCTTGGACAGTGTAGTCATATTGAACACTAATATATGTTTGTGTTAATAATATTATCATAATAGAAATATTAAATACTAGCTGATACCCGTCTTGCTTTACGTTGTTGATTTGGCTAGTCAGACTTCAGCCGTAGGTTATTGAACAGGTTTTGTATGCAGCTTTCCCCTTCTCAGGACCAGTAGGCCTATACAAAATGCATTTGGCAATCGACTACAAACGAATTCTTCGACAATGTAGAGTAGGAAGAAAATTAACTGTCCACTTTTTATATTTTATACTATAAGGATCATTGTTTGGTTTGAATAAATGTTTATATGTTCCAGAGGACAGTTAATTTTTTCGCACTATACATTATCGAAATCTTTGTTAATAGTAGTCGAACGCCAATTTGAATTTGTCTACGGCGGCAGGAGTATATGTATTATCTTAATAACTGGGTACACACGTAACGATTTATCTTTAAGATTTGACCGACAATCGCTCATTTTCAAAAAAAAATTCGCTAAGATTTTAAAAATGAGCGATTATCGGTCAAATGTTATAGATAATCTATCATTTTCAAAATTTTTCACGCTAAGATTTAGAATGTGTACCCAGCTAATGTTTCAAAAAAGGAAAAAATAAGATTCACTGCTAAATATGCGAAAAATTTGAAAAACTAATGTCACTTTCAATATTTATAAAAAAAATAGAAGATGAGGAAAAATTAATACTCACTGTTGAATACGCGAAAAAATTAAAAGAAGAATGTAGTTATACATAGGTAAAACCTACCTAGCATTATAATACGTGTAGTTGTTCCTAATGCAAGTCCTTCATACTGTGTGTAGATATAGGTACCTACCTACCTAGTATTATAATACGTGTAGTTGTTCCTAATGCAAGTCCTTCATACTGTGTGTAGATATAGGTACCTACCTACCTAGTATTATAATACGTGTAGTTGTTCCTAATGCAAGTCCTTCATACTGTGTGTAGATATAGGTACCTACCTACCTAGTATTATAATACGTGTAGTTGTTCCTAATGCAAGTCCTTCATACTGTGTGTAGATATAGGTACCTACCTACCTAGTATTATATTATGTATAGTTAGTTTGACCTACTTATGACTGTAGTGATAAATTTAATGAGGTACCTACCTTAGGAGAGAGAGGGTGCAAGCGAACTCTGCTTTACCGGCCTTAGTCATCTGTCATGGCGTACATATTTTATAAGAAGTTTCGGTGAAAATCTTTATAAAATAAGAATTAAAAGACTTTTACTTAAATTTTTTGTATTTCAAATCAAACTTCGATCGATTTTGTACATTTTCATACCGTAATGCTACAGTTCTACACAAAATTTAGACGTATAATTTTACTTTTAAAACATGACTTTCTCATTTTTGTATGAAGATTTTAAATTTTTAGAAATTTGTAAATAATTTAAAATATATTTAATGAAATGTAAATATTTGTATCTCAGATTACCACAATTGTATTTGCGAAAAACTGCGAAGAAAAATATTCAACGCAGAACCTACGGTTTTAGCGTGATGCTGTGACATACAGTTGGAGTGAAACAAATAAATAAATAAATAAATAAATATACATACATTACTGAATTATTATGTAGATGATAGCGTGTATAAATTATAAATTGAAATTTTAACGGTTGTAATGCAAGTTCAATCACCTTTTCTAAACACTTTGCCTTCATAATGCCAAATTTCTTTTATTGAATGTGCAGATTTATCAATACAAATTGATATTTTGTGTTTAAGAATCTTTAAAATCTAAAACAACGCATTTCATAGAGGTAAATTCGCTGCAAGGAATAAGCAATTTGGATATCTCCAGTTACTTGCGTTTGTGATTGGGCTAGGTTTCAACTGCGATAATATATCGAATCATTTTTATCTTTACTTTATCAATGTATCGAAGTTTAGAATCGCCATAAGAAATGTTAACTTATATCATAATCGTAAGTAATCGTAACGTCTTAAGGTGTCTACCATAGGCATAAAAAGATGCAAGATCGACAAAATTGCCACAGGCTCGAAAGCCATCATTATGTTTAATACATCTTCATTCTTTCTGTTCACACCTTTGTCCCACTTTCTTCGCGTATCAATCGTTTCTCACACTAAAAGTGCCTACTCTGTGAATACTTTTCCTTATAGAACGTATCTATCTAACTCTAACATCTTCCGCGTCCACAAAACCTCTTTCGTCATCACAATACAGATAAAAGTAAACTACACATCCACATACCGCGGATGAAGGTATTGTCTGTATGTGTGTTGTTATGGCGATGATCTATTGAAGATAAATAGTTATGCACGACTGACCAACTTAACGTGTACCAGAGGCGCGCATTCACTGCCATCGTCCAAGATAGAGTCCGCCTTTTGAACACGTAATGTATAAAAATCATAGTGTGAATTTGTATGTGAACAATTTTTCTATCGAATATTGGCTTGTGAGATTTGAAGATTTCCCGGGATACGACTGTGGAGTAGAGAGACGGACCTTCAATCACGTGGTTGCTGAGTGTGAAAGAAGAGCATACCACAGGCAGCTTCTCAGACTTTCTCGCTCTGATCGACACGTCGACGACGCGCTTTCATACATTAAAACATGATAGACATTAGCATCTGACAAGCAGGAAACATGACCCTGCGCTTTACTTTTTCTAACCCTTTTATGTAAAAACGAATTGCTACTGGAATAAGCTAATAATTATGAAAATGAATAACTAAATAATAATCTGCAGATGCGCGGACTTCGCACACAAATGTGCTTGGACAGATCTCCCTGGGTGCGACTGTGGAGCTCAGAGACAGACCATAAATCGCATAGTTATAGAGTGTGATAGAAGAGCATATCAAGGCAATTTCTCAGATTTCGTCACCTTAACCGACGAAGCGATAGCATTTATTGACAACTTAGACATAAACATCTGACAAGCAGGAAAATTGACTCTGTGATACTCTCTTCCTTCTTTTGTACTTTTCCTTTCCTGTAAAATTGTGACTAGCAAAAGCTTAATAATAAATAACTAAATAGCCTTGTTACTACTTAACTGTGTAATGTCATTGTGTGCATATATTAAAAGTAGCAAAAAATCTTCCGTCAGGCAGCGAATCTCCAACACTACCTACAACAGAGTTTTTTTTAATTTTATTTATTTTGAGATCATTTACATAGTTAAAATAGTTATAATATATTATTTGAACAATAACAATATAAAATACAACGTTTCCTCTCTCTTAAAGCTTGTACAAGCTTGTGCAAAGAGAGGGTATCTGCATGAGTTGACATAAAATTAAGATTTTATTAAGGACAATTTTCTGTTTCCCGGTAATTAAACATACAACAGGGCGACGAAACAGTACTATAGATTAAGAATAATAAAACGATGAACCAATATAATACTCTTAAACAAGAAATAAAACATTTCAAAATAAATAACTTTGCGAAGTAAACAGAGAACGTCAATTATAAAAAAAGAAGACAAAATGATTGATTCGCCGGACATCAAGCTAGTACGTTACTACCAACAAATGCCGCCATTAACATCATACTCAACTCTCGATGGAATTCAACCTCATTTTTTGCAACATCTCTGCGTAAATAATACGAAAGAATGAATGGGAAACTGGACAGACATACATAGTCATTTGATCTTGATTACTTAGTTTTGTTAGTTATTGCGACCATCAACAAAAATATTGGAGTAAAACTTGGTCAAATAGTTAAAGAAGAAAGTGATCATGCTGCTTACTCTTACACCGACCGAAGGAAATGTTGTGAATTGTGATATGATATTATTTGAATACAACTTTTTATATAATATACTAGCTTTCTGAACAGACTTCCTGTCTTTACTACATGACAATTGAATTCGATTTTTTATACATACTTAATGACAAATTAATTATCTATTCCACAACCGATGCATCTGTTTAAAACGATGTTTACAGGTCACATTATGATAATCGCATTAGTTTGCTTATATTTTTTAATGTTCCGCGCTTTTTTTTTATTTTTAGTTTTATAAGAATCTTCTCTAGACAATAACAAACAGAACTATAGGGAAATAGGGCTCCATTTTTTATATAAAGAGGATTGCTAAATACTCTATTTTCATTCTGTTATATCGCATGAACAGTTTCATTTAACATATTTTGTTGAAAAATAAGACAAATCATTCAGTGACCTTTTTTTTCTTCGGCCCTCTCTGGTACACCGCTGGACATAGGCCTCTTTTTTATTTTATTTTATTTTATTCTATTCCTCTCTGTCGTTTGCCAATTTCATCAATTTTTTTCCACCCACAGCTGCAATGTCATCGGTCCATCTCTTCAGAGATAAAATTTGATATATTCGTGGGAGTCAAGGATTTTGGCTTTGTGACATTATTTCATAGTGTATTTTATTGTTCCATAGGATTTAACCTTATAAACGACGAAATCCCAATATGTATAGTACTAATAAATCGTGGTTCTCCTCCTCAAACCCACGTGCGAATATACTGCTGAGAGGCGCTCACTTGTAAAGTCACGTTTTTTCCTTCTACCCACAAATGCTTACGAAATGTCGGATAAAAAATTGCTCTTTTTATGATTTTTGAAAGAAACAGTATTTGCTCATTAGCAGAGCACTGTTTAGAATAATGGCAACTCCGAAATGTCAATTATTACTTTTAGCAAAGAATCATCGCTGTGTTTTCATCGCTTAGGGTTGTAACATTTTTTAATAGGAATGTTTCTGTGTGTATACCTATTCTGTATTTAAGTCTCTTTTTTGCATTTTTGTTTGCTTATGTATATTTATTTATTTCAATAAAAGTTATTATTAAAAAAAAAAATAGAAAAAGTCTGTGATGAAATCCAACGAATGAATAGTACAAGCTTTTTGTTGTTAATAGTATCAGTAACTCCCTCAAGAGACTTGTTAACGTCGATAGCATGTTTCCATTTGCTAACAGTTCGAAAGGATTTATGAAAAGGAAAAAGATGATTTTTAGGCTGCGGTTCAGATGACCGGACGAGTTTTTGGATATCAAATTGTCGCGTGTTTGTTTATTATATTTCATCATAAAGGAGAAACTTACTGACTGATTGATGCCAGTAACGCTTTTAGTTTCTGCGTTTAACAGAAGATGGCGCCACTCGCAACGAAAAAAAAATTGGTCTACTGTAATAATATCTATGGCTGAAAGTATATATATATATATATTCGTATGGCTGAAAGTAACATAATATGACTGGTGGCTGAGCACTTTTTTTTAAAGGTCTTGATGTGGAGAAAAAACTATTTTACATACTAGAGTTATTTTAAGATGCTAAAAGCCATTCGAACGCCAAGTTTGTAATAAAAAATTCAAGTTGTTTTTTAAGTTGTATAAAGAGAGAATCAATCAAGTGATTTAAAGTCTCACATACGAATTCAGCCAGAATCTGTGCTCACTCATTCAAAGCGAACACAAATTCACCCTTTGAGTCTTTCACAGTAAGCTTCTTAAAGCTTGTGTCGTGAAAGAGGAAGATGGTTGGCACCTGGGATCGAACCCACGACCTCCGCACGAAATAGTACGAAAGCCGGCGTCGTAACTGCTGGGCTACCAACCACTTCGTAAGAAAGTAAAGATTGCATGAAAAAGTTTACCAAATCAGGAAACTTTAACGCACACGCGCTACTTCATAGCTGAGAAAAGCCAAACGAATGCAATATTTGTAATAAATTTGAACAACCACAATGCTATGTTTGCAATAAAGAGTTCAATCAACCAAGTGTTTTAAAGACACATGTAAATTCAGCGATACGAAAGCAAAGTTTGCAAAAAAGCCATAAGTGGGCGCCACGAGCATCTTTTAAAAACTAGTAGGCACAAACTAGTAATATATGTACAAGATATCATGAAATTTTCTGCACATCGTTCGTACGCACCTGAAAGAAAATATGGACTCATAATAATTGATCTCCCATAATATCCTTGGTTGTGTTAGATCAGTTAAAGTAATAATAATTCAATTAAACACAATTATCGTGATAAATCGTCACACGCAGTGAATTGAACTCACTTGACCTTGACATCACAATTCCTTTGCTGTTCAGAAGATTGCTCTTAATTCCTCTGTCTGTTCTTTGTGGACAAAATAATACGACGGATAATTAAGTTTCGTTTAATATAAGTAAGTACCTATGTACTCTACTCGACGTATATTATATTAAACGTAAATGTGAACTGTGATATGTGATCAATGTAAATGAACTTGTCTTAATTTTAAAATAAATACATACTTAGTTAAACATCGATGTGTTTGATTAATGATTATTAATTTTTAATTTAGATAGGTATAGGTGTATTTGTTAAGGAGGTATTTTAATATTTCACTGTACAACACTTACTTACGTATATTTCATTCCTTATATATAATCTAACTAGCTTTCCCGACAGATGTTGTCCTGTATTCCTAACCAGAGGCGGCCCGTTCATATGTGCACTGCGCCCCCAGAAACAAAAATACATACATAATTAATCCGATTAAGTTACTAATAAAATAATAATGTTAAAATATTTCTAAAACATCCATATTTCATTCGTATTCAAAGCTCAGGCGGGAACAACGTGAGAATATATGCGCGCGCACACATCCTACCTCACCTAAGACGTACCGAACTAATGTGCCCAATAATTTTGTTGACTTTGTATGAAAATTTTCTGGCGTTCCGTTGTGAGGTGATCCGTTCCATACTATATCATTTCTTACCCATTTTTTTTCAACTTTTTATTAGTTATTCTGTTATCCGGAGCGGAGAAGAATCCAATAAATCAAACATTGAAAGAATTTGTTCAGCCGATCTCGAGTTATAAGTGTCCGCACTAACCCGACTTTAATTTATTACCTACAGATGAAACAAAAATTACAGCTATTTACACAATTTTTATTATGCTAAATCGGATTACGAAGACCGAAAATCTCCTTCCTCGAGGAAGAAAACGTGTCTTCGAAAACTGGTTGGCATATTTAATAAAAGTGGAAAACTGAAAACAAAAATTTTGCATCATTATATATTTTTTATTTACCCAACACGCCGTATCCCGGTGGGGGTAGACGGAGAGTATGTATTTCCATTCATTCCTATCCAGACAAAGCTCTTCTGCTTTATTACATTGTCTCCTATTCCTTTTACTCCTGACTTGGCTCTCCTTTAAGACGGCAACGATAAATGATCGACCCCCGTCAATCTAGGTCGGCCAAGTCTCCGTGCACCCATTTTTTTCAGATTTGTAGATCATTTTTCTCATTCTTTCTTCATTAATTATTCTCTCTATATGCCTGAACCACCTCTGTTTATTCAATTTCATTCTCGTCACTACGCTAACATGTTTTAAAATTACGGTAAAAAAATATTATTTCTAATTTAATTTTGTTTTTTTCTTTTCAGGTAAGTGAGACTTTTTACAATTACTTAGACGAATTGAAAATATGGTAAGTTTTTTTTTTTAAATATAATTTTCCTTTCTATTTTCTGAATATGAACTATGTGCCCTCTCCTTGATAATAATAATGTGTGATTCACTAAGTCCAGTGTGATTTAACCCGCTCTGAGCCTTTTTAAACTGCGCGATGTAGTGTCTATCTATATAACACGTCATTACAGAATAGTGAGTTCATTACTAATTCATTGGACAATCGATACCCGCAGAATGTTCTCGCGTCACCTTATGCAGAGTATCGTCCTTGCAACCGTTAGGATGACTCCGCACATCCTTCCTCGTGACATCGCAACTTCACTTCTTTCAATTGACCTCTCAGACGTGAGTGTTTGTGGCGCTATTTGAAGTTGCCCCAATTTGATTATAATATTGTAACGAACTGTTATAGTTCACTTTACCACCGGGGTATTTGATGTGTGTATCCGCCCGTATCAAACTACAGAACTCACGCGCCACTACATAATAGATAGCGCCAGATGTGTATGTATATGACCCGCTGGGAATGCTTCGGTTAGGCGGCCTTAGTCAGTATTCTGGATTATTCTTATGTAGATTCATTTGGAACATAGGGAAATGATGGAAGTTGTGTAGGTTGTGAAGGGTTTTTGCTGCTTATCTATGCTTTTCAGTGAAGTGGTTAAGCAATCTACAAGCCATATGATTTCTCATACAAAATTGACGAAACGACTAAAGAATAATGCAGAATATGTCTATTTTAATCGTCACGACTCAAAAGCTAAATTTCGGTTAACGTTAAAATGGTTTAAATGTTAACATCTTATTTGGACTAAACTATAAACTAAATAAGGGGTTTTGTAATATAAAATTTTTTGGGCCAAAGGTGCTTGGTGGTATTTATTCATTATATTATATTAGAAATGAAAAACGAGTCTATATTTTGTAATACCACGTTTTATTTTTGATTTTTTTGATTCTCACGTGCTCTCTCTGTTAAGCTAGGACATAAAAGTTTGACCTTTTGTCAATTGATGTTACTGCCTATAGGAATATACAGATAAATGGTGGTTAACACATTCATTATGATTTCGTTGACATCGTAGCGAACATTTAGCATATCATATAGATTCAGTAAAGAGTTTATAAACACTTATAATTATCAATTCTTTATGTTAACATCATCAAACCGAATTGTATAAAATTAACATCGGAATGTAGGTGGTATCAGCCATAAAACAATATAGAGATAAACATGGTTGAGAAAAATCATTGGTGAGTCGGTGTCTCTTATATCCCAGACAATAATATAACAGTCCTCTTGAAGATGTATCGCGTGTAATCCACTTCGGATGTTATGTCGTCATGTCTAAACATAGAGAATCGGCCAATAAAATCCTTGAACTTGTCCAACTAATTATTACGCCATGTGGTTGTAATGTTTATTGGTTGCCATATTATAAGATATTTCGGATTCTTTAGATGATTCTCTCAAGTGTTTCCAGAAGATTTTATTGAAACTTTCTTAGTCCTACTATCTTTGATTGTTTAGAAGCAATTCATTAAATTACTTCGTATGACATATTTATTTTCATGTGACTTGATTTTTAACATATAGAATTTTTAACATACGGTTGTCACAATTACATCATTGCTTAAAATTATCTAAACCATTTCTGATTCAGTATGCAAAAAAAGTATGCAAAATAAGTGTAGATTGTTTTCAGACCCCTAATGAATTGAAGACCCCGAGTGCTCGATTTTTTACACGTATACTGTGCTATCGATACAATAATAAGGTTACTTTAATGTGATTGTAAAATAGGATGAATGTAAACTAAATAACGAAAACCGTGTGGAAGTCAATAAATCTAACGGGTAAGATCACTTTTCTTGATCGATGATTTTATGATTAATTGAAGGAGTTTGACGTGCATCGACTACAATAACCGTTTTACTTTCAAATTAATCCATTATATTTTAACAAATTTCACGCTTCCGCCTCATGTATACAAAACAAAGATCCATTAAAAAAATAACTAAATAAATAAGAAGTGAATCAATAAATACACTGAACGAAATTTAATTTATCCCTGGGAAGCTATTTGCGAAGATCTAAAGCATCCAAACCTTAACGTTTTCTTTAAAATCCGTGGGTTCTGTATAAATATTATTATAAGAATAATCAACCAATAAAACAACGCGTAAGTAAATATTGACGCTATCGACAATAATAAAATCACTTTAATATAAACAAATACCTAATACCCTGGATGGAGTGGGAACACGATCTGCGATCCCTGTTCCCTATAGAAATTAGCGCTTTATAATAATTCTTAGTCACTCTCCGATCGTGGGTGGTAAACATACATACATACATACATTCTCCCTTTAAGGCACCCCGCACACCGCAAGCCAGCCCGGTGGCGACCAATCCGCAGCAAACCCGACCCGCACGAAACCGACCTCCTAGCTCGATCAAAGCAATCAAACCAAAAAGCCGGCATCGGACAAATCAAGCCCGCCACGAACTACCCCCAAACCAACCAGCAATGCGGGGGCCTAAGCCCCACTCGGGAGCATAGGGAGGCATCAAGAGCTCTCCATTCCGCTTGAAGGCGTCCGAGGCTCATTGTGCCTTTTCTGATTTAAGGACGTGAAGTGGTCAACCTCACGGTCCCGATCTGATTTTTCGATTTCCTGCCTCTTACAGGATGCTCGAAAAATCAGCAAAAAGAGCAGAGGTGCTATTCTTCGCCGGCAACCTCACGGCCAAACGAGTGGTAAACACCACTCATAAAAAAGCTTTTTTTCTGAGCTTTTTAAGACTACTTTTTGAACTGATACTTCTTAGACTTGTCACATGTTTTTTTACTTTTACGAACATAGGTATTGTTTACAGCTGATAAAATAGAGTATCTTTAACGTGTTTATCATAAACAGAGATATTCCAAAAGCATAAAGCAATATCGTGACAAATATATTGTACGGTCTTGAAAAGTTATATTAGAAAGATTTAAACATGAATACTTGGTCGACATCTCTTTTATGCAAAGAGAGGAAAATCGGAATTGTGCACAAGGGCAGACCTACCGACTATAAACCCTTGCTCTGGAGTGTGGATCAACACACCAAAGTTTGACCGTATTTACGGTGTTACGGATTGCTTGCTTCGTGCTTGATTCTAGAATTATTAGGGAAGAGTTGTAACATGTAGCAATATGCGCAGCATACAATCACACCTGTAAAATTTTTCTCCTTAAATTGAGTACGTCAATCCAATAACGATTTTATTTTAATTGACAGAATAAATACTCCACACTGTTTACTTACCTGGAATTCCGAGTGAATATCAATGGAGTATTCTTTGAAAACTTTATTAGCGATCATTCTCATTCTAAATAATTTTCCAAGCATTTCATTGAATTACAATAATTACAAATGCTTAAAATTTCGCAGAAAAGTGTTATTTATAAAATTACTAGCTTTCCCCACAGGCGTTGTCCTGATTTTACTGATGTGAATATTGATACTTCGAAATTCTATAATGAAAAATAAATTACCTTTTTGAACAATAAATGCCGACAGTTGCATCCGTTTTAAACGATGTTTACAGTCCACATTCTGACAATCTCACCAACTACAACTTTTGACAGATGTCAAACGCCAATTAAAATTCAAAAATAGAAAAAAGCACCCAGAAGGTCACCTACGATAAATTTACTGAAATTTTCTAATGTTCTGCGCAAGCCGTTCACGCGAGGGAAATAGGAATCCATTATAATATAGACTTATTCAACCATTATTCCACAAAAATACCGCCTGCCAGTTCTTTTACGGAATGAATGATGATTATTGCTAAGAATGCAAAATGCATTGGCTTTTTTTTTGTAGAACTTGAAACACTAGAGAACAATATATTGTATCTAGATTGGTTTCATTTTTCTAGATTGGTTTCATTTATTTTCAGCAGGGTTCATTCATGTTATTTGGACATTCACTTGTGTCCTTGGTGAGAATCTTCCATTCATTTTGTCACCCACTCATATCCTCCATCGCTCTTTCTAATTGCGATCTCTTAAGCCACCAATCTGTTTGGCATTCGCTACTATTACTTGTGTTCGCCTCTAATATTGCCGTTTAATCAAATCGACGACGCCACAAAAATATACGAAGTTATTCACAAACATCCGCATACGACCAAATATACCTAATAATATTTTAATCTCGTATATTATTTTGAAAGGAATCAATAAATTACAAAATATTATTTATGACTTACGTTATTTCGAATTTCGATGACATTTATAAATTTATATCAGCGAGTGAAAATATATTAACGTTAAAAACGAAATGTTAAAATTATAAGTTTATAATCAGGTAGGTACGAGCTTCTAATATTGAAATCAAACTAGTGAACGCATAATTTTATCATTTTAGAATACTCAATCATGAAGCGTTTTTTCTTATAATTCAGGTACAAAAAAATAAACCTACGGTTGTTAAAGGATCGTTCGTAATTAGATAGCGGATTTGAAAATAGTTTATCACTTTAAACATTTTTCAAGTATTAATTCATGCAATGTTATGAAAAAAAATCATTCCATATTCTACGTTTCATGTTTGGACTCGATATTATCTCCAACATACAAAATTCATTCCATATTCTACGTTTCATGTTTGGACTCGATATTATCTCCAACATACAAAATTCATTCCATATTCTACGTTTCATGTTTGGATTCGATATTATCTCCAACATACAAAATTCATTCCATATTCTACGTTTCATGTTTGGACTCGATATTATCTCCAACATACAAAATTGAAGTTTCTTTGAGTTATTGCGCATCTGTTGGGTGTTTTTAATGTTAGTATCATAATATACAACAGTTTCAGTGACATATGGTACGACGTAGCTACTGAAATCACTGGACATAGGAATGACACTTTCTTGACGATATCAAGAAATAAATCGATTTTTTTTTCAACCTGCATTTTTTTTTCATCTTGATGGAAAGTAATATAAGTAAAACACTTTGAAAAACCTTTTCATAGTTATAAGAAAACGAAACATATTAAACTGTGGATAAAGAACTTTAGAGTTTTTTTTAAATTACTTCATGAAACAAATTGAGTTTCGAGAAGCTGAGATTTTATACGCGTTTAATTATTTTGGTCCTGATGATGTTATCAACCAAATTATCGAGATTTAATAAAAATTACAAAGAAGATTTTAGATGATTTTTTTTTTAAAACTAAGCACCATAAAAATGTTTATTTTTTTTAGATATTATGCAATTTCGGACTACGTATTTAATTAATAAGGTATTGCACTCTCAAAGGGTTATTTGTGAATTTTATAATTTTTGTTTGGACTAAATATAATTTTTACTTAAAACTAAAATGCGCTACAATTTTGAAAACAGTACCCATAGTGACGCAAATATTATGAATCCTAATGGCATTTGGCTGCTATGGTTTGAATCTATAGAAGATAGACATTAACTAAAATAGGTTGAAATTCTTATAGATTATGTAAGTAATTTTACCAGCGTATCAATAACAATTATTTTATCTAGGTTTATCCGAAATACATTCTCACATTGTTAACGGATTGTTCTTTCACGGCACCAAATAATGTATGTAACAGCACTCTATAGATTTAGAAAATGTAATAATTACAACAAAGTGCGTTCCACATCGTAATGCCGCTCGTTGTGAAAATGACTTAGACAAAAAAATAAAAGAGTTTACGACCATTTAGGTTAATCACATGGACTGGTAATTCACACAGTACAAACTCTCATAGATTACAATAACGGTGTAGAACAATCAGTATGATATTTATTGTAAGAACACAGCTTCGCATCGACCAGACACAGTCTAACATCTAATATAATTTACACGATGTCACACGAGGTAATGGGCCGCGAAAGCGAATGAGGAATTTACAAGAGCAAAAAATTGCTGCAATAATAATAATTATTAGGTATTATTTTACTTGTTGAGTGGGTTTTGGTGTCAGTTGTTCTCGATGCAGTAATTTGAACATACATACTTAAAGTTTCATAAATGCGATGTTAGGAGTTGAGTAGGTATACTTATGATACCATCTGATAATGTCCGAATTATCAATGGTAAGCATTAAACGTTTTGGGCTTACGACTGTCTTTAATGCTGTCTTGAAGGCTGACTCACTATGGACAATTTTACACTTTTACTTAATCTTTAGACAGTTTTCCCACCTCGAAGCACTAGTTTTCATTTAACTCGTTTTAGGGAGGTTACTTGTATGACTATCAATATGATAATATTTTAAACCATGTTCGTTTGTAATTGTGGTTGGTAGCTTAGCGGTTACGACGCCGGTTTGCGTGCGGCGGTTGTGGGTTCGATTCCAGGTGCCGACCATCTTTCACGACACAAGCTGCTTCTAGTTGCTTACTGTGAAAGAGTCAAAGTGTGTGTTTGTGTTCACTTTGAGTGATCATTCATTTATGTTAAAAAAACAGTGTTTTTTTATTTAATGTTTGACGTCATGCACATATTTGAAACTGAAATATCACAGCACAAACGCAGAATTCAAACCTATATCTAACTGTCTTAAGTTGATGAATATTATGTAATACTTAGATTATATATGAACATCATAATTCTATGATGTAATAGTCTAATTCAAAGTTACTGAGAGCAATACATGATAAATACTTTTAAAGATCCCATAATTCCATAATTGACATAAACATGATATTTTCAAAGGTATTTCCATTGTAAAGGAAATTTGTTGACGAAGAATGGAATATGAGAATGTGCCAAAGAATGTTTTGGTTTACATACCCAAAATATTCCACTTTGATAATTGGAGACATTGCGACGGCACATTTATCAATATTCATCATAGTGACGAAACTTTCACCTGATAAGCTCTGTTTTGCAAAAACTCTGTTATCATTCACGATAATATTTTAACCGTAAAAAGGTGACTTATAATTTTGGAATTTGTTTTACGTAACCATCCTAAAATAACTGATACTCTTACATAAACGGGTTATATAATCATTTTATAACCGGTATCCAATGTTAGTTTATGAATCTTCCATTCCTATTATGTATCTGCTTTTATATATGACGCACATTCAGATAGTTTAGAAGGGGTCGTTTTAGTGAACGCCTTCTAAAATGTTTAATTACCTATTCTCAGAATCATAATTCTAAAGAAATTACCTACTGTTAGGTAAGACATAATCGACACTTGTACAAAAATGTGAAGCCATTTTATTCGCTTATTTGCGGAATTTTACTTCCAAACTGTCAAACTCAAATTTTGATAAAGGACTTCGACTTTACAGAAATAGTTCTAGTATCATTCTTCTAATGACTTGCTATCTGTCTGAGTATGAGCTTTACATTCTATATTAAAAAAAAACACGTGTATGCATTTTAGAGATAATTTCAAACAAAAGTAAGAAAGAATAATGATAATTTTTTGTGTTTCGACAGAGTCTACTATTTTGCTATAAACTAAATTAAAGTGATGTATCTATGATTTGAGATATAAAAAATCGTCGCCGTTGATTGCAAAAATTTCAAAAAAGTTGGGGGGTTGAGTTTGAGTATGCGAATACTTTATTTTGATAGCTCCTACAACACATAGCGAAATATAATTTCTAGTGATCCTCTTATAAGTGGACTGTGAAGAAAAATTGCAGATAATCTTATTGCAATTGTACGTGTCTTCTTTCAAACGTGGGTATTATGATATCTTAAAAAAAGTCATTGGGTATTTTCTGCCATATGCACACGAAACATAAATGTCTGGTTGTACAGATGTACGTAATAAATCTAATAATTTAAAACGCCCTTGTTGTGTAAAAAAAAACGTTTAAAAATGAAGTATTTTACACCGTTCCGTTTTTTATAAATACAAATATAAAATGCAACCGAAAGTCGCAGGAATTTTATTGCCAAAAAAACTGTTTGGCACCTTTTTATGGATCGCCAGATGTACACTACTGCAATAGCGGTGTAAAACATTGATATTTTTATTGTAGGACCCGATTTTTTTTTGTTAAATAGAATATAGTAACCTACACTGATATACGAGATAAACATTTTCATATCTACAAAAATCAGCGTGTGTTTATTTTCAAGTAGAATTTATATCGAAGTGGTTGGTGACCCAGCGGTTACAACGTCGGCTTTCGTACTGCGGACGTCGTGGTTCGATCCCAGGTGCCGACCATCTTCCTCTTTCACGACACAAGCTTTCGGTAGCTTACTGTGAAAGAGTCAAGGAGTGTATTTGTGTTCACTTTGAGTGAGCACAGATTCATTTATATAAAAAAAAAAAAAAAAAAAAAAAATATATCTTAACCAATCTTAACGCTGTTTTAACCTTTTTTACAAGATCTTATAAGGATGATAAAAAAATTGTTTCAAAACGCAGAAAAACGTCACAAAAACGCAGAAAACAGAAAGAGTCAATAGAAAAATTCATCAATGTTTCATACATTTCAAACATGGTATAACAGATTTTGATGTTTATAAGGACCTTTAAAACTGTCTCTGGGGAGATGTTCAGCGCTGCTTAACGTCTTCGCTCACAATTTGACCTCCTGAAACCGAAGCCATTGCATCGCATAAAATAATTATTAGCAAAATACCACGTGACTGTCAACTTCATTTCGTCTACATCCAAAGCTTATCTCCTTCATTTCCAGTCACTTAAAAAAATAACGGCCATTATTTTGTTGCGACACTTCTGACTGGTATAGGAAAAATTTATATGGGAAAATAATATTATGAATTAAATAACACACAGTTGCACTTTCACAAAATTTATATTGAATCTCGAGCGCTTTCGTCCAACTCACGCAGACATTGTCAAGAGACTCTACACTGCTATACGAGAGTGAGTTGGACGAAAGCGCTCGAGATTCAATATAAATTTTGTGAAAGTGCAACTGTGTGTTATTTAATTCATAATAATGAACTTTCACTACGTAAATACACAAACCCTCCGAAAATAATATTGTATTTTTTTATAGTTTTCGCTATTTTTCCATGTTTTTTCACCGTTAAAAAATACCCTGAGCTTGTTCAAATATTCCAAAACCATAATTAGGCCAAATCGGTCCAGCCCGTCTCGACTTTTTTTTTAAGAAGATTAATTCGCTCATATTGAGAAAAGTTTGCAACGTCTGGGGTGGATCTTTTGTACTTTTGATATTTAGAAAAGATTAATGTCTTGCGGTTAACATAATGAGAAGTAAACAATTTAGGTTTGGATCCCAGCTAAGTCGTTTGTTTGATCAAAATAATGAGTGCGGAAAAAATAAACCAGCAACAATGCCAACATGACACTGCACTCGCGATCTTTTGTATTATTAGCTCGATGAGAATGGTATCATTATATTGTTGTTGGGATATTTTACACGAAGATCCGCTACTAACCCAACTATGGGAATGTTTGAGCGATGGTATAGATAGATTGATGCGAAGAGAAGCCAAATGGATGGATGGACAGAAGACAGGAAACCGTATGTATACGTGACCAGATAACTATTACAATGATTTCTTTGCAAAGCTTCTTACGATGATGTCAGTACAAAATCAACAGCAATACAATGCAGTACACGGCATTTTCAAAGAGATACTCGCGTAATGTATTCAGATATATCACACTCGCTGAATAGAGCTCGCTTAGCTCATATTGTGTCCACACTATATGATGGGTTGTAGATTATTATGCAGACAAAATTGGAGACTGAAGGATAGCGTCCTCGCAGATAACGTTTCAAAGCAGCGGACTGGACCACAAAGGACATTCTAATAGTTAACAGACATGCTTTTGGATAACTGGAACTCTTTGAACTCTCTACTATATTATCACATCCCGGGAAAACGAGAATAATTTCTCCTTGAATGCCTTTGAGTTATTGCCTTTTTAGGATAAGTAGAGGTCGGCCAGTGCTCGAAATTCGACCATAACTAATTTAGATTTTAAATTTAAACATTATTAAGATTGCTGTGTCAAAAACTGAGCGAGCGCCATTTCACAGTTTTCTTTAAAAAATAATGACATATATTCTACGGTTATTTTATTTGACCACAGATAAACAAAAGTACTGTGTCATAATAATAATTTCAAATACATCGAAGTGTGTGTGAGTATGAAATACGTAACATTACAGTAATGTGCTTAGGGTTTTTTTTATTGATGTAATCTACCTATTTATATGCATAATTTTAACAAAATATTAGCATTCGCCAGCCTTTCTCTATATATGAACTATAAATGTGCGAGATTTCATACTCCTCCGTCCTCGCGATTTTCGTAAAAACGATTATAAAGTTTTTCCTTCACGTAGGTATTAATATACAGATTTATTTAAACTACAAATGTCCGATGCGGTTGTGAATGTATTCACTTACCAATTCTGTTTTTCCGCTATTTTTATTGTAGGTATACTTCGCGGCCTACGCGATCCTAGGTGATAAAACAGAACCCAAAGCCTACGTGATTGTTTTTTTGAAATAGGTTTATTTTAGTAATTTTTGGTTTTGTTTTGTGTAGCATTGTTGAATAATTGGTCTACCTACACCACAACATGCATATTATGAGAAACACAAATATGTAAAAGCTACGATGTAAAAAAATCAATGTTGGAGTGAGCCATTTCGGGGATTATAGCAAAAAAAATAATAGCATTATTATAAAGTCAATGGATTAAATTGAATTTTTGTGACTGTTGTAGACGTCCGTGGTAGACAAAAGTGATTTTAAAAAAAACAAGTGGCAACAGGCGCCAGGGCCAATGTCGAATGATTTACAACCGCCTTGTATTCGCGCGGCGCCAGACCTATGCTGCTCCAGTCTCCAGTGTTACAAGAAGTCTACACTATAATACTAAACTATTTTATGATACAATCATTGTGTAAACAAATTGTTGACACCTTTTTCAAGAGAACACTAATAATATAAAGGTATTTTAACGATGGGATAACTATGGATGTTTTTGAGATGAACAACAAAAAAACCGCTCATAGAAATTTTGGTCAAAATTGTACGATGTTTTGTTTAGCGAATGAATGCAATTAAAATTTTAAAAGTCGGCAAATCTAAAAGCGAAATCAGATTTTTTCGTTAAATAGGGACCATTTGTTTTATTTTTATCTTCTGTTCTTTTTATATAGGAGTTTTCTTGGCAGTCTTTTCTTTCCTTTGCTTCTTTGATCGACTTGAAATTTTGTAATATTTATGAAGATATTATAGTTTTTCTGCAAGACTTATCGATGTACTTCTAGGTGTAACTTCAAAAGTTATATCATTAAATTTACTAATTAAATGAAAAAAGGCAAGGCAATGGAAAAAAATGATTTTTTTTACTACCTACTATTTTATTTTCAAAAAACTTTGTGGAACTCCATTTTTTTTTTCACTCTTTTTTAATTCATTTTTCATTTTTACTATTATTTAATTGATAGGTACCATTTCCCTATTGATAGCATCATCAATTGAAAATTGACGTAACCCCTTTTTTTAATTATAGGTTATGTATTCAATTTTTTTTGTTCTACAAATAAGCGAGTCTAAATCAGTGTTATTTCAAAAATATCAGATTAAGTAACCTATTTAAAAAAATTAAGTCCAGGATCAAAAGTCTATGATTTAAAAAAACAACATGCTTAAGATAATGCTTAGAATTGGTTTGAGGTTAGTTTGCTTAGAGTACATTTTTACAGTATCACTGTTTGAGACTTATATTAGAATCCATAATATCTTTTATCAATCAATCGATGCTTTCTTTGAGACCCCACTAACGGACATAGAAAGGCAACAAGAGCTTTCCACTGCGCTCAATCCTGAGCAGTTGCGATGACCTCTTCAGATAAAAGCGCTCAGCTTTGCTTCTAAGAAACGGAACACGGTGTAAGAGGGTCTTCCTCGGTACCTTGAAGGGGGGAAGAACAGCTCTCTCCTCAGACAACTACTGTTATTCGGCATCCTAAAGACATCCTGACTACCTAACCAAAGCCCAGGCACAATAAGTTTCCGCGTAACCCTCATGTGACATATTGTATTGAATACCTATCAAATTATTAAGTATATTGGATAAAATTTAAGTTATCTGTGAAAGATCGAGATAACAGCTTGGGTTTTAGTAAATAAACAGAACTTAAATAATGTATATTATTATGTTCTTAGATTATGAATCAGGCAGATTCTCGGTGCAATTTTCCTTTGTCATTTCCTAACGGAAGCTACAGCATCTCACTCCACATGTCCTGCCAATAGACCTGGAACATTCTCTTCCTTCTCATTCCTTTTTGCAATACAGGCTCCGCTCGTTTGCTGTTTGCTCACTCGTCTGTCGTGTTTATTAATTCAGATGGAAGATTAAAGGTACCTACTCTGTCTGTAGTTTGCCTGGACCATACAAAAGATTTATTAGGTTGGTACTTCCGCTTCCTGAGGTGATCTACTACATAGGTACATACATAAAATGGATCAGTGATGTTCCGAGATATTTTTTCTTTTTCATTCCAACCAACATTTTGGATCACATAGTGGCTTGCTTTTTTGGAAACCTTTTCTCTAACTTAATATTTCTACATTTTTTCCTCTCCTTCTATTGGGACTTCATTTCATTACGATCTGCAAAATTAAAGATATGCTACGTATTTTTTAAGCATTTCTTGCCAACAGCATAATGTTCCGCATACGTACTCCTGACTTAGTCGTCCTTTAAGACGGCAACGGTGTGATCGCTCCACGTCATTCTAGGTCGGCCACGTCTCCGTGCACCCATTTTTTCAGTTTTTTATCGGTATTCTGTGTGCCATTTTGTCTTCATTAATCCTCTCAACCACCTCAATTTGTTCACATTCATTCTATTCACTACATCACTCCACACTCATTTCTAATATTAACATTCTCACCTTATCAATCGGTCTTTCTCCGCATATCCTGCGTAAACATCTCAATTCTACAGCATTCATAATAACTTCCAGGTTTATTTTCAATGTCCAAGTTTTACTCCCATTCATCGTGCACTCATTTAAAGTGCTTCAGGTTTGAGTAGTATTAGGTAACAGTTCGCAAAACAACAACAAAATGTTTTAGTAAAACATGCAACATTTGAGGTTTACTAAGTAGCAGATTATTCTCTCTCTCCTCTTCTCTCTTTATTAGTATTTATTCCTCCTTATTAGAGACTGGAAAATAGCGGTGTTATTTTTTGTGAATATTGGTGTTATTTTTGGAGAAATTCGGTGTTATTTATTTTTTCTCTAAAACAGGGAAATTCGTTTTATTTTTCCAACGTTAATTTAATTAAAGTGAAGATAGATGTTATAGCAAAACAAAGAATAATAGCAATATTTAGAATTTAAAGTAGGTATAATCAACAATATTTTTATAAACATACATTGCCATTTGGCATGAATTAAAAAATGAATGAAAAAATCTGATCAACAAATAAAAGTAGAATACTTACAAAAAAAATCAATATTCATTAATAGGTGCCTACTCAAATTATACAATAATTCAATCAATGCTACAATGAAATGATAAAAAAAAATGTTTTGTTGAAAGATTGTCTACGTTATGGTTTTTCTTTCGATTTGTTAGCACTAATCAGGAGATCTGACATGCAGGAAAATTTCCCCTGCGCTCCAATCCTTTTTATTGTTGTGACTGTGTTACTGTATGACATAAAAATGTACGTTTCTTATTGATTGTATTATAATCCTTTGTGATGAACTAGCCATACGCTAAATAAATAAATATAATTTTTACAAAATCACATTATTCGCGATCACAATTTTCCAGACTGTACCTACTCCTAAATAATTATTTTTGGATACACGCTAATATTCATCTGTATTTATTTATACAAATGGTTCAACTTTTATAGATAAATATAAATTATATCACAATGCTTCTTTTTATTAATCTAGTACAATTAATTCTTAAGTTGCTCCCCCAATATATCATTATCTTCACATTCAGACTCACAAATTCACACGGACGTGTAATTAAGTGTTTTAAATCACTTGCCCACATCCGTGTGTACAAATATAACATGTAGGCTGGTACATTGATAATTTATCGATTTATTTCCGATATTATTTACTTGACTTAATAATAAATCTACGTCATTCTTGAATTATTATGTAGATATATCTTACGTTATCTTCTGTGAAGAAATTTATATTCGTTCCTTGACATATTCCACAGAGTTCTAGGTATTTCTTATTAATACACGATTCTTCTTATTTTCTCGTGTTTCTGTCTCTAATCAAAATATTCCAGATACTTGTTTTGTATCATCTTTTATTGTGCACAGATTTTGATATCGTTTACATTCAAATTATATAGATAGACTGCGTGGGAAATGGAGATGCTGGCTGATGATGACCGAGAGAAGAATAACTTTTAATAAGAAAAAGAAAATTAACATGTATGCTTATAAGTCCCTACAAAATTTGATTTATCTGATTATTCTTAATCACTCATGCTATCAATCCAGCCAACTGTGAAATATTTTCGATGTACGTTAAAATAATGAGTTTATCTAATTTCGGACAGTTAAGATGAGGGCTGCCAACCTCCTGTAGCTCGGTTGATATGATATCAGAGATACACATTATTGCAATGTTGGTACAAGGATCGCTTAAACTTAACTAAGGGAGGGTGTCAGCTTTCTTCCCTTCTATAACTGATGTGACAGCTTTATCATCAGTCGAGATTGCATAAATTGTTTTTGTCAAACCTAGGAAAGACTATAATTTGGTCAGGGATAAACATGACAACTCACATGAAATATGAATTTGATCAGTCAAACTTCAATTAGAATGTCTTATTTTGCCAAATAAGTAAGGTATAAAAAGTAAAACAATTTTTTTGTGTCAAATCTGCTCATGCATTGCTTATTTCTTATATGAACACTGATGTTTATTCAAATTAGAAAATTTCTCTTCCTCACTTTTAAGCTTCGTTTTCCACATTTCCAGTTTTAGTAACCCTTTAATCTTATGCACCCACTCGGTCCATGTACTCATCGTTTGTCCGAGTCTTCCGGTAGATCTACTAGTCAAAAATAGAGTACGAAACAGATTAATTTACTTTCGACATTGATTTTTGATCGAAAATTTTCAGTCAAACTGGAGTATATTTCGGAGTTTGCCCGAAGGCTTCAGTCAAACCTAGGGTAAACCAGTTATTACTGGAAGATATTCCACATGATCTCTGATTATAAACTCTACACATGCACCTGATTATTTTTTCAAGCGATGGTCTTTATGACGTAAGATAGGCCAAGATCTCTTTTATATTCTCAGTAAAATCATTTGACTCAAACACTAATCTTATATATTTTTATTAGTTTGTTGTTAAAAACGGTTGAAATCATTACTGGCATTGACCATTCTCTTTTGGTCCATACATTTCCATTTAATTGGAATAGTTTCTGACAATTTCCACGAATCACTCCCGATTGTTTCTCGGTTGATATGAAGTACAGTATTGTGATAACCACTATAGTATATGCTTCATGATTCTGGCACATCCCTATGCGACTGTCTCCAATGTTAATTAAACCTAACAATTGATCCCTCATGACTTTCTATGTAATCAACATCTATTTGAGAATAATTCACGTATAATTTAATCAATATTATCAAATTGACTGTGTCTAATTTGGTAAACAATATACAAAACACATTCAGTTTTAGAACTGAAAACTATTAAAATCGAAGCAAATAAAATTTTTGGTTTTTAACAACACGATTCGCGTTATTATCTATCTAAGCTTTCTTTTAAAAATGTTGATTCTCAAATAAATCTTGTAGATTTTGATAAATCCCAATTGAAGAGCAAAGTAGTAATTGATATGTATTTTTACCAAATTCAACTTGTGTACCGATTATAATGAACAATTATTTTGCAATTAAATTACTGAATCAAATCACATGGGATCAGAATCGTCACCACACCATAATATACAAACAGATTATTGAAAAATCCCATTTCTACTCCAGGATTCTAACCAGAATTAAACATTCTCGTAGTTTCGTTCAATTAAATTTTGTAGGCGTTTGCTCAGGTATTGCCCTGCTTTTTTAAAAGGTCAAACAGAATCTATCTCCTTTCGCTGAATAGACGATGAATAAGAATTCGTACTGAAATATGAAGACATCTGTGGTGGACATATATTGTTTGGTAAACCTTCTGTCAATCAGTGACTATGAACATATGGTAAAATGCCAGACATTATTGTCAATATTATTTAGTTTTTAAAAATCCCTTTTTATAAGTGCGGTTCGTTTTATACAAACACTCATCGTTGGGAATTTTTTTTAAGAATAATTTTGTTTGCATCGTGGATTTATTTTCTTTACATGAACATTGGACGCCTACCCAGTGTTGTCAAACTTCCGATCGAAAATTGAATTTCAATAAAACGAACGGACACAAAATTATCTACAATATTTTCAATATTTTTGGAGTGTAATCTCCTGTCCTTTCTAAAGAAAATACTTACGAGACGTATTACGGGGATAAAAATATCAAATAAATATACATGTATACATTTTTCTTAATAATTATTATTGATTGTAGATGAATCATTATTTAAACAAACTTTTGTATGAATTGTTCGTTTTATAGATAGCCGCCACACTTCTATTGTTTCTAACAATTGTTAACAACAATAGTGTTGAATTGTTTAATTTGAATGGAATGTATGAATTGGATGGTTTTTCCTGCCTCAAATGAATAAGGCTGAGGACTTGAGGAATCCAATTGCGAAAGAGTTAAAAATATGCCATACTTATTTCATGAGTTTTCAAATAGGATCAGGTTTAGATTACTACTTAGAATTCCCCTGTCCTATTTATATTCATAGTTAGTATAAGATCTGGTTTTAACTTCTTGTTAGCGATTCTTCTGTTACTAAAGTTTTTTTCTTTAAAAATACAGTTGACTGCAACAAGAGCACACATTTCTACTAGAGCAGCACCTGCCACAATACAAACTTTGTTATAGTTATACTTTTCCATGCAACGTTTTTTTTGCCATTTAATTAACGACTTGATAGTTGGTATTATGATAGAATACGGGTCTCTGATCTTCTGGATGTTGCGACGTTTTCTTGGAAACGTCGCGAAGTGGGTGGATCTCTTCATTAATTCTAATGAAATTCATTCGCTTTTATTAGTGATAATACTAGGAGAAATAGTTTATACAAAACCATTTTGCACCCACATGAAAACTAAAGTTGAGCTTAAACAAACTTATCTTTATTTCAAATGAACACCAACAGTCTTGGAATAAAATGGTTCGTATTAATAATTAAAAAATAACGTTATTCCTGATTAGTTTTGTAAACTCTTAATGTAAACAAAATGACCATATTTTTGTGCGTTCTCATTTCATGATTTTTTTCTGAAATTAGTTATTCAGCTACTATTTTCCTTGTTTGATGAAAGTTTCCATATTAGCCCGTACTCACAGCTCATCCACTGCAGGACATATAGGCCTCCTCATGATCATGCCATTCCTCCCTGTCTCTGGTCATCCCCATCCATTCTGTCTCATAAGCCCGTACCATGTCGTCGCTCCACCTATTTGGCTGTCCTCCTTCAATTAAAGTTCATCAACTTCTATATTTCTTTACAGTTAAAATGATGTATCTAACTAGTTTTTCAGGGTTTTCTTTAGCCTCCATAATAATATTTTAGATTCTCTTAGAATTTTTTACCGCAAATACGGTTTACAACTAAATCCAAAAGCTATGGATGTAATTTAAACTAAGTAACGTTATCTTTCGTATCAATGTGCAAAACGAACACTTACATATTCGGTTGAATAGTTTTTTAAATTACTCTCATCATATCAAGCAATTTAGCATTTTGATTGAAAGAAAAAATATCAGTAATAATAACTTAATTGTACTAATTACTTATACGATTCGTGTAAAAAGTACCGTATATTCAAAGCTTCAATAGATTCGTTTAAAAGATTTGCCCATCGTCGGCAGAGCATCAATGAAATAGTAATTTAGATAATTATTTTGACGTAGCGGTGATCATATTACTGCGAACATGTTCATATTTTAATATCGTACATCCATCATAATTAGGGGTACGTAAATTTCGTATTTACGAAATAGATGCGATAAATGCGAAATTTGTCAATATATTCCATAAATGCGATGTTTTAATTTTTAGTAAATTTCAGTAAATATCGATAATTATTATATTTTAAAGGTAAACGATCAAGTAACTCGTCAAAACGAACGCTTTATCCCTGTGAAAATAATTGAAACTGAAAAATCAGTTGGTAGAAGCCGCCGATTTAACTAAAATGTATTAATTGAAAGCGTATATTTTATTACATGTTGATATTTTATAAAGGTTTTCTAGAATTGTTAACTTTTTTATTAAATATTTAAAATATTCAAAGGTGTTTATTATAGACATTTATGTTTTATGCGAATAAATGCGAAATTTCGCTTTAATATATTTTTTAAATGCGATATTACAATTTTTTATTTGCGAAAATTACGTACCTCTAATCATAATGTTATGATTCCCCAGCTAAGCGAAAGGTAAATAGTTCGACCTTGATCAATCATCGTAATGCACCTGTATAAATATTTTCTTTCTTTGAAAGACGCGCTTGATTGTTAGGGGAAGAATGGAAAAGGTAAACATTTTTTATATTATGCTGTGCATCTATTATGTCTTCACTAAAAAAATAAGGAATAATCTTCTTCTTATCTAACTAGTCATTTGTATCAGATTCATCATAATCCTTTAATTTCTAATCAATCAACGATAATTAATACCACGATCATTATTTATTGTGAATTATTTGACAGGTATAGGAAAACTTTTTCAGAGAAAATGAACTTGTTGGTTTTCTCTGTTATCCTCGAAATTCTTCAATATTTTCTCACCTAAACGGTGAGGTGCTCATCCCGATATTTCGAAACCAGAATAACCCAAATCAGGCTAGACGTTCTCGTATTTTAGAGAGATACATGTATTTTGTAATTGTGTTTATGTATTCTATTAACGAAAATGAATTTAAGGGTACAAAAATGTATAATCACAAAATTTTACTGAATTTCAAGGTTAACTCTAACTCGTGTAGACAATGTCAAGAGCCTCTCGTTTCGTTCGATCTGAAAGACAATCTCGTTGAAAGTTGAGAATTCCTTTCCTCGAATCATTTTGTTCAGTGCGTAGCTTAAAAACATAATAGAAAAAGTTAGGTATATTGGCTGAGCCTTTATGGTCGAAAGTTGTTTTCATTTTATTGAATTGGTTCTCGCTTTTTTTTTGTAAATTTGGATTACTGTAATCTTCGAGATTCAAAAAGTTTGAAGTTTTGTTATTCGCCTTACTCTACTGTAGTTCGTATTATTTTATTAATTTCGCCTAGTAAATACTTGAATTATCAAGTATAACGGAAATACGCGCCTTCACGTCGGTAGGTATGTGAAAAATGATATATGCAAATATTATGAATAAAATTTATTAGACGTCTTTGCATTGACATATTGAGGTTATAAAATAACACTTTTTACTGTTCGCATATTTATTTATTTCATTAAAAATATTTTATGAAATAAGTGTGTCGTTTTCTTTTAGTATATAAATTGGCAGATTTCAAATCAATCGAAATTCTCAATTTCAACACAATTTTAAATTTGTATGTATCATAAGTGTATTTAGGTTCGTCCAACTATCTAAACATTATTATGATGTATCAGCCGATACAGGTCTGTCAAAACTTGCCAAATTCACGATTCATTATGAATGTCGGCATTTTTGCATAACCTAAAAGGAAGGTAGAACAATTTGATTTAAGAGAAAAACATTTATTTGATGTCGTAAAAAAATTGGGCATAGCAACAACTACGTCATAGAAATCTAAGATATGGTTAAAGCATGAAACATAAAAAATGCCATCAGGACGACTGGAGAATTAGGGTGCTTGGAGATGTTTTAAGAATTACCGAAAGCCAAGAGAAAGAAACTAGCCGGAGGATCTAGAATAAGTAAAAAATAAGAGGTTGCATATTTACATATTAAAAAAGTTGTAAGAAGTTTGTGGTGATATACATATTTAAAAAAAACTTGTATCGAACTCTTTTTTGTTAAGTAAGTTAACCTTACTCGTACGATTGGATATGATTTGCCATGGCAGTCGCAGCAGTAATCTAAAGATATAAAAGAAAGTCGGGTTAGTTCGAACACTTATAACTCGAGATCGACTGAACAGATTCTTATGATGTTTATTGGAATCTTCTCCGCTCCGGATAACAGAATCACTACTAAAAAATCGGAAAAAAGATAACAATTAATATAAAATATAATATTAATGTTAGTATGGGACGAATCTCCTTACAACAACGCCATCTGTGAGATATTCTTTAGCCAACCATTTTTTTTTCTGACAACATTGGTACGCAGATTTTTGATCTATAGAATTTCATTCAAACTTTCAGAAATAATTTTTAAATAGGTAATTTATTTATCATTGTACCAGTTCGAATTCAGTATTCGTAGTAAAAGACAGGACAAATTTTGTCGGGAATGCTAGTTACATATAAAAAAACTGAATGTCAAGATTCATAAAACCTTTAAAATAAACCACCTTTTCCTACGAATCATCAATTACTCTTAATCCTCATATAAATGGTCCCTCTTTCGATCTAAGATTCTTTCGAGAGAGCAAAACTTTTTTAATAAAACCCTAGGCTACGTGAGCCGTCCGTTCGTTGGGTCGGTGATTTTTCTTAAAAAATAAAAAACAAGATTACACGCTTCTTCCATTATCTCGAGTCCTCGTGTCTGAACCACGTGTTCACAAGTCTTAATCCAAGGTTTTTGTTATTCAAATCCAATAAATTAGGACAATTATATTATTACAACACTAGGCGTGTGAGTGTGAGTCGACGTTATTTACCGTTAGATCGACACCTGCTTCAATTTTAAATAACGATAGCGTATTGTCTGACTGAATATTTTGTGTCAATATATTGCGACAATCAATGTTATTCTATATTATATTCATATGCTTATTTGGTATATTATTAATTATTCTATCCATTTATCAATATGAAGTAAAAAACCGTTCTCCTTATCACTATCAGTATAAGTTTTATCGGAAGTAAAGTGAGTAATAAACGATACATTTTATATGGAAAACGTGTATAGCACGGCCACTAGGATATTTCTAGAAACAAAAGCGATTCTCACATTCGATACGTAAACACCTTTTCCGCACAAAATGTATCGTGTTACTCACTTTACTTCCGTGTCTACCTTCCGATAAAACTTAGAATACGGGTACCTATTCCGAATATTACTTACTCACTAACGTAAGTGAGTAACTCACGTGAATTTTTCATGGGTTTCCGAGATTTCCTAAGTATTCTGCAGGGGCACTATTCACATTTCCATACGAATTTTTGTTACTTCATGTTAGTGTAAATGTCACGGAAAATTAGAAAAGAAGTACAGGGACGCTCTTCTCGAATGAAGATCGATGGTTTTTCTAATAGAATTTTTAAGACTTTACTCAACTTTTGTACTGTCCACGGCGGCGTAGCGTAGGTACGCGACGCGTCAAAGTACGCCCAAGATGGTCGGCACCCGGGATCGAACCCATGACCTTCACACGAAACAGTACGAAAGCCGGCGTCACAACCGCTAGGCTACCAACAACTTTATAGTTCTGTTGTATTTTTAATGGTTGAATTTGATAAAAGTTGGCAGTCTAAAGAGAAATATAGATATTCATGAGAATTGTTTACTTCAATCGAATGATTATACTCCAAAATACGTAAATTGTTTTTTTTTTCGCAATTATCTTAACAGAAAACATTCAAACTGCATAAATTTGGTTCCTAAATGTTTTCTTTATTGTATTTAAAGCACGTACAATTCAGAGAATGTCGAAAGTACGTCATGAACTTCCCAACAAGCACAAAAGTCGTGTTAGCTAAAATTATATGATTTTTTTATTCTGTAAAGGTCTTATGATAGGATGCAAATTGACCAACAGTCTCAAAAGTGTCGCAACCATGACCTTTTAGCTTTTACGAACAATATGTCAGTAAAGTTGATCATATTAACATGTTAACTACTACTTTATAAGACTCGTTCTATAGTTAAGTCTTTTACCGTTTTTTACTATTATATCACGATGGTAATACGATATACACAATAAATGTCATATAAATAGTCTGAAAATCGCTTATACAACATATTTTAAAGACAGTTTTATAAAAGTCGTGTATTTGGTCGACAAAAAGTTTATACGAATTCTTTACAACATAGTCTTAAAATCATCGTATAATTATTCATATTGATGGTTACACAACTAGAACAAGAATGTGTTATAAACTTCGTATACAGAGTCGGCCAACAACTTATACGTACTTTTTATTACATAGACTTCAAAACGACGTATAATTTACCGTAATGATGCTAACACGACAATAAATGGACAGTTTTATAAACTTCATAAAGTATATCGCAAAACCTCTTATGTGACTACTTTTTAAGACAGATCCCTCGAACCAATACAAAAAGGCGAGTTGACTCAGGGACGCAGTCAGGTTAGGAATTATACTGTTTTATACATATAAGTTTTTGCAATTATTACACACATATGGATTTTCATCATAATGAATAATTTTACGACGCGTTTGAATAATAAATACGTATTTTTGACATATCACTGTAAGTACGTAATGAATAATGAGTACCAAATCAATAATAGGCGTGACAATAATTTACATTTTGTGTGAACTTTTTTTGCACTTATTACACACATATGGCTTTTGATATGAATGCATAATAATTACGTAATCAATAGACGAGACGTTCATTCCATTTTGATGAAACTTTTTTTTGCATGTATAACACACACATGGCTTTTCATAATAATGTATTATAATTAGGTACCTAATCAATAGACTTGACATTCATTCCATTTTGTTGATTTTTTTTGCATATATTACACACACATGGCTTTTCATAATAATGGATAATTATTAGGTACATAATCAATAGACTTGACATTCATTCCATTTTGTTGATTTTTTTTGCATATATTACACACACATGGCTTTTCATAATAATGGATAGTAATTATTAGGTACCTAATCAGTAGACTTGACATTCATTCCATTTTGTTGAATTTTTTTGCATATTATTATATTACACACACATGGCTTTTCATAATAATGGATGATAATTAATTTAAAGATATATGAGTATAAACTCATTTTCGGGGTGTATCTTGTATAAGTACCTATATATAATAATAATAACACTTTTCTATACAAAGGTGTCAGTGTAGCCGTCGGAACTTATTGCCTGAGGCAATTTTTTCCAGTCAACCGGTCTCGTCCAATCTGAGACAGGCCAACCCCGGGTAGAAATTTTCAAGTGAAAAAAAACTCTGACCCGACCGGGAATCGAACCCGGGACCTCGGATCTAATGTCAACGCTACTACAACTAGGCTAACGAGGTCGGTATATAGTTAATACCTATTTTATAATTATTTGTAAGCATGATTGCCTAATCAATAGACGACAGACGTGACATTCATTCAAATTGGGTTAGACCTTTTTTTTGCATATACTACACACATATGGCTTTTCGTCATAATGGATAATTAAACTAAACTAGGAACCTACTTATTATCAACAGTCCAACGGACAAGAAATTCGTGCACATTTTGTTTGAACTTTTTTTTGCATATATTACACACGTATGGCTCGCCCCTGTTGTGGACTAGTTTAATATTTATGGACTTGATGTTTATTTTAATTTGACAAAAACCATGCGAGTGTGTTGTGTGCGTTAAAAAATTCAATGAATCATAATATTAATATATATATATATACCTACACCCACTTAATATTCTATATTCATTTGATATTCCTCCGCAATGTCCAAGGTTTGTATCTCAAATGAATTGTTTTATTGGGCAACTTTGGACTTTTCTTGTTATCTCTTCCACAAGAAAAGTTCAAAGTTGGACAAAACACTAAACTTATTCAACGGATTTGCCATTCATTCACATTTTGTTTGAACTTTTTTTGCATATATCACACACACATAGCTTTCCATCATAATGGATAATAAAACTAAACTAGTTACTTATTATCAACAGTCCAACGGACGAGAAATTCGTGCACATTTTGTTTGAACTTTTTTTTGCATATATTACACACGTATGGCTCGCCCCTGTTGTGGGCTAGTTTAATATTTATGGACTTGATATTTATTTTAATTTGACAAAAACCATGCGAGTGTGTTGTGTGCGTTAAAAAATTCAATGAATCATAATATTAATATATATATACCTACACCCACTTAATATTCTATATTCATTTGATATTCCTCCGCAATGTCCAAGGTTTGTATCTCAAATGAATTGTTTTATTGGGCAACTTTGGACTTTTCTTGTTATCTCTTCCACGAGAAAAGTTCAAAGTTGGACAAAACACTAAACTTATTCAACGGATTTGCCATTCATTCACATTTTGTTTGAACTTTTTTTGCATATATCACACACACATAGCTTTCCATCATAATGGATAATAAAACTAAACTAGTTACTTATTATCAACAGTCCAACGGACGAGAAATTCGTGCACATTTTGTTTGAACTTTTTTTTGCAAATATCACACACACATAGCTTTCCATCATAATGGATAATAAAACTAAACTAGTTACTTATTATCAACAGTCCAACGGACGAGAAATTCGTGCACATTTTGTTTGAACTTTTTTTTGCATATATTACACACGTATGGCTCGCCCCTGTTGTGGGCTAGTTTAATATTTATGGACTTGATATTTATTTTAATTTGACAAAAACCATGCGAGTGTGTTGTGTGCGTTAAAAAATTCAATGAATCATAATATTAATATACTATATATTCATTTGATATTCCTCCGCAATGTCATTAAGGTTTGTATCTCAAATGAATGGTTTTATTGGGGAACTTTGGACTTTTCTATTAAAAACAGTTGAGATAATCATTTTCATAATTATTAAGATAAATTAACTGCATCTGAAAACGACCCTGAGCTCTCAAGAAAAACAAAATGGTAACTGTGGTGTTAGAGTCGTTAATCCGACCAAGATATTGCATAAACCTCACAAATAGTAATTTGTACGACCAAACATCGTACAGACATCATAACATCATCGATTTTCCGACTTATGTTCATACAGGCGTCAAAAACCGTCATATTCACGTTACTAACATAAAATGGCGTTCTGTATAGTTCACTTTAACTAAATTTGTAACAATTATTTTTCAAAACATCTTTTTAAATGCAATCATTCCGAGAAGCGCATTAAAAATTATAAATAATGGATGTATAATTGAACAATAAATTTAAATTTGCAATTAAATTTTACACGCGTAGATAAAGCAAAACTTCAATTCGATAATTTAGCAAAACTTATAATATTATTGCCTTTTATAATATTTTGTTGTTAATTTTATATTAAACAATCTCAACCGCAACGCAATGATGACGCATACAGACGAGATTGCCTGTGAATTTGACAGCTGTCGCGAAAATATCGCATAGTTATGGAATAGCCTATAATTCGACGAAATTTCCTGTCAATTTTGACAGCTGTCGCGTAGATGTCGCATACTCGTAGAATAGATTATTATTCGACGAAATATGACAATCTATCGTACTAATGTGCCATAAACGTCACGTCACTTGTGATATAGACAACAATTCGACAAAATATGATAAAATATCGTACTGACGGGACATAGGCGTCGCATACTTATGTTATAGCCAATTATACCACGACAACTTGCAAAATATCGTTTAAATGTTATTTATTAAACTTTTTTTATCATATAAATGTTAAAACAATGCCCTTTTCCGATTTTTGGTCAATTTTTGTCTTCCTTACGAGTGTTAAAACTACTCATTTGTCGTATAAAATGGGCCCATTCCGGGTATGTAACGTTCGTGTACACCATATATCCGATTCTTCAATGACAGGTTTGTAATGTCTTTATGACTATTTTGTGCTAGTTGGGTTGTGCATGGTTTTTGTACACCGACAGCGGACAATGACCATTAAACAAAACACATTTAGATAAGCGTAATGCGTATAATATATGTTCAAACAAAAGCTATTAATTACTCATGTGCGCACATGAGTTCGATAAATTGACAAAATTAACATCCTCACATTTGTGGGAGCTCGCCTAAGTGTGTACACTTCTCCATAAATAATTTTAAACACCTCATATGCAATAGAGCGCATTAACAGTTGACTGTATTAATGCAAACTTGCATATTGTGCAATTGGCCTCTTCAATTATTCATAACATGTGAACAAAAACTTCAAATAGGTCAACAGGAGTGAAATAGAGATCAAAATGTCTGTCGCTTAACTGAAATGAGAAGTCAAACTTTCTCTAAACCTAGGTCTTACATAATACTTCAACCAGCCGGTGACAGACACATGGACGCTCAAGCAAATCCCACTGCTCTGTCAATCAGTTCAGAAAATCTCATATTTTTATCTGATATGGATGATCTGCCAAATTTAACACAATATGTTAAAATTTGTGTATTTTATTTTTTAATTAATGTGTCTGAGCTAAGATTTCAATAATAATTGGATTGCCCAAATAAACCCGTAATATCTTTAAAACTTAGTTTATAAATTAATTATATACAATTGTTTTGCCATCTCATCAGCAAACACCATATTACAAAAAACAGGGGCTGGATCAACTGCAATAAAATGGAAGACAACGGCATCGTTCATACCGTGCTCCCGTAGTAACAACATACAAACGACAGCTGTTTAACCGTATAACTTCTAAAAAAAGATATTTCTACAGGTTTAACACATTTATATTCTGATAACAGGACACAACAACTGAGAAGTTAATTATAGAAAATAGTTCCCATCAAAATCGAAAATATTTAAGTATAACGATTATAATGAAATTGAATATAATAAAAACCGATAATTGTATGTTGATTTCAATATGTCAATACAAGCAATTATTGTAATAAACAATTTGGATATGGAGAGATCCCAGTCAGCAATTTTGATAAAATGCGCCGAAGAGTTCATTGTACTGGTACACGTCGATGATGCCACAATATCTTCGATACATTGATGGCTGCATTACATCGAGAATTTTGCTTTTAATCACATCTTCATAATATGCAATTTGTGCGCACTGCCAGGTCTTACAAGTTATAATTTGAATCGATAAAAAAAAATCAAATACTGTTTAAAGTTAATCGAAATACTCTTATGGTGCAATCTTTTATAAAAATCATGAGTTGAGAATAAACATAAATACACCAAGCGAAATTTGGCAACTGAACCCCTGGCTACCAACAACTTGTCTTATATTTGATTATTTCTATGTCTGCCCTAGTTGGAGTGTATAATATGAGACCTTTTCTTCGTAGGCTTAGTTGTCTCGGTACAATCGATCCTAGTTCTCAAAACAGCTGAAAAACTGCGATGGAATCATACTAATCTGGAATTATGTAACAAATTAAAGCTTTTGTTATCTATGAGATTTCTCACGAACTGTTTAGTTATATAGTACTACTGAGGTAGGTACTTATTCTATTATGAGCATGAAGCAATAGCGTTTTCGCTAAATGAGTTTCTAATGGATCAAAGTGATAAACTATGTTGAAAAAAGTATCAGCAGTTTAAAAAAAAAGAAGTTTGACTGGTCTGCGCCCGCGCACATTCCTTAGTTATATTTGAAGTTTGATACAATTTTGTTAGTGTTTGATTTGGTCAACATTGAAATTCCATTCTTCGCGAGACTAGTAATTACCTATGCAGTGGTGTGTAGTATCTTGTATCTTGGACAGTATAGAGTTACAGCACATGATCTAGTCTGCGCATGCGTACTCCAAGGTCGACTGGTAAGCGCCATTAGACAGATATGCTATAGTAATAATTATTCCTAGTCTATCTATGGCTAATGTTTACATTATAAACAGTTCAATTCAATGCCGTATTTACAAGACGCAGCTTTTGTCAATACTCATCTTTATCTATTTTGGCAACTGCAACGAAAATAACCATCTTATCCTTTTTCTATCCAGTTCTTTTCAAGAAAATGAGCCACATAGAAGGAGTAAAGATTCACGGCGAAATGTGGATGTGACAAGATTCGTTAATGATATTGCTGACAGTGAAAGCGAACTTGAAGAAGCCTTAACGAATATAGAAAATATCCTTCGGGATACTCATAAAGACAACACAAAACTATTGCACACAATTGACCGATGTGAAAATCATGTACGAGTGAGATCCATTAAAAAACCCCAGGGATTATATCTACCTCGGAAGTATTACATGGGACGGCCCCGGTCGGTCTAAGAGAGAATTCCATAGCCGCATCCATCAAGCAAGAGTTACACTTTAAAGAAAGTCAAAAATAATAGAGACCAATAACATCATCGATATAAAACTTAGACTCCTCCTGATAAAGACCTTATGGAGTATCTCGATGTACGGCTGTGAAACAGATGAAGATTTTTTGGAGGGATCTATTTCTTCAACCGCCTTCTTGTTGAGCTACTTAGTTAACTGATTTTAAAGAAAAATTCCTGAACTAGATGACCAAGAATTGAAAACTTATATCAGATTGAATTTCTTTCGATTTTAATCCTATCTGTAGTAACATTGCTTGTTTTGTTATCGTATGGAACATATTTCATATTTTTAACACATAAAAACACAGCCTCAATGGGTTAAAATGCTCTCTAAAATTATATCTTTAATCCTTAAAGGTTACAGCCAGACACGAAACTTTGTATCCCTTTTTTATGCAGACTCTTCAAATGAAATATGCAGAACAAGTTTTGCTGCAAATTCAAAATAAATAATTTGATTGTCATGTTTTGAAATCCACTACTCGCTTAAAAATTTCAAGATTGGATAAATTCCCATCGATTCCCAAACTACATATTTTTTACCTGCGTGTCACTAGGTCCTACATCTCCTTATATTATTATCTATAAGATACTACGATGTGTACGTTCAGTTAGCTGTACCATGGTAATAAAAACACGTTGCACCTGGCCACCAAGCAAAGGTAACATGTCCACATTATAATATACACAACATCCTTGCGTGTGTACCGCTGTAGGTATGGAACTGAACACGCCCCACTGTTCTTAATTACAGTTTCTAGACCGCTGTTACTTCTCTCAATTTGTCATTTAATACTGGGTGGCGTAGAATGACGTTATGATTTGATAGAAGAAGAAGACTTGGGAATTTTAAAATGAATCAATATTCAATCGAACAACGGTCCATTATTTTAACTCAGCCTGCGAGTGCAACTAATGAGGTGTTCACACGAGGCGAATATCGCCAGGACACCAAAATATCGCCAGCCAATTGAACCGTGTGAACAGATTGTCGATAAATCTGAAGCGATAAAAATTGTTGAAAGTCTTTCAACTTTTGTTTCTGGTGGAACGATGCACGCATCCACAGATATGCGCGGCGTCCGTATGTTCTGTTTCTTGACAGATGACAGCACTGCTCCAAATTTATTTCTCCTTAGAATCCAATTCCGCACCCAATATCTGCGTATTTTTTTATATTTTCCTTAATTAGGAGTGTCCTTATATCGTGTAAAACAACATTTTCAACTACCCCAAACACTCCGTCAGCCATTTTTAAAA
Source organism: Mystacides longicornis (assembly GCA_963576905.1). NCBI lineage: Eukaryota > Metazoa > Arthropoda > Insecta > Trichoptera > Leptoceridae > Mystacides > Mystacides longicornis. The sequence goes on along the minus strand of OY756433.1, from coordinate 15,719,271 downwards.
CTTCGTCAAAATCAGCGCACCTGACAGATTGAATGTATGCCGGTGGACTCGTGTGAACACATCAAACGATCAATGGGCGACCGAGCGATATTTTTTTTATGCAAGCGAAATCGTCTGGCCTTATATCGCCCCGTGTGAACACCGCATTACGCGAATAAGCGATTTCAATTGGCCTTAACTGGATTTAACAGCTTCAACCGTAATAATTAAATTAAAGGGTGTACGATTGATCCTGGGTGTCTTGAATCTAGACAATATTGGAAAAATTAGGCTAACAGTGATTTATTTGCTTACACAAGTGAAATAACCCCATAATTTACAATTGGTCAATGTTTGTAAGAAGTATAGGTAGTTCCTATATTAAAATTTTGACAATGACAGTGAATTCATGATGTAGAAAAGTTTTCTCTTTGGGATTCAAACCCGCAACAAGATGTTGGGTTCCTGGCCAACAGTCGAAAGCTTAAAATCTTGTTGATGTCAGTTATATAGATTTTTTTTATATAGAAAATAGAAGCTTGGAAAACTTGCTACTACAATATGTTTGCTGGCTTGAATCTCAATTATTTCTCTTTGGGACTGCGAGGGATCATAGAGTAGCAATTTTTGCGTTAGTAAATTTATTTTCCCGCTTACGCCACTATTTTCGATATCTCGACGTTCAGCACAAAAAACACGAGTATAGCCCATTTTTAAATGACAAAAATAATTATTTTACGCCTAAACCCTTAACGTAAGTAATGAATATTTTAAATTGAATCAAAACACCTCGCGTGTCTAATCAAATAAGACTAAACTCATATAAATTGCCTGAAGAGAAATTATAAAACAATTTCCATAATAAATTTTAAAAAGATGTGTATCTTATTTTCGATATATTTGGATCTAAATCTTATCTATATAAATGAGTTTTTGGTTTTCTTTTTTGTCCTCTCATGTAGTGGCGTAAGTTGTTATCATCATATTTAACTAGCTGACTTAACATACAGACTTCGTATGTTATAGACAGCCAATTATTATGGTTTTTAAATTAACGAGTTTACAATAGTATGATTATAATCTACCTAGATAAGATGAAAATAATATGTTAACTAAATCTGTCGATATGTAACCAAATATTCCATGCAATCATTAAATCAATTAATGTTATAGTTTATCAAATTTGAAACAAAATGGGCATATCATCTATTGTTTTGAATGCTGCCTTTTAATGTTTTTATTTTATCTTAACGGAACATTATTTGTCGAATCCCTGAAACCATAATGGGAATTTTCGACATGTTCAGAATGTACAAAAATCCTACTGGTTTCATTGAAACGCTATAGTCTTTTTACATAAAATTTCATACGATTTTGACAGATGAGAACAGCTTTCAAGCTAATAATTTGATACAAACCAAATAAAATAATCAAGTTTTTATTGGATAAAACACGGAACTTAAACCGTTTTCGAACCACCCTAATCAGAACACACACGTTTTCAAAAACCTATCTTGATTTTTTTTTTAAATTACACTCGATCGGAAGAAATTTATATAAAGAGATCAAGTTATTTAAAACATGTTTTTGTTGGACAGATAATCTAAGTCTGCTTTGGCAATATAGCGTCTGTGCTGCGATGTTAAATCCATGTTTTATTCATGAAGTCCTTTATTTATAATTAATTCCAATATCAGGACATGTAGAGATGTCATGTTTCTCTACACTTATAATAATAACACGGTCAGGTATTAGAATAAGCTTTTATCTTTGTTTTTGGTAGACTGGGATCGTTTATATTTGTATAACACCAGTCGTGAATAAGTATCTTTATAGATCAGTTCGAAATCAAAACCTTTTTGCTGTGACTAGATTAATTCTCATTCAAAATAAATTTAACACGTAAGCTGTGGATAAAACAGTTTTTTTTTACATAGCATTTGTACACCGTTAGACTGCTATTATTTATACGCTATACACGGTATGAAAATGAAAGACAATTGTAGTTCAAATTTAATTGCATTCAATACAGTTATGGATCCTTGGTCTCTTAGGCTACATCTTTTTGCATAATGCAAATTCATTTTTTATCATTTGATAAGGCGCTGTTCCTCATGTAAAGAACTTACGTAAAGAACTTAAAAAGGCTCTGCTATGGATAAGGGGAGTGGGGTATAAGAGTGTTTTACATTGCTGCCACACAAGAAAAGAGACTCTTCGAGAAAACTGTTTTTTTTTTTAATTTGAAATTTTTACTTTTACCGACAGTCTTTGTCCTGTAGTCCTTACTATGAATATTGATTTCGAGTTTGTAATTCATACAAAAAAACGTTTAAAATATTATGTTTGAAAGTTAAAAAAATATTTCTGAAAGCTCGAAAGAAATTTGAAACTCAATGGTAAATAAAAATTGTGTTTTAATGGAATTTTTCACAGATGTCGTTGTTGTCAGTAAATCCGTTCCATACTAACTTTAATATCATATTTTACATTATTTTCTATTCCTTTTTCGATGTTTTATTAGTTATTCTGTTACCATCCAATCCAATAAACCAAGCATCATAAAAATCTGTTATTTTATCTCATTTTATCGAACGATCGTGGTTCTAGATAGCGACTCGCTTACGATCGGGATAGATCAGACGTAGATTCCATCATTCGCTGCATACTTTAAGGTCTGATGGTTTTCTCTTTACAACTAGGAACTGGACATCATTATAAATATGCAGCACTTCACGCATACTTTCAACTTGAAATGATAATTAATATGAACAGTGGCCAGCTAGACAATAATTAAATGTGAACGAGAAACGAGCAGGTACCAAGTAAAACAATCCAATGAATTACTCTGTTAATCAATTTTTATGTTTCTCAATTCACTTTGCGATATTGATACAGAAAACGAATGAATTCATTGCTTCTATATTTGTAGCGTAGAAATTTTCACGCTTATTTATAAAAATGATTTTGTAATAAGATTGTATTAACACTTTTTTCTATACAACAAAATTTCTGAAGCAAATTTTTTTAGTCAAATCCGGTTCTCAAAAATATGAAGTGAAAACACTAAAAACTGAAAACACATTAAGGAGACCGTCAAGCAAGTGTTTGAAATAACAGTAGAAGAGGGTCGTAAGCCCGTAGTGGTTTTTTCACACCGTTTATAAATCGAACAACAGTAGTCAGACATCAGCTGTTGTTGATAAATTCGTCAAAAATGGACATAAGAATCTAGAAACACTTAACGTTATGTATTTTAGTGAAAAAATTGCTACTTCAGTACATATAAAAAAATCCATTTATTATTTATGCGTTGTTATCGTTCTGTATTATGTCATAGAAATTGATACTATTTTAATTATTTATTTATTCTTTACTGTATGTGCTCTCTAGTTATCGAATGAGGTATACATTTTTACACAAAGGATACTGATGTTTCTTTTTCTATTGTGTCAATATTAAGGCTAATCCGGAGGTATCATTTTGTCAGAATGGTCCGGGAAGACGGGCAAATATAGTGATGCGCGAGACACCGGAGGTCTTCCGGAAGGACCTACCCGGAAGACCTCCGAAAAGATGGCTGGTAGCTGGACATCTGCATCTGTTTAAAGAGGAAGAAGATGAAGAAACATTACTTATCGAATTCGCTTTTGTTTCAAATGTAGTTTGCAAAATATCATAATATAGGTATTTTGTGCGAATGAAATCATTTATAAAAATGTTTAAATAAGTAAACGGCTGAGGTCTTAGTGCGCTGACGGTTTGTCTGGTGCATCTCGCCGAGTCTGCCAACTGTGCGGATCCATTCTCAGCCGCACTCGTCAAACCGGTTCGCAGAAAGTGACAACAATGGGGTCACCCAGTCTATGTATGGGAATTGCTCTTTCTTTTCGACCATCATTCTGTGAGGATAGGTATATTAATTTAATGTCTGACCATTATTTGCATATAATAAATTAATCATCAGTCGTATCATATCAAATTCCGGTTTTTTGCTCTCTAATTAATTGATATTATACTTTTATTCTTGAACGAGAAGGTACCTAAAATTTTTGTAGTGAATGTCTTAGGCCCCACCATTCACGATCACGCCATCCGTCTAAATGGAGCGATGTCACTCCAAAAATGACCGTGAGTGGGGAAAACCAAATGGATAATGTGGAGTGATAGGGTGAGTCGGATATCTATTAGTCAAAATTCAATCGCATATAGCTTCGTCCATCACTCCAAGCGGATCGTCAATGAGGAAACTCGAATGGACGAGGTCCAAACCTTGATTGTCAGTGTTAAAACTTGGTTTCATTTCTCATTTTGTCATCAACTTTCCACACGTGTTGCTGTTTTAAATTTAATCATAGCAAAATTTGGATACAGATGTGGAAGTCAAATACAGAAAAGATGCAGCAAGTGCTGCATTTAGTAAAATGAGATCTATTTTCAGCAATGAATGTGGAACTACGACAGATAATGGTAAAATGTGTGGTCCGTACTGCTGTACGGCTGTGAGATTTGGACTCTGAAAGTCAACACAATGAACAGACTCGAGGTTTTGGAGATGTGGTTTAACCGCAGAATGCTCAAGATTCCTTGGATCGACCCGGTGACAAATTCTTCAAGTGCTTAGTCGATCCGGGGCAGTGTGAACTCCCGTCGCATGTGTAAAAGTTCGTAAAATTTCATATCTGAGACACATCATGGGTGGGGAGAAGTATCGCCTGATTCACTTGATACTAAAGGGAATAATCGAGGGTCGCAAAAGGGCTGGAAGAAGGCAGATGTCCTGGCTGCGCAATATACGAGAATGGACGGGTTATGAAACAATTGTTCCGAGCGGCACATGACAGAGAAAGATTCGCCGAAGTTGGGAATACCTGACATGACACCAAAAGAAAGAAAGAAATAGCGTTATAATTATTAAAAAAAAAACTCAAGTTTCACATCTGTCACAATGGATAGTATCCATTTTGAGTGATCGTGAATGGGGGGGCTTTAGGTTCAAACATCGCTGTCCGCCTTTTCCCTTTCACGACACAAGCTTTGCAAAAAGTAGAACAGTAAGTACCTACCTACATTTTATGAACCCAACTGGGTTATAATAAATCTTGATTTTTATGTAAATAAATCAAACTGCACGTGCATTTTACTTAATTTCTACTTCATGGCTAATTTGAAATGATAAAAATGACTTTTAACCAATGTCATTTCGACCGATGCTTCCGTTTTAAACCACATATTTTCCATCTGAATTCTGTCAATCGCACCTACTATTAAACAACTGACAATCAAAGACAAGAGCTGTGTCAAACGACAATTAATTTTATATTATTTGCTATCCATTTTTCGATGTTTTATTAGTCATTCTGTTATCCGGAGCGGAGAAGAATCCAATAAATCAAAAATGATAAAAATCTATTCCGATAAGAAGCCGATTTCGAGTTATTATAAGTGTTCGAAATAACCCGACTTCCTTTTATATATTTAGATAATATGTAGATTGTAGATAGCCCGTAGAACTTAATGCTTGAAGCATTCTCTACCAGTCAAACAGCCCCGTCCAATCTGAGACAGGATTCCAACCCCGAGTGGAAATTTCCAGTACAAAAAAACAAAAAAAAATCTGAGCCGAAGAAGAATAGCTCTGTGAATAACATGGGAAAAAATTCTCAAATAAAGATGCTAAATTCTTTTTGAAATTCTCTTTCCTATTCAATTCTTTGAATAAACGGTATGCACATATAGTATGATTGAAGATAGTCATTGTATGCTGAACATAAATATTGTTTGAGAGTGTAGAAAGAATGTTGACGTGTGTATTGTATTTCGGTCAAGAGGTCCAAGTGCGCCTGCATCACTTTACACCCAGTCTACGCGACTGCTTCAGAGATGATCTGTTGAGTTATTCAACTATTTTCGTTTGAGAGTTAGTCAGAACGAATATGGTGATGCGTCGCGTACTACTCTATAAACACTTAGTGTATGTTTTTAACCATTTTTACTAGATGATGTCGTATCACCTACATAAAAAAATATCCTTTCTTGAAACACATCTGGCAGTCAAGAACATTGTACCTACACGAAAACAAATTTTTTTTATTGCTTTTTTTCTCGCAATTTTTCTATATTTATCATCGTTTACAAATAACCTAAGCTTATACAAATATTTCGAAACCAAAATTAGGTAGGTACTCGAGTTTCAGCGAGACACACGCAAATTTGAAATGGTCTATTATTCATATTCAATGAAATTTGTAATATTTTATTTAATGACTGTATGTAAGTTTGTTTGAATAAAATAAAATAAATAAAAAAGCTAATAATTTTTATAGGTACACAAGATAATATTGAAAATCTCATGGGTAATCAAAAGAATCAACGGTTATAATATTTTCTTTTGAAAAAAATCTGTCTTCCGCCTGAAAGTTCCTGACCTTTCGACGAAATCTTTCGGCATCACTCATTTTCGTCATCAAAGAAAATTATCATATTATTTTATTCTCGAAGAACTTCATGTTCTTATTTTGGTTTTCTTTGGTCTTTTACGTTCTTAAAAATGCACTATTACCTGAAGTTTTCCAGTACGATGATTATGATTATTTTATTGAGTTCATAATTAACAAGTAAAATTAAATTTGTGTTAACGTTGTAAACAAGAACTCATCAGAGACAGTTAAATTACAGACAGAGTAAATTCGATTTCCCTCGCCGGCCTTAATTTTTGGGTTTTTCGGTCATCAGCCAATTAGTTAGCTGTTTCAAATCTATAAAATCCATGTTATGTCCCACGCGCTCCGATCAACCGTGGCATCTGAACCTCTCCGGCGCATATGGACGGCGTCACGAGCCATCTAATTCGATTGTCGAGTGATTAATTATATTATTGATGTGTCGCGAAACTCCATTCTTGATTCGATCGATCAAATAACCCTAAACCTCAGTCCGATTCTCTTTCTGAGATAACTTCGGTTGTAAATCATTTTCTATCTCTATCGCACTAACGATCCTTATGGACAGACATAGTAATTACTATTACTAAGGGCCGAAATTATAAAAGTCCGTTAGTTTAAGTTACAAAAAATTGGTCCAAAATTTGATATAACTACTCGTTTTTCAGAATTATAAACATCCGTTAGTAATATTTCGGTAAAATGTTACCATCGGCTTTAACTGACGGCCAGACCACCGATTAAGCGACAGTAACTTCATTGCCGTCTCACTCTTTCACCTAAGAGAGAAAGAAATAGCAATAGGCCGTGGCTGTCAGGCTGTCATTTCATTCTTTTAAATTCGTTGTGCGTATTTTGTGGTGTTTTTGTTGCGCGTTGTTTTACTATTTTAAAATGTTTTCCAGCGGTGATAGTGATGCCTTTATTAACTATTTCAACACCGAGAGAATAGTTATAAAAAAAATGAAAATAATACAATGTCCCTATTTCGCTAAAACAAAATAATCCTGTCTCGCAAAGTTAATTTCACTTATGATTAAAATAAAGAGTCCTGTCTCACAAAGTTGATTTCACTAAAATATTATAAAAGATAAACAACACAAATTACGCACACCAAATTACAACGCTTTTGCGCGGTTTTTTTACTGATTTCGTTTGTTTTGACATAAGAGTCGGTAAAATTCCATAGAAGCTTTCGAAAACCATAAACAAATATACGGATAGTTAATTTTGGTTTATAATATGGTCGTTGGTAAAATTTACTAACGAGTCGCCGTTCGTTGGTAACTTTGACATTTACTGACGAAAATATGGTCCAGTCTTTATAATTTCGGCCCTAAGTTTACTATAAGTTTACTAGTAGTAATAGTAATTAATTACTATGTCTGTCCATAAGGATCGTTAGAGAAAGAGAGATAGTCCGTATAATTATCTAAATAAAGGTTCATCTGATTGAATTTTCCTTACTTTGAATTCTTTTATGAATATTTTTTTGCAGTGTATAATTAATTTACTACTAGGAACCAACATGTATTCGAAATAGCAGGGCTACTTAATAAAAAATTTTTTTTTTCATCTAATTCATCGAAGGATTCTTAAACTTCTTATAGTTTTTTAATCTAGATCAAAGAACATTTATATGTTGCTTATTCTTCTATAGAATCGCCACACAGAACTATTTCCATTCGCATATATTTTTGTTCAGCTTACTGATGACATCTTAGTTGTAAGAATGTGTTCTTATATTGAACAAATTCAGATAAGGTCGATAAAAAAAAGATAATTTTCAGGAAAAAAAAATATTTTTTGACTTTCACACTAAGAATGTATTATGACAGACTTGTTATATTTACAGTAGGTAATCTGGTATTCAAATAAGCAATTAGCATTTCCAACACCTAATCAAATATAGAATCATTTCCATATCTTTGAACCTGTTCTATATTTAATTTGGCTTTAGAAATCAACACAATCTTCTTTTGTTTTATACTTTTTTGCAATTCGACAAATGAACCAAAATTTTGTGTAGGTATTTTTAGTTTTTAACCTTTTTTGTGTTCCTCGTCTCGCTTTCTTTTTATTTCGTGAATTGTACGACAAAGTATTAATAAACTCATTCAAGAGGTATGCGTTCAAGTTTTGTCGTGACTCGAAGTCGCGAATGCTGATTACAAACCGCCATCCTTTCTCCCAATAATAATTTCTCTTTATGATCAAACAACAACGAATTAGTGATAAATTCCCGCTTACTTTCAGCTTATTCGCGTCGCTTTCATTATAATGATTGTTCTCCGCAAAAAGTACACATCTACCGAATCAAATACCTGCACACTGTTGTTGCATGCAGATCTTTGTATTCAATTAACATTTTCATGTAATTTGACCATTCAAGTTCCATTGATATGATCATGAATTACCTCTCTAACCTCCTGCAGAAATGTTTTCTTCTGGAACTTCGTGTGCCTCTTCTAATGAAGGATGATGACCATTATTCAGAAATTATGATCTTGTTCCAGCTTTATTAAAATACCACATCCGGAGTTCTAAACCACTTTATGAAATTCTTGAGCGATGAAATGACCTTTCTGACCATACCCCTATTTACCTTTATTTTTTCCTGAATGAGTTGCAGAATTTTTTTGTCGCCTTTGAATATTTGCCCAAAATAAGCGACCTTACACTTTTTGACAGCGGTCGGAAACTATTTGATTTAAACAAACCAATCTGAAAACCAGTTCAATGGAAAAATTTAACACATAAACCAACAAGAGCGCCATTTATAAAAAGATCCTCAGCAAAATCCAAGTTCTTGCTTGTATATCGACTGTCAGCTGCAGCATCGTAAGTAAGCTAGGCTTTCCATTGATATTCTTCTCATAAAACTTTTCCACCATCACATATTTCATTTTCCTTGACATTATAATATTCACTGTCGCCGTACGTACCAGTTTCCGTTTTTTATTAGAAGTAGTTGGTAGTCGACTTTCGTAGTGTTTCGTGGGGAGATCGTGGGCTCTATCCCAGGTGCCGACCATTTCCTCTTTCACGACACAAGCTTTAAGTAGCTTACTGTGAAAGAGTCAAAGAGTGTATTTGTGTTCACTTTGAGTGAGCAAAAATTCATTTTTATAAAAAAAAACGTTTTTCCTATAACGGTTGAGTTTGTAAGTCTAAAAAACTATCTGTCTCAAATGTGGCGGTAGTTTTGAGGTTTCATACATATTATGTTTACATATAATATGATAAACATTCAATAAATCAATTAACTTAAGTAAGATTTTAAAATTATATTGTAAACAATTTAGTATATTTTTGTATAATGTTAAGTAGGTATTAGAGTAGGTAGGTATGTTTTTCTTGTAGGTACAATGGTGTTTAGCGTAAAACAAATAAATTATCCGCCAGATCCGGAGAAGTATCTCCCCGCTTTGATGAGTGTTCTGTAAATACGTTTTGACAAATCCCTATTGGTTCCCAATTCCAGTTCTGTTTACATCCAGCGGATAAAATTATTTCCACATTTTTCAACAGATTTCAAACTCGCCACGCGCCGTCCTATCGATGCTGAAGACATTCATATATTATTATTGCGCAACAATCGACTGACCTTATTTCTCTATTTCCGATCATTCTTAACACATTATCAAATATATAAAGAACCATAGCCCGGTGTCTCGTGTACCTGTCATTAACTGCATATTTGCATTATATTCCATTCCATTACTAAATAATAACCAATATCTGTCTTTTTTAACCCATCATACTGTGTCCATGAAGGGATAGAAAGAGGAGGACCATTCATTTATTTCCAATCTTCGTTTGCTTTTTCCATAAAAAAATATGATTTCTCATACCACCTCACCTATTTCTGTTTTGTTTTTTTTTTTACCTGACATTGAGAATAGAAATGTTGTGATCGATTCCCGTCATTGTCCCTTCAAATCCCACATTGGTTCACTTAAATCCATATAATTGTTCAGCTATCAGAAAAATTTCCACTGGGATGATTTCCTCGTCAAATACGGAATGAATTCATACATTAATCTTGTCGCGTAATTCGCGCACTTTGACTTTTCACTTTCTCGTACCCAATTTTATTAGTTCCGAGTGGATTTTAGTAACGAAAATTTGTAAGTTCATAAAAATCCACGTCTCTTGTTAAATCGAAATAAATTACATACCTACCCAATATGCATTGAATACATAATAAGTACCTACACCAGCACCCTTAGATAACTATGTTGATTCAACAATTAGTCACAAAAAACGTCAACACCTTGGCCAACAATGATCCTCATTGTCGAATGACAACAATATTAATTTCTTAAGATGGGTTCACCAAAAACAACCATCCATCTTCATTAGAACATAGTGCGGTGTGGGTCTCACCTTACGCCCGATATGCTAATAGAGCGCGTAGGAGACTTTCCTTAATGCAGTGTCCTTGCATTGTTACGGTTCACAGGTTTATATATCCACACAATACGTACACCTTCAAGCGATTTATCATTCGAGCCCATTGTTTGGTTCATTGTTATTCAAATAAGCTGGAAGTTTTATTCAAAAGTTACTTCCTCCTCTTGGCTGATTTATCCTCGTATTGAGTAACCAACGATATTGTTTAAACTGCAGTTTACACTTATGAATAATATCTCACATCCAGCCATTCTTCAACTGTGAACAAAATGTAGATTGTCAAAAAACTTGAAAACGCATTCTCACGATCGACAACGCTTCTTGATTTTTTTTTATTTTCGTCGTACTATAAGACAGCATTTTGAATTATTTCATTAATTAAAAATTCTCTAAAAATAAGCTCATGCGTTAAAAAAATCGAAACATGAGAGCAGTTCATAGATAGGTAATATCTGAAAACGGGATTGATCAGTGTTCGAGCTTTTTATTAATAAGCTCTTATAGGCGTGCCAATATAGTGTCCTAAGATCGAATCGTTCGATCATTTTGTATGGAAATTCTTTCGATGATCGTTTCGATATTCGAAAACTTATACTACAGTTACAGCAGTCAAAAATGCTCAAAACAGAAACTAAATAGCATAGAAAGTGGATGCCAGGTTGTTGCTGTGTGGTCTTGCAGTAAATGATGCATTTTATGCTCTCTAATGGGATTTCCTCTGTCCATTTCCTCAATCAAGATCTGTTCACATAATGTGAGTGTTGTCCTACTTTATACTGATGTGCTTACTGGACTTTTTACACATTCTTTATATTTAAAGGAATATTCGTTGCACCTGAAGACAAAACATCAAATTTTGGAAACTAAATATGTGAAGCCAGTCTCTTAATGAAGAAATACCATGACAATAATTATTAACAGTTGATTTTTAGCGTGAATTAAGACCCCAAGTCGTCAAGTTTTAGAGAATCAGTATTCATTAAATCTGTGGCCAATTTCAGAGTCCCTGAAGGGTTTTAGTTATGCAAAACTAAATGTTCTCATTTTACCTTCGTATATTGATTTACAGATACACACACACCTGCATACTTCTCATTCGAATATAAATTATTTTCGTTGTTTTAATCACATTCGTTCAATCTCTGTAAGTGTCAATAATGAAGATTAAACTGATAATTAATTCAACTGAGAAAAATGAACACATAATGTCTCGTCATTATTCACGACCCTGTGTTCGTCTTCTTGTACCAAGCGCTTTCTCAACTTCTTTAGAATTGCAAAACGTTTCAAAGAATAATTATGTTTACCGATGATAGTCATTTATTTCTATTTAAAGTTTATCTAAACAAATTTATCAATTGATTTTACCTTAGGAATAATTGATTTCCACATTGAAAATTTCTACTATAATTAATTTCCACAATAATGTCTTCTGAATATTTTGTTTAAAAAACACTTATTACTTAACTTGCTTTTTACTTAGTCCCAGATAGGAGTTTTTGTTAAGCAAAGGCTGCCACAAGGTTCTTCTCCCGTCCGTCTTTTGTGACTTTCTCATTCTCATCAGTTTCATAATTTTCATCAGTTTTTTAGACTTTCTACCATCTATGAGTTTCGCTACGCTACCAGCTCTGATTATTTCAACTTTTTCTCTCCATTTTATATATACGTTCTCTGGTATAACTCTTAAACAATTTCAGTAATTTATAACCAAGCCACAATATCAACTAAACTGCAATTAAAAGGATAGCCAGCCAAAGAAAATTTTAAAATCGATTTGTTCAAAATAATTTCGCGATGCAGCTGTCAGAATTACCTTCAAATACCTATGTACATGCGACGTTTTAAAAGCTTTAGCTAAATGGAGGTACTTACATACTTACGCAGCAATAAGCAGAGTGCAATGTCTGGACAAGTGGATCTTGCGTTGTTCTGCGTCCTTCCCACTTGTCATCGATACAAAGCGAGCTGCACGCTAACAGCATCCCCGCCGACTGTCGACAGTCAATTGATCGGCACAAGAGTAATCATTGTTCCATTGCAAATATACCTAAATACCTAAACTGCCTTCAAAATACCTTCACTGTATTCGTAATACTTACACTGTTTCAATACATCAATGTAATGGCATCAGTATCGAAGATATACCAATTATGTGATTTTTGTTATTAATCTTTGTACATATCACATATATCGTATTTGCGGCATTTTAATCTCAGTCATATACCTACTTTTCCTTGGATTGAACTGGTGAGCGTTTATTTCACTTTTAATTTGTTTATCCAATTCTGGAGGGTTTCTTAAATTTCTTTTTTTGACAACTTGTGCATGTGCATCACTACGTTACTAAACTTGGAAGTTTTTCAAATACATAACCACCATATCTTAACTCACACTATCAACTTATATTAAACATGACTGTTAATATTTGGGGGAGGTTTAGCACCATGAGTCACGGGGTAAAATGGATGAGTATGACATTTACTCACACAAAAAAACGCATGGTTGCTGCTACACATAACCTTGCCCTCTATATCTGTCGACACAAACTACGGCACAAAACAGCTAATTCGAAGAAAGAAAATAAATGAAAAGCCTTTATGAGGGTATCTTAATACAATTACGTCTTATAATTCCAAGTTGAATGTTGTAAAGTAATCCGGGTTGTATTTTGTTGCCATGTCGACAAAGTGTACTTGAGTAGGTACCTACCGATTGAGACGGCATACGTGACAGTTTTTCAATGTTACCCTGGAATATATTTTGTTCCAGAAGTCTCTGGAACAAAAAACAATTATTACGCACTTACAAACTGGAAATTAATTGTTTCAAACTTTACAATAGAAGCAGCAATTGGTTTTACTTCCAACCGTCTTAGTCTTAATCTATTGCGTATCAAAATTTACAAAAACAAACGTCTAATTCGCAGTTTCTTATTTTAATTTCACTCAATTTTGATTTTTCTACGAGAACCTATCCATACCTTCTCGTCATTAGTATCTTTTGAAAACCGTGCGACATCTAAGGGATCCAGTATTTTTACAATACTCATAATATGGCAAAGAATCAAATATAGATCTAACAAGATCTTGCAAATTCTCTGAAGAGGTATACCAATCATTGCAAATAAAGTACCCCATTCCTAATATATATACTCTGGTATTCCCCCTCTCTCTGGGTCTTACACAAAATTCAATCGCTTCGGTTTTCAATTACCGTCTGTCTGTCGTATGTCAAAGATATTACAAAAAATGGTTGTTATTGATTAAACTATGGCATAATTTTCATTACGTGGCGTTATTTTTTAATTATTTCACCTGTTAGTCGTATAAAATTTACGAGGGTACTAAAGGAGAGTTAATATTCCTAATGTACTTATTATGATAATATTATTTTGACGCTAAGATTATCATTAACCGTTAAAGCTTTCGTTTAACGAGCACTTTACGGGTTTGGTGTTAGCGTTTTATATTATTTCGGACCTGTGCTAATAAACTTTTTACTTCAAGGTTTTTACAATGAAATTGTGATGATGTAAATTTACTTTGGTCTTTTTTCAGCCAGTTATAAAATTCAGTGACGATACTTTTGATAGTTTAAATTTTAAAATACCTATATATATTTAAATTGATCATATCATTAGGTAAATTTAAATTGACAACCTACAAGGGGCTAAAATCATAAATGAAATAATTAATTAACAAAAGGTGCCAGTCAAATCGACGGAATTTATTGTTGGGCCAGGAAGTTATTGTTATCTTAACAGCACAGGAGTTTTTGAAAATGTTGTATGTAGAAGGCTACAGAAGTAGTGAGCTACTTGGATTTTTCGTATCTTTCGGTCCCTATCAATATGAGAATGATTAGGTTTCATTTAGTTATTTCATTCGAATTTCAGTATAGCTAAGTAAAGCTTATTGTAAAATGTTGGAAAATAATTTTAACACAAAAATTTAAACTGAACATGACTGTATTATCGACGTAAAATAAAAATATAGGCAGCACTGTTATACAAACCCACAATATTTAATACTTAACACAAAAATAAAGTGATAGTTACTGTCCTTTCAATCCATTATCACTAGCATCATGATGATCACCTAGCTTCCTTGCAAAACTTTCAATGCTTTCTCGACCTATCCCCTGAAATTTATTTTAATTTACAACAGTTGAGACTCAATTCTAGACAAATAATGTCTCACAATGCAATGAGTCACGGTACAGTTTAATCAATGTAGCCGTGTGACGAGCTGTCATTATTGTGCTTTTATTTCGTGAAAACTTGTTGACAATTTCCTGTTATAAGATGAAATAGAAAACAATCACAATAGTAGTCTAACTGTACGCTTGGTGTAGTACAACTGTTAAAAAAGGTAATTATCCACTTGAAGAATATCAAAATAATACTTCTATATTGTTATTGGCATATCGCATTGTGAGTACCGTTTGAACTACAACACAGATCCGACCCGTCCATTGTTCGCGTGATCTATTATTAAAAACGCATTTTATTTCGGTAAAATACGACCAAGTCATTATCCTCTGATATTTCTGAGGGAAAACTTAATAATCTTCTTCGACTGGTTGTAATATTTGCGATCATAAGCCTCTGAGAACTTTTATATTAAGGAACTAACTTTTTTTACTGCTAACTAAACCAAAATAGTATTATAGAAAGTTTTAAACGTGCTCTGATACAAACCTGCTGAAATTAGTTTCATATTTTGGATACGTATTAAAACAGGTAACCAAAAAATTAATCGATTGTTAGCTTTGCTTTACTTGGTTTATGATCATTTTGAAAATATATTAGGAGTTGAGCGTTGATATATTTCATGAACCCCTAAATACAGAGAATTAATCCCGCTTCACACACATCGTATAGCGGGTAGTCATTTGTTACATCGATCCTATGTGAATCCAAAGACTTGCTTGAAATAACCTATCTACATACTTCTTTGAACTTGGATTTTGGTCCTTTGATATTGGTGACAGAAAAAAATATAAACAATAACCTTTAGATATCTTAATGCTTGGAATGGAAGAATACGTCACTTTTACCGTATGTTTCAGCTACATTACTCACATATAAAAACTATTTTCATAATGAATATCTTATTTAACGCACTCATAATTATTCGAGGAAAGATTGACGTTTGTCAGAATTTTGTATAGTACCTAGTCGTTTAAAAATAATGCGTTGCCCAACAGTCGCGTTTTTACATTTTGCTTCTGTGTGTCAATGTACTACTAGAATTAAAATAGATCACTTGATTCATACTTGCAGCGCATCGTCGTACAGGTGAACATTAATAGGCAACACTCCAGTGATTTCATAATATTTTTGGCATACTAATCTATCAGAATTATTTATTTGTTTTACTGTGAAAATAAACAAAATGATCAGTGTAACAACCCGATTATTGCCGGTATATCTTACGATGCAATAAGTTTACCATCATTTCACTACCTACATCCAAAGTTTCTTTGTTTTGTACACTGTAAAAAAATGAAATTCATATATGAACATCTGTGCAATAATAATTACTTTAAAATATACATATACCTACCTACGTATCAGAACGACTAAATAAAATTTACCTGATCTGTATTTTTTTGAAGACTTCAGTGTGCCCTTCCACCGTTTCATATATAAATATAATCAAATCGAATTTATAAATATAATATAAAAAGAAAAACAATAGAGAAGTATTCGTTATAAGTAAGCTAGAGGGTACTTGAAAATTTTATTCTATAAAAATAGCTCTCATATTTCTCGCAATTTTAATTTCAAAACATCACAGAAATCTGTGACAGATAAATATACTATATTGAGGCTACGATTATAAAGCGTTTTGTCTGGCGATTATCTTCTCGTCATCGAATAATAGTGATAATTTAAAAAATTTGCTTCAGTAATTTCAGCCAGAATTTGAAACAGCAACAGCCGAAGAATGTCATAAAGCCTTTTTGTGGTGAAGGTATATTCAAAATTAACCTTGAAAAAATCCACCTAAATTATCATCCTTTTCTGGTTTCGATAAGTTTTCCAACCAATCTATTGTCCTCGATCTGCATAAGAAGTTGAATTGTGAAGCAATAAGCAGCCATAAATCTGAACTAATCTTAAAAGTAAAGACAGAATCAGTGAAAAATGAAAGCAGATTTAAAATCAAAATCGTTAAGATCTTAATATCGAAATATAAACGTCTTAATGCGTTGTAAAACTATAATGTTTTGATTGTTGAACCAATCGGGCAGAAATAATATCTACCTACAGATTGAACTCGATAATACAGTTTAAACTTTTTGTCTGAGTGGGAAATTGTAGGCGTATTGAAATCACTGACTGGAACGAAAGTTGCCCGATGGATGTATAGAGATGTTGTGGCGTAGATAAAGCTCATGCGAGGCGATTCGGAGAAAGTAACACCCCTATAGCCTGCAGCGGAGAAAGACCTCTTGAATGGGACAGCTGTCTGAGGAAGCGGACACAAACAATAAAACAAATTCGCCCAGTCTGATTGGTCTATTACCTACTGCAGTTCATTTAAAATGGAGTAACCAGAGATGTTAAGGATGCCGAATGACAGTTGGCCGAGGAGAGTTTTTTGTAATTTTGACAGAAATTGTCAATTGGTGCGATTGACAGAATGCGGATGGAATATACCTGTTTTAAAACAGACGCATCGTTCGGAATCACATTGGTCAAATGATAATTAATTCATCACCATACAAATTCGAATTCAATATTCATATTTAGGAACACAGGACAACGTCTGTCGGGAAAGCTAGTATATAGATAAAGAGTGGCAAATGCTAATATTTCTTTAAATTATTCATAAAAAATATACAATATATTAAATCAATAAAAAGCATTACAAACACTACTATAATGTTATGTATTTGAAATAATATAATATTACACCTAATTCTAACAATTCTATACGGATGTTCAATTTTTAAATGGAATAAACCACTACGGGCTTACGACCATCTTCTACTGTTATTTCGAAGACAGGCTTAGTGTGATCACTTTACGTGAATAAAGTTGGCCATTTGGTGGTAATGTTTAAATCTCCGGAACTCCTAATCATGAAAATTCTCAATATTACAAAAAATCCCATGTAAACAACAAGTAGATATTTAATAATAATTCATGAGACACAGAGCTAGCTTATAAGCTATTTCCAACTTATAAGTTGGAAATTATTGAGAGCAACATATTGTATTTGATGCTTACACACACTTCGATGTATTTGACATTGACACAGGCGCATATATTCTTTTGTTTATCTGTGGTTAAATTGAGAATAGATTTTATATTGTTTGTCTTTTATCATAATATAAACAAGATGTCATTATTTTTGAAAAAAAAATGTGAAATAGCGCTCGCTCAGTCTTTGAAATTGGAATCTTAATGATGTTAAAACTTACACAATGACATAATACCATAACATATCACTGCATAATATACATTTTAAATTACTTTTGGTCTAATTTCGAGCACCGGTTGACCACTAGTAAAATTAACCAGGTAATTAAAATAATGCAGAGGCATCTGCCGGAAAGTGGTGAGAACATTTTCGTGTTATCAGGGCTCACACAATATGAACATGAATAGACCTACCTTAAACCTCTCACAAAGAGCAAAACTTGCAACATCAACAAAAAATATGACTGTAGTTTATAGAGCTTCCAACGTTTCACATTATAAAGCACAATTTCATATAGCTATGCCATTATTACATTTCATTGTTCGTGGAAAGTTAATATATTTATAGATATTAATTGGTTAGCTCCTTTGGATTTCAATCCCGACTTTCGTGCTGACCTAGGGAAGATGTGGGTTCGAACTTCGGAGCTGACTGTTCTTTTATTCAAGCCACAAAGTTTGCACAGTGAGCTCGTGTTAATTTAATCCATGTATTTGTTTTAGGTCCGACGCATCAATGTGTAGATAAATCTTCTTGGTAGCCATCTATAAGATAAAGTTATGTAGCGACTAACCAATAGATGGGAATCTAGAAGATAACAGTGTTGCTCTACTGAAATCTATTGATTTCTATGGAAATTTATATGGATTTGCCTTTTCGCGCCAGATTTAATGTCAGATGAAGTCTTGTTTTGACAATTAATGCGTATTGAATCACATATTTAGGTTAGGTTCTAATGTTGTTGTTTATTTCACATAATAATATTATAATTTTGTAATATTATTTCTAAAACTTGTACTTTTACAATGATTTAACAGAAAGTTTGAGAATATAACAATATTTCGATCACAATAATTAAGATATTTGGTTTGAAAACCAGCAAATTGGTATCTTTAGTCGATCGAAATCGAAGAAAAATATGTTTTTTTCGAAGCTTCAAAATTCATATTCATTATAATATGTATATTTTCTCTGTATATTTAATGAAGATGTATATAATTATCATTTTGATTTATGTAAAAACAAGTCGAAAGTTCTTCACATTCACGGCGTTACGGGTGTTTCTAAACATCAGTGAACGCTATTTTGATATTCATCCTAGAGATGAATCGTTATCCAGCAGTTAGTAGGAACCTCCTTTTAAAAGTGGCGTTATATATCCTAAAGATAAGCGATACACATTGATGCGGCAAATATCTCAAAGAAAGGCTTTTCTGTAAGATAAATTTATCTATCAACTGATTGATGCGTTGGGCCTTATAGGTATCACTAGGATGTAACGTTAACGGAAAAATATGATTTTATCAAAAAAAATGTTTATCATTAATTTGAATTACAACATAGATCTATTGTTTCTCAATCGTGTAGATGTGGAACACTTGAAAATTAAAAAAAATAAGAATAAAGAACTCTACTTTATAGAAACGAAACAATGCGCTTCTACACAAATCAATTTGAAACTTTACAATGACTTATGACAATAAATCTTGTATAAAAATTAAATGTACTACCATAGATAACAACTAATTGTTTTAAAACTGCTTCATGAGTATTAATTATTACGTTCTGACCTAATTTCTTCCAACCATTAATTATTATCACCAAATACATATTATTTAACATGTATCTATTTTTTTTTCTTATTGTAAAAAATATTGTATGTCAAAGTCAATTTTGTATATAAATCATTAATATTAATATTCTGATGAACATGTATGGTCAACATTTTGTTGTACTAATATATTAGTTCTTTTTTGACAATGTGCCTTGAAACATTCGACATTTCAATTACATACTCTCAATTCGTATATGGAAGTAATACGTCGTGTCCAATAATTAGCTCTAACAAATGTTTGACAGTTAATTTTTATTAAAAAGAAATCAATCATTGTTATAATTTACATCATAATTTACGCATTGAGCATAATATGATTTACGATAAACACTCGACGTATGCATGTATCATACAAGGTTGACAGATATATACGTATATAAGACTGAATCCCTATTTCCCTTGGTCAAGCCACGACGCAAGAAGAGCTGGATGAATTTCGCTTTTTTTCTTGTGTTTGTTATTTTCAGCAGAAAGTTCTTTTGAAAGAAAGTTTCCCGAAACCTTTAATTAAATGACTTCATTAACTTTTCTAATGTACCTACATATAGGTACTTTTTATTGCTATTGACAATTAAACTTTGTTCTCTAATTTAACCTTATAGAGTTTGACTGTGCTTTGTAAATATCGTATAAACCAGATGCATTGATCGGAATTATATTGATAAAATTATTATTTATCGTGATATCAATTCGAAAACAACATTCATGGTTAATTCGGGTCAGCTTGTATGTCATTTATGTTAGAGTTTTGTATTTTATAACCAAAAAGCTTTTCTATGGCCTCTATTACTCGTTAATGCTTTGCAAATTTTTATTTCAAATGTGTTTGTGGATAATTAAAAAAAAGGAATAAAAATTCTGTATCATTTTGTTTATAACGTTTTTTTATCTTGTGGAGTGAGTAGGTACCCATGATTCCATAGAAGTTTAATATGCTACAATAACTTATCAGGCATACCAATCACGTCTCCTTGATTTGTGCAATTATATCTATTCACATATCGCATACGTAGTCAATATAAGAAAGATAATATATAATTACATCCAATGATCATTTCCAGTTAATAACTAATATCTCACAATGCCTCGTGGTAAATTGATATCGCCTTGTAGAGAAGAAAATTATTACTATCAACACAATAACTTTACGTTTGCCTGCTTATTTCTACCAGCCCACGTTTTTCTGTTATCAAAATATTATTACTACCCTTTTGTTATTGTTTCGGTTGAGTCCTAATACGGATCTGCATTCTCCTTCCTCAGGGGCTTTTCAGGAAATTACCTTTTCAACTTAGCACAACAACCTTAATTTTCACGTGTTTCATCTCATTTGTTTATAAATTAACCAATTTTAGTCATAAATCATATTTTCAGACACATTTGTTATTTTGTTCTGTGAGATGTGTATCCATTTTAGCTGTCGTATATTCATTATATGATATAATGAATATCTACTAGATTTTTTTTCAAGCCCAGTATAATTTTGAACGTTTTTTTTATTGCCCAATTAAGTCAAAATGGTTCTGGTGTAGTTCAATTAAACGTGACAGTAAATTATCTTTTAAGGATGCGGTGAGTAAAAGATCGGATAATTATTTTTTTAAATATATTATAAAAACTATCTGTCTCTTGAACTTCGCTGCCTATGAACTAATAAAATTAGCCTAAAAGATCAATTTGTGATTTGAAACCATCCTTGAATATCCTTTAATACTCGCATTTTTTTTATTTAAGTCCTTCAGCTGTGTGAGAGGATTTGCTAACACTCAGTTTGCACATTAGAAATATATCTATTATAACGATATTGAAGTTAATTTTCCTGCTTTATGTATCTTTTTAACATTTTATTTTCTTGATTATTTTGTTTCCTTGCGTTTAACAATCTATCGTCAATGCTGGGTTCGGCTCTCCTTGTATTATGTAATAACTCCAGGCAATGTCTTAGCTTCTGGTTCCCTGTACGTAATACAATTATTTTTCGCAGTCCTGTGCAGTGTGCAGCCTTCATAATCCAAAAAGAATTATCACATGCACAGGTAGTTTCGACACATTGGAGAATGGTGAATGGAGAAATGTCTACTTAATAGTATGGTATAAGCAGCTTATCATTCAAGATGTATTACAGTATTTTTTTTAGTATTGACATGAGAGGCAACCCGTGTGACCGAGTCTTCCCCGTCATATTGTCACGGTCACGGTTTCTCCAGGTGAAGTGACACGGTATTGTCTCCAGTCACACCTGTTGCTCTGGAAAATTACCCGGCAGGCACGACAGCCCTAAACGCTTCATCCATTTATTGTAAACTTTTACCGTTCGTCTAAATTTTTTTTAAATTTGATTCATCAGCAACTAAGATAATCGTGGTTTATATTTTATACAATTTTTCGCTACATGATTTCGAAGAAATTATTTATTTCACGTATTCTTGTAGCAACTTATATACGTTTTGTTGTAGATTGAAACGTTATAGATAACCTACTCACTTCAGCTTTAAAAAAGTAGGTTTAAGTCTGAAATACTTAATTTTGTCATTTGAAAATCGCAAGTACTTTTGTAGATTTATT
Source organism: Mystacides longicornis (assembly GCA_963576905.1). Classification (NCBI taxonomy): domain Eukaryota; kingdom Metazoa; phylum Arthropoda; class Insecta; order Trichoptera; family Leptoceridae; genus Mystacides; species Mystacides longicornis. The sequence goes on along the minus strand of OY756433.1, from coordinate 15,696,817 downwards.
TCCCTAAAGTACTGCGAATATTACTTCCCGATGCTGATCATGTACTCTTTCTAGTATGTTTAACTATTTAGTATGCGTTTTGTTGGAAATCCGTGCCTAATTGCAGCTTCCGAAGTTGGAAACAGACAAAAACCTTGTATTGAACTACGAAAGTTTACCTACCTACGAGTTGAACCCAAAATACAGTATTGAATTCATCTTAAGGTTAATCCACTGATAAATCAACAACCAAAAAAGTTCAATCATTCTCGATTTTTTAACTGTCTATGTATTTTACCTTTGATACACCTTTTAGTTAGGGCATATGGTTCCCCACTGCGCTCATCTTGCACAGTTTCAATAGCCTTCTCCCACACCATTTCCAAATTCCTCAGCTCTGCGTCGATGGAACGAAACATTGTATGAGAGGGTCTTTGTTGGATTCGTGGGAGGAAAAAAACGGTTATTTGTATATTGATACTAGCTATCCCGACAGACGTTGTCCTGTGGTTCTAACCAGAGGCAGCCCGTTCATTGTGCACTGCGCCTCCCGAAACAAAATTAAACTAATCAAACAATAACATTAAAATATTAATTCTAAAACGTCCATATTTCATTCGTATTCAAAGCTCAGACGGGATCAACGTGAGAATATATGTGCGCAATTTGGTTGACTTTGTATGAAAAAAATTTAAAACGCCCGAAACGGTGGAGTAAGTGAAAGGGGCTACTGTAAGAGTGGCAATTACGTATGCGAGAATGAGAGGGTGCAGGTGCAGAAGACATAATTTTGTTAGATTTTTTCAAAGATGGCGTCGTATGAAATTCTTTCCATACTAACCTTAATATCATATTTTGTATTATTTCTTATCCATTTTTCAACTTTTTATTTGTTATTCTGTTATCCGGAGTGAAGAAAAATCCAATAAATCACACATCGGAAGAATCTGTTAAGCCAATCTCGAGTTATAAGTGTTCGCACTAACCCGACTTTAATTTATATTAGAGATTATACTAAAACCATGAATTAAATAAAACAGTTAATTGGGTATCTTGGGTGACGTTATTCTAAGATTTATAATTCACACATTATTTTACAATATAATACTTATTCTGTTATAAATAATGTTTCTCGAGCGAATAATTTTGTAACAGCTATAAGGAATATTTTACCGTTTATAAGACAGCTTTATATCTCGTATAATAAAGCCTACATTTAAGCCCAACGATGTTCTTAATTAGTGATGGCGAAATATTATACTTTATGTAAACCAGTAAACCTAAGATTTTTCTTCGTTAAAAGCTAATTAGGCTCGGAACACACAGAATATCAAAAATCCTTGTAAGTTAGTATTATAAAATCTACATTTTAGTGTTTTGACTTCTTCGGAAACATATTGGTAATTATAAGTTCATTAGGCTTCACACAAGATTGATGATTACAATCTTTCCTAATTACTCAGGGTAATTAGAATCACATCCGTTCAAATGATAAATCTGGTTCGTATAAATATTTTTTTCGTTTTAATATTTACGTCAGATCGAGTATTTGTTGGTAATCTGTTAAGGTAAGGTACCTAATCGTAGGATAATTGCATACAACTTAATACACAGCTTACAGTGAAACGCAATTAATTGTTTTGAAAATCGAACAATTCAAATTCAAAAATATTCGAACTTATTAGGAACGAAAAATAGAAAATTTAAATGATATTCAATGGAAACAATCGTATGAATGGTTTTACTTATCAAAATTCTATCATACTCTAGAGTCCACGTCTCGAGTAACGACTAAAAAATTGTGAAATGAAATTGTTCAGAGTGTTGAAAGTACTAACAAAGCTTAAATGATAAAAAATAATAATTGTTACTCACCTATTTTCATTTTCCAACTGTCGATTTGTTGAAGAGAAATTATTTCTCGAGACAGATCGCCAGGTCTAGATTTTAAACGGTTTTTTAAACTTTGACGACAAAAAACACCAACTTAGAGGCTTCGTAGCATATATTATGTTCCACATATGGATTTACTCAGAATTCGGAGGAGAACATTTAGTGTGTCTGTGTGTATGTGTCCCCCCCCCCCCTTATAACTTTTGATTCGCTTGATGGACAGATCCTAAATTTTCAGAAAATATTGAACACTTTAAGCCTACAAAACTTGTATACTCAGAATTTTGAAAGTTCCTTCAGGGAGGGGTAATCAACCTTTGAATTTTTATTTAATTTTCATATATCTCGAAAACTATAAAAGCTAGAACCCTAAAAATGTGTATGTATATAGAAAAGCTAGAACCCTAAAAATGTGTATGTATACAATATCCAGGTTCCAGGATTTTTCAAAAAATAATTATAAAGAAAAATATTTTTTTAATGACAAATTTACGAGTTTCAATGCCTATATTTCAGAATTTTATAAAAATATCGAAAAACGCCGAAACACACCAACTAGATAATTTGATTTTCTATAAAAAATATATATAAATTATAGCAGTACCTACATCTCAACCTTTTCTTAACAATTTTTGTAAAAATTTAATTTATTGACACATCGTTTCATACAATAAACATACCGATTCAGGTCATCCACTGTTGGATCTCATGTTAACATGCAACTAGTACTTAAAGTAATTTGTAGGAATCTATTTTATATATAAAGTTTTCAACTAAGCAACCATGCAAAGTCAGAAAGAAAAATAATGTCAAATCAAAATCAAACTTGTATCTTTCATAAACATAGTGTGAAGGAATAAAAATGAAATGTCAAAGATTTTATGAAGGGTTTTTTTTTGGTTTAATTCACAAAAATCATACCAAAATCATATTCTGAAATAAAACGTTATTTTTTTATTTTAATGGTATGATAATTGACCATCCCTTAAAAAACTTGTTTTTCTGTTCGTTTTAAGAGTTCTGTCAATTGGAGTGTCTGAAATTTGGATGTTCGCGTTAATTTATATTTAAATTTATTCTGTTAGAATATATTATTATCTTGTTGAAAAAAAAAAAACAAATCTCCAATGGAAGAAAAATATTTTTATTTTCGAGAATATTTTACGAAAGTTGTGGGCTCACATTACATAAAACAAAAATTATTTTTTATTTGATGTTTGTGAAAAATCACAGTTGTATTTTTTTTTCAATCATAAGAGATGCTTTAGAATATTCACTAATGATTTCTTTTCTTTTTTTTCAGGTTAGTATCTACTTTCTTTTCGCGCTGTTTACAAAATATCAAAAAGTCCTATATTTTTGGCGATGTCAGCGGTAAGTTTTTCTATGTAATCAAACATTTCATGATCTGTTTCTTATATACAGGCCTACCACTAATGCCTATTTTTTAAGAAATGCATCCATTTTAGTAGTATTTTTTCAGACTTTAACGTCTGAAGCCTGCTGACATTTCTTACAACTTTAGTCCATCGCCATTCGATGATTTTCTCTGACCTTATCTGATGTCATTATTACTACTACAAACACATCTTCACTTATCCTTTCAAATTATAATCATATTTGGATGACTTTGTACAAATAAGTCTCTCACTACAATTCGTGGTTTGTCAGAGATCTTTTTTGTGACGGGTCCGGTCCACTAAACAGAAAAAATGCATTACAGCAAAAAGTTTCGCGGCGTTTATTGATACTATCGTATAGAAAAGGGTGTATTTGATTATTCGATTTCAGTTATATAGAAGACATCTTCATAAATGCACGCATAGCCTTTAATAAACTATTGAAAATGGTTTATTCGTATTGAAATTTTTTTCATGTATTTTAGACATTTCTTGATGTTCGCCATTTCTCCCAATACAGGTTCTTAATAGAAAAAGCAGGTACTCATCTAAAAGCTTTTAAGGAAATTTGGTTAGTAAAACAATATGATATCCTTCAGCAATGTGAAATTATTTTAAGAGAAATGAAAATTTAACATTAAACTAATTTCCTCCCTAAATTATCCATTTTCTTCAATAATTAAAGAAAGCATACCAAATCTTTTTACTAGACTAGCTGACCCGCCTGTCGGACTTCGACAACCCAGAATAAAAAAAATCGTTTTCACTCATTACATACTTCCATGACTTAAATTCCGTTTACGACATCTAATATCGATGAATAATTGATTTATTCGTCCCGGCTGCGAGAAATTTCCTTGGGCGTTCAAAAAGTAACAACATTAAAAAAATTACAAATTCATATTATACAATACAAATGAAAATGACCTAAATGAAATCAAACTCGAGACGAATAATCTGAAAAAAATCTTCGTTTTTTGGTTTCAATGATTCCAGTAGATGGTGATTTTATGTAAACTTTATAAAAAATTAATGCAATAAAGTAAAGTTATTGCATTATTGACTAGTGCTTGAAATTCGACCAGTCGACCAGTGCTTGAAATTCGACCATAACTTATTTAAATTATAGGTTTGAACATTATTAAGGTTCCAGTGTCAAAAACTGAGCGAGCGCTATTTCATATGCTTTCCAAAACAATGACATGAATACGTCAAATTTAAAATGTTGATATTTACAAAGTTTTTTAAAGTCAAACAATATTAATCTATACTCAATTTATATTCCGCCATTTCCAGCTCCACCTTCCATTTGAATATACCGCCTTCAAAAAGCTTTCTGCGCCCATTATGAGGCGCTTTTCATTTTACATTTATTTCTATGAAGTTGACGATCTTTATTCTGAGGAATGAGTATCAAATACATAACATTACAGTAGTGTTTGTAATGTTTTTATTCTTTTTATCTATTTTTATGCATAACTAGCTTTCCCGACAGACTATGTCCTGTGGTTCTAGCCCGTTCATATTATGTACATAATGTGCACTTCGCCCCCATAAAATAATACAAAATTAATTCGATTGAGTTAAGCTAATAAAATAATAACATTAACATATTTCTGAAACATCCATATTTCATTCGTAATCAAAGCTCTGGCGGGAACAACGTAAGAATAATGCGCTCGCGCACACACCCTACCTCGCCTATGAAGTATGTTGGTACAAATACAAATGTGCCCGATAATATTGTTGACTTTGTATGAAAATTTTCTAAACCGGTCGAAACGGTGTGGTGGAGTAAGTGGGATGGGCTATTGTACTACAATCACGTATGCGAGAATGAGATGGAACTACTCGCGATGGCTTGGGCGCGTCGCAGGTAACCGTTCCATAATAACTTAAATATTGTAATTTTACATCATTTCTTATCCATTTTTTTATTAGTTATTCTGTTATCCAGAGCGGAGAAGAATCCAATATCCAATAAATCAAACACGATAAAAATCTGTTGAGCCGATCTCGAGTTATACGTGTTCGCACTAACCCGACTTTAATTTAATATAAACTAGTAAAAGTAGTGTTAAAAGAGCTAATTATTTCCCTTTAAAAGTGCATCTACACCAAGCAAACATAGAACCGAATCTACCTACCTACTTACATTTAGGCTGACTGTCCATGGCAGCGAAGCGTACGCGACGCGGCAAAGTACGCCTTGCAGCATTTGCAGCCTGGCGTACTGAAGTGTGTCCACGACACGCACTGCATCCATACATTTTCCATAAAAAAAAAACAATTTTAAGTAATTCAAAAACATTTCTTATCCAGTTTTTAAACATTTTATTGGTTATTCTGTTATCCGGAGCGGAGAAGAATCCAATATATCAAACATCAGAAGATTCTGTTGAGCCGATCTCGAGTTAAAAGTGTTCGCACTAACCCGACTTTAATTTATATTAGAGATATTTAAAATATAAGCATTCGCCACTCCTTCTCTATATAAACTATAAGTGTGCGAAATTTCTTACTCCTCCGTTCGTGCGAAGTTTTTGCTTCACTTAATACATATATTATATACAAATTAATAAGAATGTATTGACCGTGAGGTTGACTACCTCACGTCCTTAAATCTCAACCGGTCAGAAAAGGCACCATAAGCCTCGGATGCCATCGAGCGCAATGGAGAGCTCTTGGTGCCTCCCTATGCCCCTAAGTGGGGCTTAGGCCTCCTGCATTGCGTGTTGGTTTGGGGGGGATCTGCGGCGGACTTGATTTGTATGGTGCCGGCTTTTTTGGTTTTGATTGATTCGATCGAACTACATAGAGGGTTGGTTTCGTGCGGGTCGGGTTTACTGCGGGTCTGTCTCCTCCGGGCTGGCTGCGGTGTGCAGGAGTTCTTAAAGGGAGAATGTAATGTATGTATGTAAAAAGGTTTGACGCTTAATAACTTTGTGACTATACAATGTTTTGCCATCACGTATTATTTTATATGTAAACTAGCTTATATCCGTCTTGCTTTACGTTTTTGATTCCGAATGTCAGGCTTGATCGGTAGGTAATTAAACAGGTTCTAGTCTAGCTTCCCATTGCTTTGCAGACCTCTATAACTGACATAAGCACAGAAAAAGAAGAATGAAACTTTCACAATTCATAAAAAGAGAGAAGAATGACACTTTTATGTTTATTTAATGTTTATTAAAATTTTGTATTAAGATCCTAAAAAATAGAGTTTTTTTTAAATACCCCTCTAAATATAGTAAAGTTAATGCAGCAAATTGTATTAAAGAACCTTCTCCGGCATTTTGCACGGCTCTGTGCAGATTCATATCTGACGTAGCATTTGTATTTTTTTTTTATTTTTTTTCGCTACCTCCAAGAAACAAAGTTTCGCTGTCGGAGGCAGCACATAATAAAATTTTACATAGTTTGGTACATGATAAAACTTAAGCCTAGTACATAGGTACCTATGAACTATTTAAACTATAAAATAACATAAAGATAAAAATGAAAGAAAAAAAATAGAAACGAAAACCAAGCAAACAATAAAAAATAAAAAAAAGCAGAAGAGAAAAAAAAAAGAAAAGAAAGAAAACTTTTGAGCGTGATGCTATGACATACAAATAAAAAAACATTTCTGAATTATTATGTAGATAGAGAAGGAGGGGCTAATGCGAGTTTTATTTAATTTCCCAATTTACCACCCAACTTTCTTATTTTTTTCTTTCATAAGAACCTTCTACTGCTAAAAGCCAACTCGACAAAAAAAGAATTAGTGAAATCGGTTCAGCCGTTTAGGCGTGATGCTTCAACATACGATAGAGCAACGACAAAAGGCAAATTAAAAAGCATTTCTAAATTATTATGTAGATTATGCGGAATGAAGTTCGACGGGTCGTCTAGTTTGTAACAAAAATCGGTTCCTCATTAGTAGTTGTGTAACTTTAAAAAAAAATCAAGAGATGGAGGTGTCGAGTAAATATGTCACTTATGAAATATGTTGCGTTATTTTCTGTAGTATTGCGAGAATATACTCAATTTAAATCAAATTATTCTGGTAATATTGACATTATGGTATATAGTATGTACCATGGAATTCTGAAATATCTGAAAGTACGTTTCTAGCTAAGATTTTATAACAAACTATAAACTGGTGTTAAAACAATATCAACTCTCAGTACCTAACCTTTTAGTAAATAGGTTTTCTTGGAACTAGCAACGGACTGGTTAGCGCGGGGCTCGTAGAATTTTATGTGATGCATATTATGTTTGTTTCTTTGCTGTTATTTATTGCTTTGTATTGCGAACGCTGCAACTAGAACGACTAAGGTATGGACATCCGCATGGACAATTTTTACACATGTGTTACTCGACGTAGTATTTCAATTATTTTACCTTACGTTTAAAAATGTATTTCTTTTATTGATTATTAACATCCGTACAGTATGTGGGCATGATTTTTTTCTGTCTACTAATAAAGAAAAGATGATCTATCTTGAAATCAGAATAACATGCACAACATCTCAATGAGTTTAAAGGGTGCAAAAGGGTTTAAAAAATCAGATTAAAAACACCAAAACGCCTTTTGTTGATTATTTTTAGACCTAATATTATAACGAATCGCTTGTTTTTAATATTTATCGACTGAGTTCTTAAAGAACAGCGTTTAATTAATAAAATATGGTGTTAATACCAACTCTATACCATAATTAGTTAAGTTCGTCTGTAACCTCACGCGGAATACTTTTCATAAAACGTGACTACCACTAAAATCAAACTACATAAAATCAAACCAACTACTGGAAGCATTTTTCATTCTTATAACTTTCGTCTGTATGTCGACGATTTAACAATCACAAAAGCGACGCCGGGAAATATTGCTTATACGGAGTATATAATAATGTCTTATAAAAGTATCTCAAATATCTTAAACGAAGTATTCCATAGACACCGGTTCTCAAAATGTCGTTAATACCGTTATTTGTTTAGTGTTTGGTTGTAAGAGTGTAAAACTGTGCTTAATCTGTCACCTGTCATCGAACGTTGTAAAATGGCACTATGGTTTTCTTAAAAAGCACATAGTAACAATGAGCTATCATTCACTCTATGTTACATCTACTTTACGGTTATTCTTGATCAGAGGTTCCTAAATACAACTGTAACTACGGGAAGAAATGTAAAATCGTAAACGTTTGTTATTTTTTTTATCATTTCTATGCTTTTCGTCCGACAGGCTTTCCTGCTAGTTGAGTATATAAATTAATATAAAACAGAAAGTGTTTCTTATTGTATTCCATTAATCTTATCACCACGAATGTCGTTCGAGAAATTGTGAGTTTTCAACATGGCGTGTCCCACTTAGCAGAAGTCCTCGCGATTTTCCGCACCAATTCCTATGTCCTTTACACATTTTACACTTATTGATTGCAGCCGACCACTCGCCCAGATATAGCTCTTCCCACGACACACAGGCCAGATGCACTAACTTTATACTAATTACCGACAACACTGCCGGATACCTACCGACTTAAGTGTTAAGTAAAGTTACTTACGTCCACTCAACTCCACTTAGATTTTTACTTCGATTTCTCTCTACTTAAATATTATTAACACTCATAGTATAATTGTACCGAGTATAATAACCATCGTATGACGTTCCAAGAAACAAATATGAGTAAACAAGAAGTTTTTGAAACTATATTATCTCTCTCGCAGGTACTTATAATATTAGTACGGGAGAGAGTAAATGTAATTAGATGATCAGAGAAAGCGCCTTATAAGTGACAAGTTAGCAACTTGGTGATGCTAACCTTAGCCAGAACTTTTAGTACTGATGAAAATTTTCGAAATTTTAATATGACCTGGAAACAGTGACGCTGACCAAACTGATCATAGAGAAGACAATGGTTACCCAAAGATCCATGGAAAGAGCCATGCTCGTTATCACCCTGAGAGATGGAGTGAGGAACGATGTGATGTGATAAAGAACCAAGGTTGCAGATATTGTCCAACGTATCGCTTCCCTCAAATGGCGGTGGGCAGGTCACATACCAAGAGACCAGACAGAGAAATGGTCGAAGGGGGTCGAAACCTAGAGACCCAGAATGTCTGCCAGAAGCGTCGGGAGACCACCACTACAGTGGAGGTACGACCTAAACACATTGGGGTCATCTGGATCCAGAAAGTCCAAGATTGAGTGGCGTGGAAAGGGAGGATGCCTTTGTTATGGAGTGGACGGGTATAGGCTGAAAAGAAGATGAAGAAGATTAGTTTGATCACTTTACGAAGGTGGATAAATTTCATTTTCCAAACTCACCATGTGAGTGTTTTCAGCATAACAAAAATGTTGAGAAAGTCCACTCCCCAAAAATGTTGATTAAGTCCGCGCCCCCGGTAGTATTCGAACCTACGACCTAGGATGTGCCGTGCCGAGGCACATAATTTTAGACTACCAACTGGGTCTACAAAACTGCCAACTATTTGGATTAATTGGATGTAATTCTTCAATTATTAGTGAAATGGTAATCTTTGGGAAAATCTTTTTAAGCAACCAATTTTTTGTAAAGTAACCACAAAAGTTAAGTAGCCACAAATGGCACTAGGATTTTACCACATCCATCTTTTGTGCCATAGCCGTAGTGGTAAAAGGTAGGCCCATTTATGAAAAGCAATAGATTTTAGTGCAAACTGAGAAAGGAGAATTTATTCCAAAAAGTGTTGCCTTAGTTTTGTGTCTGTACCGAAATAAATGAGCAAATATGAACTGTCTGGGTCGAGAATATCTTTATGCTAGGGTAGTTAAAAACCAATTATTGATATTATTAAAATATCTTTTGAATTTATTGAGAAGATTTTTGATCAATATGACGAACTAAGAAAGGTTGAAATGATCATCATAACTTCCCATAGAATCATTTGTCTTGAAAAATTTGGTGCCGTTTGTTCTAAATGAGATATTTGATTTGATAAACTTAGTTCGCTAAGGCGAGTAATATCGGGAACTAAGATCTCGATAATTAGCGTTTCTGCCTAATTAAAATTCTGTTGATTAATAGTGCATCTTGGCTCTAGCTGAATGTGTTGGTTAATGCGCACGTCACATGTTTATACAATCGGCAAACAACGAACTCTAAAAGAGTGTCGGCGAGTCGGCGACATCTTACACCAGCGAACCACGTTAATAAACCTCGTTAGACGCGAATAAGACTCGACTTAAGTATTGGTTAATTCAGATAAGTATTTCCTGTGTGATAATTTATTTCAATATGTGGGTTCGTTTACGATATCATTCTTAGATTCCATTGCCTTTTGTTTTCTAGCACGTAATGTGCTTATACTAGATCAGCAAAAAATCATCCTCGGAACATCCTCTACATAATTATAATCAATCAATAGGTACTCCTTATCCATAGGGATGCATCAAGAGCCCCCTGCCGCGCTCAATCTTGCGCGGCTTCAATGACCTACTCCCAAACATGTCCAAATCACTCAGCTCTGCTTCGAAGGAACGGAACACGGCGTGAGAGCGTCTTCCTCGTCTTCTGGACGCAATGGGTGGAATAACAGCGCTCTACTCAGCCAACTGTCATTCGGCATCCCATGTTATCACCACCGGAGAGTGATCCGGACTCGGAAAGAACTGACCATCATACACAGCAATTTAACAATATCTACCATAATTTGAGATTTAGTAGGTAGTCTTGTTTATCCTTATATTTTGTGAATTAAAACGAATTCACAACTATCCTGTAATAGTGTAATACTTCGATGATGGAACGTCATAATATTCAATATTGTGTTTAACAGTACTATGGATGATACCACTTGTTTTGTATTTTTTTTATAACGACGTGTTTTACATACAAGAGTTTAGTAGATTTTCTTGTTTTCAATCGATTACAACTTCTAAAAACCTCCATAACTATTTACTTTATCTTTTCGCCCTAGGTTTATTTATAAAAAAGGTGATTAGATATTTTTTGTCTTAGCTTCCTTCCATTGATCACACCTATCACCACACAACATCGTGAGAACTACTTGTGTTCAACAATAAAAAGAGTGAAGATTAGTTATAGAGCTATGTCTGGTGTTAGTTACAGCATTTAACCTACATTTGCAGCTGCGATGGGATATGTTTGGCTCTCCGCGATGCCTAAGGGAAAAGAATAGGTAGATGTCCGTACTAACTAGAATGAGTCTAATAATACCGCGATAATCTGTTAAAAGTTAAAGTTCACCAACATTTCACCTGTGAATGCACTGGCGCATTGTGGAATATGGTAGAACAGTCGCAAATATTTAATGATTTTTTAGGTACACATTTTCCACATATTTTTAATTACATTTGATAAAATAAATGTTAACCATTATAATGATATCAAATTTCTACATTTTTAACATTTATTTGTATATAATATAACGAATCAAAGATTCATTACTTGTAGAATCAAAACTAAACAAGTATATTTTGTTACATTTCAAATTCAAATATCTTATCTATTGCTAACAACTAATGGTATGTGTTATATATTATCGAAAACCTTATTTTATATAGATAAATATTTGTCCAAAAAAAATTCAGTATTTTATTTATTATAAGTGTTTAACTTAATAATATTGTAAAATCATAAAAAATATCAATTCCATGAGTTTGACGAAGGTTTTCACTTTTACCGACGTCTCCCGACGCGCCAAAATTTATGTTAGATTATAGCCTAGGTATATATCCTTAACATATCAAAAAATTGGCTGCTCGTTTTTGCTCATTTAGAAGTTATGAATAAAAAAGTACACTCGGTACAAGTAGAGTGTCGCAGATAATCCTATTGCGAAAACCGGTGCTGGCTTTACTAAAATCTATAACTCTTTTATTTTTTAAGATATCGTTTTTGAATTTTGCACAATAATAGCAGAATATTTATTTATTATGATGGTATACATATTTTTAAGTTTTTTTGTACAATTATTTTTATTAAAATATATGAAAATTGTTTTTTGTAAATAATAATCATACTCACTTAATAATATATTTACTGAACTTTAATTTGATTTTAAATTAAGTAAAAATAATATTCATTTATAAAAAATAGATAAAATAAACTAAAAAAATAAAAAAGAATGTTCTATTCAGGGTGTAACGTGATAAACATTTCAAACAATTTATTTTAATATTACTGAAAAACTACAATGGTAAATATGCTGAAAACAATAGGTATTAATATCCTTTAACCCTTTTATCATGCTTTTACATTACACTTCATGATCAATATATACAATTAAAATAATAATAATAATATTTTTCCACAATTACTTTCTTTATGCTATTATAGAAGATAGGTTAATTTTATACTCTTCTTCATGCTCCAGATCCTATAATAACATAATACTATTGGGAATCCATAGGTAGGTAACTTAAAAAATGAACGAATTTGATGAAGTAGGTACTCTGTATCTACTTTTTTGATCCTGAAGGTCATGAAATCTAATACGCACACGTTTATATTTATATGTCCATCAAAAAGATATACTTTTAAATAGTTATTGTGAATAAAATCGAAACAATATATAATTTTAATTTTATTTAATTTATTAATTGTTTACATGGTTCAACGTTTAACCATAAAAATAAGTTTTGTGATAGTCAGCCCTGGTTTTAGCAATATGATTTTCTTTGGCACTCTACTATTACTGGGTGTAATTTTATCATTCATAACTTCTAAAAGAGCATAACCGAGCAGCCAATTTTTTGATATGTTAAGGATATATATCTAGGCTATAATTTAACATAAATTTCAATGCGTCGGAAGACGTTGGTAAACGTGAAAACCTTCGACAAACTTATGGAAGATATTATTTTTAAATAATTTTACAGTATTATTAAGAAAAAACTTACAACAAATAGAATACCAAAATTTTTTATGGCTGACATTTATCCATATAAAATAACGTTTCCAAAAATATGTAACACATACCAGTATAGTTGTTAGCAATAGATAAGATATTTGAATTTGAAATGTAACAAAATATACTTGCTTAGTTGTGATTCTACAAGTAAAGTATCTTTGATTTGTTATATTATACACCCTGTATACATCATTTTTATTTTGATTTTTAGTTCATTTTATCTGTCTTTTATGTACAAAACTACTTTTACGTACTCTAAAATCGAATTAAAAGTCAATAAATAGACTATTTAGTGAGTATGATTTTTATTTACAAAAGTCAGTTTTCAAATGTTTTTAAAAAAATAACTGTACATTAAAACTTATTTATTTTCATATCAGCATAATAAACAAACCTTCTGCTTTTGAGAGTAAAAAATTTGAAAAGAATATCTTTACAAATAAAGGAGTTATAGATTTTAGTAGAGCCAGACCCGGTTATTGTCCACAGTGTGGCGATGGGCCTACTTCCAGCGAGTCTAGTCTAACATTCATTCGCATGCGAAAATACATTTACACAGCTGGGTTTCACTAATAATTATTAGTACATATTTTTCAATATTTCACACATTATCAAAAAAATTGTTTCGCATGCCTTTACTTACCGCTATCACGGATTGTTACAGAATTAAATAGCCAACCAAAACGTAGCAACTAGCAGTTGTACGAGGAAACCTCTGATAGAATCACATTATTTCTTCGTTATACTATTTCACGCGAATACCTCTGTATTATTAATTGTCATAGAAACTTTCCACTTTTAATAGACGGAAATTATAAGTATGAAAAATGTGTTTTGTGTGCTTCAACGGAAATACCGACTTAATACAGACGAACCTAACCAACCATTAATATTATTTGATTACAATTTATATAACAGAGATGAATTACGAATTTTCAATGACAGATTTACTGAAAATTCCTGAAAAAAAATATTTCTGAAAGCTTGTAAGAAATTTTATCAATAATCTGCGTACCAATGCGCAATGTTTTGAAACTCCATGGTTGTAAATAAAAATTGTGTTGTTATGGGATTTTTCACAGATGGCGTTGTTGTTGTTGTTAGGAAGCTCCTTCCATATACTAACGTCAATATTATATTATTTCTTACTATTTTCCATCCATTTTTCGATTTTTTAATAGTTATTCTGTTTCGGAGCGGAGAAGAATCTAATTAACTAAACACGATAAAAATCTGTTCAGCCGATCTCGAGTTATAAGTGTTCGCACTAACCTGACTTTCTTTTATATTATAGAGATTACTTTTCTAATGAAACCATTTTGTAGCACATCAGTTGGATGGTTTCAGAGTCTATAACTGACGTTGAAACATTTTTCACCCTGTATAGATGATTACCACAGTTACAATTGCAAGTATCTGCAATGATTAAAATCGAACGTCAGACTGCGGTATTGCGTAAATGAATAATTATTACAATTACAAAGATTTTTTCACATAGTGATGAAGACTAGAACTTCCCACGTGTATTGATTAAAAATGTTACATCTGTCGGAAATTCACCATATTTTATTGATATCGACATCATCTCCGTCTCTTTAAACCTCGCCCAACTGCTACAGTTTATGACTTGGGTTATGTCCATAGATAACCTACCCACGTGCCATTTCAAAGCACTGTTATTTGTGATTGGTGTGTTGCCCTTATTGACCTTACATCCCGTATAAATTTTAGATATTGGTCATTGATTTATTATATTATTAATTAAACAAATGTATTTATGTAATTAAATCAAATAAAATATTAATAAAAAATATATTAGTAGTTACCTACTTGTTGAATTTTGTCAACCTTATAACCCTGTTTCTTTTTGTATGAGCTTAAGCTATGATAGAATTTGTAGTTTTATACCGACTAAAATTTCAATTTAATTTGCTCCTAACTTCTTCATCTGTATCCTTATTTTTGACGGTTTTAATCTAAATTTATGTTCACATTCTACAATTATCCTTCTTTCTGTGTCTTGTCAGGTCCCCCCAACGTTGACTATCACTCTGGAGAATGCATCGCGGTCCTGTGCGGCACGAAATAGTTCCTCCACACTCGTGATCCCCGTCCACTCACGAATATTTCGGAGCCAGGATATCTGCCGTCGGCCCACCCCTCGTCGACCCTCTATTTTTACAATTATTGGACTTATAAAATAAATAAATACAAAGCATTTAGGGATATTTATTGATCGAAGTTGTTGACAGCCTAGCGGTTATGATATTACTATATATATATATTACTTTCGTTCTGTTTCTTTTTGAAGGTCGTGGGTTCGAACCCAGGTGCCGACCATCTTTCTCTTTCACGACACAAGCTTTAATTAGCTTACTATGAAAGAGTCAAAGTGTATTTGTGTTCACTTTGAGTGAGCAGAGATTCATATATTATGAATTAATTGTAAATTAAATGTGTAGATACGAAAATATTTACATTTACAGACTTATTCCTTTTGTCAGTTTTTCTCCCCAAGGATTTGATGTTACTAATCCATTTACTCTAATTAGTGTAAATCACTTATTAATTGCAATAATTTATCTAAAACATGGTAACTCCAATTTTTCACACTTTTATTATAGTGACAGAAGGCGCATACCTTTAATCAAGGAATTACCTTTTGTCACTGCGACCGAAATAGGTCTATTTTATTTTCCTTAATTTGTTGCTGCCTCGTGTGGAGTGTCAATACCTCCTCCTGGCTCCTCCCAATTAGGAAATCATAATGTGTGCCAATGTATCATCTCTTCCTTCCCTGCAAAGAATGAAAAGTGTGTTGATTTGTATAATACATACATATCTAACACTCACCGCGAGGTTAGTAGTGAAAGATATTGCTTTTTAATTGTCCAAAAGGTACAAAAGAACGAAGATTTATAGGTTTTGTTCTATCCGTTATCTTTTAACTGCAATGCATTTGATTCTTACTATTTAACCTGCAGGTATAAACATAGGTTTATACTGTTTAGAGTCTGATGCAGGTCATCTCGTGGGTGCAGAGGTCTTGGTATATTATGTGTATGGAAAATGGAACGTTCGTTGCATTCGCACGATTTTGTATACTTGGGTATAATTGAATTCTATTTAGGTAATCCCTCTGGTAAGAAATAATGTTAAGAAACCACAAATTTTCTAGATTCAATTTAGTTCTCTTTTAAGTTAAACTGTTGTAATCTTTCCTCAAAATAACACGTTTTATATTAATTTCCTTTTCTACTTATATTTTCCCCAAGTTACACATAAGTAGGTTATAATTCTTCTTTTTCTTAGCAGCCTTTGCTATCCACTGCTGGATGATGGACTCGCATATTATATCCAGTCATTTCTGACGTGATGTATATAATCCTTCGACGTTAGCCTAAGCGTCAACATTCTGAAAATATTGTTATTCATTATGTTTTTTTTTTTAATCATTTCATCTTTTAAAACTTAATTTCTAAACATCCTACATAATATAGTAGCAGATAAAAAAGGTGGGATTTGCAAATGAAACATTTTTTGAAATAAGCATACTGTACAAGACTAACTTTAAAAAAAGTTAACCGTAACTTTCAATTTCGGTTAACTGGACATTTAATTAGATTCCGCCGGCTACGATATCGCGACCATGTTAGTTAATACTGTGCCGGCAAAGCGTAATTAGTTAGTATACAATTCTATAATCAGTTAGTTAGGTTACAATAGAATACATCATGATGTAAAGAATGCCCATATAATAGGGTTCCTAATAATTAAACCATATACCTAATTCACAGTTAACGTGTATAAATTTTTATTCCACCAATCTAACTGATAATTCGTTGACCTCACATAGGTAACGTATATTTTAATACTAATATCTAGTGTTAATGATTTAAATTGATATTAAGAAAATCACTCGCAAAATTTAGAGATAAAGAATAGATATTAATATTCCTCTAGAACAGTGAGGCGGTAAATCCTAGTTTATAAAAAAAGTTAGACGAACTGTATTACAGAGTAAGGCTTTTGTAAGGCTAGAAATAAATATATAGGTTTATTCGTACAAAAATGTGAGATTTATCAATCATTTTTCATTTTATATATATTATTCTGTTACAATTGTCAATCAGAATAAACTATAGATCTCTCCGTGCCTGTCATGGAAGGAATGAAAATGCTTAATTGTGATAAATATTCAAAATTCAACAAATAAGAAATAAAAAATCATCAACAAGAAATAGAAAACAATCAACAAGAAATTACAGCCGCTCAATTGAAGAATCATTTAAACATAAGTATACTGATGCAATTTCACGTTAAAAGGAATTTTTAGATAGGTGAATATATTTAACGT
Organism: Mystacides longicornis; assembly: GCA_963576905.1. NCBI lineage: Eukaryota > Metazoa > Arthropoda > Insecta > Trichoptera > Leptoceridae > Mystacides > Mystacides longicornis. Next base: position 15,679,294 of record OY756433.1, on the reverse strand, counting down.
ACAATAAAAAAAAAACTCAACATTAGCTACATACATTATCTTCGATCTCTGATTGTTAATAAAACTCATAGTATATTATGGAATATACCTACATGAGTCTTGTGATCGGATTTCAAAAAAAAATAGATTTCGCTGAAATTAATTTTCTCGACGTTTTCGAGGGTGTAGATTCCAAAAATGCAAAAAAAATATTTAAATTTCCGCGTACCCGTACCCGTACGCGTACGCCAAAAATGTGTGCGCACCCATAACTTATAGTAATTCTTATCCAATTTGATTGAAATTTGGTAGAACGGTTAGCCCCTCGATGTAGATGAGTCAGTAAAATGTTGAGATCTGTACCTTCAGGGGAACCCTCTTAAAGTATCCAAAGAAAATTTCACTTGTTCTAGAAAAAGGGCTAAAAAAGAAAGAATTTATTTTTTCTTTGATTTTCATAAAATTTGGTATACGGGTTGGTCTTATGCTCCTACACAAGCACGTAAAATTTGAGGTCCTTAACTTCAGTGGGTCCCCCTTAAAGTACCGATTAATATTGAATATGTAGTTCTAAAGCAGATAATAAAAAGCTCCAATAGTCGATATCATTTTAAAGTTTCTATAATAATTCCAAGGATAAATTCATTTTAATCGTAAAATTATGAATTTTTATGCAAAGATATGTTTTACACGAAAAGGCTGTTATAATATACTATGAGTTCTGGGCTACCCTAGGTTAGCAGCTTTTTTTCAATTTGCCCACTTCGGGTATTCGATCATCTTCTATTGCTATTGTATTCGTTTCAGGTTAGGATTGCTGATATTTGAACAGCTGATACGCCATTAGACAAGTCATGAAGTTGAAAAAAGGAGAACGTACTTTGTCGTTTAATGGCTAAGATACAGATAGGTATTACTGAATTAATGATTATTATATCAGCTGCGTTCGATAATCTACATTCACTTTGAAATTCAATTCTGCATTTGAGTAGAAACTTCTGTCAGCGGTGGTGGGTCCCCGAACGTGACTAGAATACGAATCAGCAAACAATTCCGCGAACTTGTCACTTGTGCCGTTTGACGGATAGAAAATTAAAGTTGGAAGCCGTTGAAGAATTGGGTGAACTGCTAGGAATTTTTCTCTACTATACAGATACGGACCGAGTGCCTCTTACCTGCTATGGAATTTGTGGCTATTATGTGCACGTCCCTTGGAACGACATTATGAAGAAATTCTTCAAATATGCTAGTCGGACTTCAACGACGGTTTCTCAAAGTTTAACAAATATAGATGGCTAAGTTTGTGCTGTAAATATTGCTTATATTATACCTAATGTGTGTTTATTATCACCAACAGTTTCTCAAAGTTATTAGATAGTTATAATATCTGATGTAACTTCTAATTTTGGTAATCAATTTTGCCAGCTATCACCAGCCTTGGCCTCTTTAAGAAATAGGTTATTCTACTCCCTGGCCTTCTGCCCTCTTTTCTAGTTTGTCATGCCGTTTTCGTGCCTGCAGAGGCGTCCAGTTTGTAGTGCAACGAGTAGGCTTTTCATGGCAACTGATAGCCTTATCTCATCAAGCTCACCGGACGCTGCTTCAAGCCCGCTGCAGGCTTGATCGTGTATGGCGGCAATTGTCATGTTCTGTGTCATCAAGCTATCTCAACCTGGTCCGCTCTTCTCTTAAAAATGCAGCCATTGTAATTTGAATTGTTCTTGACAATTCATTGAGGAATAATATTCTGGCAGTTCCAGTGTGCGCCTTAAACGGAAGTCTCTTCATCTGATAAAAAGAATAAAGCGGGACGGATGTAATGTAGGTACATACTTTGTCGTGCACCTAGTTCTGATATATGCCTGTCTAGAGTGGAATTGTGTAATATAGGAGACAGTCACAAGTTCGATGACTCCACGTGCGTACAAATGACAGGTGGATCATTTGAATATTTCGACAAACAGAAGTGATAACTCTACTATTAGCGAATGAATGATTCTTGTACCTTTTTTAATAGTCTAGATCTCGGTACAACAATGAGTTAGAAATTTGAACACCTTATGGCAAAATTAGTCAACATTTATCTGAAATAGCAGACGCTAACTCATATAATCCAAGATTAGATGATTTTGCTCGAAAAAGAGAAAAATCATCTTATTCAGCAAAAATGTATCTAATGATGAATACGATTCATTTTATAGATATAAGATTAAAAAGTAATGTAATAAAATAAATGCAATTTTTCAAGAAAAAACAGTACAATCTTGAATTCTTCTCGTTTAAGAGAGTATCGGTCCTCTTATAAACTAGCAATATGTTTGGATAAAAGAAAAATATTTGTCACTGCATTGCTAAAATGTTTCCTGTATTAATCTTTCAATATCATTGCCTTTTTTTGCATTTCTATCTATTTTTCCCCATAACATGGAATGCCAACTGTATACTATGCTTAGTAACAGTTTGCTTGAACTCGACATTTCACATTATTGGCCCAGAACGATATTAATCACTCCTAAAACCTAAACCTAGTTGCTTGTCCACAATAAGTACGTAGAAATTATTATCGTAGAAAATTACTATCTTAACTCAATATTTGCGCATTTTTTTATTTAGATGGTGACGGTGTCTAATGTAGATGGAGTAAATAAAATTAAATTTAGTTTATTCCAAGATTGTGTTTCTGGCAACATCACGCAGGATATTAAATTTCCTTCGCGACATGAACTATTAACTGAGTAATTCGTCTAAATTTCTTCTGTTTACTTTCTTTGCAAACATACGCCACATTACGTTACGTCTGAGTAGGATGTATCTAACTTTATTAAGTGAATAATTTGTGAATTATGCAGGATGAGCGTAATGACCTATTTGAGTGTTCAAATCAACAGTGTAGGCTTTATTTTTAACGTACTTTCATTATGATTAATATCACTGACTACTCGAATAAGAGTTGCTAATGTAATCTACATAATAAATGCTTGCTATGAATTTACACTCTGGGCTCTTTTATTATTATAATACTAGCTTTCCCGACAGACGATGTCCCGTGGTCCTAACTATGAATATTGAATTCGAATTTGTATACCTAATGATAAAATTATTACCATTTATTATGTGATTCGGACCGATGCGTCTGTTTTAAACCATATATTTTCCATCCGCATTCTGTCAATAGCATTAACTATCAAACAACTGTCAGTTTCCGTCACACGACAATTCAATTTCAAAATAAGAATTAAATTAGATGTCCAGTACAAGCAAGAATGTTACCTACTTTGAGCTTTCGTAAATTTTCTAATGTTACGCGCACATTTCTTAAAATTTTCTTTCATAAGAACCTTCTCATGACAAACGCAAACCCAACAAAAAAGAATTAGCGAAAGTAGTCCAGCCGTTCTCGCGTTATGCGATGACCTCAGAAAATAGGCCCCCTTTTATATATAGAGATGATTATGAATTATTTAAATAAACTACGGAAGTTTAAATTAGTTTTTTTTAACGACCAAAGGAAGGCTATTATCACTTTAGTTATATGCATTGTTAAAATAGTAGAAAGTTTTTTAATTTTGCCTTATTCAATTTTCAATCGCTGATTTGTTTCATCCTTGAAGATTGTATGAAAAATTTAATTAAACAAAGTATAATAATTTGGTACACCTTTTATTTATTAAGTATGTTTATCAGATCAAAGCCTCTCCAGTCTTCAATGATGCTCAATATACTCGTATTACCTTAATTTCCCATTACACCTTCAACAGTATTTTTATTAAATGTACAGGATAATAATAAACATTATTCAGTAAGCCCGTATTGGATTAAATTTGGATAAAATTTACTCTTTAAAATCGAACACTAATTGTTAGATGATTGCCATCAAATAGTTTGTCCTGTATGAAAAACCGTATACTGTTCCGTTTCTTCTAAATGGAGTTTTAAAGTAAAAAAATACACTAGAAAAAAAGAAACCCTAAGAACCAAAAAATAGACCTTGGCCCATATTATTCAAACCATTCAATCAATAAATTTCCTTTTGAACCCCTCTCAGGGGCATTAAGAGGCAACAAGAGCTCTCCATTGCGGTCGATCTTGCGCAGTGCTTATGACCTCCTCCCACACAATGTCCAACTCCTTCAGATCTGCCTCGAAGGAACGGAATACGTTATGAGAGGGTCTTCGAGACCCTGATCTACTGTCATTCAGCATCCTTAAACACACGTCTCATTTTGAATAATAAAAATAGATAATCGATCAATGGTCATATTTACATAAAATATTATTTAAGAATGCTGGGTAGCAATGTAACCTCTGTGGCTTCAAAGGTCCAACAGTGTAACCATCAAGTTACTACAGACCAAAATTATTACCACCAGGCTACGACCAAATGGACAGCTCAGGGCAGCAGCAGGTCCAGCAGGTGAGGCTCCAGATCTCCAGGGGTTATGGTTTGAAAAAAAAAACCAATATAATTAGTAATTATTTCAGATCGTAAAAAATCACATTATAAAAAATTTCTGCAGAAGGAATAAACTCGTTTTCTGTCTCTAAGATGAATCACATGATAGAAAAATGGAAACAATGTATTGTACCCATTGTATTTTCTTACTCAGCAGATTATTTTCTTCTATCTCAAGCACGTTTCGTCAATTTAATTGGTCGTTAATTTGAGACATACACCAGTTCCAGTTGCTCACGCTGACACCAATTAGCACTGATCCAACATCCGTCTCTCTGACCTTCCAGCTCGTAGAATAACCAACAGGATGTTACATAACGCAGACAGCTGAGGTGAAAGTTCGGAATTCCCTACAATACTCCGCCTTGTCATTCGTCTGTTCGATAGATATTACGAAATCTCCGCCATGTACCAATAGGATTATCAACAATATCTCTACTATCCATCAATAAACCAACGCATTTTTGCCTCATCTTGCTTCATCATCGTTGTTTAACGCCGGTTTGGCATCTAACTCTTGTGTTAAAATATTCGTGTATCCCTAAGAACTGCAATATGTATGGTACGATTATAGAACATCTCGATGTCTATTTTTTAATGAAGCCAAGTTTATTTTAGGACAGATGATGGTAGAGAAGAATGCCTTCATTTCCTACCTTCGTATGTCTGCCTCTTTATTACCTTCGTAGGCGATTTAGACATGCTGTAGTAAGAGTTCATTAAAACAGCACAAGATTGACCACAGTTACATAAAGATTCATATACCCAGCAGCTCTGATTTAGAGAAATTAAAAATCATATGATAAATTTTAATAGCCAACATCAATAAAAATTTATTGCTACAGATGGTGAGGAATATGATTTGAACGATTCAAAAAGCAGGCTTTTTCCCATCTCGTTTTCTCTTCATCAACGTTTTCTCCTCTTTCTATCTTGCGCTGTTTTCGGCCAGTTTCTGCCCGCTTCTGCGATCTTCAACCCATCTTTTTTGGTCTCCATATTGGCCCCTTGTTCGCATACGGTCATCATTTTTGGGTGCACATCTCTCTTTTGACTGTATTCCCTACATGTTTAACTCATTAACATTATTTTTTTGCGATGTGGTCTATATATTTGCGACTCTTTTGTCCGGCTTTTGATATCTTCACTTGTTATTTTGTCTTTCTTATTTCGTATTTAATCATATTCAAAAGGCGGAATTATGCCGAAGAATCTCTTCCAGCCAACCCACGTCGTTATTTTCTTTACATTATAAAAGATGAATGTGTTTTCTTTCTAAATGAGTACATAATCTGAGACTTAAAAAAAATACAAAATATGATGCTTTTGAAAGTTTCATGTGATATAAATAGCATTCATGATGGAATGTCATAGATTTATACAACGTCTTAGAAATTTAATATATTTCTTAGCAATACTGAAATAAAACGTTTTAAATTTCGACTTGATTTAGCAAATGATCATTATTTGATACTTTCTCTGTATTTTATTGAAGTACTCCCTTATACGCCAGTCTTTTGTGCAGATAAACCGTATAAATGAGATTTCGCCCCAAACAGCCTCGGAACGAAATGAAACTCAATTCACGGATATTAACCACCAAGTCCTTCGCGCTACCTGGAAGCTGGAGATAAAAACCAGAAATTCATCTTAATTAAAATGAAACGTATTTTTATGAAATATGACGGCTTTTATAATTCCTTCTCAGGGATCTTTTCATAAGACGAGGCTCGAATAAAATACCTTGTTTTTTATAATATTGTTTGCAATTTTAACAAATTGTTGGAATAACTTCTAATTTTGATGAGAGGAACGTAGAAAGTATAAATTATTTTGTTATTTCTTATTAAAAACTATTACTCAATTAGATTAAATATTCACATTGTATGTGTGTAATTTTGCGACGTGTAATTTCATTAACTTTTGGGTGTTCCTCTCCGGACGTGTATCGCTCTATGAATAATTCTGGATTCCTATGTAAATTTTGTTGTTTTATATGGAACTTTAATATACCTCTTGCGACATTAAATTTTAACGCCGACACGACATACGTTAAATTTGACGCGAATATCGCTTCACATAAAATATTAAGCCTCTCTCTGTGTCGTGTTTCCCCAAACGGTTACGTCGAAGGCGCCAAAGGTTGCCGAAACCCTCATAACTATGAATACTTAATGTGTTATTGGATGACCCCCACATATTCCACCCGGACTAACGATCCCGACAAATCGTACGACATCGAACAAACTCTTTTTAAAGTGGTTTTTACTTCACCACAGTAGGAAGCTACTTAAAACTTTTAGTATATCACGCGTTACATCCTTTTTGATGTAAGCAAATAAGACAGAATTCACTACGAACATGAACGAACTACTAACATGTTTTATTGAAAATTATGATGCAGCAACCACATCTTAAATATGACTAACTAGAGTAAGAGGTTATTATGGTTGGATTTTGCGGACCTCATTGATCGATATGGTCACAATTTCGAGTGTGCTCCAATGATTCAGAATAATATACCTACACAGCCTGATCATTAAAGGGGAAGATGTTCTTCGTGGAGGTTGTTTTTAGAAAAGTAGTCCCAGCTACTGGGATAAAAAATAGTAAAGGCGTTTTTTCAAACAAATAAATTATAGAGTGGGTTTACTTAAAAAGGTGGGAGTTAGATACATATTTTAATGTATACTTACCTACCCATTATGCAAAGCCGAATCTGTTAGGCCGTTAAATTTACAGCAGTGTTTCATACCGTGTTAACAGTCTATTAAATTCATCCATATAAGAGGTTCTCAAGAGAAATTTACAGCATGAAGGATTTTTGGAGTTTCAGTTTCAGCATGCCGTTTAACATTTTAAACACTAGACAAAACTTTTGTCAGATATACCTATGAGCTAAAACTCGTTTTGTAATTAACCAGACTTTACACTTGCGTCCCTCCTAGGCAAGTTAATAATATATCGGTGAAATTATTATGGTTATCGATCGATTCTTCGCCAATACGTACAAAGCGGCAACTCTTGTAAATCACGTCTGATTGGCAGATACTTAATTAGCCATATTGAAGTCCGCAATGGATTAGTCTTTTCGTAAGAGTGGTAGCCTTGACCTGGTTGTCGCGGAACAGATGGTACATGAGGTTACTTTTGAATGTCGATCCTTAACAATGCAACGTATTCATAAGGCAGCATTTCTTTGGCCAGCCGGACTTACTGGCGACATTTTCCATTGAGGAATGCAACATTATGTCCGAGTCTAAGTATATTGAAATGCATTCTATCATGCTCGTATATTATGATCTTATTCGGATGATAATAAACGACTGCAAATAGAACGATTAACTTTTTTTCTTCTTCATACTTAACCATACATTCACTACTGGACAGTGGTTTCTTTCGCATAATATTATTTGACATTTCTGAACTGAACGTGACATGTTATATGAGGGATTACATTTCATTACGTTAAGATTGTTTGCTTATTTAGGGCGCCTTTCAATGCTCCCTTTTTATTATTTTTCAGTTTCTTGATTGATTGGAGCAATTGAGACATTTTTTGCTAGTTGAATATCAGTACATTTATGCGAGCCCAGATTTATTTTATAAAAAAACAAGTAGCTACTTATATAATGTTGGATATCTTGTTTATAATTCCTAAAGCACGCATACATCATTCACATGAATTTCAATAAATATATTTGATAAAAGAGATATTTGATTAAGGTTTGACATGGCGACGTATATGAACCTTTTAAATCCTTTTTTTTTTGTAATATTCTAAACAAATCCCCATGTATTGTTTATCCATTTTTAAAACATTTCTCTTCGTAATACGAACATGACGTGACGTGTCGGTCCCTACTCACAGAGGTGTTAAAATATTTCATTTTGGGTCCTATTGTTTTTATTTTAATTCAACTTTTAATGTTGTGAGACAAACCTTTATCAAATGTCCACACTTGCGCAAGAAGAAATTTATTGAATGGGTATTACATATAAAATTTAAGTAGACGTGTTACCAGTCACCGTGTGACTTCGTTGCCAGTTTTTACGGTTACACAAAGATAGTAATCAATAATGCGTTAATGAGTAATTCTCTTTATTGATAAGTAAATTTGGATAAATACTTACCATGCTGTGCGTTTATTAATTTTCAATTCGAGGCGAAAATAATGCCGAAAGCACAAATTGAGAGAATTTATTCTAGGTTCAGAAATAAATAATGTTAATTAAAATTTCCTGTAAGTAAATATATACGTTGTAATAGCGATAGTGGATAACTCAATACCTAGATAGATAGAGGACCCCAAAACTCATCGATTTAACCCCAATGTATGTTCGGCGATATTAAAATATAAATATCTACTATTATTGAACAATAAAGGAAAACATTTATTTCAGGTTAATCAAAGGGCCCAACTGTTTATTCTTGAGTACAACTATTTCAATAGTCATTTTAAGGATACTTAATTAATATTTATTTCTTAATTTTAATAAATTATTTATTTAATAGATTTAAAAACAACAAATCATGCACCACAAATAATTTTAAAACTGTCTTTAATCAACCATACTGTCTAAAAGACTTTATCTTTGAAATTTTTTTGAATATACTTGCACAAGTTAAGTGAGCTTTTTAGCATGATTCCCTAAAACCACCCGAATGAAATTGGCAGGGATTATTTGACCTAAATAGTAATAGTTTTTAAGATAGGTAACTCGTAGAAAAAAAAAAGTATGTGAAAATGTTCTTCTAGAGCCTTAGAAGGTTTGTGGAAAAATTTAGCGCGGAAGAAGAAAGTTTAAGAAAAGATTTCTTTTTAACAAAAGCTATCGGGTGCTGACTTATCAAGATATTACATAATATTAGTACCACTATCGAACTGTTCTCAGAAAATAAATATGATTTTTGTATTTTAGTCTGAAATTCGGATTTTATTCAAATTTCTCAAAAACGTAAATAAATTTTGAACCACCCAATATCGCTGAACATACATGGGGATTAAATAGATAGGTATTGAAGTCCTCTGCCTCCCTTCTTCGGGTTATCCACTGTCGCTGTTACAACGTGTATAGAATCGAATTTTCTACTGTTGTTACGAAGGCCGACTTAAAGTGAAGTTGCTTTTTTATATGAAAGATCTTGTCCTGGAAAACTGCGTAAGAATCCATGTACATTTGGAAAGTATAAACCCGCTTCAAACAACAGAAATAACACTCCACTACGTATGTATGTAGATGTGTCATCATAGCGTTAGTCGGTCAATTTTCAGTATAATATAAAATCTAGTCTTTTGCACAACATAACTGCCTCTATAAAAATTAACACTTTTTTTTTTTTATTAATTTACTGTTACCGTTAAATATAATCAGTATCTCTCCACAACAATATGACTTCGAAAAACTCCGCTTTGTCCATATTGAAATCGATTCCCAAGTGTAATAATAGGTATCATTTAAGTGTTGCGCAACTGAATTGATTGAGTGATTTATCCCAAGTTGTAAAAATGTTTATTGCAGAGAAATTCACACTTCAGATTGCAATTGAAATGCATTCGACGAATAAAAATATTTACAATGTTGCGTGTAAATGTACAATAAATGATGCATACATGACAGAAGTCGCAGTCTTTAAATTTGGTTGGTCTCTTGTTCTCAATAATTTCCAACTTTTATCTCTATATTTTATTGATTATTAAATATCTACTTGTTGCATAAATGAGATTTTTCGACATGCTGAACATGTCGAGAATTGTCATGATATGGAGTTTCGAAGACTTAAACATTACCACCCAATGGCGAACGTTGTTAACGTAAAGTGACCCAGCGGTTACAACGTCGGCTTTCGTACTGCGGACGTCGTGGTTCGATCCCAGGTGCCGACCATCTTCCTCTTTCACGACACAAGCTTTCGGTAGCTTACTGTGAAAGAGTCAAGGAGTGTATTTGTGTTCACTTTGAGTGAGCACAGATTCAGTTTTTAATAAAAAAAAAAAAAAAAGTGATCACACTAAACCGGCCTTCGAAATAACAGTAGAAGACGGTCGTAAGCCCGTAGTGGTTTGTTCCATTTAAAAATCGAACATTAGTAATGAATTTTTAGAGTCTTTAGTTGTTAAATATTCAAAAACACTTTAAATAGATTTTTTTATAGAATCTTCGTGTTTTTACATAATATGAAGTTGAACGGAGTTCCAAATATTTATCAATTCTTCCGTTTTTTTTTTTCATAATATAATATAATCAACTATTTTTGATGCAATCATTTAATCAAAAGTTAGTTTAGTATTCAATTTTAATAGGTATTTTTTTACGAATTTGAACCACTATAGACTTACAGTCTTCTACTGCTGTTTCGAAGGCTGGCTTAGTTTGATCACTTACAGTAAACAACGGTCACGTAAAGAATTGATGATCTCGTATTAATTCTTAGTCAGCTTTCGAAGCTGCAATAGAAAACGATCGTAAGCCCGTGGTGTGTAAAAATAAACTCTAATATTAAATACTAACTTATTTAATGATTACATATGTCAATTAGTAGGCTTTATACATACGAAGCTGTAGATAATTTGTTTAGTTGCCATCCAAATCCAAACTCCCTTTACGCCCCACTTAGGGGCATAGGGAGGCATAATTTGTTTAGGTGCAATAGACAAAAAAATCTTTTCGGCTTAATCCACCTAACAATAGCTCAAAAGAGCCAATCATGCAGTGACTGGACATTATTGGGTGTATAACTTATCGCAATTTAATGGCTCAATTTTGAATGACTTCGGGCTTACGACCTTCTACTAACAATATTTCAAATGGGTGTTTCGTTTAATAAATGAAACAACTATGTGAGTATAAAATTATTAAATAGCATAAAGTTCTTGAATTTGTTTGTTATTTTACATTTATATTATTTAAACCGATCAATGGAGTCTAGGAAACATAATACAATGTCTGACGTTTCAAACTATGTAAGTAATTTGTTTTGAAATAAGTTGTTTAAATTGTACCAACATAACGACATAACCTTGATACTGTAATAACTATTGATACATACTTGTTGTTTGATTAAACGTGTTGAATTTTATTTTAGTCGAGATTTATACAAATTCAATTTAAGAAAATCAGCGTAATACGATAGTGGATTTAGGTAGGTGTATTTAGTTATATCTTGCCCCTTTGGGGTTATTGTACATTTACATCTCGATTCCGATTCAATTGCAATCTCAATAACGATGTCACGACATTTTGATTGCTAAGCAAGAGTTCCACGATTGGTATATTTTAAATGCAGTGTTGCTTTGCGAAAAAAATATGATGAATAAGGATTTATACAAGTAGGTACCTACTGAATATGATATTTCATGGAATGGAAAAACATACTTTATTTATTAATATAAAAATTCCAATCCAAATCCAAACTCCCTTTACGCCCCACTTAGGAGCATAGGGAGGCAACAAGAGCTCTCCATTGCGCTCGATCTTGTGCAATGTTTATGACCTCCTCCCAAACCATTTCCAAATTCCCCAGTTCTGTATCGAAGGAGCGGAACACAGTATGAGAAGGTCTTCCGCGTCTTCGGGACCCTGATGAGAGGAAGAACAGCGCTCTCCTCGGCCATCTGTCATTCGGCATCCTTAACACATGTCCCAGCCAAATCCATCTCCTCCCCATAATGGTAGAAGTGATGGGCTCACTCTGGGTGCGCCGGCGTATAGCGTCGTTCGTGATGCGGTGGTACCATCTTACGCCCAGAATATAAAGATTACGTTTGGTTTACTGATCTGAAGTCTGAATTTAAGATTCACTAAACGACAAACAACCTATCCTAGTTGCCTATCTGGATATTCTTGTCGTTAAAGTAATAAGGTGTTTACTCCATAGTGATTATCAGTAGATGGTTAAAATCTTCTAGATATTATCTTGAAGGTTGGCTGTGCAAAAACACTGTCTGACTAGTTCCCTGTACTAGGTACGAATGGGTTGCTTGTTGCAGAGCTTGTAATAATAACGAAGCTAAGTTTAAATATTAATTGCACTTGATGTTGTATCCTGCAAGGTGATCCACATAGCGGCAGATAATTTATGAAGCACACATCATACTGTAATTATTACCTATACGACAGACGAATCCTTTACAATACCGACATCAATAGTGTAGTCGTCCAGATATCAGATTTCTTAACTATAGTTACAGATTCCAGATTTGTCAGTTATATAGATTCTGATATTTTACTCTTTATTTTTCAGCCAGGCCAGGTTTGATATTATATTAACTGCTGAGAGTAAGCAAATCTGTTTAAATACTGTGGTGCTGGCTTAAAGATGAACGGAATCCAAACTCAGAAAGTGAAACACGGATTGATATAAAGATGTCATCGTCTACAAATTCAGAGATCTTTCTGAAATCATGACAAAAGATATATATTTTTTACCATTGTCTATGGATTGGACTCATATTAAAGGCCAATTTCAACTATAAACTAATTTAAAACCTTCGTATTCTGGATAAACAAAATAATGTACCTACTATATCCAGTGTCTAGTAAAAGTTCTTGCAAATCACGAATCCTTGAAGGACAGGTGCTGAACACTGCCTAAAATGACGCATATTGTTGACAACAACTTTCGATAGAATTGGAATAACGAAATGATAAAGATAACTTTTTTATTACATTTATAAAAATTATGTAAAAATAATTATTTAACGCTTGTCTATGAATTAAATAATGTCAAACGGACGTGGATTGTCGAAGTATTTATGTATTTACCAACCTTTAGCTACGGGTTAGAAACGTTCGATCAGTACTTAATGGGTCGTTTTTGAGATAAAGGTTTTCTTCAACGCCACCAGGAATCGAACCCGGGACCCCTTGATCTGAAGTCAGCATCTATACCACGAGGCTACAGACCTTGGTAGGCGTAGGTACTATATTATTATTTCTGAACGTGGGAGTTTACTACGAAAATACAATAAGCGATTCGAATAAATCTAAAAATAATAAAAGATTCAAACTTTTGTAATCATCGGATAAACTTCTTCCTTATTTTATCATTTCAAATTGAATTCATTGGTATAAAATTTTATTTGTCACTTTAAGGATTTCGAAATTAAATTAATTTTTATATTTTTGATATTATCTGATATATTAATAAGAGATTATTTTGAATATTAAAAAAGTTTTTAATCCTCTGTTACAATGGGAAGTTTTCTGGGGAGCTTCCGACAATACACACTAGGTGGCAGAACTTCTAATCAGGTCTATTGTCAAATTATGACATCTGTCAAACATACCATCTAGCATTGACTGATAAATATTATACTAATATATTTCCTCTCTTTTTTGTTTTCTCAATTCAACAATTTAACGTTTTAAATTATTGATGATTACAAAAGTGGCTTTTTCTAGGAGGTAAACCATAGTATGTCCTTTTACACTTCATACAAACAAAATCACTAGGTATGTATTTGTCTTCAAGGGTGAATTTTCAGTCCCGTTCTTTTAGAAAAAAATCTCAGTGCTGCTGTTCTGTATATTTTATTGTATTCTGTTACGGTATGTTAGGTTGTATTTAGGTAGATATATAAAAAATAAAATAAGATAAACAATTTTATTTGTTATAGTATGTAAAAAGAAATGTACAATGATTATTCTAAACGTATTGGTATCTTATAATAATACATAAGTTGTTTAATTTGAAATAAACTAGAATGATAAATTGTTTTTTTTTTCATTTTCTCTGTAACACAATGTATAAATAAAAAAAATAAAGTATTTATCTACGAAAGACAAAACGGACCATTGAGGTTATAAAGGTTAATTTAACCAGTGTTGCCAACGCTGTTTTTCAAACGCAAAGAAGCCCAACTGAAAATTTGGTATGCGGTCATTCCGAAAATTTTAGTATCCGAATAGAGGTGGGAGTTCACTAAAAAAAGGTCATTTATAATATTATATTACTTACTTAGTAAGTAAGTAACTAAGTAAGTAAGCAAGTAAGTTCCAAATAGCTCAAACGGCAGTAAATCGCCCCCTTTGGCAACACTGAATTTGACAATAGACCGGACATTGTATTGGCAAAGAGTTCTGATTATCCTCTGATTGTATCCGGAAAGGACAATTTAAAAACAAGCAATGAGATCGAGGGAATTATCAAGCGAAACATTAATGTACGCTCACTAGGTATCGGTATTACCGGTCTCCGAAAAGGAACAAAAAATCAGATCGTAATTAAGACAAGTTCAAAGGAAGATATGTGCACAATTAAGAAAGAAATAGAAAAATCAGCAGAACTTCTTGCAAGAGAGCCGGTCAAGAGAAATCCACTGATAATCTTCAAGGGGGTTATAAAGGGTATCACAGAGGAGGATTTGAACTCTTCATTGCGTGGACAGAATAAACACATAGATGTTAAGGAGGATATCAAAATTAAATTCAGAAAGATACACAGAAATAACCTGCTAGCTAATATAGTTTGTCAAGTGACTCCTCAAACATGGAAAAAGCTGACGAATTGCGGCAGGGTATTTGTTGGGTACCAAAGGATAAGTGTAGTGGATCATAGCCCATTGGTACAATGCTACAGATGCCTTTCATTCGGACATATATCTAAGTACTGTACACATCCAACAGTACGATGTGCCTATTGCTTTGATAACCATGACTCTAGAGAATGCAATAAGAGAAATAATATGAACAATTATACGTGTGCGCTATGCAAAGAAAGCAATAAAGAAAACACACAGCATTCAGCATTTAACGCGGCCTGCCCGATACGTGCTGTATATGAAAGATTTGCAAGAGAGGCAACACAATATTGTTGCTGAGGTTGCAATGGACGTTTTCTTGGCAGATGTGGATGATGCGTTTGGGGTGAATGAGATAATATGTGAGAACATACATCAGTGCAAACTAGCACTGGGAGAGAACAGGGATACACTTAGTATTCTCTTAATGAACATCAGAAGCCTAAGAAAAAACTTTGATGAATTTATTTTGCACCTTAGCTGCATGAAGATTCTGCCTGGTTGCATAGTGTTAACGGAAACATACAATAATGACATTTCATATAGTATACCATGCTATACTTGCTATGACACTTCCAGTAAAATAAACAAGAATAGTGGTGTTGTCCTGTACATTCACGAAAGGTTCCTAAATGTTAGAGTGAATGAAATTACTAGCATAAATTTTACCAATTGCCTCTCTGCGCAGATATCTCTGAATGACAAAATTGCATACCACCTATACGCCATCTACAGAACACATAAATCGGATCCTTCAACGTTTGTGGAAGATCTGAGGCGTGTCTTGCTCAATGCAAGACGTGAGTTCACAGTTGTATTGGGTGACATTAACATAAACATCAGTAATGACTCCCCGAATAGTATTAAAGACGACTATTTAAATATGATGACCGAATTAAACTTCAAATCGTGTATAAATAGCAATACTAGAGAATTCGAGGGTCAGCAACCATCGTGCATCGATCATATTTGGTGCAACACAAAGCATACTGAATACTTAAAGAGCATAGTCTGGAAAACAAGCATTACTGATCACTATACTTGTATTCTACAGTACACCTGTCCAATTGAAAGTACACATAATAATACTAATAGACAAGATGAAACAAAAAGAAAAACTATCAATATTGGAGTCCTGAAAGATAATATAAAATTTGAAACTTGGTCCTCTATCTTCCAGGAAAGGAATGTCGACATAGCTTCTACTAATTTCGAAAACACCTTTGAATCTTATATTGAAATTGCATCCCATGAAAACAGAAATACGAGCAAGAAAAATAAAAATTTGAAACCATGGATAACACACAGATTATTGAAATCCATTAGAGAAAAACAAAAGCTCTTTATATCAACAAAGAAGAATCCAAATAATGAAAAACTATTAAAGAACTTCAGAAATTTTAGAAACAGACTAACACTTACAATAAGGGAAGCAAAGAATAAATACTTCAGTGAAAAGATCGTTAAATCTCAAAATGATGCCGGGAAAACATGGAAAGCGATAAACGAGGTTATAGGTAATGTGCGCAAAAAGACACATATAAAACAGATAAAGCACGGTGATAATTATATACAGGTGTCCGAAGAGCCAAAAATTGCAGCAAATATCATGAACGAATACTTTTCCAGCGTGGGTAAGAATCTTGCAAGTAACATAAATGTCTGTGATGACGGTGCTAGCGAATCAGAAGTGCCTAGAAACGCATATCCTGCTCTTAATGAATTCAAAGAAGTATCTCAGAACGATGTAGAAAAAACAATAACGGAATTGAAAAGGGGAGCAGCTCCAGGTTTTGATGGAATAGGAGTAGACCTATTAAAGTCCGTAATAAAATATATAAGTAAACCATTAACACATATCATCAACTTAAGTTTAAACCAGGGCAAATTTCCTCAAAATTACAAAACAAGTATAATCACACCAATACATAAAGCAGGACCACAGGATGATATAGGTAATTATAGACCGATCTCACTTATCTCTAATGTGGCCAAAGTTTTCGAAAAAATTATCAAGAAACAATTGATGGATCATATTGTAAACAATAAGATTATAAACGAAAGACAATACGGTTTTATGCCAAAACTTGGCACACAGGACGCAATTGCCTGCCTCACTACTGACATATACAACGCCTTAGATAATGGATACAAATGCATTGGTACATTTATTGATTTGCGAAAAGCATTCGATAGCATTTCACATTCTAGATTGGCAACGAAGCTGTCTAATATTGGAATAAATAATAAAGCACTCAAATTGATGCAAAGCTACCTCCATGATAGAAAACAATACACAAAAGTCTATAGCACCATTAGTGACTCAAGCACCACTGATTTCGGTATACCACAGGGAACCGTTCTTGGACCTGCTCTGTTTATTGTATACGTAAACGACTTGTTTACATTGCCACTAAAAAGTACCATAGTATCGTACGCAGACGACACAGTCCTTTTCACGAAAGGAAGAACATGGGACGAAGTTAACGAACGAGCCAACCACGACATTAACAAACTTAAAAGGTGGTTTGACCATAATATTCTGTCATTGAATGCAGACAAAACGACATGCATCCCATTTACAATAAATCAGGCAAGTACTCCAAAAGACGTTAAAATAATCATACATTCGGATCTATGCAGAGTTGACAATAATTGCAAAGACACATGTAATCAAATTAAACAGGTAAAAACAATGAAATATTTAGGTATAACAATTGATCAAAACGTTAAATGGAAAGAGCACATAGCATTGACAACGACAAGATTGAGAAAACTGATATATATTTTCTTAGAATTAAGAAATATACTGATTGTGACACAACTAAAAACAGTTTATTATGCCCTGTTTCAATCTATTGCTCAGTATGGCATATTGGGATGGGGAGGCGCCTACCCATCAAATCTGTATCCTCTTGAGGTAACTCAGAGACTTATTCTCAAAATCATTCTGAAGAAGCCCAGAGATTATTCAACGAGCCAGCTTTTCTCCGAAATAAAGGTGATGACAGTGGCACAGATATTCAAAAAATATGCATTGCTGCAGGTAGTTAAAGAACGAGAGTCTCAGACTACCGTGAGTACTGAAACCTCCAGAATCTTAAGGACCATCAATTGTATACCAGTACCACTGTGCAACAGAGATGTGGCTCAAAGACATTATACATATCTAGGTATCAAATATTTCAATGATCTGCCCAGTGAAGTGCGCGCAAATAGAAGCAACGAACAATTTAAAAAAGAGGTGATAAAACACATTTTGTCACCAATAGTATGACAATAATTAATAGTGATATATTTTTAGAAAAAAAAAAAAAAAAAAAAACACAAAAAAAACAAAAAAATTGAATGTGTATAGTGTATTGTATTTTTTACGTGTGTGTTTATTCCTGTGAGTTAAGTGCTTAATCTAAAATTCTCAGTTAAACTCCTCCTTTACACGAGACTTGTCTCTATAAGGAGGAATAATAATATAATTATATTTTGATTATAATTTAAATTTGTCCATTCTAATATTGTTGTGTATGTATTGATTTATGTTGTTTTAAATAAATAAATAAAAAAAATAAGCTAGGGCGCCTCTAGCGGCACAGAAAGGAAGAAAAACATCCCATTGGTCTCGCATTATCCCAATATATACCTTCTTAGGATTTTTTAAAATTTTAATACGGTATGATATCGATCTTATAAAGGCTATCGACCTGATAATATCTATGTACTCTTTCGTTCAGTGAAATTTCATCTTTATTTTTTATACTAGTAACTTATTTCCACTTTCACGATAAATTTAACAATAGAGCTTCAACGTACATTTATTGGAATTATCTTTTGATAATATCAATGACTTTCCTACTTCAGGATTTTCAAATCTATGCTTTAAATCTATAAAGTTTTTTTATAACAGTAGCTTTCCCAACAGACATTGTCGAATCTATCAAAAGTAAGTCAATTACCTATTTAACCAACACGCCTGCATGCCCACCTGTTTTAAACGAAATTTTCATATTGTGTCAATCATATCAACTACCAAACAACTAATAGTTAACGAATATGTATAACAACTAATGACTCTATAATAATAATTCATTATTGATGTTCGATTTTTAAATGAAACAAATCACTACGGGCTTACTACAACCGTCTTCTACTGTTATTTGTAAGTAATAGTTATGCCAAAAGCCAATTAAAATTAAAAAATTGAAAAGTTTATATTGTCAAAAGAACTAAGAACCTTATTTACATACGGTAATCTTTCTAATGTTCTGCCCTACCATTTTCATTTTTTCTCTCAAAAGAATCTTTTACTGGCAATAGCAAACAAAACAAAACAAAACAAGAATTTGCCAGATTGGTTCACGTGTGATGCGATGGCCAAGGCAAATAGGACTCTATTTTTATTTGTAGAGATGCAACTTAACTAACTAAAAGTATAAACATTAAACTGATTCAATATTTACCAAATTGGTGTTCGTTATACTTATATCTTTATTTCCAAATATTTTCACACTCTGTCGTTTTATTTATTTATTTTTAAATTGAGTCACTGTGTCGCTTGTCATTTACTGAGTATCCGTGACTTTTACACTGGCGTGAAGTAACAAAATTTTGTATGGAAACGTGTATAGCGCCCTTACAGAAAGCTCCGCATCCCAAACAAAATTCCCGTGAGTTTCTCACTTACGTTAGCGGGTAAAATTCGGAATAGGGGTACTGGTCTTCTACTTTTCTTACCCACGTCACAGATGCTAAAAGACTAAGATTGAGAATCCTCATTCGTTCTATAAAAGAACATTTTTTGTTTTTGTATTAATTCCTGAAGGGTAGCAGAGAGAATGGACCTTCACTTTTTTTGTCCAAGAATACTTCTTTCGTTTCATCCACCGACATTTAATTTTTCTTACAACCTCTCCTGTTTCTTTTGCTTCTGACCTAGCCTTCCTTGAGGACAGAATCGGTCTGTTCGGTCGACCACCCCTTTTTACGCCTTTTCTTGCAAGATTTTCATCCATTTGTAACATGCCCAAACCATCCCAACTTGTTAACATTTTGTAATGCGTTCGGAGGCTGATGCAGAAGTGGTGAGATTTATCCGGCGAGATCGCGAAGCTTATTCACGGATGGTCGCAAACGTCCGATAGGAGTAGCAAATTAAAAAAAAAGAAGAAGATTAAGTTTTTTATTTTTTTTTGTCCATGTCCACGTTTCAAGACATACATCATTGATGGTAACAGGATTGCATCGTTATGTACTAGTTTTTAACTTGTAAGTAGACGTTGTTTCTCATAACAGGTCTTAGTGCACCGCCCACCCTGCTACCAGCCATTATTATTTTTTTTATAACCTTTTCGGCAATTCATCCATTAGGATGTTTTGTGCCAAAAACACTATTTATTTAATACAACCAGCCACTTTCCTACGTTCGATTTCTTTTTCACACTTTTCATCCCTACTAAACATAATTCCTAAATAAGCATCTACCTTTCAAAATACGCTGAATTAAAAAAAAACATTTAATTAAACATTGGACTAAATATAAGTATGCATTTAGTAGTTAATATATTTATATTATTATTCAATATTAATTTAATAACTATAATAATAATTTATGGAATATGACAACATGTTTATCAATAATGTAATAAATAAATCATGGCATCGCGAATTTTTTTATAAAATATTATTAATCTATGTTGACTTTCAAGTCATAAGAAATAACATCCATCATGGATTTGCTGTGAGCACCTCGCGCATGTTTCACGACGATATCTCCTACATCGATACTAATATTAATAACTAGCTTATACCCGTCTTACTTTACGTTTTTGATTCCGAATGTCAGGCTTGATCGGTAGGTAATTAAACAGGTTCTAGTCTAGCTTCCCATTGCTTTGCAGACCTCTATAACTGACATAAGCACAGAAAAAGAAGAATGAAACTTTCACAATTCATAAAAAGAGAGAAGAATGACACTTTTAATGTTTATTAAAATTTTGTATAAAGATCCTAAAAAATAGAGTTTTTTAAATAGCTCTAAATATATTAAAGTTAATGCAGCAAATTGTATTAAAGAACCTTCTCCGGCATCTTGCACGGCTCTGTGCAGATTCATATCTGACGTAGCATTTGTATTTTGAGCGTGATGCTATGACATACGGTAAAAAGCAAATAAAAAAACATTGCTGAATTATTATGTAGATAGAGAAGGAGGGGCTAATGCGAGTTTTATTTAATTTCCCAATTTACCACGCAACTTTCTTAATTTTTTCTTTCATAAGAACCTTCTACTGATAAAAGCCAACACGACGAAAAAATAATTAGTGAAATCGGTTCAGCCGTTTAGGCGTGATGCGATGACATACGGTAAAAAGCAAATAAAAAAACATTTCTGAATTATTATGTAGATATGATATTCCTCCAATAACATACGCAACATGTTTTCATGTGCTCTTAGGAATTATTCATTGCCCATAAATTAACTGAATAAATAGTTTACATTTAACTATAGATTTACAAAGCGGTATTCTCCATACTATCGTCACGAACAGATGTGTTCATATATGAAGTCAAACATTTATTACTTAGATTGTTTTGTGTTTAATTTTAATCAATTCAATGTGTGCCTTGTGGCAATATCAATTATAAAACACACTATCTGAAATTAAATTTCAAAGCTAAGGGTTTCACGTCACCATAATATTAATATGACGGACTTTATCGTCCAATAATGGCTGCAGGCTGCAACCTAATGTTAACAACACTAACCGAGGCGGTAACTTTAAGTGGTATATGTCTGCGTATTTTCAAACAACAGAACTCACGCATTTATCTAAAATAATAAAATACTGATGGATCAGCTGAATGGATTACATCGTAAAATAGTGGCTCAAAGTAATCAAAGCCTATATGTCCAAGAATGGACTTTCATGAACACACAAAGCAAGCGAAATGAGTAGAACCTCCAAAACTGGCTCATTTTCGTGAACTAATTAAATAAATAGACATTAAAATGAAAAAAAAAAACTTAACCCTTATTTTCTGAATGAGAGTATCGCAATATTCCACCAAAAAATGTTTTTTTTTTTTTTTTTAATAAACCAACCATCATAAAATCGTCAATGCAGGTAAAATATAATATAAAGTTATAAGTAAGGCTATATTCGCCCCAGATAGACCGACCGCATGAAACGTTTAATACCTTAAAAGCTCCTTAAAAGTGATAGGCCTAAGCCTGTATGAAAATGAGCAAGAGATTGGTGGTCCTGTCCTGAATAATAATTAGAACTTCTAGAACGGGTGATGCTATTTTAGGACGTTATATTTATTTTCTTACGATACTATTACCTTTAACAGATAATGTACATAAGCAAGTCAAATTCGTAAATATACATTTGTGAAGCAGAATATCATCAGTTTCATTTACATCCACTGCTATATTTTACAAAGAATCTTGACAATAGCATGATTTGGAAGGTTGGAATTGTAACAAACACTTGTCAAGAGGAATGAACGTTCTGAGAGGTACATAATATATCAAAAAATTTAAACTTCTCTTTATACGATCTGATCTTTATACGAAGAGTTTGATGTCGACAAAGTTTAGATACAAAGGATCATATCGACCCTCCTTCGGAAGCCCTGTCTTTTACTTTTAGCATAGCCAACACGATTCAGTCGTCGATAGATATTAATATGCAATCAATATAAGTATAAAGTTGAAAATATTTCTTTTTTGCTGAAGGAGCTCTGCAATACAAGCTGTGTCGTTCGGCGCCGCAGTTCATTTCCATGACTGGATAATGTGACGCCATTAGGTTTTATTTTTTTCCATTAAAATGCCACGATCGCTGGTAGTGTTAGTTGCTAACCTGCGTTGCATTGTGCAGGCAGACACTTAGTATGTGATTTTATGTCCATTTATGGCTAAGCTCTGGCCACCGCAGTCGATGGAGATTTAGAATTCTTGAGTAAATTAAATACGCTAGTACGTAAATGTCAACTTACGGATATCTGCCTTGGAGATCTTATTGTCTTTTTAAATGCTGGACATGTTATCTGTTACATAGTCGTTTTGCATTTCAAAGTAAAGAAACATGACTATTTAGTATGTTGAATAAAATTTTACCTTTTTTTTTAACTTTATAACGCAAAATTACGACATTCTCAGCCGTACTAATAGAACGTTATTCATCAAATAAGCGCAGAATAAGCAAATCTTCCACGACATCGTTCCAAATGGAATGTCAAACCTATGGGTATAAGGAGTTGAGGTTCTACGATAGTTACATAATTCATTTATCAAACCTACCATTCATTCTAAATGCATATGTATCTAATTTGTCCAATACTGTTTTCTTTGGACACATTCACCAATAGTTACTAAAACCTATTTAGTTGATGGTACCTGCAATATTGTTTCACATATGTATACCTAGTTATTTTAAGCACCTATTAGTTAATAAGATACTATAAGGGCAAGAATAAACCGATCATTATTTCCAATAGCCTTTCACGACACGACTGAAAGTAATGGCTAGTGAAAGCAAGTAGGTACATAAAATGTCCACCATTTTATAGCACTTTGTATACTTAATAGCTCTGTAGTCTACACATTCTCCAGAGTTATTCTTCGCATGCAATACTTGCATATCAAATTCTCAAACAAAATAAATCCCGGGTAGGTATAATTTTATATCACCGTTACTGTTTGACAATTTTCTACCATAGTTTGAAAGGATGATTTTGTATTAGAATATTGGACTAATTGTATACTGCCATTTAGAATACCTCTATACAGCCTGTAATATATTATTTTCTTACACTCATAAATTAAAATTTTCATCCTTTTTCTCCTACGTATCATGAGATTTTTCGATCTACAAGTAATCGTACATGATAAACTGTTGATGCTTTCGGCCGAGGGTGCTTGGTAGTAGTCCATTTTCACTGATGTAAAAATAAATAACGAGTCTTCACTTTGTACTACTACAAATTATAATCTTTGTCCATCTGAGGAAGGGAGCAGTCGCTCTTGAAAACATGTTTATGGTAATAAAATAATTTGTAGTAGTACATGATAAAGATTTGTTAAAAATGTTGGTAGGCATTATGTAACGCAAAGGGATTTCACTTAAACCGCTCTATATAGAAATCATGCGAATTTGGGAAATATTGGCGATCATAGCCCAACGTGGAAGCATTCCTTCGCCATATGCCGACAATGCTTCGCCTCAGATTTTAATCTCAGATGATGTTTTGTTGTTAGTAGAAATTTCAGGCTCTATACTATGTTGCATTTAAAATTGATGGTGAATCTCATTGCGCAACGAGTTATTTTGCATCCACCAAAATCAATAAATAAAATTTATAGTGTTCTATTCCACGTGTTACACTGAATTTGGCCATAAATCTCGAGTACTAAACATGAATATTATCATTGGCTCAAGTGATGAATAATCATAGATTATTATTCGATGCTGTAAATAGTAAACCAAGTTCATTATCGCAAAGCTTTCCAGATGTGAAATTATATAATTATATTTCAAAAATACACTAATATACTCGTATTCAAGGATGAATTATTGTATGTTTGAAAATCTGTTTCGTATTATTGAATATATTGGAATGGCAGCCCAGAACAGGGATCAAATGAATAGCCAGCCCTGAAGCCCTGATACAGCAGTGGACTATAGAGGCCTGAAGATGAAATTTATAACTTTGAAAGCACTTTCAGTCCAAATTTCCTTTAATCAATGCATACCTACATACTCCCTTTAAACCCCATTTAGAAGTAGGTATAGGGAAGCAACAAGAGCTCCATTGCGCCTGATCTTGCTCCTTCACGGTAAAATAACCAATACCCGAGTAAAACCTTAATCTACTTTTTCAAGGACCTTTTACGCCTTAGTCTTTAAGCATTAACAACTCAATTTTACTTAAAACTTCCATGATCTCTGCAGAACTTCTAGCATAAAGACAGTCCAAGATTTCTTAATAGTGTGCATTAACGACGTTAGAAAATTCTAAATCAAATATTTACCTGAGGCACCCTTCGATTGTTGACCTGAACATGCACAGAGTAAAGAATCTGAAAACTCAGAACATTAATTGATAAAATGATTTATCACACTGGTGACATTTTGATATTTCTAATTATCGTAGTAATTATTAAATTAAGCCGACACAATCATACGTCTGTCTCGTTATTGACATAGCCCTAATATGATTATCATCGAAATTATTACAGAAACACAGGG
This sequence comes from Mystacides longicornis, assembly GCA_963576905.1. Taxonomy (NCBI): domain Eukaryota; kingdom Metazoa; phylum Arthropoda; class Insecta; order Trichoptera; family Leptoceridae; genus Mystacides; species Mystacides longicornis. The sequence goes on along the minus strand of OY756433.1, from coordinate 15,654,086 downwards.
ATCTTTTGGGTTGACTTGTTATTCGTGACGTGTTGTGTGAAGGTGTTGTAGATTTCGCTGTTAACCCCGCACACCATTTGGTAACCACTAAACCACTGGACCATTTATAATACATATTTGCCCAGCCATCAAACATTTTAGATATTGTCTTCCTTCGCCGCGGTTCAAATTACAAAAGCGAGCGTCGTCTCATCTTAATATAATAATGTATGTATTATTCTTAAAATGTATATTTGAGTTCTTGGAACATTAACAAACTTTGTCGTGTTTATTTACTTCGCGTCTCGAGATATTGCGTTTCATTGAGAAACAAACATTAATGTCATTGTGTAAATAAATGACGTCTTCATATTACAGTTAAGATCCATCACAATCGACAGTTTAAATTGGTCGATTTAAATGTAGTTTGATCAAAATATCTGGAGACATTACCCGAATTTGTTTTGTGTAATTACAAATCTCTCAAATAACTTTCTTCTTCTTCCTCTTTGTTTAGATCTGCGATCTGTTTAGGAAGTGCTCAAATCGGGCCCCTGTGATAGTGACGTCCAGCTTTCTCTCCATCTCTTTGGGGGACGTCCTGGTGGCCGGCGTCCATCTGGGATCCCTTGCATCACGAATATCAAATAACCTGCTGGTATGAATTGTTATACTAGTATGAATCGTCATACTAGTATGGATCGTCCTTTACATGTCTATTCTGAAATGAAGAAGGAATAGTCGCATAATAAATAAGTAAATGTTTGCATGATTATACTAAAACTGTAGCTGTGATAAAAACAGTAGGTATAAGAAGGTCGTAATCCCATAATCAAACATGATTAGTGTAAGTTGAGTATCAATATGTTTGAAAACTTGTTATTTGACAAGTTATCAAACTTTACGAATTCACTAATTTTGGAAATCGAAAAACTAAATTTCTGCATGAGAGTTGTCATCTTCTTCAATTTCGAAGTTATTCTTGATTGGTAACAGAATAATTTTATTATGTTGCATGAAAACATGTGGTTAGCAATTCGAAGGTCCTGAATAGGGTGTATATTATTATATTGAAATAAATTGCTAATGACGAAGATTAAGATTTGCATATTCTTGTATCTCAACTATCGTGAAAGGCAAGGAGCATATTCATTCCTCTATGGTCAGGAAAGCCTTTGCCCAAGTGATAGCCAAAATCGATCATAATATTAACTCATTGTTATTTCTCTTCTGTTTTGCTTACAATCAATTTTCATCCCATTCGTTACGAACGTCAATAAATAAACACGGTTCTTAGCTTTTTGTCAATACTTAAAATTAAACATAACGGTATAAAATAATATCGCTATTGTGAATACGAAATGTGAGTTGAACGATATCGCCGATGCGGTTATTGGATGGATGGACGAGTGAACGAATCAATTGTTATTTATTTGATGCGGAACGTGTCAGAGTTGTTCAGTCAGAGAACGGTGAAGGGCAAGAAACAGTTAGAGCAGAACAAAGAAGGGCTCGAGTTCACTCCTAATGGTACCATAATTCACTGATATACTTCTTCTCAATTCGTTTTAATTGCAATTCCTGTGCTTGAACTCTCAACAGTCTCAACTGCTAAATGCACGCCTCAGATAAATCAGAAACAAATAAAGGAAATGTGTATTTAGTGGAAGGACAAAGTATGAAGGAATCAGCAAAAGTAAAAACTATAATCGTTTGGTTTCTTCTACTTCGCCAGTCCCTAAGTCTTGATAATATTTCTTTTATAAATAAATTTGTGCTCACTCAAAGTGAACACAAATACACTCTTTGACTCTTTCACAGTAAGCTTGTGTCGTGAAAGAGGAAGATGGTCGGCACCTGGGATCGAATCCACGACCTCCGTACGAGACAGTTCGAAAGCCGGCGTCGTAACCGCTATAGGCTACCAAACACTTCGATCAATAATTAATTATTGTCATCGCTTGCATTATATTATTCACTGCCATCCTTTATCCATAGAAGTGTCTCACTCAAAGTATGCTTTTAAGGCGCACTTTGTTCAAAAGTAACGTAATCTAACCATGTCACCCTTTTTGAATATGAATAATCACTCTATCCTACTAGAATTTTGTACGCAAACTTTCTGCAAACGCTTGTTAATGTTCACCTTTGATTAATTATTGTTGGATATTATATTATATAACTGTTTATATGAAACTCAAAAAGACTCGGAGACATAAGAGTGGGCAGAGACTCAAGACGTAGAATATTATTATTTGCTAGGATCCTTGTTGAGCCTTTTATTGCGATGTTATGATGTGGATTCTTTCTGTGGTGACGATGTTTTATTGCATGAGCGTGTAATATACAATTCTTCCATTCATGTCCTTTCAATGGTCTCGTTTATCTTATTGTTTGCTGACATTTCCACTCCTTTATATCCGAATAAATAGTTTATTAATATCGCAGTCCTCCAGAGAGGACCTTTCTGTCTTCCCCATTAATATTCTCCATGTACGAGTAGGTACCTTCATACCTAACCGTGGCGTGGGAGTAATTTGTACGACAAATATTTAAACGACTCGTATGCATTATTCTGGTGAATTTCCTGTACTCATTAATTTGACAAAAATGTTTTTGAACTCTGTTAAATGGTGTAATGAACAGATATTTGGATGATCCTGTTTTATCTTTTAAAGACATTGTGTACTTTCAATGTAGAAAATTTAATCCAACTTCTTTCCATCCTTAGCGATCCTCTTGACGTCATTGCTTTCTGCATATCGATCTTTATGCCGTTTTCTCCAATAGGGTGGATCAGTTTTTGTCTCTTCTTCTGCTATTCATGTTAGATATTAGCCTTTAACTTTCACATATCAGCTCTTTGGCTTATACGTAATGTTTCATGGCAAACTCATCATCAAAACGTTTTATAGCAAAGTTCTGCCGACCTCTTGTATACCAATTATGAACCAACCAGTACGTCAAACTCCGAATATGTGGAAAATCACGTCGAAGTTGAATTTCTTCTCTGATGAAACTACCAGGCGAACATAAAGCTCCTCAGATCGTTCCCTGTGAACCACACAACCCACGTATGAGAATAATAATGATTCTTTATTGCATTATTTACATAATACGGTACGGAGGTGTTCCTGCTTTGGTATTAAAACACAGTCTCTCTTCTCTCAGCTTTCTCATATCACCCACGTCCCTGTTCCACCATCTGCTCTCCTTGTACTTCACCTTTCTCTACAGCAATGATACTCAACCTTCTTTTTTCGTCGGGCCATATATATACATGTAATTTAAAAGTTGAGCGGGCCGCAACACCTCCCGCCCTTAAAGAAATAATTATATTTTAGTTTATTAAACATATAAACTACCTAGGTAAATGATAGATAAAATATATCTTGTGGACATTGCACCCGGGTCGGATAATACAGCGTTCATAACCTAACTTTGTTTTTAAAAATACAAATTAAGGTAGGTATTGTTAGCAGTAAATAGTTGATTGTAGTATTAGTACAGCAACGGAATTATGCCAGAGATCGACTTTGTGCGTATCCACAAAGGTTTTTCGATATGAACTTTGATAAGTAACAGAGTCCATATTTTTGAAGTGAAATAATTCAAACTGGCTGTCATTTATTTTATTTACCTTACCAGATCAAAAGGATGTATAAAAGTTTTAACAATATGTGCAACTTTTATCAAAGTAGATATCTATTCCGTTAAAACAACATTCGCTTATTTTAGGTTCACCTATACGCTCAATAGATAAGGCAGTTTGTAATGAAAATTCTCTTCGGATATCAAAATTGTAAATTTTTTAAATCATGTTTCTGATAAAAAGTGTGCCGAACCGCACAGAAAAGATAGGCGAGCTCTACAGCGTGTGATTTGTTATTAAATTTATAAAAAAAAAAACTTTTACTTCATATAAAATATAATAAACTAGTTCAAATTTCATATTGCGGGTCCACAAATGTTTTAATATTAAAGTTTTTTTTAGACACGTAGTTAATATAGTATTATTAAAAATACCGGAAGTATATTATGTGTTTCACCTACTGTTTAATAGTCGTAGGAACGTGATAGCAGCAGTGAGTTTATTAAAACATAAATCCTTATATTCTGAAAATAATATGAACAGAAATCTCTAAGGAAATAGGAAAGTCTTTCAACACGTGGAAAGCTAGGAGAAAGCGATGTGTGTGCGATTCCTAACAAAAATCATAATTACCCATTAGTTTTTGACATACATTGCTGAATAATTCTCAAATTCTTAGGTACTCATTTCTATCAACGGCTCACAGCATACTGTGTTAAGTATCATAAATTAGTAATAATAATTCAGTAATTTTTAAGTCCCATCTGTTGAAAGACCATTTATATTCATACAAATTAGTTAATTCATAGCTCAATTATATTTTTATGAATATTGCGGAGATGTAAAATGTTGTTGGTGAGATGTGGAGGTATGTGAAGAATTCCAGTGACCATCAGTCGAACGGTTGTGATGACCAACCTTTTCAATTATATTGGGATATTATTGATTCAACACATTCAAGTTTATGCAAGAAATATAATAGTCTTTTTAACACTTTTCTGTAGTTTTATTTTGAAATCACATCAGATAGAAAATTTAGACATTGACATTGAATGTAGACTACTATTAAAAGAGCTATTTGATTGTCATAGGGTTAATTTTTGCAATATTTATTGAGTATTTTAATTATTCGGAGTCCATGAAGATTCCTGCATACGCCCTTGGACCATATTCGCCATCTCTTCGATGGCGATTTGCCATCGGAATATTGTGGGCTGCTACCTGTGACATTCTATCAGCAACCACATCTTTCACAGGTGGTCTTGCCAAAAGCACCTTCTTATCCAAGCCTACCTGTTATCTTCAGTGTATGGTGGTTTTTCTTATTCAATACTTTAAAAATATCGACCTAAATTTTCATCAATATCGGTTTCATATTTTTTGAGTTACTATTTACCCAGATGTTGAATTGTTTTCTGAGAAATCTTGGTAGTAAAAATAGGTGGTATGAACGCTGCAGTTTGTAAAGAGTTAGGTGATAATAATTTGTATCTAACATATGAATGACAAAAACAAGAGAAATCGTGGGAAGCTTCAAATGACAATACGAATTAAAATTATTGTGAAGGTAAAGTTATTTAAAAAAAAAAAAGTTAAATTTTCATGGAAAGCCTACAGTACCTAATATAGGTAGTCTATTATGATAATATCTTTTTAGGATGCATAAAATAACAACTGGAAAAATTCCCCGTTTTCTTGTGTTTGTATAGAAAGAAAAGAAAAGCAGTATAGAAAAACGAACTAAATACTGGAGACAATTACGCTCCAAAATGAGGAAATATTCTATTAGCCATTGCCAGTGGCCTAAATATTCCAAGGTGTAACGGCATAAAAATAACCACGGTGTAAAGGTATAAAAAACAGATTCAAAAATCTTCAAAGGGTTCAGATCCGTATACAGGGAAAATTTCTAAAAGGCACTGAGTACCACCGCACGAATTTCGTTCAGGTGATCCTAATTGACGTGATTTAACGTGCAATCAACTCGTAAAATGGCTCGCGACATAGTGCTTATTGCGACGTCTAATAAAGAAAGCAAGATAAAAGGGTGTGAACAAACAAAAAACAAAATGATATAACTTTTTGACATAATCTTAATACTTTAAATGTTAACTGTTCGTCCCTATTAGGGATTGCAATCCGGTCTCATTTTGAATCCGGTCGGATCCAACCGGATTTTCGTCAATCCGGCCGGATCCGATCGGATCCGACCGGATTGAAACAACCTTGATTAATTGACATTTTTAACAACAATGAAGGCTATAAATAAAACAGCACATACACGAAATTAATTTAATTAGGGTATGGCTACTTTTAAATGGTAAAAACTATAAAAAATGTAGTTTCAAAAGAAATAAAATTATAAATTAGATTACGGATTATAAAAGTAAAATTTAAATTTAACGAAAATATTTATCTTGACCTGCTTGATTGATCATGATTTGAAAAGAAAGATTCTCAGAGAACCAACACCACGAAAATGAAAGATTATCGAAAACTCTCCAACCCATTCTGGAATAAACCATTCGAGGCAGAGTTAGAAACTCCGGATTCGGAGCTTCTGCGATATCCACAACGCCAGACAATGGGGTAGCAATAGAAGACATTACCGGAATGATCAACTCAACAGAACGGATCCGGTGATTCTGGTAATTATAAGAGGATGAGATCACATGAACCAGCAGACCCTTGGACGAGCACTAAAGAGATGAATGTGCAGATGATAAGTTTAGGGTTCTAGAAATTATTTCAGTTTTATCCTTAAATATAACTGCACACACATTATGACCGAACTAATCTTATGAATACCAGATAATAATCACAATAGTTTTGCTTTGAAATAGGTTAATATATTTTTTGTTGGCTAATTTTATTTTATTGAGGACGAGAAAGACCCTCCCATACTGTGTTCCGCTCCTTCGAAGCTGAGCTGAGGAATCTGGACATGGTGTGGGAGGAGGTCATTAACGTTGCGCAATGGAGAGCTCTTGTTGCCTCCCTATGCCCCCAAGTGGGGTCTTAAGGGAGTTTGGATTTGGATTGGAATTTTATTACTTATTGCTCTCAATATTTTTACCGACCTCGGTAGCCTAGTTGTACTGGCGTGGACTTCAGATCCGAGGTCCCGGGTTCGATTCCCGGTCGGGTCAGAGTTTTTCTAAGTGTTTTTTCACTTGAAATTTCTACCCGGGGTTGGCCTGTCTCAGATTGGACGGGACCGGTTGACTGGAAAAAATTGCCTCAGGCAATAAGTTCCGCCGGCTATACTGACACCTTTGTATAGAAAAGTGTTATATTATTATTTTTTTTTTTTTCTAAGAGATGTCTTTTCATTTGACAGTCAATACTATCAACACGGTCAGTCAACACTACCTAACCCCACCTTGGGCACAGGGAGGCAAAAGCAGCATTTACACTGCGCTCAGTGTGACGCATTTGCCTCCTCTTCTCTTCATATCTTTATGGGTACCTACAATGACCCTGTGGAATTGCTAGGATTACGGATTCGAGTCCGGTCCGTGTTGAGTGTGTCGAAAAATCTCTTAATATTACTAAACGGATCCGATCTCCGGATCCGTAAAATTTTGCCGGATCCGATGTGAGCATTTTGATGCCGGATCCGCCGGAATACCGGATCCGGTTTTCCGGATTGCAATCCCTAGTCCCTATATATTATATCCCATGATGTCTCTTTTGCCATAATATAGCTGGTAGGTAATCTATGTATTACATTAATATCTAGGAGACATGTTTCAAATAATTGAAACTTTCTGTCTAAATAATATAGTAAGTCAGTAGCGATATTATCATTCTGTAGTTCTGTATTAGAGAAACCTGTCATTTGGATGATTGATTTCATCTCATTATTCCAATGAAAGCTTTACACCAAAGTTTTCAAACTTTCTAGCATGTATGTAGGTATATCAGCTATCATGATACAGCTTAGCGGTATATTACCTATGTTTAAACATTATGTTAATGTGGTATTTTTAAAATACCTATGAACATTTCATTATTTAAATTAGACCAGTCATCGATAAGGCAATGAGCGCCACAAACGAAGACTTTGTTTGGCAGATGTTGTCAATCATTCTTTTTTTTTAAGTAGATACCTACTTTTCGTTGAACCAAAAGGTCAAGAGCGTGAATTTCAATTGACCATGAATTTGTCGCAATTATTCATTGTACCATTACTTTTGTTTGAATATTCTGTCTGATGCGTTGTATGATTATTGTAATATAATTATCGAATTCCTTTTATTTGATTGCTCACAAGAAAAAATATCCGACAACATTCCTATGATATCTTTATAGCGTGCATATTTTAAAATATGCTCGTTAATGCTGAAGTTTTACAGATTTATCTTTCCTCTCACAACAGTTAGAGTTTATCTTTACTGTTGTCGCAAAATCTTCAAACTGCTTGGAGCCTTTCGTATTCGAAAATTCGCCGATTTAACAAACCAATAATTATTGCCGTTAATCCAATCCCATTAGGTAAGGAAAATAGAAAGGCTTCCTTATTTTTAAAAAACTGCTACGAATACTAGTTAAAAATCTACCTCTTCCGACAGGACAGGTAACCACAGCTACACAATATGTAACTCGTTTTTGTACGTTTAATGTTTTTAATCTTTCCATATTCTAGTGATTTCTGCCCAGACGTAAAAGCACTGTTATTTTCTTGATTCCGTGTATTTCATTACATTGGGATTTAGAAACTGTAGGTGGATTACAATCCCACAGAACGCGCCATGCCGGCCGGAGCATCGCTACACGGATGATGTTGCAATGTTTTATGGACACTTTCACCTTCAAAAAGTGGTCACGGGGCAACCTTGGTACAAATCACACACACGTGTGAACTCTCACGGCGGCTCCGAGTAAGAAGATACCAGACAACTGAGACTGAGAACAATGCCGGCCCTATTATTTATTGTTTGGTCCACGCATTAGTTAAATCAACGAAGCGAGGACAATGGCATTCTTTGAAACGTTTTCGGCCACGGTCTTCACTTTCGTTGTACTTCAATTGGTGTATTTTTCTTATTTCCTGTCTGACGCTAACCAAATAAGATCACTACGAAATACAGACATTTTGTCATCTCATGATTTTTATAGAATTGAGACTGTCTTCTAAATAATGTTATTTCAAAGGCTTTTTTGGTCTTCCCATTAAAAATCTTGAAATGCTTTCACAAACAGATAGTTAACAAACTTCGTTTTTTTTTCTTATCAAGCTCTTTTTTTCAATTCTACTAGAGAAAGCCTCTTCATATCCTTCCATGTTTTCAAGGCCGTAAGCCAGGGAAATCTGCAGTTACATACGGTGACTCGTTTATTTTTTGTACTCTTCGAATGTAGGTACAACTAAGCTAAACCCCCTCTGTTTTGAAGTAAGTTTGTTAGACAAATCGAAATAAAAATAAAAAACACCGAATTGTGATTTTAAAAAGTTGTATTTCTGAGGTTTTTAAGATTTTCTTCTTGATTTTTTACATCAGCCTTTCCTTTATTCTTCAGCTATTGGAAAAGCGTATTTTTACTTTCCTAAATGGAGTACCTACTTTGTTCACAATTTTGATTTTTATGTCAAAAGGTGAAAATTGAAAAAAAACTCTAAAAAGTTAAATAACTCGAAAACCACTGGTATTTTACCCCTGGTTAATGGGAACAAAATTGTTGCAAATTTTCTCTAGTACTACCCCTTACAAGGAATGTATTGAATTACCAGTCACCCTGTATATTCATCGCTTTTTCAAGTATGCAGAAACATCGTTCATATCAAAAGTAATAGAGCGAAAAGGGAGACTAATAAAAAGATGGACAGATATCTGGAAATGCAGATTAAAAGAATGAGACTCATCTTAGAGCATAAAGAAAAATAAGAAGTACAAAGAACTCAATTTTAAATCGAGTAAAACTTCTTCAATAACTTTGCAATATGTGTTAATTTTTTTTAATGAATCTGTCGCTCACTGAATGTGACCACAAATACACTGTTAACATATTTCGGCAGCGGGATTCCAACCCACGACCCTCATTCGCTGTACATCGCCGGGCTACCAACCTTTTCATTTTTTGGTATAAATATACAGCACGACCGGTTTCTAAATGATCAGACCTCTCATCTTTAGATGCTAACTTAAAACTAAAGAGTTTGAGTTTATTATAGGCTGACGAGTTCATCTTTTATTCTCCTGAAAATTTTCGCAGTCTTTTTACTTGGTCAGGTTTCTACTATACATTTCTAATGCGCATTCATTCCTACGTAATATATTAATACTTTTATCTTTTGTTTATTACAGGGACTTCCGGCCCACGAGCTTGGAGAAAAGACAGGAAGTATGCCGGTTGCGAGTCTACGAAGTGTTCGCTTGGGGAGGGCCTCTGCTGATTGCTGGTGTGGCGCTTATTCTGGATAACCTCCCACCAGATCCACTGAGTCCGTTCTTGCGCCCGAGGTTCGGAGAAACACAATGCTGGTTTTATGGTATGAAAATCTTCACTTTACCAATTATTATTCTCCTTTTTCCATATCTATGTTCGCTCCAAGTCTGTAAAAAAAAAAAAATTAAATAAAAATAAAAAAAAAATATTATTTTCTGAATAGTTACTTTGGATAAAATAATTTAAATGAAACAATTGATTTGTTATTCCACAATATTTATTTACCTTAAGGTACCTTAAGGTAAATAAATATTGTGGAATAACAAATCAATTGTTTCATTTAAATTATTTTATTTAAATAATTCCACCAAGAATGCACGTTCAATTCGTTAAAGTTACTTTGGACTTTATTAGGTTGAAACAGATATTTATTATACTAGTGCATAACGCGATCCTTTTACCATCAATGATGTATGGATGTTAAACGTGGACATAGACAAAAAAAGAAGAATTTAGTATAATGTAGTAGGGATGAGAGCACTACGAAGTAGGTATATGTGAAAAGACTGGGACATGGAAAGGAAAGAGAATATTAGTAAGGAATGTGGTATGGAAGTTAGTGTTGTGACAAAGATGAAAGTCAATAAGTTGAGATGGTTTGGGCATGTGGAAAGAATGGATAAAAACAGAATGACAAAAAAAAATTGAGGCTGAAAGGAAAGGTTTAGAAAGCGTGGACGATCGAGAATGACGTGGATCGATTCCGTCTTCAAGGAAGGCCAGGTCAGAAGTAAGAGAAATAGGAGGGCTTGTATTAGAAATCGTATGTCGGTGGAAGAAGCGAAAGAAGTGTGCTCGGCTAGAAGAGATTAGAGGTGCATTTTACATAAATACATAATTCCAATCATGTATCTAATCAGTAAATAACTGATATATTTTATTTTCATTCAGGTGACATGGAAATACTGACGTTCTTTTTTGGTCCCATTGGTGTTCTGCTGTTTGTCAACCTGATGCTGTTTGCCTCTACTGCTCGTCAGCTGACATGCGGACTCTGGAAGAGAGAGGACGTTAAGTCTACAACCGAAAGGTAATTTTTTTATACATTATAAATTATTTCATTTATCAACACACTTAAGACGCGCATGTCTCGACACTCTATGGCCATACACTTCAGCGACAAATATGGCTTTACGCTTCGTGTGGTTTTTCTTCGTAATGAATTTATAAATTATGTCTCCGAGAGTCGTAACGAGATTATAAATAGCCCTAAGCCTTGACCAAGAACTAGGATTTCTTATCGCATCAGACATAAGTCTAGAACTATTTCAATGTCAATGAATATAAAATTGTTTGATTTTATTGTTGTAGGGCTGCACTGGGTCGAGTCTGTATGAAGCTTGTAGTGGTGATGGGCATCACATGGGGCGCCGATGTAATTTCATGGGCTGTTGGAGGTCCCAACTACGTCTGGTACATCACGGATCTGATCAATGCTTTGCAAGGAGTTCTGATATTCATTGTGATCGGCTGCCAGCCACAGGTGTGTAATTATTTTATTCTTCTTCGTCATACATTTTGTAAAGATTCAAGTAGGTACATTGTTTAGTCTATTCTGATGAATTTAAGTGAAATAGTGTTGAAATTTCACAAAATTCAAATGAATCTCAATACTTTTGTCTAAAACACAGACATTTTTACAAGATTTACAATGTTTGTCATTTATGTGAATTAATGGAAAGTGCCAGAGATTGAATTAAATTCCGTGAAAGTGCAACTGTGTTTTCCTAAATTTATCAAAACCATTATACTTAAAAATTACCACAAAGGGTTTTTTATAATTTGTCACACCATAAATATCCGATTGTCGTGTTTATTCATAATTTCTCAGTATAGTTACTGAAGTGATTTTTCTGCTAAACTATCGGTCATGTTCCATATGAAACAGTATTATTAAATAAAAATCACAGTCCCTGGACATCTTGCTGAGAAAACTGTTTTCTAATAACTAGACTACCTTTTTCTTAATTTTCAGTCTGAAAGCATGTAAATATAAATTTTTTATTTATTTATAGGTTTGGGCAGCCGTGAAGAAGTTTTGGTGTTTGAAAAAATTACGCAACAATGTTACCAACACAACTGGAGCTCCTGTGCATTCCTCGTCCCAAGGATTACCATCCATGGGAGAATCCGTGACCAACAACACGATAGCCAACACGACAACCACAAATGCAAGAATACCAATGGAGACTGTCTGTTAAAAAGGATAATATGTTATTTATTGTTTTATTATCGACCAAAGTATCAATATTTTTTTATTGATTATGTTCATTTTTAACATTTTATTTCAAAGGACTATAAATGCCCTAGGGCTATTATGTTCCTGAAACAATTTTAATCTTCACAAAATGGACATGTTTTTGTTGTAAATAAGTATATCAGATTACTTGCCCGCAATTATAATGCACAAATATATTGTTTTTTTATTATACTGTGAATTTATATCAGTGTTTCCTCGTAACATACCAAAAGAATACTTAAATTTGTATGATATTATTATCCCAATGATGGCAAGCTTATCGAAATTGGAAATTTTAAAAGGGAGAGAGAAAGATAGATCTGAATGTATTAGAATGACTGTGTTTCAATTTGTTTTATTTTGAAAAAAAAAAATACTTGACGTAATTTTGATGAAACTATGATTTAGTTTTCTAAGAAAATTTCCATCAAAAGCATTTAATTGTAATGTTTGGTCAACACCTAAACATGAAGTACCTTCACTAATAATTATTGTACCTTAGTACAAAAAATTACGAATAATTTATCCATTCTTAAATTTTTCTTTTTGTATAAGTCTGTGTAGGTAATAAGTTTTGAATTTAGTAAAAAGTCATATCCTAAACGAAATTTATTTTTAATGTAAGTTTTATTAGTTGACGACCAGTGCTATAATAGAAAATATTAATTCAATATTTTGATTCAATTTATAAAAAAAAAAAAATAAAATATGGCAATGATTAAATTTTTTAAAATATTTTTGGCAACTAATCGAAAAATTATGTATATAGTAAAGCTTTATTACTCTTTGTGATTTGTTTTTGTATTATTTTTTAAACCATAACTTCAGTATTAGATAATAATAATTGTGTTAAACCTAAGTAATTTTTATAATGTTGTACTCATAAAATTGTAATTATATTATTTTATTAAAATGTAATAAATATAACATCAGTCAATGTACTTAGGAAAAAATAATGCAAAATGAAAAAAAAATTATGTTCTTAATTTACACTATGATTGATGTTTAAATATGTTATTTTAAGAGAATGTACATAAAAAATATTGCGTAGTCGATGTCTAAATAATATAGTTAATTAAACATCACATTTTGTGATCTAATTTTTGTATATTTTTTTTATACCATTTAACATAAAAACCTCGAGTGAAATTCTCACTATATCTTTTTGATAAATAAAAACTATCTTAATTTTTACAGATTTGTAATAATGTCCTTGAAGATTGGGGTTTATGTAGAATAAACAAACTTTTATAAAAAGTTAGGACCCGTTGCCAAGACAGCTGATGTATTTTATGTAGTCCCAGTATACTCAGTCGGCTCTCAAAATATAGGTAAATGTGTGTAGTATAAGATAACTATTTATTGTTAATGTCTAGTGATCTTGTGCAAATTTACAAATAGAAAAATACATGTCTAAAGTAAATAAATCCTACATTATTTTCAAATAATTAATCTTTTATTGTTAAAAAAAACCTTATTTCTTTTTATTTTAATTCAAACAAACTTTACAGTCATTAAGTAAAATATTCCATTTGGGACCGTTCAAGTATTACGTAACGCATTTTTTTAACATTTTTGACCCCCCCCCGAGATGCACCGTAACGCTCTTTGTTACCCCTCTTCCCATTCTCTAAACGTTGCCTAACGCACATATTACAACTATGTATGCCTCAAATCACGATTATTACTGGAAAGTAACTAAATACCTTTATTGTGGTGACGGTAATAGAGTAGTAACGTTTTACAAGAATACCCCCCCTCTCCCCCTTTTGCGTTACGTAATACTTGAACGCTCCCTTTAGAAATATGCATTTATTCCCAAATACCAGCAGCTCTTGACACTTTCTTTTATTTCATAAATAATGGTTACCAAAACATCTGAAAATGTGAAGAATAAGAATGATGAAGATCAGTCATTGTGAGTCTGGAATATCCTTCATTTTTTATTCTTCATAGGAAAAATTACAATTAGGTACCCCACAGAGAGTTGAACATGATCTTTACAAAATAAAAGATGGTAGATAATCGTGTTTTATGTCTTACAGCCTCAATCTGGCCACATTCACCGACCTCGGTAGCCTAGTTGTACTAGCGTGGACTTCAAATCCGGGGTCCCGGGTTCGATTCCCGGTCGGGTCAGAGTTTTTCTAAGTGTTTTTTCACTTGAAATTTCTACCCGGGGTTGGCCTGTCTCAGATTGGACGGGACCGGTTGACTGGAAAAAATTGCCTCAGGCAATAAGTTCCGCCGGCTATACTGACACCTTTGTATAGAAAAGTGTTATATTATTATTATTATTCACAAAATGGACATTTCATCTTACCCCATTTTTAGAAAATACCTTGACCAGATTGAATCCTGTTTTTTGTACTATTACCAGGCAGGGTAAGTACCCAGGTTGATTGTGGAATTCAGCAGGATCTATCTTCGTCCAGATTTTGGACACATGGTTTTTCCCGACCCACCTACCCATAATCACCATCAGTTAGGTAATCCAGACAGGAATAATGTCATTTGGTTAGAAGATATCAACAAAATGACTGCCATTGTCAACATTTTGTAGATTTGAATTGCAAATGTTGTTTGTAATTCTCACTTCTCAGTCAAAATATAATATGAATCTGACAGTTGTGTTGAACCGTTAGTGTGGCAGCCATTTTTGCTGCATTTGACAGAAGACCCTGATGGTGGGATGATGTTGTTGAAAACAGAGAACTTTTCCACCATTGTTGATTTTATTTGTCTTACTCACCAGACTCATGTCATGCCTTTAGTTTAGCCAGCCACTAGTAGAGAAAAAAATCCCACTGCACATTGAGTAAAACAGTAGGAAAAATGTTACTCTCATGCTAATTCAGTGTCTCGTGACCAAAAATACTAGATTTCCCCTTATTACTGTCGGTTCACATATTTTTATCCAAACCTTCCTTCAAACCTTCCAACTTTCGATCCCAAGCTTTCAATAATTCAACTATTGGCACTACCAGCAGCCACTAACTGCTAGAAATTTAAAAATAGTTTAGAGAGGAGTGTTAATGTGGATTATGCAGTGGGTTCCTAGGGAACGGTCCGTCATTTGACAAGACGGCGTCTTTCAAAATTATATGACAATGTTTTTCGTTACTACGGAAACAATATTGACAACGTTCTCAACTGACATATACACCGCTTTTAAAAGTAGCGGCGTATCCGTAGGAAAACAAACCATTAATAGTATTGATTTGATTCTGCAATACTCTTTTAACAACTTCTTGCACTAAAGTTTCCTTGTCAGAAAGCTAGATGAAGAAAATGCACTCAACTACAGCACAGCTTAGTATCTACCTACGCTGTTGACAATTTAAACACTTTCAAATTACAGACTTTGTTTACATTACAGTGTAGAATGGGAGCTAAATAAACGAAAAAATAAAAGCGTTTTTGTTAGTGAAAAATGTCTATTTTTGATAATCTGCCAAATATAAACAGTTAACACATATCATATTATACAGTATCCAGATATATTATTTTGATGACAATGTCAATTTATAATATAAAGAATGCATTACATAATAAAATTAACATTAAAATGCACTTGAAAATTAAAATTTTGGTAATTGAATGTTATCTTGTGAATAGTCTATTTTGTTCGTTAATTTAGAAAATGAAACACAGCACTCAAGATCAAATTCACACCCATGGAATGTCTACCTAGCCCAGAGGTATAATAGCTTAATGTATACCTAAATCTAGTGTGTGGAACTGTGGACAGTATAAATTTAAATCTAAACAATAATAACTAACTAAAGGCATAGATATATTGTCTTTATATCATAAATAGGTATTATTACAATTTCTGGCCCAAAAAACTTGTTGCAATTTACAATATGATAAATTTAGCACATACTATTATGAAACTATTGTAGGTATTTAATATTCTAAAACAATGTTAAGGTTATAATATCACATTATTATGCTTATCTGTTACAAACATTTGTATTAAAGTAATTGGTATTTCAATCAATCATTGTAGAGTTACTCAGTTGAAGTACATCAAATTTGAATAAAATATTTTTAAAAGCGTTCAAATTACATAAAAATATGAAGTACAGCAAATTTGAGTAATGTGTAAAATTTAGCGCACGCAATATTAGCACATATTTGAATAAAAATGTGTTACACCAAATACTCAGAATTCCATTCTGAACAAGAGTGTGATACAAGAAATTGTTCAGAATGAAAATCTTACATTTTTTTTTGTGTAGATACATATCACTTTCAATTTTGCACTAAAATTTACACATGACTCAAAAACTGTATGCAACAACAATATAAAATAAAATGTTCTTTTTTTTGCAATTCCACATAATATGTATACTGGAAATCAAATACGCACTAAGCGCCAAAAAATTAATTTTGAGATAATCTAATAAAACTGATTTTTTCCCCCATATAGACATTACTATGGGACCATTCAAGTATTACGTAATGCATTTTTTTAACATTATTGCCCCCCCCCCCCGAGATGCATCGTAACGCTTTTTGTTACCCCTCTTCCCATTCCCTAAACGTTTGGATCTGTTTTTTTTACGCCTTTAGATCATCGATATGGACTAAGAGCAGTATTTAGGCTATCGGCAATGTTTTATAGAACATTTCCTCATACTCAACTCATTTTATTCATTTTTGGCGCTTAGTGCGTATTTTATTTCCAGTATACATATTTCTTTTCAACCCTAGTTTCGTCGGCACATGGTGGTTACACAGTTTAGAAACTGTTTCAAAATCTCCTGTGACTACCATGTGCCTATGAAACTAGTCGAGATAATAAGAATATGCGAAATAGAAAATAAATTTTGTTTCAATTTTTTTAACATGATGGTTTCCAAAAAGGAGGATTTTTAAACATTCGTAAGAACATCAGTGAAAAATGATTGATTACTTACCAATTACATAATATAACAAAAGAAATATTTATTTAAGAATCTTGAAATTAACATGATTGCACTTTGACAAGAATTATTATGAAAAATTTGAGCAACTTACGTCAACCTAATCTTTCAATAAAAAAATGAATATAGTGCAACTATAGTAATTTCGTACAATAAATAAATACTTAAAAAATTACAATAATATTGTTGAAAACAGCTTTCAATTTTCTAGAAACATAATTATTTGCATGTGTGTATGTACCTACGTACACATAATAATATTTTTACACCAACTATTGAAATGGATATTTCAACTCTTGAAAAAAAGTTAATAACATAATACACAGAAGTTTATATACAAATGATAATTATTACTTATTAAAAAAATAATGTTAATACAAAATTTAATACATTACAATATTTTAAAACGAATACCAGTCTTTTCGATAAAATGCTTCATGTCACAAAAGCTTCTGCTCATCTACTGCACCTTATTTCGGCTGAAATTAATCAAAACCCAATTAACACTTAAATAATATGTCAATACAGAAGGTAAGACTTATTGCCTGAGTCAATTATTTTACTGTCAAATAATTCCTAACCAATCTATGACAATGTTAACCTATTGAATACCAAGGTAGTTTTAGGTACCAAAGTGAGGGACCACCATATAAACTGACAACAGAGGAATACTACATACATGGAATCATTCATATAAAATAAATGCTTATACCATAAGCACAGCACCCAGAGAAATATAAATACTGGTGAGATCCAACTACGTAAGTAATTTGCGTGCCTATATTATACTATCTTTCCTGCACCTACTTTATGCTTTTTATTTTATAGTATTATTCAATAAAGTTACTATATTTTGAATATACGTTTTGGAAAGCAAACTAACTAAAATGCCAGTTTCTGGTTAGCTAATACTCTATTATAAGTTGCTGATATATGAAAGTACCATGAAGAATTATTTTCTGTAGTTGGCATCTAACATAAATACTAACTATGGGACCTTTTGTTCCAGAGACAACAGGCTATTGAGGTTGGCCTAATAATTGGTGGGTTTACACTTAGTTTAGCTAACCTGAGTGTCTGAAGCAGTTGTGGATGAGTTGCTGTGGCCCGACTGAGTGGTCGTGTTGGTGGGATGCTGTACGGCAGCCTGCCTCGCACTACTGGCAACACCGAGCAATTGCTGCTGCTGCTGCTGCAGTTGTTGCTGTCTCTGCAGAGAAGCTGATAATTGTGATAGCAACACTTGGGTGTGTCCTCCTTGGCCTTGTATCTGACTCTGTCCAACGGCAGTTCTAACTTGACTCATACTGCCTCCTACCACCTGTCAAAGCAAAACATTCACATCAGTTAGGTTTGAAGTAACTAATTGTGACATCATCTTTGAATACAATGGTTGCAAACATTTTCCAAAAGAAAAAAAATTGGTAACTCCACTGTATGCCAAGTATCCTGTGAACTGGAATGGTCATTAACAAGGAAGTGTTGAAAAAGATTGAGAATAGTACTTACCTAATAGAATCCTACTTAGCACATATCTTTTTTAAGGTTTGCTTCACCTCTCAAAATGAAGGATAATCTTGATGGAATTTATGGTATGCAGAGCATACTCGTATATCGTAAGAGCTTATGCCAGAGTGGCAGTTAAAGAAGTTGACGAATGTTACAAAACACCAAATAGGGTTTGGTTCCCAAGCAAAGGTGAAATTTACGATTCAATTCATATTCTCACCTGTATGGTTTGTCTGGGCAACACTCTAGTTCCAGGCTGTGGCATTTGTCTCATGACCTGTTGTATCTGTACAGGCAGTGCCTTGTGAGCCCCACTGCCAGCCTGCACGATCAGCTGAGTGGTAGCCGAGCCCACTACCCCCACGCCACCCTTGGTGTTGTTCCTCATGGCGGCTGCCAACTGTTGCTGCAACTGCATCTGCTTGACATGAGAAGACACGGGGACCTTCACTTGACCCGGCTTTGCAGTGCTCAATGTTCCAACTGTCACACGCTGCTCTCCACTGATTCCCGCCACACCTTGCAGTTGAGCCGATTGGATGGAAGATTTTTGTTGCGCTATTGCTTGTTGTCTTTTAAACAAAGCATTCACATCCGCAACTCCTTGTTTGACAGGCTGAAAAATAGTTTAGTTCACACAGTCATATAAAGTTTTGGAAATAACATAAAATTAATAAAAACTGTACCTAAATATGAATGTACCTGAGCTGTGAGTTGGGTTCTTTGTTGAGGAGCGGAAACAATGGTGGCCATAGAGACAGGGACAGCTTTAGCAATGCCTTGTTGCTGGACCAATGTAGCCCCTGCGCCCAAAGGCTGTGGTTGCAACACCTTCATTTGTCTGGCCAGAGTTTGCTGTTGCAAGTATTGCAGCTGAGAGGCTCTCAAGGGTTTACCTCCTGCAGCCACATTACCTGGGATTTCAACTACAATAAATCATGAAAAACTTAAAAACCAGTACACCACAGTGTTATCAACAATAAGAAATATCAGTGATATTATATAGTGATACACACCTTTGGGAAGCACAGAAGCCACTTGAGGTGTAACAACTATCCTTTGATTCCTTTGCAGAGAGTCTTGCTGCACCAGTCTATGAGGCGTCCTAACCACAGGTAGAGCCACTTGCACGGAGGTCCCAACACTAGTGGGGGCACTCATGCCTGGGGAGGCTGAAGGAGGCGGAGATGGAGTGGCCTTACCAATTCCAGCGGCCTGCAACCTGCTAACAGCTGCAACCTGTGCCTGATCTGAAGTACCCACAATGTTCATTGTGACATTTTTCTGTTTCTCTTTGGCAATCCGTTCAGCTCTCCTATTTGCTATTTCCATGGGACTTGGAGGTGTTTCGTAGGTTACCCCATACTCACTCAGCACAGCTGCATGTTTGGGATTCTTCATAGTTGTATCATCATACCTACGTTTGGGCGTAGATGACTTCTTGTTTAGTGTCACCTTCATGGCGTCATACTTGGTGAGAATGGACTGTGTTAGTGATACATTATTGTCCTGCTCATACAACTGTGATGTTCTCATTGACCGACTGCTTTTGTTTGATGATTTGCACATTTTTGTTTTCTTTTGTTTCTTTTGATTGGAATCATATAAGCCTTCCTCCCGAGGTAAAATTGTACTTTCATATCTGTTGCGACACTGCCTAGGAGATCTGTATATTCGAGATGTATTGTTGACTATGTCAGAAACTAAATCCCAATTAGGAGTATGAGCCGCAGAGAGCATCATCAAGTTCAACGGCAGGCCTTGTGACTTGACAGCTTGCAACACGGACATATCTTCAGTGACCAACCACTCTGGCACTGATTCAGGCTCTGTGTGAGGTTTACTGCTGGTAACTTGTATGGGTGATTTTATGATTCCTCTGTATTTTGACATTTTGATGTCACGTCTCATCTTCATGATTGCTTGAGTCGGACGTTCAAACAGAGATCGAGGTGGATTAATGGAATCTTCCTTCCGTATCTTTTGAGGTCTTCTTCCATCAGGACTGTGTCCTGTATCCGCACGAGGTCTCTTGTTGTCCCGCTTGACATAGATGGGAGGCAGTTGTGACTCTGGCATAATGTTGTACTCGTACAAATACCCCAGAGAAGTGTCTATATACATGTCATCCTCCCCTTGCGGAGGGGTTGGGGGGCACCACATCTGTAAATAAAATCCTCTGCATAAGTCATGCTAATGTACCAATATACAAGTTGTTGAAGTACTGCATCAACAAGATACTCACGGGCATTTTCTCTTTACCGTCTCTGGAGAGCCAAACCTGTAAAATAAGAATTGTCAGCTATTGAAAACGTTAAACAAATCAAGACAAAAATGACTTCAGCAGTTTAGCTATGACTATTTCAGCTTTTAGAATGTTTATTTTACATGGACTTATTTATAGTTAAGATATAACAACTAATTAATGGTCTTGAGTAGTAGCCTCCTAGAAATCCATATTATTTTTCTTGAAATATGTCTATCTCCTTCCAATATTGACATATGTATTTGAAATGAATAGTATTGTTCTCCTGGAATTTTACATATTTCCTCTCCAAAATATGCTTGTGTCAATCCACATATTTGTCTTTGTAATTCTTAAAAATTTTTCTTTATGCAGGGTAGTGAGTACGTAACTTTTGCTATAGCACGACTAACCACACATCAATCTAACTACTCATAACCACAGCTTAACTACATAATAACCACGCTGAAACGCACAACTAACTACATTTGTAACGTTACGTACTCGCGCTAACTACACTAGGAAGTAGTTAGTCGTGCTATAGCCCTTACGTACTCACCCCCCAGGTCTTGTTTCTAGGATCGACATGACTAAAGAACATAAAATGAAGGGATCGAATGTCTATTCATGGTATAATTATTTGAATACAACCAACTCTACTTTTAAAGGACTCATAACTAATATATTTTCAAAATTGACATTTGGTGTGAAATCGTTTGTAACTTTATTAGAACCATTATGTATTTTCTCACACCGTGTTCTGTTCCTTTGAATCAGAGCTGAAGGATTTGCAAACAATGTGGGAGGAGACCTCCACAACTACCCCCCTATGTCCAAGTGGGGTATTAAAGGGAGCATTGATTGGTTGAGGACATTAGTCAGCCGACCCCAGATTTATTTAGTGTTAAATTGTGTAGGAAAAGGGAAAGGAAGTAGTGACCATCCTTGCTTTATGCATTGCTTGTATATCCCAGACGTTTGGAATGGCATTGCTGTTTTGGTGCAACATTTATTTTAGGTTTACTCATCAAGTAAATTTGTACGTAGAGAAATATGAAACATCGCCAGTGCCAAACCAAACTTTAAGTGTCAGGCGACTCGAGATAGAATTATTGAAAGAGCATCTGATTTGAGACAACCGAGACGGATTCCAATAGACAAGCATACAAAGAGCAAGTATGTCACCAAAACAACAAACGTCAGGCAATAGAAACAATTTCTCAGCAAGGACAATATCTCACTTTATTTCCATTTTATTACACATGTTATTTAGTTGTGAACTTATGACATTCTTCCTGCACGTTTAGAACACCTTATTACACAAAGTCAAGAATTGTTTCAATAAATTAATGAGAATGCACAGGAAACATTGTGTTCGCAGAACCTACATTTTTCTCAGTATAAAAAATATTGTAAGACTATTACATACATAATATTAACAAATAAACATAAAATATCTGTAACATAAGTTAGTTATATGAATCTACAAACAAGGACTGCACTGCACTGCGTGGTGTCACTCCAGTCTACAAGTAAAATCCTTCATTTACTCTCCACACAACTTATTTCAGACCTTTCAAATGAACAAATACCTACTACTGTATTTACATTATTACAGACTGTACACTTAATAGTATTTAATTAAAGCTTACACAATAAATGATATTTACAAGTCTCTTAAAGCTAAATTGTTCTTCGGGATTAAAGGAGAGCTAACAGTATCTCATATTTCATTCAACATTTCCGTACTCTGATTTGTTTTAGTCAGCGACTTGTTAGTTTTGGTGGCAATTTTCTTTACGGCAGATTCTTTATCGGGATTTAGTGAAGACCGCCTAGTTCTAATAATGAGGTTTGGATTAGATAAGGGCAGTGGGGATAAATCCACAATGGGCTGACTACATTTCAAGTCTATCGCATTGGTTGCCTCTTTCCTAACTAGCCACGAATCTAGGGTTCTGTTATTAGAGAGATGCCCTTGTTTGTACCGTGAAATAATTTTTCTCTTTTTACTCAATGCCAGTTCACTAGAGGGAATGTTATTAGCTTGCTTCACTGGCGCACTATCTACAATACTGTCGCTACTCTCCACATGGTGATTATCCAAAGTTGGATTCTCTTTGTTGTCCGCGCTCTCTTCCTCTTTCACACTCTCTTCCAATGTGGAATTCATCGAGACGTCCGTAACTACTGTACAATTTACATCACTTGTTATGTTGTTCCCTATATAGTCTGAATTACTATCACTTAAATTTGAATAACTATTACTACATTCAATACTCCCCCTAGAGTTTCTTTTTAACCTTACTCTAGACCGAGAGCTGGGATGAAAGGTTTGTTTAGCTTTATTGGGAGATATTGAATTGCTAGAGTCCAAAGTCCACAGATCTATCTTAACACTACCTTTAGAACGAGTTCTCGGAGTTACACCACGTTTCCCAACTTTACCCATTCTTTTGTCAAATATACTATTCACATGATTACTGCTATCCGAGAAGTTAGAACCCGAATGTAAAATAGCGTCTCGACTACTATCAGAATCACCAGAAAAACCATTATCAGTCTTCATGGGTTCACATTCAGAATTGGCGTCAGATTTTGTACGAGATCTAATATTTTTCTTTCTAACCCTATTTTTACCAACATGTTCAGAATTAACAGAGCGCCTAACTGACTGTAAACGTTTATTAATTGGACGACTAGACACCTGGTTGAGAGAATCTTGTCTTGAAAATGTGAGGAGATCATCATTGACTGAATCTGGCTCCGGTGGTGTGGGAGGACGCTCTATTAGCTTTCTTGCAGCAGCCCAATCTCTTCTCTGCTTCTCCATTTCGGCAGCAGCTTGCTGTTCCGCAAAAGTGGCAGCTTCACTAGCTTCCACAACCCGCATTGCGTATCTCTCAATTGGAGAAAGCTGAAAGAAGAAGATTGAAATAATTATAAAACTATCCTCATATCCTCACCTATGGCTCATATTGAGAGATAACTAGACTGAAGGATTAGCTAACCTGTTGCATCAACGATTGCACTTCTTGTTCAGCTTTGCTAACTTCTGGTTCAGGTTGTTGTTCTTCCAGAGGTATGGATTCGTCAAATTCATCCAGATCAGCTGCGGCCTCAGCTCTGGCTGTCTGCGCTGCCGCTACATCAACTTCATCCTCACACCAAGCCAAAGCACTTTCCAATGCCGTAACATTGTTTGTACTCGAGGACTCTTCTTCTTCCACTTTGATTTCAGGTTTAATGCTCTTCAATTCCTCTTCACCATTAACAGCAAACAGATCTTGAATAGTAGTCTGCAATAAAAAACAATCATTAATATCACCGATGACTTCGACGATGATTTATATTGATTAAAGTAATTGATAAAACAAAACACTAACACTTTTGAAGAAAGCAGTAGTAAAGTTTCCACCTTCAATAGCAACATCACCCAACATTCTCTTTTGGTTTGCTTTCTTAAGTATGTTTTCTTCTACAGTTTTTTCAGAAACTAATCTGTATATGTGGACATCTCTTGTTTGTCCGATTCTATGACAGCGATCCTGTGCTTGGGCGTCCATAGTAGGGTTCCAATCTGAGTCGTAGAATATGACGGTATCAGCACCAGTGAGATTGACACCAACTCCACCTGATCTCGTTGAGAGTATGAAAGCAAATATTCGAGAATCTCCATTGAATCTTTCCATCAGCAGTTGTCTTTGTTCAACTTTAGTGGTACCATCCAGCCGCAAATACCTGTAGCCGTGGAAATTCAAAAAGGCTTCCAAGACATCGAGCATCTTCGTCATTTGTGTGAATATTAATGCTCTGTGTTGTTCACTCTGTAATCTCCTCAACAGCTTGTCCAATGTTTGAAGTTTCCCTGGAAAATTCAATCGACAGTCAGAAAATCAACAAAAAATTGGACCAAGATATAAAATTTGGTATACGAGTTGACTAACCACAATCATACTGGATGAGCCTGGGGTCTGGGAAGTATGTTGCCATGCGTGTGATTATAGGATGAAGCACATTAACAACTGGTTTCGTTGTATTTGTTAAAACTGTTTCTAGTCGTTTGTTTTCCTGGGCTTTCCAATTGGCGCAGTGACTAATGTGAGCTTTCACTCCTGGACTCATAGCACCACAAATGAAGAACACAAACCTAGAAATAATTTATACATTAGTTTAAAAAAATACTCAATTAATAATATACATAATATAAAAATGAACTAGACGAAATGAACAAACCTTTTCAAAATTTCACCGAGCTTTTCAACATATCCTTCAACAGTGGCGATGTCTTGTTGTAAAGTATCACAGAACCCTCTGGTGACAGTGCAGGCTTCTCTTAAATCTACTCCATACATGGGCCAAGCATCACACCTGCGTACATTCACATCATGCAGCATCGAGAGCAAGTGTTTCCTTTTAGATTTCAAAACTTCTTCCAGAGACGGCTGATAGAATTCACTCTTTGCCTCCACTTCCACTTTAGGCTTTGCTTTTTCTTTCTGCATTGGTGACACATGCGCTGTTCTTGCACTAGCCAACTGCTTTAGAATAGTGGGAGTGATGGGCTGTGAGAGAGATTGTACTCGAGGTGTCACTACAGGAGTTCCCTCAGCAGCTGGCTCTCCACTTTGTAGAGGGGGCACCCTAAGAACTGGTCTGGAAGATATTTGCGTCATGTTTCTTTTCATGTTAAAACTTTCGTTAAACGACACCCTTGGACTCGTACCCGGAAATACATTCGATGCTATGGGCAGTTGAGGGGACAGGGGTAGATGTCGTATACTGATGTGGATCTTTAGTTCGGCTTTTGGTATTGGTGGGGGTGGTGGAGGCAGGGTGTCGACTTCCTCGATTAATCTCACTGGGGTTCTCAACTGACTTATTCTATGGCACTCGAATGCACTGATGCTCTGTTCCACACTAACAAGATTCAGATTGAAAGCATCGTAACTAATAGTCTGTAAGAAACCAAACGTACAGATTCATTAGAGCTAGCAACAAAACATGATAGATGAATGAACAGATCATACAAAATACTCTACCTGCAATGGATAATAGGTGTTGACATTATAAACTAATGAAGGAATGTGATAATCTATGGCTTCCATTTGAAACGGAGATATTATTGGTCGGACCTCAAATAAATTAGGATGGTTGCACACTTTCCTCAACTGCATCAACACATTTATCACACTCAGTAAATTACCAGACGCCAATGTTTCCTTAGTCCTAAGGGAAGAAAAATAAACCAAATATAAGTTGAGAGAAGATCTTCTTCTTCTTCTTCTATTAATTATTGGCTTGCACCCAATCTTGGGTGATGCAGCCACAATGGTTTAAAAATGGTACATCGAAGTATATATCAGCAGGGTGCATAGGTATATCGATCAATTATCAACAGTATACAATTACAACTATTATGCGACAGATTATAGAAAGGAAAGTTTAAAAAACTATGCATAAACGCAGAGAATCGAGTAACGTTCGAGAGGACATTCTTATTAACATTAAAAAACAAAAATTATATAACAACCTAAAATAAATTATGAAGGTACCTAGTTATAAAATAATAAATTATAATGAGCGAATACCAATATTGTGTAACAACACTACTCGGTACCATCCACAGTGGGCAATACATACATATACTATTTTGATATTATCCATGACAATGTTTCAACAAATTGAGAGAAGATCAACAATCAAATATGTGAAATACCAAAACATTACGTACTTGGCTCGAGACATGAAATCATCATACAAAAACCTCTGCCTCTTGGATAGTCTGCACATAACTACATGCTCGTATTTCTTTGGCATCTGTTTCTCAACTTCAGATTTCAGTCTTCTAAGAAGAAACGGTCTCAAAACCTAGGAATATAATGTAAGTGATGAATTTCAACAAGTAAACAATAGCAAATGTAGAAGATAGGTGAAATAATGACAACAGCATACCTTGTGTAGCCTTATGATGATATTCTCATTATACTCCGAATTCCCTTCAATCATGCCAGTTACTGGATTACTGAACCATTCTTTGAATTCTCTATGTGATGCAAATATATCCGGCATAAGGAAATGCATAAGAGACCATAATTCCATGAGATTATTTTGCAGAGGAGTTCCGGTCAGCAACAAACGCCTAAAATTAATTAACAAAAAGTTAAGATTTCCATAAATTTGTAAAATTTCTAGGAAATACAATTCATTAATGTTTGTAGCTCACTGTTTGGTTTGAAAATTTAACAAAAGTTGCCATCTTTGGGATTTAAAGTTTTTAATATTCTGGGCTTCGTCCAATATTAGGTATTTCCATTTTTTCCTCCTAAAACTCTGATGATCTTGAATAACTAATTTATAGGATGTAATACAAACGTGGAAAGCGTTTGGCTTTGTCCATCCTATCCTTTTCATCTTTCTCTCCTTCTGCGTACCGTAATAAGTCAATATTTTAAAGCCTGGACACCATTTCTTCAATTCCATTTCCCAATTGAGCATGACTGATGTCGGCACAACAATCAAATGTGGACCCCAATCGCCCTTTTCACACGCCAAATGTGCTAACAATGCGATTGTTTGAATAGTTTTTCCTAAGCCCATTTCATCTGCCAATATACCGTTCAGCCGTCTTTGTTCCATGGTGACTAGCCAGTCAAGACCAATGTGCTGATATTCTCTGAGCGTGTGTTTCAAAAGTGAAGGGATATTAGTCACTACTTGTGTGGATGATAATGTGTTTCCTGTTGGACGAATAGATTCTGCTATTGCAGCTGCATCTTCTATTCTCGCTTCCTCTGATTGTTCAGAGTTGTCTTTCATTAAAGCATCGAGGCCTTCTGTCTCTTCATCTTCATTTTCCTCCGACTCGCCACTACTTTCATTGTCTCCATCTTCATGGTCAGATTCATCATCATCATCACTGGATTGAGGTGTATGTGAAGGTGATCCTGATTGTGCTCCATATTTTTTACGTAATTCTTCTATACTTAATGCGTTCTCTGCGTTCAAATCATCCAGTTCTTTTCTATGGTCAATGTTGGTTTCTTGTTTTTCCTGTTCCATTATTGTATCCTCATCATCTGAAGAATCCTCTTCCGCTTTAAATTCATCATCCTCACTGTTTTCTGAATGTTCATCTTCAGATAGCTGGAAAGACAACAAAATATTGAGACACAACTACAAATAAATCGTGCAAAAAAGCTTAGAACCAATATAGGTAGAATGAAACTCTACTACTGATACTAAAAAGCTATTCATAGAATTTAGGGACATTAACAAAACATGAGATTAAATTATTTAGTACCTTGATCTTATCTCTATTTTCCAAATAGTCCTTGGGTAGTTCATTTAAAAAGTCATCTAAGTCCATTTGAGATTCTCTCTGTAAAGCTTCTATTTCATCTTGCTGAGACGTGTCACCAGTTTCTTCTTTTTCCGCGGCTGCAATAGTTTCTTCATCGTCACTGGACACTGCTCCTCTAGGGCTAAATTCCTCTGGAAATAGAAGAATACATCACATACGATTCTAGTTTATCATCCAATTTCAATGATAAAAATCCTTCATTATGAAAAAAGATTCAACAATATTTACTAACCATCTGATTGACATGCAGAAGTGGTTGATCCTTTACTAGAGTTGGGTTTGGAATTGGGCTGTTGTGATCTCATGCCTTGAGCCAGTTGCTGGGAGTATTTTTCCGTTTGACCAACAATAAAACTCAACTGTTGATCAAGAGCTTGTTTTCGTTGTTCCTCTAATCTTGTTTGCTGTTTGTATTCAACGAGCTAAAAATAGAATTTACAATTAAGACATTTCTTTGATAAAACCATTCAAAGATAGTTCCAGATAAAAATTCACTAAAGATACCTTTTCAACGTTCGACCAAAATACTTTAATCTCTTTAGCAACAAAAGCCGCTATTCTCTTCAGTTGGATTTCTTGGGCTTTCTCTGCTTTTTGGGCTGCCAAAGCTTTTTCTTGGAAATGTTTCTGGACCATCCTTGCACACTAATAACAGATAACAAATATATTTACTGATTTTCATAACAAATTATGATTTTTTTTTATAAAATAGACCTCAACATACAACATGTAGGGATGATTTTTCCAATATTTGTGGTTAGAAAAATGGAGAAAATGACATAAAATAAAATTTTGAAGTCATCAAAACAATAAAATAAATATCCAAGACTTTAAATACTCTACTGTTTGAATTACTATAATGTTAGTCAATTACCTTTTTAGCAGCTGCCTTTTTCCACTTTCTTTCTTGGGCAAAGTCAGCAGCTAACCAAACCATTTCTTCGAGTAAATAGTCCCAATGAGCTTTAGGTCTGGGTGGTTCCACAACCTTAGGTAACCTTTTTTCCGTCCACAATCCTTCCTTCTGCAGCTCGCATATTCTTTGCATAACATATGCTTCCTGCAATAAGAATATAATGCAAACTCATGTTTTTTTAAACAACAAACTCATACTTTAGGACTAGTTTAGAAACTTAACATTATTATTCTAAACTAGGAAATATACTATGTAGAAAATTTACCTGTTTGGCTTTCTCTACAATCTGTTCCTGCGATGAAGATGCAGTCGCATTGGCGGATGGTGACGAGTTGGGTGGATTAACTCTTCCCATAGCATTCTCTACAACTAAAGGAGTTCCACCTGAAACACACAAGACGAAGTATAAAATAAGATCAGACAACTTCGTCCATAAAAGGAATACACGTAAAGCGAAACAAGCAAGATATGTTTAAGTAACTATTTCTCTATTACAGCAACATAAAATGAAAACTTAAGCATTGCTCAAAATAAAGACAAATCAAAATAATAGTCATACAATCAATTTGAAACCCATTTTTTACACAACCATAATACAAAAGGCACCAAAAGATTCCTACGAGTAACAAGCCAAGCTTATAAAACATGTATTTGGTTAGAAATTATTTCATTTGCCTAAAAATGTCAAGTCAATTTGTACTCAGCAAATAAACACTTAGAATGATGATAAAGTAAACATCTGATCTTCCAAATGAAAAGTGAATTCAATCAGTGCAATCAGTTGGGTGTGATGCTTTACAACAATATGAAGAGAATAAGGCGCAGCTCCACCATATTATTGTATTTGTAATGTGCAATAATGAATTAGGATAGTAACTATATGAATCTATGTCAGGTGGAGAAAGGATTGCTATTGCAGAAATAGTTTTAAACTTTCGGAACATGAATTTTTCCAACTTCAAAAAAGCTCCTTAGCGTAACCAAACTAATAAAGTACACAAAACTATTTCTAAATAAAGAATAGGATGGGATAGAATGAGAAAGCAGTGAGTGTGAGTGACAACAAAGGGGTGGGTGATGGTGTGTAATGTGGGTGAGTGTCGTGTCTTGTGTAGGATAGGTACCTGGCAGTCGGGGTGTGGCTACAGTGTGGTGAGGACGGTGCGGGGCAAACACCATTCCATGCCGACCTCCAGCCGGACGACCCGGTACTGAACCTACAAACCACTCATCTTGTCTCATACTCGTTTCACACAAATTGTCTGTCTATTAGATCTCTACATGTATCACACACAAAACATCCCCGACAGTCTCAACGTCACCACTATGGATAATGCTAAAGCGGCTATGTGAACAAATACTCTCAATGTCAGTGACAAGCTTCAACCTTTTTGCCAACGTACACAAAAATATAACAGATTATTTATATTCTTTCCAATTTAAAACTGGATTTATCTTAGGTAATTAAAACAAGGTATTGGTTAAAAACCTCAACAGTCAATGAGTCTGTCTTATCAGATGTTTTTACAACCTACTTAGGCTCAGATGCTTTTCCACCTGTTAATGTGCGAGTACATGAACGTTACCTAGGAGTTAAAAGGTCTCACTCATAGATATTAAACATTTTCTATGGTTGCAAAAGTACACAAACTTGAGGACTTTCAACAGACAAGCGTCTCCAGACTGAACCACGGATTCCATTATTACGAGCATGCGCATAGGGCGTATCGAAATGTCAATATTTGGCGGGTTAGGAGGATCTGTTCGAAAAATTTTCCATTGTTTTTCACCACCTACCTCTGTGCTCCCACTTCTCGACTTATCCGAGTGGAATTTGCTGTGTTTTTTTTTCTTTACTTTTAACTTAGCAACATGAATAAATGCGACGATTGTGAAAGAGTATTTGCTTATAAGAAAGGTTTGATAAGCCACCAAAAACGAAAGTGTGGGAAAAAAACATCTAGGATCATAATATGTGGAGAATGCAAATCATTTAACACTCGTGTTTCACTTAAAAACCACATTGAAAACCATCATGGCATTGTCCAAGTCAAAGTTGAAAAAGAATTCGCCACTTTTGAAGGTACATGAGTCAAAATAATCATATTTCAGTTTAAATAAGTTCAGTAATTGTTAAGTTCACAGACTGTTTCGACTTTTCAATTTTTTATATGAAACATATATAGAATTTATATAAAGATTGGTAAATAAGCATTTAATGAATTAATGTGATAACAATTAATTGAAGTATTTTGATAAAGACATTTTACTATTCATGGTTCATGTAAAAATGGAATTATTTATATATCCTGTCTTAACACAAAGGGAGCATGGATATTTATTATATTAAAGTACCAAATTTGATTTCAAGATATAAAGTGTTCCTTTCTGCCATAGATTAGGTATATCATTAGAAAGATCTCCTCGCTTGTAAGGTAGTAGAAACACTTCATCACCAATATTGCAGGAACGTGTAATTTCATACTTTTTTTTCACTTAAAAACTACCAATATATATGCTCCTACAATAGGAATGAAACTGCTGTAAAAAAGAAGATAAATTTGAATGCAATAATGTGACAACCATTCGATTGATGGAAAAAATCACTTTCAAAAATTTCAATTTACCAAATAATGGAACTACACGTGCACTGACAAAATAAAATCATTTTAACAGTTGCTATTGACTATCTAATTATTGGTGATATTTTTTCAGATTTTTTAAAGTGGAAGGAAGAAGTCGAAGCGGCAACATTATCCTCTTATGTAGTTGGAAGTAATAAAAATTTGAAAAATGGGCTATCAAAAAAATATTTTGTTTAAAAGTGGGCAAACACTATGCTGTGCGCATGCGTAATAATGATGGAATCCTATTGTTGGCCGTGGTTCAGTCTGGAGACGCTCGTTTTCAACAGCTGTTACAAAGAATACAGAACTTATCATACAGCCCTAGTATAACAAGAGTATTGAGTGGTTATTATTTTCAAAGGGACATTGCATGCACAAATAATATTTTTTTTTTTATAATTAGTTTTCAACTCGTTCTATTACTATTACATATTTTGTGAAAGGTTTCAAGGGCTGCAGATTTTTCCACCATTGGAAACACCTTCTTTCAAAATCTGATGAGACTTATCGTCTGTCGAGATTTTTTTCCCAAGAGATCTTACTTTATTGTAAAAAAAAGCATAAATTTATCTCACAAGTTAATTTGTTTTAGTAAGTAATTGCAATTATCAATAAAACCAAACGTGTATGCACATGATAAACCATGAAATGTGGCAAATGATCCAAAACATATTATCAAACAAGAGTGAAAAATTGAAAGACGATCCCATTAATGTAGACTATGGCACATGTTATATTTCCCATTGGAATGCGAATGGTAGTGACACACAAAAAATTTCAAAATTATACAAAAAATATGCCATCAAATGATTCCAAAATGCAGTACCTTGCTGAGTCAGCTGAGCCACAGCAGCTGGGAGTTGTGTGGAAACGGCGACGGGGGTGACTCCAACTCCTGGTATTTTTATCTCTGGCTGAGGCTTAGATGGAGTGCTGGGAGCAGATACTTGGTCGGGACACAGAGAAGCCAACTCCTGCACTCCTTCCAACAAATGTGACTGAGTGAAGGCAAGAAATTGAGGAGCGGGTGGTCGCTTGCGCCATGCCTGATAGTCTATCACCACTCCACCAGATTGTAAGTAAAACACCTGGGCCACACATTCATTATACCTGAAACATGATTGATGCATTTATTATTCCAATTTAGAACAAAAAACATTTAAGATTCTTGATAAAGATGTACTTCAGCAAGTAAATGAATATTTTTAGTGGGGATGTAGCAGGGTGATTTATTATGAAAAAAAAACATTGTCTCACCACAAGCTTTGGGCATGAGAAAAGAATGGATGCAAACAGAATAACAAAGAGAATTTATAAGGCTGAAAGGAAAGGTTTAAGAAGATGTGCATCCATGAAGCATCCTCAAGAAAGGCCAGGTCAGAAGCAAAAGAAATAAGAGAGGTTGTATGAGAAATGTACTTGGAAAAAATAGAGTGGAGGTCCATTCTTACTGGATACCGTGATGGAAAAAACAAAAATGAAAAAAAAAAATTTGAACCTACCTATCTTTCAGTGCTTTTAACGCAGTCAATCTTTCATCAAGGTTCTTCTTGCGGATGGTTTGCAGATCCTCGGCTGGAACAGGCACAGAGGTGCCATCTGATAGTTTCAGCCTTTTCCTGGCTGCCGAATTGATGGTGTTGGCAGCAGTGTGTACTAATCCAGAGAGTGGTGATGTTGGTGTCAGAGGTGGTACAGGCAGGATTAGCTTGTTGGGACTGGAGGTGGGAGTAGTCCTGGAATGGTGCAACAAGGCGGGCAGCTGGTGGTGGTGGTGCAGGGTGGGCGCCAGTGGTGGCAGGATGTCCATGGGCTGGCGACACAGTGCGGGGCCCCCCGAACTCCTGCTGCTGGACACAGCCAGGTCGGGGGCCCCATCCCTCTGCTCGATGCTAGTGGACCCCAGCGTAATACTTTCATTCTTATCATTCATGTTATTTTAAACATCTGAAATAACATTTTAAATATGATGAATGCTTAATATTATAAAAGTAATAGATATAATGTGAATAATGTCATAAATTGTAGACCAAGTAATTTTTAGCGTCAAATCTTATACATAGAATAATTTGCTGTGCGGGTCTTAGTAAAACTCAAGAACAACCGGACTGATATGATAAGCTTTGGTTTTGAAATTTTATTACTTCAGGATATTTTTGAACAGTGAGAAAAAAATTGTGAGGAAAATGGAAAAAAAATGTTTTCCCATAAAAAGCGTTTCCGACCTATCAATTATTCTGTCAACAAAGAAAGTCATTTTTGACATTAATGGAGAGAAATGTGACAATAACCAGATACTTGTGTCTTGAAAGAGAAAGATCACAAGTCTTTATCCTAATGCAATTATGTACAATCATGTTCCATCTCAAAATCCTTTGGGAATTCTTAACACAATTACAAGTTTCATGTTTGAATATGATAATTTAACACAATTTCTATTCCAGGGCTGGATAGAGTTAAACAGATCAGCTAGTAAATCACAAAAAAAATTCAATGTAATACTAATAACAATAAACTGTTGAATTCTTGAATCACAGAGAATCATTTTATTGAATTCATCAAAAACGAACTTTATTTTGAATGAAATGTCCACATTTGATGATCCTAAATTTCAATAAATGGAATTCAAAAAAAAATCATAATGTACAAATTATTAAAAACTTGGAGAACTGTAAAAACATTATTGGAATGTTATTTCGGTATTTAAAAAATCATAATGTTAAAATGTATTCACAAATTAAATTGTGACACTTCATATTAAAAGAAAGTGTAACAATTGTGAATAGGACTTATTTCATTGATAAAAAGTATAAAGATAATGAATGTTTACACAACATAAATAATTTACAGTTACGTCATATTTTACGAGGTTAGCTATTGACAATTATTACGCGCCAAATTTACCGGTAATCAATATTGCGATTGTTTTCCAAAAAATCGGGGTAAGAACAGTTTAAAAAACAAATTTCAATCCAGATAAGGAACCACAAATAGCAAATAATAAATATAAACAAAAATAAACTATTTCAACAAAGTTTGTTTTATGCAGATGAGTAATTTATTTATAAGTCAAATTATCAAGCCTCGGATTTTTTTCATGAATTAATAAATTAACATGAAATAAAAATAATGTTTGTAATCAAAATAACTAGAAATTATAAACAACTTCTTACAAATACAAAAATGTTCATTTACTCTCAATATATTATTAATGTCAAATTATCAATAACAAATTGTAAACCGGCAGACTTAAGTCTTTTAAACAACTATCTTAAATTTGTATTCGGTACATTTCTTTTTAGAAACGTAATATCCTATGATAGATAGCTGGTTAACTGAATTACTTATATAATTTCGGCAAGCTTGGAAAACTATCAACGAAGAACGGCGGCCATGTTGAATAGTGTATACTAAACGCAGTTACTCACCATTTTGTAATCACGATATTTCGACACATCATGCACCCATCCGACACTAAAATTTGCATAAAACCAAGACTGATATTTTACTGAACTGGATGTGAAATATCGTTAACATCACAAACGAACGAAACTTTGACAATTCACTAAATTCCGCACATAACAAAGGCCTCGACGAGTCAAAAAAACGCACAGGGCTTGTCCAACCTTGTACGACGATGTGTTCGCGCATGCGCAAACATGGCGCAAACGGAAGTCTAGACTGAAACAGTCCATAGACAATGAAACAATTATGTTTGGGAACTGTATATTATTATATTTTGATAATAAACACTGTGTTCGTGAATTAATTATGTTTTGATTTTATCTCATTATTTAAAGCTAATCAAAGTTTTACAATGTCTATCCATGATCCAGCAGACCGCTGTAAAAATATGCCAACGCCTTCACTGGCCAAGACGCCAATTCAATTTTCTGTCTCGTCCACACTCAAACACTTTAAAGGGACCATAATGAATAAATTTGGTGTTCAATATTTAAAAATTACCTAATTGTTTGAAAAAAAATATACATTTTCGTCAATTAATAAATTATTGGTGATTATCTGGCTGCTGTGTTATAAAAACAGCATGCCTCTCAAATTTCATAAATGTTGCCTTTTCAAGCGTTTATTCCATAACCTCTATTACATACCTTAAATCCGTAACTTCTTGCAATAATACTATGAAAGTCTTTGAAACCCTGAAACTTCTTATTTTCCTTCTCATGCTACATATTGTGTTTTGCAAAACAGTAAAAATAATAACTAATATTTTTAATGTATTCTCTCCACACTTATCAAACCAAATGTGCGAATAATAGCACAAAATTTATTGATGAAAAATAATTCTTCTTTTATAGGATTTATTTTATGAATTTTAAAAATTCATGCTTTGTGTCTTCATTTATTTAATCCCATTTGAAAGCCAGAAAGTTAACTTATTTAAAATAATTGTGGTGGGTAGACTAGCGGTATTAGTCCATAGCTTTTATACACTGAACAAGGTGAGTTTGATTCCCGGTGCTGAAAATTTCCACTTTCATAACACAAGCTTTGCTTTCTGTGAAAGATGTTTAGTTTAAAGTGTATTTGTGTTCACTTTGAGTGAGCCCAGATACATTTTTAATTAAAAAAAATTACAATATCAAATGTAAACATAGTTGAAAAAAATA
The DNA here is from genome assembly GCA_963576905.1 of Mystacides longicornis. Taxonomy (NCBI): domain Eukaryota; kingdom Metazoa; phylum Arthropoda; class Insecta; order Trichoptera; family Leptoceridae; genus Mystacides; species Mystacides longicornis. Next base: position 15,617,604 of record OY756433.1, on the reverse strand, counting down.
TTTTGGTGAAAATTCATGAAATGAATATATTTAAGAGTAAGTATTGTTTTTGTTTTTCGGTCTAAAACTTTTAAATTAGGTCTTTAAGATAGATATTTTTGTATGTTTGATTGATGTTTATGATTTACTAGCATTTCCGACAGACATCGTCCTGCCTTTACTATGAATATTGAATTTGTATACATTATTATAATTTCGTATGGCTTCTGCCACCGACGGGTGGCAACGTCATAAGATGGAAAAGTATGCTATCTGCTACATACAGGAGACACGCACCCACCCGTATACTTCTAGAGAAAGAATAAAGAATCTTCTCCTGACAATATCAAACATAATGGATAAAGAATGAAGTAGCGAAATTGGTTTATCCGTTCATCCGTGATGCGATGGCCAGGAGAAATACGGCTCCATTTTATAAACTTAAATAAGGATAGGTATTTTTCAAAATTTGATTAAAAATATCTGTCTATCTTTTTTTGCTATCATGATATTCACCGCCAAAGTAGATAAGGACAGCGCAGAATTGAGGTTCGGCGCCCCTTTTTCCTCACAGTTCTACAAAGGCATGCGAATATCCAATGAAATAAGTACAATTTTCTCATTTTCATGGATAAATATTCCCCTATTATTCGCAAATTTCCTTTCATCAAATTTCAAGATAACACATTGTATTCATAATATCATTGAATAATATTTTCATTTTAGAAGGACTACTCTATTATTGACAAAATAATTTTACGTCAAAATACAAAATAATTTTTGTTGTCTGGCAAACTTGTCTCTGTCCTGCACTTGGTTATTATTATTATTGTTTCTAATGAACTTCAACTGTGGGAATAGAAAATTATGATTTTTTTTGTAGTTTACATTTCCAAGTTTCCAGCTCTTCAAACGCTTAAGTTTAGTGAAGCATTGTATGGGATTGAAGTTCAGGAAGGAGTCAATATGTGTGGTACTACAGTGATGTGTACTGGCATAACCATTGTTGTCTAGAAATAGGTATTATCCTTGTCTCTGGTTCTAAATAAATGATTTCTAAACGGCCTTGGCATGACCATAACACACCATTGACACTTTATTCTCACTCAGCAACTACATAACTGATGGAAGCAATGGAAAGTGTGTTTGGATAGAATTGAGGGGAGGTCCGTTCTCTCTGCCTAGCCTGAAGTTCTCATGTGAAGATTGCAAAAGGGCAAAATGAAGTGTGTTTTTTGACAGAGTCTAATCTTTAAAATGAGGTACTGTAATTTCAATCAATCAATCTCATTGAGAACAAACATTATAAATGAAAAAGGTCATTAAATATAAGATTTGTTGCATAAATGAGATTTTTCGACATGTTGAGAATTCTCATGATTAGGAGTTTCGGAGACATTACCACCTAATGGCGAACGTTGTTAACGTAAAGTGATCACACTAAGCCAGCCATCGAAATAACAGTAGAAGATGGTCGTAAGCCCGTAGTGGTTTGTTCCATTTAAAAATCGAACATCAGTAATGAATTTTTTTTTTTTGCTCACTCAAAGTGAACACAAATACACTCCTTGACTCTTTCACAGTAAGCTACTTAAAGCTTGTGTCGTGAAAGAGGAAGATGGTTGGCACCTGGGATCGAACCACGGCGTCGTCCGCACGAAACAGTACGAAAGTACGGCGTTGTGACCGCTGGGCCACCAACCACTTCGTTAGTCATTAGTTGTTACAAATATGAGATTGCTTGGATCCGCAGGATGGGAAACTTTGCTTACTTATATTTATTTATTGTATGGTCACTCGTTACATCACATCATATAATTACAAACAGAAAAACAAAAAGTTGAGATATATTGTATATCAGCGTCAGTAAAATTGACAGTATTTAAAATTTAAAGTCAGTTGTTTTCAAAAAGTCAGTCGCTGTCTCGTTTAGTGTATAGAATTCTTCAATGCTTCCCTCGCATGATCTCAAACACAACGTAGCTCACCGTCTGTCTATTTGCTCCGCAGTCGCATTCAGGAGAATTCTGCCAACCACATTATTTAAAAAAGTAATTCGCACATCTTCCATGACCCACATTCTTCTTGGAAGGTCAAAACCTGGAGTTTTATCAGTGATGCTGAAGAGCAGCTGCCACTTCACTCCATTTCAATCTCCACGCCTCTGGTTCTTTCCAGTTATAGTGGAAGTCTCCTCAAAACGAGCCTATTGGCAGACAGAAGATGTTCAAGGTCTGGGCTAGCCATAATCTACTTATAATAATTACGATAGTAAAACTTCATATTTGAATATAAACACTTTTATTTTTTTATATTGTAAAAAATATTATACACAGATAGTTATTTAGTCAAAAACAAACACTGATTTACACCAGATGATAGGCTTTGAAACTTAGTTGAGCTCTTTTTTTTTCAAATAAATTCCACACAATTTTCACAGATTCTTTTGTTTTCGTCAATGTATTATGTAGGTTTGATTTTCCATTGCAAACATTGTTCGAATTTCCAAAACACCGGTATAAGCTTTATTCAACTAAAGTCTAAACGTTTGGAGTGAAAATTGGTGGTATATTAAAGTATTATTTTATGCATAATTGAAATTTAAGTGAATTTGTTATCTTATATAATTCTATTAACCTTCTTATATAATACCTATCATCTGGTATTGTTTACAACAAAAAATATCTAAAATAATTTGAACTGAAAAACAAAATAAAATGAAATCATGAAACTGGCCATAATAAATCAATAGAGTGAAATACTTCAATAAAATGCTTTATCTATGTACATAGGTACCTATAAAGTTTTTATTTTTACTGCAATTTCACACATTTTTTAGGCTATAACGGAATGATTTCATAAAATAATATGGGTTCAGTCAACAATTTCATTTTCTACTTTCAACATCTCTCAAACAACATAACTATGGTCATATTTCAATTTTGCAAAATTCATGGATACAAAAATGATATTATTCCATACCCTTGAGTTTTAGTTAGTTTTTTTCCAGCATTATCCAATCATTGATTATTTTTATTTTGTATGTCGGTAATTCTTGAAGAGATTTTCCAGTAACTCAGTCTTGTTTAGTATTTAACAAGATGCCAATACTTTGTGGAAATTTAAAAAATATCCATATAAAAATTCTGACTAAGGCATCAAACCAGAAGCAATTTTTTGTTCATGATTCTGATGCGTAAACAAATATTACACTTACTGGAAATCATGGACCTATAAAGTCTGCAAATTGGTAGCAAGATTTCTACCCTTTTTAAGAAAACACTGTTTAAAAACATATGGGTATTGAATAAACAAAAAATTTTGTATAGGTATGTTCTTACTGTGAATTTCACATTAACAAAATTTGACCAAAATGTTAAAAGATGATAAATTATCTTATTTAAAAAAAAAACATTTTAATACAATACTTATGAGTACAGGAAATGCATTACTTTTAGTACTATAATAGAAATCATAAGAGTTTATTTTTAATTGCTGATAATATCAAAATAGATTTCATTAAAACAAGAAAAGTAGCATTATAATATACTTTTATAATAATATTATAATTTACTGTACATACATTTTTGATGAAAATACTATACAATCATGTTTATAGAATAAAATGTTGTAATTTTTTATAAAAAAATTTAAACATTTTTATCCAAAATTTTTTAGCTAATCGTTACTGCAATAAACATGTTTCAATGATTTTTTTAAATGAATCAATACATTTATTTTTGATTTTTCTAATAAATATTAATGTTAGAGGGAAAAATACAAGAACAATAACAAAATAACAAATTTATAATAACAAAATACAGTAATCTTTGAAATAACAAACCTCCAGTGAAAGTGCAAAAATCTATTTACTTATATTAAACAAAATATGAAAAGGGTATGTTAATGCTTCAATTCAAATCTTGCTCACATGTCAAATATTTTAATCTGTCATGAGAATTACTTACTTTTTAGTGTGAAAACACAAAGAACGTCGATTCCAACCAGCGCGGATTGCCTTAAATAATGTTTTCTATGGTTTCAATACATTTAAATGGGCATGCTGGAAAGCGGGTTCCTGTTTTTGCAGTGTGTATGCCCATTCAAATGCATAGAAACAGCATTCTTTGTGTTTTCACCTATACACACAACTAGAATTCGAGTTATACTGCCAAGCTTCAAAATTCAGCTTAAACGTGTTCAATACTTGTTTTTCCCTCTATCATTTACAATATAATGTATATTAATTTTCCACATTTTTTCGCGATATTAAATTATTTATTTGTATCCTTCACTTGTTTAAAATATACTTTTTTTGTCTTCAATTAGCCAAATATACACCACAATAATTTATAAACGGTTGGGAAACTACTTGTTCCGGTTAAATTATAATCTTTTACACTTTTGGAAATATTATAATTATTCTATTTAAAATCTAGATCTTGTCTTCGTCTAGATGTAGTTTTAGGCTAACTAGAGTATTTGTTGCTATACAAATCTTTTGAATTTATCAGTATACAGTGTGAGTGGTTTATTGTCTTCATCAACAAGAAAGTGTACTCAAAGTTATATAAAATTCATTAAGAACAGATCAAAAGCCCAAATGTAAATGTAATATTTTTCTCTCTCATAAAATTACAGTTAATTAATTATCGAATATGTTCTTTGAATAAGGGAAATTTTAGTAACAAATTTTAAGAATGATGTTGTACAGATAGAGGTCCAGGGCCGATACCACTGAGTGATCAAAAATTAGCTGAGAGTTTCATGAAAACTCTCAGGAACATAGTCGGGTAGACCCTCAGATAGAGTAAGAAACAAAAGAAAGGTGAAATTCGGAAAGATGAGAGTTCACTAAAAAAATGTCTACGACCAGGACATTTATGATTTCGCCCAGACACCCGGACACAGGTCGCGAAATCCGTACAGGTGGCAACACAGATTTTTTGGTTAAATAGTGATTGGGCTGAATAAGTTTTTTATTAACATATTTACAATTGTTAGGGTCAGGCTAAAAAAAACATTTTTATTGACACTTTAATATTTTTGATATGTTTTATTTACATTATATGATTACACTCAGTTTAAATATGCAAGTAAAATTTTCTGTAAAAATAGTAAAGTTGTATCGTTTGTTAGAGATTCTTTTTTTGTGCAAAGATGGACTCTAGTCTACTGACAGCACACCCAGCACCAAATAGTTTGGAACTCATCATGTTCTCTATCAAACATTGAACTATAGTAAGCTTAATTACTTTGGTAATAAACCTGTTTCACCATTCCCAATCATTTTGAGGTTATTTTATACGACACGCTAGAGGTTTTTTTATTCAAATTGATTTGAAGAAAAGTGTTTTATTCAAATTTAATATGATTAATTATTGTTTTCATAAAAAAAAGGTTGCATTTTCTTCAGTAAACCAAACACATCGCCATTTTTAACTTTGAGGAGAGAACTGAAACTGGAGTTTTACCATTACTTCTATCATAGTTTATAATTGGATACCCTACTATTGTAAGACTCTGTGTTTTTCAAAAATATTTTGGATAATACATAAATGTGGTACTAACCAAAAAATACTTGTAAATTTATAGTTAATTTGATTAAAATAGCTATATAGGGAATTCAAAAACAAAATACAATAATTGACGCAATACATGGAAAAATGTTTAAAATGCATGCAAACAATATTCAAAGTTTTTCCATACCATGCATCAATTACATAAAAACAAAATTTATTTAAGGGGGCTATAAGTATAATTATTTTTAGGTCTAGGTAGTCTTAGGTTGGTTTTATTTATTTAAATAAAAGAGTAGGAATTACAATATAAATAAATTATTTACATTAACTATAAAAAAATTAATAAACTTTTGTACAAATTTACATTAATTAAATAAGTATGAATAAAAGATTTACATACCTACATATTTTTAATAGCAAATTTTTTTCTTGTCAAAGTACTTGAAGTTGGTTAACAAAATATAATAACAGGAATTGCGCTAATAACAAATTAATCATAAATAATTATACTGATTATATAATATGTATATTGTTTAATTAAAATACAAAAGAGTACCTATCATCCTATTTTTTTTCTAAGATAACTTCGGTTTTAAATCATCTTACTCAGACTATCTCTCTCGCACTTACGATCCTTATGGACAGTTATAATCAATGAGCTAGATTATATAACTGGAGTGCCGCTTCCATACTTCGTTTTTGTGCCAAACAATAGTGCGAATGAGATAGCCCGTGGGGGTATTTCTATCTCTGTCTAGGAATGTTACTTTAAAGAATATACGATAAACATGAAGTAATTTTGATAGTTGTAATGGTTTTGATTTCGAAATTCTTTATATTATACTATGGTAATTTAATTTTGTTTACACACAAAATACTTACTTGAAGCACTAACGTACAACTTTTTTTGTATTTTATGACAATATGTAGTTTTAAGACTTATTATAGATCTTATGCTAATCCCTTGCAAATAAAGAAAACCATCCAGTTTTTCCTCGGCTCGGACTACTTTTATAATTAGAGTAAACTGAAGGTATTTCATATAAAATACAAATCTTAATAAAATTTTAAAATATAATTAAATCAATCAATCAAATCTCTGTTTATATCCCACTTAGGGGCATGGGAAGGCAACACGAGCTCTCCGTTGCGCTCGATCTTGAGCAATGTTTATGACCTCCTTTCACACCATGTCCAAACCCCTCAGCTCTGCTTCGAAGAAATGGAACACGGTATGAGAGGGTCTTCATTAAAATAATTAGAGGGTCTTCATTAAGAGAATTCTCATGATTAAGAGTTTCGGAGACAAACATTACCACCTAATGGCGAACGTTGTTAACGTAAAGTGATCACACTAAGCCAGCCTTCGAAATAACAGTAGAAGACGGTCGTAAGCCCGTAGTGGTTTGTTCCATTTAAAAATCGAACATTAGTAATGAATTGTTAGAGTCATTAGTTGTTATTTTTTCTTTAAGATCTAGTCCTGAAAAGGTCACAAGAATCTAAACATAATTAGAACGTTGTGCACCAACAAAGCCAATAGGCAATAAATATGAGACAGTAACAAAAATGGATATAGTCATATCCTGGCGCCAAATACATGACAGCAGTCGCAGTCTTTAAATTTGGTTGCTCTCTTGTCCTCAACAATTTCCAACTTTTATCTCTATTTTTCATTTTATTATTAAATTTCTACTTGTTGCATACATGAGATTTTTCGACATGTTGAACATGTTGAGAATTCTCATGATTAAGAGTTTCGGAGACAAACATTACCACCTAATGGCGAACGTTGTTAACGTAAAGTGATCACACTAAGCCAGCCTTCGAAATAACAGTAGAAGACGGTCGTAAGCCCGTAGTGGTTTGTTCCATTTAAAAATCGAACATTAGTAATGAATTGTTAGAGTCATTAGTTGTTATTTTTTCTTTAAGATCTAGTCCTGAAAAGGTCACAAGAATCTAAACATAATTAGAACGTTGTGCACCAACAAAGCCAATAGGCAATAAATATGAGACAGTAACAAAAATGGATATAGTCATATCCTGGCGCCAAATACATGACAGCAGTCGCAGTCTTTAAATTTGGTTGCTCTCTTGTCCTCAACAATTTCCAACTTTTATCTCTATTTTTCATTTTATTATTAAATTTCTACTTGTTGCATACATGAGATTTTTCGACATGTTGAACATGTTGAGAATTCTCATGATTAAGAGAAAAAATAACAACTAATGACTCTAACAATTCATTACTAATGTTCGATTTTTAAATGGAACAAACCACTACGGGCTTACGACCGTCTTCTACTGTTATTTCGAAGGCTGGCTTAGTGTGATCACTTTACGATTAAGAGTTTCGGAGACAAACATTACCACCTAATGGCGAACGTTGTTAACGTAAAGTGATCACACTAAGCCAGCCTTCGAAATAACAGTAGAAGACGGTCGTAAGCCCGTAGTGGTTTGTTCCATTTAAAAATCGAACATTAGTAATGAATTGTTAGAGTCATTAGTTGTTATTTTTTCTTTAAGATCTAGTCCTGAAAAGGTCACAAGAATCTAAACATAATTAGAACGTTGTGCACCAACAAAGCCAATAGGCAATAAATATGAGACAGTAACAAAAATGGATATAGTCATATCCTGGCGCCAAATACATGACAGCAGTCGCAGTCTTTAAATTTGGTTGCTCTCTTGTCCTCAACAATTTCCAACTTTTATCTCTATTTTTCATTTTATTATTAAATTTCTACTTGTTGCATACATGAGATTTTTCGACATGTTGAACATGTTGAGAATTCTCATGATTAAGAGTTTCGGAGACAAACATTACCACCTAATGGCGAACGTTGTTAACGTAAAGTGATCACACTAAGCCAGCCTTCGAAATAACAGTAGAAGACGGTCGTAAGCCCGTAGTGGTTTGTTCCATTTAAAAATCGAACATTAGTAATGAATTGTTAGAGTCATTAGTTGTTATTTTTTCTTTAAGATCTAGTCCTGAAAAGGTCACAAGAATCTAAACATAATTAGAACGTTGTGCACCAACAAAGCCAATAGGCAATAAATATGAGACAGTAACAAAAATGGATATAGTCATATCCTGGCGCCAAATACATGACAGCAGTCGCAGTCTTTAAATTTGGTTGCTCTCTTGTCCTCAACAATTTCCAACTTTTATCTCTATTTTTCATTTTATTATTAAATTTCTACTTGTTGCATACATGAGATTTTTCGACATGTTGAACATGTTGAGAATTCTCATGATTAAGAGAAAAAATAACAACTAATGACTCTAACAATTCATTACTAATGTTCGATTTTTAAATGGAACAAACCACTACGGGCTTACGACCGTCTTCTACTGTTATTTCGAAGGCTGGCTTAGTGTGATCACTTTACGATTAAGAGTTTCGGAGACAAACATTACCACCTAATGGCGAACGTTGTTAACGTAAAGTGATCACACTAAGCCAGCCTTCGAAATAACAGTAGAAGACGGTCGTAAGCCCGTAGTGGTTTGTTCCATTTAAAAATCGAACATTAGTAATGAATTGTTAGAGTCATTAGTTGTTATTTTTTCTTTAAGATCTAGTCCTGAAAAGGTCACAAGAATCTAAACATAATTAGAACGTTGTGCACCAACAAAGCCAATAGGCAATAAATATGAGACAGTAACAAAAATGGATATAGTCATATCCTGGCGCCAAATACATGACAGCAGTCGCAGTCTTTAAATTTGGTTGCTCTCTTGTTCTCAACAATTTCCAACTTTTATCTCTATTTTTCATTTTATTATTAAATTTCTACTTGTTGCATACATGAGATTTTTCGACATGTTGAACATGTTGAGAATTCTCATGATTAAGAGTTTCGGAGACAAACATTACCACCTAATGGCGAACGTTGTTAACGTAAAGTGATCACACTAAGCCAGCCTTCGAAATAACAGTAGAAGACGGTCGTAAGCCCGTAGTGGTTTGTTCCATTTAAAAATCGAACATTAGTAATGAATTGTTAGAGTCATTAGTTGTTTTTTTTTTTTTTTTTTTTTTTTTTTTCATTAAAATAATATTAGGTATACATCGTTGATGAAAGCTAGAAGTGAACTCCTACCTTTAATATATTTTTTTAATACAAATGTATCTGGGCTCACTCAAAGTGAACAGAAATACACTTTCGACATCTTTCACACAAACCAAAGCTTGTGTTGTGAAAGTGTAAAATGGTTGGCAGACTGATACCACTGGTCTATCAACCACTTGTTGAAGAGGAGATGGATTTGGCTTGGACATGTGTTAAGGATGCCGGATGACAGCTGGCAGAGGAGAGCGCTGTTCTTCCTCCCATCAGGACCCCTTAAACGAGGAAGACCTTTTTTTTTTTTTTAAATAAATGAATCTGTGCTCACTCAAAGTGAACACAAATACACTCCTTGACTCTTTCACAGTATGCTACTGAAAGCTTGTGTCGTGAAAGAGGAAGATGGTCGGCACCTGGGATCGAACCACGACGTCCGCAGTACGAAAGCCGGCGCTGTAACCGCTGGGTCACCAACCACTTCGATATTTTAATACCGTGTTCCACTCCTTCGAAGCAGAGCAGAGGCATTTGTACTTGGTATGGTCATAAACATTGCGCAAAATCGAGCGCAATGGAGAACTCGTGTTGCTTCCAATGGCAGATCCAGGGGGGGAGGGGCATGACCCCCGTGACCCCCATGGGCTGGGCCAGGCCCTATATTTTTAAGTACAGTAGGTACTTACATTTATTAATAAAATACCAACTTCTATTATGATCGTAACAAAATTATGATTTCTTGTGGGTCATGACCCCCCTGGGTTATGGAAATGACATTTTTTTTAGGAAAAGTTCAATTTCCAGATACCAAATTTTGGAAATGACCTTTTTTTTAGGAAAAGTTCAGTTTTCAGATACCAAATTTTGGAAATTACCTTTTTTTTTAGGAAAAGTTCAGTTTTCAGATACCAAATTTTTGCTATGTGACCCCCCCCCTGGCGCCAAAGCTGGATTCGCCCTTGGTTGCTTCCCCATAAGTGGGGTCAAAAAGGGAGTAGTATAGTTATTGAAAATCAAATTGAGGAATACCTCCTGAATGAACACAAACTTCAAATAGATACCTATAAGTAGAGGAAATTGAAAAAGGGTTGCAGTAGGTATTTACTATTTACACCATTTTTTATTAAATAAAAAAATAATATTGTATGTACTGCTGAATAAGAATAATCCAACGGCCATACGTCAACGAGAACTTAGAACGCGTAGAAAGAGACGGAAATACCACTTGTGTTCTCTTCCATTCGCACACTTGGTCGGCACATATTCTTGTGTTTTGTTGTATTGCCTTTAGCACTCCAGTTATATAATCTAGCTCATTGGTTATAATACAGTTCATAGTTATGATATTTACTACTCGTTTCCATAGCGACCGAGTGAGATAGATAGAAAAAGATTTACAACCGAAGTCATCTCAGAAAATGCATTGGATAATAGTACTAAACTTGGCTTCGGTCCAAAAAAGTCCAAACATTTTGAATGAAATGTTCCTAGATACAATAAAGTTTATAGCTCGTTTACACTTAATTCGTAAATCTAGTGTTTTTTGCTACAAAAACATATTGGAGAATTCATTTGAAAATAACACTTCATCATAAAAATAAATGAGTAAAATTATGAAATGAAAGAGTAAAATTAGAAAAAAAACAACAAAACACATCCGAGACCTGGTGAACTACAAAAACAATTATCACGTGCATAAAAACAAAAATATTCTATAAAATGTTCAACACAATGTCTGCTTTAAGCATAGTTAAAACGTAACACTCTTTTAAATATTTCACGTATCAATAAATTAAAATATTGCACACAGCTATATTATAGTTTATCTTACAAAAAAAACAACAATATTTAGTAAAATCATGTCTATTTTGAAAAAAAAAACTTAATGATATGGATTTATTTCTTTTTATTTCCTTTTTCCCGATCACGCCGTGTTAGGAGTTTCCGATTCTTCGTTTGTGTCTTCGATCGGTTGTATGGAATCGTTATTTTCTCTTCTCAATAAGTGATGAGCCTTTTGTTTCCACAGCTGCTCCTCTTTCTTTACTTTGAGAGTGTTGTCTTTGACTTGATCGTCTGGTATCCCGTACGTGGGGGAATTGGCGTATGGGTTATACCCTAAAATACTTAGCATTGGTGCGATGTCTGCCATATCATTTACCACATCACTAGGAATGGCTCCTACCCAACGGCTGAGCGCTTCCAAATTTACTGGTTTAATGACTTGATCTGATGATCGTTCAACCCTGAAAATTAAAGAACCATGGTTTAGAAATATGTTTGAGAGGGTAAAAAAACATCTTAACGTTGTATTTGTGCAAAAATTTGGTTGCTTAAAAGGTTCTCATAAAGTCCAATCGATGTATCGTCATTTTGCCAATTAAAGAATTATATGCAACATCTTGGCAGTTTCATCCACTCAGCTGCATGCCTGGAGATTAGCGCCATGGTACATCTAGGGTCGTAGGTTCGAATCTTACTGGGGTCATGGGATTTTTCAACATGTTTGACATGTGAAAACACTCATGCTTATGATGGATTCGGGATATGAAATTTGACCACCTAATGCGGAAAGATGTTAACGCAAAGTGATCACGCTAAGCCGGCTTTAAAAACAAGACGGTTCAAAGCATACGGCCATCATAAGCCTTTATAGTGGTCTGAATTTACCATTTCAAAATCCAACCATTATTAGTGTATTATTATTAGCATGAATAAGTTGGAAACTTGTTACTGGTTAAAATATTTTCAATATGTTGAATTTAATGAGCGATTCTAATGGCAGGGACATTATAATATGCATGAAACAGACTTTAATAGTATGAATGAATGGTTGGACTAATCACACCAACCAATAGCGATGAATTCTTTTTTTTTGAACAAACTAATGATTCTGCCAATTTTCTAAAATTTGCTCTTGACTGTCATGCTATTCATAAATGTCTTTAAATTAAACATACTTGGAAAGCAGCACTCCATTTGGTTTGTTGATATATTCTTCATGATGTAAAACAGACTCGTTCCAAGGCACTTCTAAGAACTTCAATATCCTCTCCATTTGATCTTTAGGGTGCAGAACTAGCTGTTCGTAATATACCTACAAAAACAAAACAAAAAAATGATGATTACTTTTGTCTTCAGTTTAAAATGACTACTAAGATTCACTTTAGGATAACTTTTATTTAAAAAATTGTTTGTAAGTAACAGGCACCGACGATGGTAAATTGACCGAAAGGCCTCTGCCATATTTATAAATTTGTTTGTTTTTCAAATAAAACGTGGAGTAACAAAGTTTTGTGTTTTGTATTTGTACAATGGACCTTCACAACGTTACCGCTAAAAAAATTACACAACTTTTATTAATTTAATAAACACCCATTACCCCTAGGCTTCCAAGAGCGAAGGATAATAATCTTCCCTTTTGCTCTGTCCTTTTCAAAAAATAATGGAAACAGTGTGAAAAGATCTGCCATGATTTCGAAATTCCTCTTTTTGGAAAAATGTAATTATTTGCAACCCATAACACACTTTTTTTAGTATCAAACAAAGAATCCACTACATCTTTATTGTAAATACTTTCTGCACACCTGCACTTTCTGATTTAGTCCAGAAAGAATGTAAGTAACAGCTGTACTTAACAAAGCGTAAACGGCCTTTTAGTTCCTTCCTTCTTTGTCGTTCCCTCAGTACTGAGGATAGTGATTGTCAATATTTCCCTCCTTCTCTCACTATGGTTCTCCCCCTCTTAATTAATGAAATAAAAACACAAATTCCGTTTCAACTAACCATTAAACACTTCGATGGTCCTAAGTCTTTACACTGCGCATGCATTATTTCTATTGCATGATTCCACTTCGTTAGGCACTGCCGGTAACTAGTTAAGTCAAACCCTGTTATTGTTACCTGAAAAAGAAACAAATGAATAGAGCATAAGGACTGAGTATAACAAATCTTTTAACTTTAAGTATCAAAATAAACCATAAGTACCTGTCTAGAAATAATTGAATGCACTGTCGCTCTTCCATCCCTTACCATAAATATAAACTTAGCATTGGGGAATAATTCTAATACATAGGATCCCATTTTGAGAGTGAGAGGATCCTTGTTGCACAGCCTGGGGGCCGGATCCCCGTGCCTGGCTATGACCTCTAAGCAAAATGAAGCTATGGCACTGTCTAACACCTGAAAAATAATACATTTCTAATGATTAAGTAGTTCATATTGCAAATTTAACATCTCAGAAATGTTATTTAAATTTTAACATTTTATACAAAGTTGTCATAATTATTCTTTGCCTAAGGCAAATGTTTCTAGCTCACCGATCTCATTTTGTAATTTATACAAAAATACGTTTAAAATATGCTTGAATGTTAAAAAACTATTTCTGAAAACTTGAAAGAAATTCTATTAAAAATCTGCGAATCATTATTTTTTTATTTCAATGTTGTTATAGAATTTTTCATAGATGCGTTGGAGTCGCAGGAAATTCGTTATATACTAACTTTATTATCATATTTTATATTATTAGTTATGCATTTTCAACTTTTTAATAGTTATTCTGTTATCCAGAGCGGAAAAGAATCCAATAAATCAAACATCGGAAGAATCTGTTCGCTGAGTTATAAGTAAGTGTTCGCACTAACCCGACTTTCTTTTATATTATAGATAGTATCTAAAGGTTAGTACAGCCTCGAATTTAACGCGTCTCCGTAAATATTAAGTACTTAGAAAAAAAATCATTAAATTAAATAATGATTTATTGAGATAATCATAAGTAAAAACACGTTCGCATTTAATTCAATACTAAGCTACCACGCAATGAAATAAAAGAAAATGCGCAAAGAGATGATGTTAAAACTACGAAACATAAGTAGGTAGTTACAGCCTTACTACAGTATCGACTCGCGCTAAGCCTTAACGCGAGTCGATTCTTAAAAGGGTATGAAATGTTCGAAAATTGTCGCGTTATATTCGGGCTAATAAAAGATGAAGAAAAACAGTAGTAGACCATTCATATCCATCGATTCATATTTCTACCAACTTTAAACATTGATTTTATTTATTTATTTATTTATAAAATATACGGCGAAAAACGCCAATTACAATGTAACATACTCATAATAATTACAAAAAAAAAAATTACAAAAATACAATATGAGGAAATTTTATGTCCATATTTTTTACATTTAGTCATTTTGAATAAAATTCACATCGATCATTAAACGAACAGTGGCTCAACAACAATACAACAATAATCAAAATCAAAATAATTAATAAATATTTCCCAGCTCTCTCCACAGAACCATAACAAAAAAAAAACAATGATACATCTCAAAATGTTGGTATAGGATTTTGCACAAATAAAATTTACAAACATCAAAAATTTAGCTCTAAATTTTGAAGACTCAAATTTAGTTTCTACATGCTAATAATACTAATACTGTTTTTTCTACTAATTAAGATAATTAGTAAACAGAATAACTATGATCTAAGTTATTTTTGAAGATTGAATTGATTGTCCAATATTCGGGTCATTTATGTAATGTGCTGTGGAAAAAGTTTCAGCGAAGAAAGGTTGAACAAGGTTAACTTACAGCTTTGCTAATTCCTGCTTCCTCTAATCTCACAGATTCTTTCTGAGATTTCACCCAATGTGATCTCATCTGGAGAATACGTGGAATGACTCTAGTTTCCTGGCCACATCTGAAATGATAAAAAATATATTAAAATATTATTTTTGATGTTAACAAAATCTAATTTACAGTGTTTGAAAAGTGGGTACACCGGAGAATGTTCCACATACAATGGACAGACATGATTAGCAACACAAGAGTCCTGATGGAAAGGGTTAGGGTTGATAGATAGTTGCTGGCAGATATCAAGGTCTGGAAGGTGTCCTACTTGAGTCATGAACTTAGAGGGGAAACATACTGCAATGGATTCTCAAGGTAAAAATAGAGGGCCGACATGGATCACAAGTGTTGAGGAACTGTTTCGTGCCGTTCAGGACCGGGATGCATTCTCCATAGTGATAGTCAACGTTGGGGCGACCTGACACGGCAGAGCAAAATAAAGATAGAGATTTTTAGAGGATCAGTCATATAAAAACTGTAATCATGTTTCAAGCATACCTGACATCAGGATGTGCGTCCAGCATGGCTCTCATCAAGGTTGTGCCCGATCTTGGGACTCCGCCTATGAAGATGAGAGGCATCTCTCTGTTGTAAGGATATACCTTCCTGTCGGAGCCCATCACGTATTTCTGGAAGCAAAAGAAATAAATATTAATACTATAATATACTAAAAGATTAAGCCTTTTTTTGTTTTTTTATGAATGAACGCTATGATCTCAAAAACTGACAATCAGATTTAAAAAAAAATCGATTTGACAATTCTATTTCTTGGATATGGTTCCCTCGACGACTTCTACTGTTTCGTATACTGGGAGTCGTGGGTGCCGACCATCTTCCTCTTTCATGACGCAAGCTTTAAGTAGCTTACTGTGAAAGAGCTAAAGAGCGTATTTGTGTTCACTCTGAGTGTGCACAGATTCATTTTTAGAAAAAAAAAAACACGTCACGACTCTTAAGAGATATTATTTATAAATTCATTAGGAAGAAAAACTTAAGGATGCGAGTCATTTTTTGTCCCTCAAGTTTATGATCGTAAAGTGTCGATACATGTACCTACGTCTTAAATGTTGCTATAGGTGCCCAAAAAAAAAACAACATCAGATTTCAGGCCACTGATTAATACAGAAAAAATGCGAATTAAAGGTGAATTTTCCACTCCCTTTTATCTTCCAAATAACAAGAGTAAAGTTGCAAATTCGGTTAAAAACCATTATGATTCGGTTGCGGTGAATTAATTTATTTCAATTGAAAGAGTAGCGCAAACCGGGGGCGGTGCGGTGAGGGAGGGGGCGCTTCCTGTGCAGCCAATTATTATTATTATAACGTTACTAAATGTATGAAATAATTGTCTTTTTTTTTTCAATCGTTGCGGTCCGTTTTCCATTATACAATCGCTGCCCATTCGATATTATTTTATTCACAGAGTTAGTTTTACGCAAAAACCACGGTTGAATGATTTTGAATATCGAACACGCTCCATTGAGTTTGATTCTATTTTTAAAAAATATCGGATTTAGTTATTTTTTTATAAAAAGGCACCCATTTCCTTTGTTTATAACGAAGGAGGAATGCTGTCCTACATTGTGGGGTAGGCAAGGTAACACCATTGCTTTATTTCGCTACACACCAACCCTACAAAAAATACATTTACTTATTGTAGTACCTCTGAATTGAATTCTCGTCTAATGTGTTGAAGCAGGTTAAGAAATTTATATTTATTTATTCTTTACTGTATACTTATTGAAAGTATAATAAACAACACACTAAATTTGGCATAAAAAGACATCACAGAATCAACATACAGAGGGCGGGGTATCATATAGGTAGCAGTTTTTGCGTTAAAATTTCTTAAGTAATGCGGTTGAATAGTGGTTCAAAACCATTTTCGCATTAATATTTATCAAATAAGACCGGTTTAGGGTGCGTCGGTTGGATGGTAAGTATCAAAGTTGGACATAGGTAAAAATATTTTTTTATGTGTTTACATACCCATAATGTGGATAATGATCTCAAACCATCTTCGCTTTATTGCCTTTCTAAAGAAACCGCTTTCTATAACTGACATATTTTTTTTTTGTATTTTAGGTATACAGAATAACGATTGATGGCAACACTTAATACTAATCATAATATCGTCTCGGTAGGTACATAACATAACATACAAAAAAGAGATATTGATATTAAAAGTCCTACATATTATCTACTGACGGATGGCCGAAAAACTTGTATACGAAGCCATAAAAACATACGCGCACTCGTAAAACATTTTTATTTTGCATATTTTTATGTCCCATAGCGAGGCCCAGCGACCGACGGAAATTTATGAGCAGCCCTGCGCGCATCACTAGTCCTCTTGACGGAATGGAAATCATAAAAGTACCTACTAACATACCTCTTTTATTAACAACATCATATAGTCGCCACTTGTAGAGCTGGTGCGTTTTAAGAATGTTTTAGGAGGCATAGGATGATCCGGAAGAATTCCAGACAAAACTGTCAAAAAGCTTTAAAATCAAAACAACCGTGACTAACATTAACTTGAAGAGGTCCTTCGTCACCATATGACAGATTTAACTTACTGCAGTTTTGTACGATATATTCATATTATATACTTAAAAGAATTTAACTAATCTATGTTTGTGTAAATCATTACAAAATAAAAATTAAAGAGTCTTATATAGTTCTGTAACAAAATTTATAGAATATTGTGAAATAAAACATCGAAAATCAAACACTGAAAAAAACACGTTGAATTTGTTAATTATGTGTACAGTTTTATTTGTTCGAATCCCTAAAAAATTTACAAGTAGGTACAACAATCACACATCAGAATAGAATTTAGGTGATCATACCAGTGAGGAGCAAACATTCAAACCGTGTTTTGTCACAAATACAAAAAAAATTAGTTATGAATGCACAATTACTCGTTATCAACAATAGTATCAAGTAGTATAAACGAAATCAACAAAAGATGATAACTCACACACAAAAACTTATTTGAAAAGTGTTCTTTCAATCAAACAATGTTTTGTGAAATGAAAATTTTCAAACAAAAATAGTTTTGTCCCCATTGAGCAATCACAGATCACAAAGCGCCATTTTGTATTGTGACTTAAATGTTTTTTTTTTTAAACTGTTTTAACTGTTAGTTAAAATTATATAGCTGCTTTTCATACATACATGCATACAGTCAAAAAGTGATATGTCCACAAGTTTTAAATTATAAAGCTGCTTTTCATACATTCAAAAAGTGATATGTTCACAAGTTTTGTCCAAATTTTAAACCTTATTTACTCTATATTCCTTAATAATAGATTTATGGCATTTTACTAATGACTTACAGATAACAGAAGTAAACAACATTCTGTGTGTTATAGTTTAAGCGGAATTTCTTTTTTTTGTCTCTATCTTTTTTTCATATCTCTGTGACAAAACACGGTTTGAATGTTTGCTCCTCCTATTTCTTATAAATACAGTTGGTAGAAACATTGTAAAATTCTTATGTTTTTTTTGGGAATAAAATAAAATAAATCACAAGTTAACAATAACAAAAGCATAAGCAAGACCGCGCGCAATGGAGAGCTGTTGTTGCCTCCCTATGCTCCTAAGTGGAGTTCAAAGGGAGTTTTGATTTTGATTGATTGATTAACAATAACAAAAAATATCATTTATTAATTATGTAAAGATTTTTTTTCAGTACAAGATAATTCAGGAATCAATCAATATAAACCATTGCAGTTGACCTCTTCACACACACACGCCGTGTCTAAATTCATGGTGCTTAAAATGATTTAACCTTAACCAATACTAGATATTCTGCAAAGAATTCTAAAATCGCGACACCTCTACTAGAGATCCCCCCTCACTTTGAGGCCACTATCGCATTATCTTCGTACCTCGTATTCGATAAAAGATAAGTTGTAAGTGATTGTGGAACATTTCGTACAAATCAGAAAAAAGAAGAACGACCTTTCCGTTAAGTTATGTATAGGAACCTTTCAAGCAATAAATATTATTGTTTTATTTTGTTGGGTAGTAAGTACAATTCAAGGGGTCTTATTTGGTTTAAGAATTTTCTTTTGCAAAAAATTCAAATTCAGGCACGAACCCCACGTCATTACTCATTAGGTACTTTTTTTTTTCATATAAAATGAATCTGTGCTCACTAAAAGTGAACACAAATACGCTCTTTGACTCTTTCACAGTAAGCTGCTGAAAGCTTGTGTCGTGAAAGAGGAAGACGGTCGGGACCTGGGATCGAGCCCACGAAAATCGGCATCGGAACCGCAAGGCGCCAACCACCTGTTGTTGGTTGGTGTCCATTGTTTTCTCTAAAGCATTATTTTATACACAATAATCATCTATAGATGATGCACTGCATTGATTTTGGTTAGTTAATTTGTTTAAAGTAGCCTTTGACAAGAAAATATAAGACTTTCAATGTTTTGGTCTTTACGCCTTTTCTCAAACAACTGGCAATCTGGCAATAGAGCGATATCGAAAGATGAATATATATATATATATATATATGCAAACAAACAGCATTCGTTGTTGATCTTGAGCGTAAACGAAGGCTCGTTTTGAGCGTTTATAACAAGAAAATACGAGTATCAACTAACAATAACATAAATTCTGGGGCACATGCTCTACATAGACATGTTTAGATCACGCGTGACCAATATTAACAAATATTCACTATTTTTTCTATATTTTTTGGGCTTACGATAAAACATCTTCCTAACATTTTTATGTTTTGGAAAAAATTAACTATTTTTTAACTGTTTTTTATTTATATATTTATTTCTTTGGTAAATTCGTTTGGTTAAAAAATAGTTAATAAGACGTCATGTTTTAAAAGACACGTGTGGCATTTTAGATACGTAATGACATAAAAGAAGAAGAAGACACATTAGTAAGACTTTGCAAGAGGACTTCCAATTCTGCAAACATAGCTTTTTAAAGGATATCAAAACCTACGATTTCTGTATTTTATGCAGCTGACATCCTCTCGTTCACACCATGGTGAAAGGTCACACGCCTGTACGTATACAAAATATTGCTACCAACAACGGTACGTACAAATCTAGGTGTGGATATGTCCCACAAGGGAATAATATGCCTCACCCTTTCTGAAGAAAGCCAAACGACAAAGTGTAAGGAAAAATCGTCGGCTTCTACAAGCGGAATATTTCACAACATGTTACGAATAATTCGTTCTCGCTTGTACCCCAGGGTCTTTTGCACCTTGAAACGGAAATGGAATAGATAAATAAATCCGAAAAGTTTTTTTATTATTTATAAGATTGGCTTTGCGTAAGCAGGGCGAAGTTATTCAAAGCGGCCGTCTTGACCTGTACGTACATCATTGTATTTTATTTGGTATTCACTAGGTACCTACCGATGAGTGACGAGAACTTTTATTCGATTTCCCCAAAGATATTTTCAATTCTAGAGGATACCGTAAATGAGGAAATACGTCAATAGAGCAACAATAATAATTTACAATAGTCAATCTTATAATATAAATTAATGTCGGGTTAGTGCGAACACTCATAACTCGAAATCGGCTGAACAGGTTCTTCCGATGTTCGATTTATTGGATTCTTCTCCGCTCTGGATAACAGAATAACTAATAAAAAAATTGAAAAATGTATAAGAAATGATATAAAATATAATATTAAGGTTATTATGGAACGGATTTCATGCGATACCATAACAACAAAATTATTGTTTACTGCACCTGATCGTAGTTCCCTCTCATTCTCGCGAACGTAATTGCCGCTCTTACAGTAGGTAGCCCATCTAACTTACTCCACCGTCTAGAGCGTTTTAGAAATTTTTATACAAAGTCATCAAAATTATCGGGTATTCTCAAATAATGTTCACACGCAGCATCGGTACTTCATAGGCGAGATAGAATTATGCGCGCGCATGTATTCTCGCGTTGTTCCCGCCTGAGCTTTGAATACGAATGAAATATGGATGTTTTAGAAATATTTTTGAGATAACTCAATCGAATTAATTATGTATGTTTCAACGATAATACCTTAGTTACGGACGAACTCACCAAATATATATATATATATATATATATATATGAAGCGTACGCGAAACGTTTTGGGTACTCCGTGTACTCAGGTTGGCTCTGAAAAGAGCGGTTGGTCGCCCGACGTTTCGATTGGATTCCACCAATCATAATCTGGGGCAGATGGGAAGCCGCATGCAGTGACACACACGCCGCGGTAGTCAACATTTAGTGCACTACCTCTCTCCACACCCCGCGCGTTAGCAGCTTCCCAGCGGCTTCCCATCTGCCCCAGATGATGATTGGTGGAATCCAATCGAAACGTCGGGCGACCAACGGCTCTTTTCAGAGCCAACCTGAGTACCCAAAACGTTTCGCGTACGCTTCATATATATATATCAGGGAGCTTCATATATATATATCAGGGAGCTTCATATATATATATAGGAACAGGTCCTGCGAAACTAGTCAGGTAAATAAATATAGTGGAATAACAAATCAATTGTTTCATTTAAATTATTTTATTTAAATAATTCCACCAAGAATGCACGTTCAATTCGTTAATTTTATTAAAAACCTAATTGTTCAGGAGAGCAGTTTAAAGTTTGAAATTTCATAAAAATGCACATAACTTTTTTATTTATTGACATATTTTGAAAATTGAAACAGTTATCGAATGAAAAAAAATAAATGTAATTATTTTTAATTTCATTATTTTGATTCGAAGTTGCTTTTTGTGGTTTTATGTCGCTTAGATCAATTGATCTTATTTTTCTTTAGAGGTAATTCGGCATAAGTTACCTCTTCACAGAAAATAACTAAGGGTAAAGAAGACTTAGCTACATTCGACATCCTCGTACCAAAAGGTAATAGGTCATAAGCGACATGACTGTAGAATAGCTTAAACGGGTAAAGAAGGATAAGTGACGATTAACATCATTGTGCCAATTGGTAATGGAGCATAAGAAACAGTGCTTATAAAAAACATCGAGAGGATGTTAGAGATTAGCGACACTGTAAGTGGATTGACCAAAGGGTAAAGAGGAACATCCGCACATCAAGATTTTTATACCAAATGGAAAATGGAAACATCCAACGCTCTGCATTATCTGGAAAATTGGTAATGTGGATTGAACGCCACATCTTTAAAATTATAAAATCATAACCACCATGTTTTTTCTTTAAAATAAGACTTTCCGCCTGCCTGAATTTAAAGAGTCATACAAAATCGTAAACGGATTATTTTATAAGAAGGTAATCTGATTTTTTTTAGTTTCATTTTAATTTTCAAATCTTTGCAAACACACAGTTTTTTAATACATAATAACAAATAGACATAAAACCAGCAAATTATGCCAACATAATTTTTTTTACTTTAAATACACTACCTACACAAAGAAAAAGAAAAACACTTAAAAGCTAGACGGGCATGTCGCCGAAAACCCACCAGCGCATACATCGACTCTTGCCATGACGGGTTCCAGACACCCGGCATCAGTATCCTCATCATAATGTATACAACATGGACACTAGTATGGGGATTGGGGAAGATAAGGAAAGAGGAAAAGGGAAGATGAAAATAGATCGGAGGGCCCCCGCCTATGCCCGATGAGACCCAGAACCTATCAGGGATTCAATTATGGACCTCTTAAACATAGAAAGGGATATACAAAAAATGCGTTAGAATTATCCGATGAAAGAGTAATGAAAAAAATTTGCAGGTAATAAGTGCTGCACCTCGATTGTTTAAAAGTGTCGTCCTGGTCAATCTGATTGGGAAGTTGAAAAAAAAAACTTGTTAGATGTTACTGTCGATTATATTATGGGTTATTTTATATAAGAAAGAAGGCAACGTGCGCCTGTTCTCTAAGGTCATTATTTTATGGTGACGTGCAGAGAAACGAGAGCACTTGAATGATAAGAAGCATCTAAAATCTTAAACATAATAAATATTTATTCTGTACTTTCTCCAACCTGTCAATATACGTGATGTATTGGGGACTCCAGACCACAGTAGCAAAGTCGAGATAACTTCGCACATACGTAAAGTATTTTTAGTTTTTCTATTGCCCTAAATGGCTTGATACTCTCATAACAAATCCCAGTTGTTAAAATGCCTTGTTCGTGATCATATCAATGAGAGTTCTTAGTGTCATTTTGCTGTCCATCAGTGCCCCGAGATCCCTGATAACGAGACATCTCCTCAAGGAAATTTCATTACTTTTGTAGTCCTATGGAGGGGCTCCTTTCGTCTTGTGAAGGATATCGCGTTGCATTCATTAACTTTGAGGAACAGTTGGTTTTCTAGCACAGTTTTGAAAGAGATCGACCTGAAAAGATTTCGCGTCCTTGAAATTACTTGTCCTTTGGTAGACCTTTGTGTTAAGAAAATCAGAAGACCTCTAGCACTGCTGGATAATAATGATCATTAATGTACAAGATGAAGAGAATTGGGCCCAGGTGAGAACCCTGCGGTACACCGGACACGTAACGTCTAAGCGTCTGAATAATCTAATCCAATCTATTAAAAACTCCTTTTACGCCCCACTTAAAGGCACATGGAGGCAACAAGAGCTCTCCAATGCGCTCGATCTTGCGCAATGATTATGATCTCAGCTATATCCATAGACCTATATCCAAATCCCTCAGCTCTGCTTCAAAGTAGCGGATCACGATATGAATGGCTCTTTCTCATCTCATTGGCTTACTGTTATTCGGCATCCTAAACACATGTCCCAGCCAAGTCCATCTCCTCTTCATAATGGTAGTAGTGATGAGCTCACGCTGGGTTCGCCGGATGCTGATGCGGTGGTACCACCTTACACCCACAGTTCTTCTGATAATTTAATCAAATAATTATTTGTATAATTAAATAAAACTTTTATCTCTATATTTCATTAAATATCTACTTGTTGTATACATGGGATTTTTCGACATTCTCATGATTAGGAGTTTCGGAGACTTAATCATTACCACCTAATGGTGAACGTTGTTAACGTCAAGTGATCACATTAAGTCAGCCTTCAAAATAACAGTAGAACACGGTCGTAAGTCCGTAATGTTTTGTTCCATATAAAAATCTAAAATCAGTAACGAATTGTTATTTATTAGTTGTAACTTGTAACATATTTATATATTATTATAATTATTTGTATAGCTCTGATAAGTCCATACATAATAATATGTACATAGATACATAAATAAAGGTTTTTTCACACTTTTCTTTGTTAGGTAGGTATGCGGTATCTTTATTATCTACGTTAGCTAGACTCCAGTGTTAAAAATGTACTTTTCAGACAAAAACTAAATATTTAGAGTAGGATGTAGGCAGTGGGTAATGGAGGTTACATGACCTGCCCTTGTGGTTTAGTCGGTAGGTACCATAGGCCTATTATGTCTAAATTGATAATGATATGAGTGCGGAAATTGGGAGAATAATTTTTTCAGCTAACCGTAGCTATTTCGGTCTCACTGGACAGTAGTTAAAGTCACGCCTTATATCCAGGAAGACTAAAGCCACTCTAAATACGACACTAATTAGACCAGTCCTTACATATGGCTCAGAGATCTGGACATTGTCTAAGCATGACGAAAACAGGCTGAACGCGTTTGAAAAGAAATTCCTACGCAGCGTACACTGCCCTATAAATTATGGTCAAACTTGGTGCAAAGGTACAAAACGGAGCTCTACAAGGATATCTGCGTTGTCAGGTTCATTAAGATTAACAAACTGCGCTGGCTGGGTCATTTGCACCGTATGGAGGATCTGGAGCTCCCAAAAGGGTATTTTTAAATAATCCAATCGGTAGAAGAAGCGTCGGAAGACTAAAACTAAGATGGCTGGATGACGTTGTCGCGGACTGCCGGGTTCTGGGGCAGCAAAACTAGAGGGTGGCAGCCAGTGACAGATCGGGATGGAAAAGCTTTTTGGGTGCAGCTTAGACCCACCACGGATTGTAACGCTGAAGATGATGATGATTATGTCTTAATTACTGGATTACCTACTAACCTACATAAGAGTTTTTATGCTCTGTCTAAGGTTAGTTGTTGATGTAATTTATTGGATACAAAAATACGTTTTATCACTTTATATTAGAAAAAAATATGTATGTAGTTGTTAAAAAAACTAAAGCAGGAACTTATTGAAATAACACAATGCACCTTTGTATAAAGCAGGTTTCATTATTTTAAATATTGTAAATGATAGGTACCTTCTTACAAAAATAGAGATTTTTTCAAATTAAGTAACTAAGCAATTAGAATCTTTGGATAAAAAAACAACAGTCTTCAAGGCAACTACTCCTGTAATTAAAGACATTCAAAATATTTTTACTCGCACCTAAGCACTATGCTGTTTCATGCGCGGTGACCATTAATTCATTCACCATGTACTTATTTAGCTTCTATGGCGATTTTTTTTAAGTAAGTAAATAATTTAATTATAATCAGTCACAAAGTGTGGTAGGAAGGTTATTAGAACTTTTACTTCGGGGTAAAGGAACTAGGTCTTATATTATTACTAAGCAGTCTTTAAAACGATTTAGCTTATCATAGAAGCTAAGCAATTGAAACATATCGAGGATATAATGGCCTGTACAAGTGTACACATCTGAATACGCGCTGTAACGTAAGCAATGCAAAGTTGCATGCAACGCATCAAAATTCCATAGTACGCGGTGAGTAGTGTGGTTCTATGAAATAAGCGCCTCGATAAATATCTAATTGAGTACAAAAATGTGATAAAAATTGCTGTAAGCACCAATTAATAAATTATCAATATAAAGTAATACGGCGTAAGCGACAGGTTTGTATTAAAATTGTAAATGGTAGTACGATTTAAGTGACATATCAATATCAATTTTGATTTTAGTAATTGGGTATAAGCGACAGCTCTATTGTAAACTTGTTAACGAAAGTAAGATATAACCGACAGTTTAACATCAAATAAGAATAAGTAATTGGGTATAAGGGACAACTATAGAGTAAATTTGTTGGTGGTAGTAAGGTATAACCGACGCATCATGTTTTTGCCGACACAGGTAAAGACGCATAAGTTCCAGCTTTCAAAACAGGTGGAAATGGTAAAGAGTCATAAGTGCCCGGAGTATCTATGCCAAGGAGAAGTAAACAGACATTACCGACTATAAACCAAAAATAATGCCATTTTTACACAGATACAAGCGCCCTAAGGGTAAAAAAGACCTAAAAATCGGTCGGTTACACCAAAATGACACTTATATTTTGCTGGGGCATAAGCGACAAAAAAGTCATCGTAGAGCCGTGGGAGTGAGCGCATTCGAAAGAGCGGAAAATTTTAAGTAAGATGGCATTCATAACTCATTTTTGACCAAAGTGTCGCTTATCCCCTATTACCTTTTAACCGTCGATATTGTAGCAAATTTACTCTTCTTTAAAAACGCGCTAAAATGTTTTTTTCAAAAAATAGTGCTTTACGGTTATATTCGCCAAATAATAAAAACATAGCGATTTTTTCGCGGTTTTTCGATTTTTGACAAAGGTGCATTCGGCGCTCGAGGTCAAAAACTTGGATTATTCATCAGACCAACATCATCCCGAAGACGACTAAGACCCTCCTACACCGTGTTTCTTTCCTTCGAAGCAGAGCTGAGGGATTTGGACATGACGTGGGTGGAGGTCTTGTCCAAATGCCTCCCTATGCCCCCAAGTGGGGTCACAAATGGAGTATTGATTGATTGATTATAGTTCATCCAACACCAGAGTCGAGATATTTAGAAATTTAATATTACAAGTTTGCAAAAAAACATAACTACCTTATTTGACGCATTCTGTAATGTATAAAGTTACTGTACTATAATGGGTTTAATTATCAAAGCTGCTTAGTATCTTATTAAATCTTATTTATCGGACATAATACTCTAAAAGTTACACTTTTCAATTTACAATTTCATTCATGAATAAAATATATATATTTTTTTTAATTTTACGTGATGTTCATCCAACACCAAAGTTGAGATTTTTTAAAATTGATATTGCATTTAAAACAACGCTGTTAGGCGTCCCTAATGTATTTTTTATTATTTTTAGCAAAGAGATAAGCCTTTAATACTATAATTCATAGTAAATAACCGCAATATAGGTACAAACGCGAATTAAATATACCTACCAGCTAATTTGTGTTTCATTGATAATAGGATGAGCTGATTCGGGACCTTGGCGGTTTGTGTCTGATGATCACTTGATCAATCAATCAATACTCCCTTTGTGACCCCACTTATGGGCATAGGGAGGCAACAAGTGCCCTCCACTGCGCTCTATCTCTAGCAGTTTCAATGACCTCCTCCCACGTCATATCCAAATCCCTCAGCTCTGCTTCGAAGGAACGAAACACGGTGTGGGAGGGTCTTCCTCGTCTTCGGGACCCTGATGGGAGGAAGAAAGTTCGTGATGCGGTGGTACCATCTAATATTCATGATTCTTCTGAGGCACATTGTCTCAAAGGCAGATACCTTTTGTGCCTGGGCTTTGGTCAGGTGCCATGACACACACCCATATAAAAGAATAGGCAACACACACGCATTAAACAGTTTACATTTCGTCTCAACACTAAACGCCGACGCCTTCCATATCTTGGTCATGTTGTTGAAGGCACCACTTGCCATATCGATAGGTACTTATCGGGAGCTCAGCCCCGAGGTCACCAGTGGTGGTAATGGTTGCTCCCAGGTATTTAAATTTATCCACCCGGGAGACCTGGCAACCATAAATGGTTATCGGTAGCTGTTTATCGGGGCAGGCTTTATTTGCCATGAGCTTCGTCTTACTGGCATTGACTCGAAGGCCAAGGCGTGCTGTTTAATTGCAGAGTCTCGAAACACTGCGCTGTAGTTCCTCCACTGTCGTATTGAACAACGCTAGGTCGTCCGCGTACTCCAGATCGCAAATTTCGCCCACGGGACCATCTGTAGGATTCGTCTGTGTTATTGGTATACCTCTTGCTCCTCGCATGGACTTTCTCAAGAGGAAGTCAAGCTATCAAGCGGTGGCGCCTTGAGACATGAGACACAACTGCATCCAGACTGTCGTAAAAACAGTCCTTAGCTGCAGCATCCGTATCCTCAGTGGGGGCATAATCACTTGATAGTCAATGTTTTATCTATATTTGGAAAAATTTCGTGTGTAACAATAATTATTCAGAACCCCGTATCGTAACCATTCAATGGTTAAAAGGGAGTGCGACAGGCATTATATTATATTCTCACCCGACCTCTTCAATCTCTACATACATACACTTCACGAGAAGAGCCCAGGATGGCTGGCATAGATGGGCCACAATAGAAAATAAAATACCTACAATCTACGATTTGCTGATGACACCTCCTTGGTCGCGTCAAGTGTACGAATGCTGGCAGGGCTACCTCGCTCTGTGCGGAGGACCACACAGAGCGTAGGTAGACGGATGGTCAATGGAATGAGGCATGGCAGTCATGATCCTTAAAACTGAAGGGTAAGATAAGAGACAAACTTAAATATGTTATATTATAAATTCACAATATAGCTTATAATTAATTGTTTTTTTTAAGTAGATAGGGATCTATAGGTATGTGAGTAGATAATATTTTGATATACCTAAATTTACAATAAAAAATGATTTAGTCTAAAAATAAACTCATATAATTAATTTAAACAATGTCGATTCCTTTGAAAATAAAAGAATAAAATAATACGTAAGTATAAAAATCTTTTTTAATAAACCACGTTATTCATTTGGACTAAAAAATTGAAAATCTTCTTTATGGTCGAGAGTGGATTGCCGCATTGGAAAGAGAAGAAGAGTATTGTAGATGTTAAAATATCAAACTGTCATCCAAAGCAAGCAAGTACCTATACAAAATGTCAGTAAAATAAGATGATAAAAATATTGGTCACAAAACGATATCACATAATATTGATCAACCTTCTCGTATCCCATTCTAAACAATAATAATCAAGTGCGTATATACGATTCATTCATAAAATCGTAATATTGAAAAAATAAGTTGTAAGAATGTAAATCATGCGTATTTATTAAAACGTTCAATCATTTGTACGACTCTCATACGTGTTTTTAATTGTTTATATTCGCATTTTGATAAAATTCCCCCAAGCCTAGCGATGTTTAAGTGTAATAGTATTGGTAATGTCTTCGATACGCAACTGAGCCAAACAAAATATGCGCATTCAACAAAAGGTTCGCGCGTTCGTATAGGCGTTGTTTCTGATCTTAATACAAATGTTATCACATTTTTACAAATGTGGGGACTTGCTACATTAATTTATTTACTTTCGTGGATGGCATTGATACAGTAATATGATTTGGCAACGTTGCAATTTTTGATCGATTATTGTTGTTTAATAAATTGTCAAAATGATTTCCTAAGTGAGAATGTATATTTCAGATAAAAAGGTATATCGGAGTGTATATATGGTCACACAAAATGTCAAATATTGGCTCAAAATGAGTTATAGGCAGGAATCGGCTCAGGATCACGTGGTGATACCGAAAATGTAAAAATCTCATTTTGACTCTGATCAAGTATGTGACAAAAGAGCCAACAAGTAGAAATGAGCCAACATCCCCGGTAATTAACAGACGGTTTGAGCCACGAAGTGCTAGTTGACAAACATATATATATATATATATATATAGGTACTATAAAGGATTTTTTCTTTTTTTTTAAATTGAATCTGTGTTCACTCGAAATGAACACAAATACAGTTTCGATATCTTTCACAATAAGCAAAGGCTTGTCTTGTGAAAGTGGAAATGGTCGGCACCGGGATTTGATCCCACGACCTCCAATACGCTGTACGTACGAAAGCCACCGACTGATACTATTGGACAACCAACAAAATGAAAATAATTTTTTTTCTACCGTATCTACACATAAAACACGTAGAACATAATATTCAGTAAAACTTTTTTTCGAACGGACGCAAATTTTCGCAAACAATCGCAGTGTGCTAAAAAATAGGTAAGCATAACTAAAAGAAAAATAAGCTTTAAAGTAGGTATCTACAGACGATAACTTTCAACTCCTTGATAATCTTTTAATTTTTTTTTGAATTTATAAGCTCAAAAAAGAATAAATATTGTACTTTAACAAATGAAAAGAATTTCCCGATCCTCACTCCCACATCGGGGAAACTTTAAAACTTAAAACTCTCCCCTAATAAAAATAGAAAGTAACATTGAAAAGAATTCTTTGGAGTGAGAAAAAAACTTAGTGAAACACTAGAAACATAAAGATTGGCTCCTTCCTGTAAAATAAAATAACCAAGCATGACTTTAGGCCATCTGGGATAACGACAAGAAACTCACTGCTGGACTTTATAACTTACTAAGCTTTAATAAAATTAACCAACTCGTGAACATGCATTTCTTGATGGATATATTTGAAAATAATGTTCAAATAAAACAATGTTTAACTTATCCACAAATTTTTATTTTCCCGACTAGTTTTCTTAGTCTCCCGTGACCATGTAGGACGTGTACCTACGAAACTAGTCGGGAAAATAAAAATTTGTGGATAAGTTAAACATTGTTTTATTTGAACATTACTAAGCTTTAGCCCAATAACTAGTTGGCTCATGAATATTATTACGTCCTAAAAAAATATTATGTGAGCTTATTTAAAAGGGATGGATTCTTGTTTAGATGGAGAAATGTGATACGGAGAAGGCTGCGAAACTTACATAAAGAAGGTACATACCAGGGGAATTGACGGTTGGGTTACTAGATCAAAGAAAAAATACGGATTTTTATGGACACCTAAGGGCATCTACCTACTAGATAAAATATTGATGTGCTCGTAGTATGATCATTATCGGAAGGGTAGAACTGCTGAAAAAATGAAGGACTACAAACAGAAGTTGGAACACGACTCTCAGCAATGAGGATATCCTCAAACGCAGTTGAGACAGAAGAAGTCTTGATCAAACTTGTAAAACACATTAAAAACTTACTCGTAAAAACCTTCTGCGTTTTCGTCTAACTTATGTACACAGACATTGTCAAAAGAAACTCTAGCGGAGCAACGAAATCGCTTGATATTTTATTAAATTCGTCGTTAGGGAAACCTTTCAGTAAGTTCGTTCAAGAAGACTACGGAACACTTTTATATATACAGATGGTAAGGTATAGTTGATAGATAAGAGCTAAGGGGGTTTGTAGGGAATATTAATAAAATATACTAAGCAAACTGCTGCGGATTTAATTAAAGATAAAACGAGTTTGAAAAGTTTGAAATTAAAATAATGTTTCACCTTGTGGATCGTTTATTAAGTACACATTCACCCGCCCGGTCCGGGGGGATGATTTCACAAAAATAATTTTTCCCTCAGTCCTTCACGAAGGAACATTCAAGGAATCACATCGGGGCCATCTCTATAATATTTTACCTAACAAAATATTTAGGGGATTCTCGTACAATAATATTAATATTTTAAGCCCCATTTAAGAATATCGGCGAAGGAGGAAATTGAAAAAGTTTTCTCAAAATAATAATACTTAAAAAATAACGTGAAAATAATTTCTTCGTTTTGGCAACACTAGAAGCGTCTTATGGTTGACGGTAATTAAAGGGAATTACATAAGATCCTGGGACGATAGCTTGGAGACGCCCACGTACTTGTTGCTCCTTGATTGTTCTATTCAGCAGGAACACCTCTACTGTCCTTTTGTGGCCGTTTAATTTAACCGTCTGACGAGGAGAAGGAGTTGATAATAAAGACGGTTGAACTTCTTTTATGGAAGCAGTTTCTATTCCTAACCTTAAGACAGCAATTAGAGACATTGACAAGAAAAATAACATTGAAAATGGAAGTAGCATTGTAAAAAAGATGAAAGTAGCCAAGTAAGAATTTAAACATGTTGAAATGTAGGATCTAACACGTCGATTCCGTCTTTAAATAAATAATGAGAGATCAAATGGAGAGGCCGTGTGAGAAATGTTATGTCAGTGGAAGAATATAAAGAAATTACGCATCTAGAAAGTATTGAGTGGGCATTGAATACGTAAGAATTACAAAATAAAAAACACTTCAGACAGAATCCATACCAATTCTGGACGCTAAAGATAATATTAAATTCTCACCTTGGTATCATATATTGCGTGATATAAGGAATTACCAGTGGAAAATCTTGTTAAAAAAAACATGGATTTCAAATGAATAAAAAAGAAATTGACGGTTATTGAATCAAGACTCTTGACTGTCAATGACTAACACTAACACTAGATACATTAAACTACAAGTAGGTACTCTCGGTGTTAATGAAATATCTAAGCATTCCGAGATCATAAAAATTTTAAGGTGTTTAGATTTTTTTTTCAATAGTTTTAATTTGTTTTGTCTATGGTCAATCTTATCTACCCTAATCAATACTTGTTTGAGGAAAATAAATTAGAAAAAGTTTGAAATGAAACGAATTGAGCTTCCTGTAAGGGGGTTAAGCTAATAACGCCACGACAATTTAAAACAAGAACGTGTCACCGCAAAGACCCTTCCTATTTGAGATTAAATTAACTTATTGGACATTTTGGATTTTTTTTGGGGCGTGAAATAATGTGGTTTCTACACAAAATACGCGGGTGAAATCGAAACGGAAAGATTTATAGGGTGTTTGTTTTTTGATTGAAAATAAATTGCGTTTTAATAACGAAAAGTGCGATACAAACCCACAAACAATATTGTATTTTATTACAAAGTTGCGTAGATATATACTCGCAGATTTCAATTGCGACGGATGTACCACTTTTGGGAAAAAAATGGAAACATTTTCGTAGTGAGTAACAATCCAGTATAATCGTAAAAGCACACAAAATATGAGTCATATTAATTAATAAGTGTTCAATTTCCACTAAAGTCTAATTCTTATTGTGCGTGCAATAAAGTTTACACATGAGTCATATTGTGTGTGCAACGACGTTTTAAGATGTTTGCTTTCAGTGCAAGAGATTCGTACACGTCTTTTCTGATTTGCTTATTGCAGGTGGCTTTCAACTTAAGAAGATTAGTTTTAAACCACACGATTGTGACGAAATCATCATTAATAAATTAACTGTTAAAGTGAACACAAAAAGAATCTTAGACATTTTTCATAAACGAGCTTGTATCGTAAAAGAGAAGATGGTTGTAATCTGGGATCGAACCTACGACTTTCATTAGATCAGTACGAAAGCACGATATTTTTGAACTTTTTATATTGACGCTGGTGTATCCCGTGAAATAGTCAAAACACAGCTCTTTTTGAAAAATTCATTTTGCTTTCTAGCAACACAGTTTTTATGAACACGGTTCTTCAGTCTTTATATTTTGTCAATCAACTGCCTAATAATTATAACAAAAATATTAAACGAACGGGGAAGATACATACACAGAACCTTATTCACAAAAACCTGAAATATTTCAAGTAAGTAACTCTTTCCTGTACAAAATTGGCGGCGGAACATGATGAAATCTGCATGCTTCGAAATGAGATACCAATTTTAGGAATAAATAAAAAAAAAACATTTGGAATGTGAACCTGAGACTTCTCGATCAAAAGTTGCTGCCTATACAACTAGGCTACCGAGTTCGGTTTACGATGGTAAATACGCAGTACCTACATTCTCATAAGCAAATAATATAGAGCCCTACCTCCTCGGATGCCATGAGAGGCTCGCTTTCCTCTTTGGAGCACCCATAGCCCGTGTTGTAGATGAAGGCTATACTGAGCAGGACGAAGAGAGCAATGACGGCGGACAGCCGTCTCACAGCGGGGGCGCGCATCCTATCCGACCCGCACACGCACCTCTACTGCCTTCTTTGATGGACCTGTAACCAAATATAAACCACATTTTATTATCCTATATATTATACCTTTGTATTTTTGTATATATTGTATCCTTACTATTATTATCTTGTTGCCTTCCTATTTTTTATTTATTTATTAACAAAACGTATCTATGGTCAAGTTGCCTTTTACACAAATACCCCTAAAAGTGGGGGTGTAAAGGAAGATTTTATTTGATTGATTATTATTTAGAGATAAGTTGGTTTATTTTTCAGATAACACATTAAAAAAAAACAAATATTAAATTTTTTTCCACAATTTTATTTCGCTAATCGGTTTTCGAAGGCAGACCGTCTTCTTCGCGGCGGTTGGTTTAAATGAAAAAGATATTAGGTATGTCTTCGAAAACCGGTTATCGAAATTAAAATGTGGGAATAAATTACATTACACAATTTAAAATTAGTGAAGCAACTCATATAAAAGTGAAAAAAAAACAAATTATTAAAAAAAGCTAATGCATTATGCAGCAGTGAAATGCGGACGTGAAAAAAAATAATAAGACGTGGTTTAAAAACTGGAGAAATGAGAGTTATTTCCAGAATGTTTCATACGAAATTCTCTGTTTGTTTCTGTTAAAAATGAGAATGGGAGTGAAAGCTCATTCTCGAATAAACGTAAAAAGCTAAAAATTAGATGTGATTAGAGAAGATAAAAGAAAATGTGATGTTGAGACAGAAAGAGGAGAGGTAGGTGAACTGAAAATAGGTAACGTGGATCGATCACACCTCAAATAAATAGTAATCAAGGGCAAGAGTATAAATATGTAGGAAAAGATGCATAAGAAATGTTATGCCGAAACGAGATTGAAAGAAAGAAAAGAGAATGTTTCTGACGAAATACGCTGCACCCGATACTCTGATGACTTCCCATCCCTCAGTTACATAATTACTGTAGTCACTATTACTGTAGTCACTATTACTGTAGTCACTATTACTGTAGTCACTATTACTGTAGTCACTATTACTGTAGTCAACAAAGTCTACGGTCGTATGCATATAATTGGGACAAACGAATATCGGTGAGATAAGCAAGCAACTTGTAAAGATTCCGGGTAGATGGCAAAGTTCCCTGGTTCGGGTAGGTACCTACTCTTACTTACTGAACAAAATGTCAAAAGTCAAGCCATTGCGACCCGTGGAATAAACTGTAATGTAATGGAAAATAGCAGCAATTAGCACTAAATTATTGACACAGAGTTGAAAGGGTACGCTAATATAATTAATACCATTCATTCGATTTTCTTCGGATATCCTAGATACGACTACTAATCTAAATTTATTTGATTTTACTTATATGACACGGAAAAAAGAAAAGCAAATGAAAAATACCTACGCCTTGAATATGTGTGTGATCGCGAACCTTACAAAATTATTAATAGTTTTATTTCAAATAATTTCTCCTTACGAACGCAGATATGAAGCATAGAAATAAGGAAGTACAGTTTTGTCGTTTAGTAGCTCATTATAGATTGACAAATCCAAATCAAGGACTATAATGATTGGCTAGTAAGAAACATGAAAATCAGATACAAATGCTGTAAGTGTATTTAAAAACCTTCAGTTTATCTGCTCCATAACGTAGTATTGTTTTTTTTTGTTAACTTTTGTGTGTCTTGTGGTTTTTCTAACTCTGTGAAAATTCACCGGTCATTCGAATTTATGATTACCACGAATACCTTCCCACTTGCCTGCCAGAGATGTGTAACGGCTGATATAGGGGTAGGACAGCCCGATTGTTTTTGCAGCTAGCCAGGTGCCTTTTCGGTGACCGACTACTGCCCCTCTCAGTAGCTGAGAGGGTGGAGAGCAGGCGGTATACAAAAGTGGCTTTTAGATTTTTTTTTATAACGGTTATTTTAACACGGTTTCATTAAGAAAGCTCTTACAACCTACATATATTCGTAGAAGTCTCTTCATGATATTCTGTATGCCCCTCGTACAATAATAATATATGAAAGATCCAGTCACTAATTTAGCACTGCCGCTTTGTAACTTCGAACAAAACACACACTTGAAACTTCAAAGTACGACTTGTTTTGAGAAAACCCAATTATTTTCTATTAAAGGAGATTACAGACTAGTAGTAATATATTAAAGAGTATATGTTGAATGATTAAAATCGTTGATGAGGAAACATCCACACGCGCACATTTTCGTCGTGGCTTTATTAAATCTCGATATATACGTTTCTATTGATGCGTGTGATTGTATTCTTACGAATGAAGATAAACCCGAGACGGTACGTATACGTAAATTTGTAATTCTAAAGTAAATTTGAACATCGGATGTGTGGGTTCTGGCAAATTAACCGATCTCTAAATCCGTCACTCATCTCATCGAGTTTCCGACGTTTGTAATACGAATCTGAATCGATAGGATGAGTAGACATTTAGATAATTGTCTGTGTTTGAAAAGTTAAGTAATTATGTTTTCGTATTCGCTTCCTTGAAGAGAAAAATTTACATATTGGGAAGAGCAGCGACGTGTTAAGTTTAGTGTATATATTTTTTCAATGCAAAACCAATCATTTTAATTTAGAGTTTCTTTTGTTCATAAATTATAACCAAAACTAATTTGGTCGATTAGCATCGAGAAAACAAAAGAAAAATTACAATTACGCGCAAGCTTGGGAATTAAAAAACTTAAAAGTTTATTCCCCGTAGGTGTTGGCAACATCATTATTTGTATCAACAGTAAGAAGAAGGCCGGTAAAACTCGATAATTTGGAAAAAAAATGTTTTAAACTGTGGAAACCGGAACAGTTTGCAAAAAAAAAGTAACAAATAAAAATTTACAAAAGTAAAAAAAATAAAATTGAAAAATTGGTCAATTTATAGAAACGACTTTTACACCATAACGAAATTCGGCTTCGGTTGTAAAAATATACATACGTGAAGTACCTATAGCGTTTAGTATCTGGTTTTGTAACCATTATATTTTTTGTAATTCTGGAACTTCTTTGAGGAGAGTTTTTGAGGCAGAATATTGATTTAAATATATGCAGTCTGAAAAAAGAAGTCGAAATCGTAAATCAAAAGAAAATCGCAAAGTTTCAATATCAAGATTGTCAGAGCACGAATTTCAAAATACAACGGGTCTCTTGCTTTGTGTAGAAAGAAGCGTGGGTAAAAATATTGAATAATTCAACAAAAGATAGTATTGAGCATCTTTTTCCTCTCTCAATAGTAAAACGTGTTCTTGTGATATTTGTATAAAAATATACGCAAACGTGAGTGTACCTACAGCTCGTTGTAAAAACAATAGTCGTGTTGTTCTACAAATAACTTTATATAGTCATGTGATAACGTAGAGTCGTATAAATCAAAAAGTCACCCATGACAAAAGGGAAACAAAACATTATCATAGAGACGTATCACCATTCAGAAGTGACGTAAATATGATGAAATTGTATTCCTTGTAGTAAACCCTAGCTATTCATCTATTATGTAGATACAGCGTACCTATTCGTTATAGTTAAATATGCTACTTAATTTTAAAAGGCGTTTTATTAAACTATCTTTAGTGGCTAAAAAATTGTTTTTTTGTTCAATCAAGTCAAACGTTCAGAATAAGTATGAAAAAAGAAATCACCACAACTAAGTACATTTTTGTCCATGCTGGATGGTGCATGTAAAGGGCCACCCCACATAACATTTTCCATTGTTCGAAAGGCAGCCGTTAATTTAACGGATAGGTAATGAGGCGCACAGCCGTGTGTCACAGAATTGATATACGCATTAAGTAGCTAGGTACATTAAGTAAGATTTTTGCGTAACATAATATTTTTAGAAATTTCATTTATTCAAACAGTTTCTTCGAGTTCATGAAAATATTATTTTGCTTTCGTCATTTTAATCATATTGTTAACATTTCAGATATTATTATGCCGTCATGGAGTGAGTTGGTCCAAGTTTTCGTTTTTAAGAGTAGAGGCGCGTATTCGGCCTTTGCCCTTCAATAACATGTGACTGGAATTTCGCCTATAAGCCGTGATTTTCGGCGCCACGACAATATGTCGTCGTCTATTTTTTCGTTTTCTATTAATATACCATACAAAAAAATAAGCACATAAAAAAATATATATGTATAAAACTTGCAGCACTTGCCAGAGATTTCCGATACTTTTTTTTAATCTGTTTCGAAAGATTGCCTAGGCCGATAAAAATATGCACGACAAGTTTTTAATCTATAGCACAAATTGTTAAGTTAGCAAATCAAGGATGATAATAATTTGAATTTAAGAAGAAGTTAATTCCGTAGCTTAGTGGCGTACCTTATTGCGTAAGTACACACTATCTAGGGTTTATGTAAATGGAAGCAAACTCCATATTTATTAGTGGGTAAGGTAAGCGTAAAATTTCAATTCTGAAACTTAATTCTAAACCGTAATGTAAAACGTGTTTGTAATAAATTAAAAACAATAGATAATATAACCGTACAGCGTTTTACGCAGGAAAAGCTTTTTGTCACGTTAGCACGTATAATTGTATCGGTATGTCTCTATTGTTGTATCGAATGTGGGAGAATTTGTACATCAAGATATAATTTATTAATACTACTTGAAGAAATTCGTTTAGATTTTGTG
The DNA here is from genome assembly GCA_963576905.1 of Mystacides longicornis. NCBI lineage: Eukaryota > Metazoa > Arthropoda > Insecta > Trichoptera > Leptoceridae > Mystacides > Mystacides longicornis. Next base: position 15,578,928 of record OY756433.1, on the reverse strand, counting down.
CCAAATAATGATTTCGTATCGGCGTAATTATAATATGTTTAACATAACTAAGTAATTAAACATCAATAAAATACATAATATACACCCACCTATCTAAATATAGTTATCCTGCATGTATATAAAATCAGCCTCCCTATGCCCCTAAGTGGGCTTAAAAGTGAGAATACATAGATAGATAGATATAAAATCAAACCATAGTTATAATATAACACAATATGAAGCCTTAATAAACTGTCTAGTTGCGTCATACATTTTTGCGTTATACATACGGGCTTAGAAAGAAATCTAAATTTGAGTTGAGACCAAGGCATAAAGGTGGCGATACACATGCCTGTAAAATGGGACAGTAGCTTGCATGCCTGTTAATGGCACGTAGAAGTTACTAGCGCGATGTGGATACATTTGCAAGTTAAACTTGCATGCAATTTGCGTCCTTGCATGCCTGTATTTGCATGCCTGTATACACAAGCTAGCCACGAGATTTGCATGTCCCAAATCACATGCAAATCACTCGAGATTTTTGCAATGGAAAACATTCGAAGTGAATTATTTCATCGTATTGCAATTATCAGTACAATGTGTGGCTAATTTAATGAAGAAAAAAAAAGAAAAGTAAAAGAAGACGGATTTGGATGAAAGATTGGATTAGCAGAAGGGAAGATTTTGGAGCAAGTAGTTGTCTGCTTACAGAAATGCGACATGAAGATATAGATGGTTACAGAAACCATTTAAGAATGCTGCCAGAAAAATTTGATGAATTGTTAGGAAAAAGTCAGTTGTCAGCTACTGGCATGCACGTAAGTACCTGTCGTGAAGTTCACACGTGCAAATTTCGTAGCTTCCCGCATACCAGCCGCGTCCTCTCCCTCATGTGGCATGCCAGTAAATCAAATGTTGTGTGATCTACTGGCATGCCAGGTACAGGCATACCAGGTACAGGCATGCCAGTTAGCGTATACCTACACATAATAGTAGGTGGCATGTGCAACGAGCTGGCATGCAAGTGTGCCTGCTACAGGCATGTGTATTCCCAGCTTTAAAATCAGTTTGAAAATAAAGCGTCTAACATCGTCACCACCAACAACACATTTTCATACGATTATCGTTAACATTCTTAAAATGATGCGTAGAATATTCAAAATGAAAACCGATTCAATTTCTATTTCCGACAATAGAAAAGGTTGTGTACTGGTTTTTTTTTCAGTAAGAAACTAAAATATATAATCATTTCCTTGTACGGGATTATTGGCCTCGGGAGTATTCCACCATTTCAATGGATTTTTTTACGATGCGATTAAAAAAAACATACTTAGAATCGTAACTCGATTTTATTATACTCCGGGAGGGTTTGAAAAATGTTTACTTAGATCCCTATACAGTACAATAATATTATGGTGAATCTCAATTTTGTGGAGTGCGAAAGGGTTACGAGGGTTGAACCCACGCGAGGGCAAGATGAACAACTTTTTTTTGCAAATTAATCGAAAAAAGAAGGGTATGTTATATCTCATATAGATTGAAACACATTTCAAATACGGAGAGAAAAAAGGATGGACACTACAAAAAGCGTTTAGTAAACAGAATTATTAAAACAGCCAGCAACTGATTTATTCGAATCTAATAATGGGTAACAGATACTATATTATCTTTTTTTTAACTTAGAAACATGTTTGCGTGAGAGCAACCCTTATGAACACAATTTTTTGTGTTTTACGTTGAATCAATTGATTAGCAGCCTTCGAAATGTGGTGCTACAGGCGCATGCTGGGGATCCATTGGTCGGAACACATCACAAACGATGAGGTACTGAGTAGAGCCGGGGAAAAACGGCAGCTCCTAAAAAGAGTTGCCCAACAACGTCCCAAATGGATAGGCCATAACATCAGGCACCCGGGTCTGCTCTTTACTATCGTCGAAGGAATGATTGAAAGCAGAAACCACAGAGGCCGCCCCAGGGATAACTACATAGACCAGGTAATCGGAGACATGCGCTGCAGCACCTACCATGAAATGAAAAGAAGAGTCAACTTGCTTGGTGCAGACCAATCCTAGGATTCTGACTCAAAGAGAGAGAGAGAGGTTGAATCTTCGATGTTATTGATGGGTGTAATTTCATAAAAAAAAAACGGTCTCCATGTTGTAATGAATGAACTATGGAAGACAGATTGTCTCAGATTTGCTTCGAAGGAAAAAAAAACGAATATTAATGAATTACTTGGGAGTAAAAAATGCGTATTTAGCCATTAGTAATCGATTTCATATATTCTAAATTTGTCCTGTTTGCAGGATGTCCTCAGTAGCAAACGGCATAATAATATCGAATTAATCAGCTGGAAGAGGACTCGAAACTCTCCTAAGAACTGAAGCATATTAATTTAACGGTCTAGAAGTTCAGAAAGCAGGGATGCGACAGGAGGTTGAGGTAGGAACGGTACTATGAAGTATGGAGCTTTCAACTGTGACTTAAAATAATAATCTCTTTCGAATGACAGGTATCTTGTTGTCAATAACATTAATATAAAGCAACAATCTTTCACGAATGCCAGTTTAATAATCATTAATACTTATAAAATATTCACTGATTTTGCTTTACAGTAATATATGTTTACGATAGTACTCGAACACTTAAAGGTGATTAAATTTATGCTAAACCTTTCGTAAAAGCTTCACGTTATTAAAAATACACGTCTGCTGAATGATAATATATTCACGTTAATAATCAAATACAAAAGTAGGTACATATATGGCATAGTGTGATATTAATTTTAACGCCTGAAAGAGATTAATATACTATTTAAAATATATTATGTAAAAGCTTATTCTAGAGTACAACATAACTATATTTTTATGTTAGAACTACCTATATATTGTGAGTGGAATTACAGAAAAAAACTACCTTTAAGTATATGGGTTGAATTTAATTGAAATAGTGGTCGATCAGTGCTCAAAATTCGACCATATCTGCTGCAAGCACTGATAATTAAAAACGTCTTCGATCCTCACTATCATTCGCAGCTCACAAGGCTGAGTGTAGGTCTCAGTTTGTTGCAGTTGAAATCAACTTGCTTTTCTAACAGGAACGATTTCTGTGTATGATTCCTTTCAGGCGATGTGAACGAAAAAAAATTATTGCACCCGGAGTAAAGAAAGTCTTTCTGAGATTTATATTTCATTGAAGATCAAGTTGTTTGTTATCTTGGTAGTCAATCAACCCTTATTTACTCGTGTAAAACGATTTGTTCTTAACAACACCTAATTTATAAAAAAAAAAAACGTTTGTTTATATACCAGGGAGATTCCTCTGCATTTACATCGCATTCCAATTCAATTGCAGTCGTAAAACCGATATCATTATGACATTATGATTTTGATTACTAAGCATGAAAAGAGGTCAAAGATTGGTCTATCTTGAATCCGGTATTGCTTTGCAAAAAATAGTATAAATAAAAGTTTATACAAGTACTTTTCCTATGGTAGTATGTATTTTATTTATATTACTCAGTGAGAAGTATTAAAAATATCAAAATGGAAAAAAAAAACATCTTTTCTAAATAAATAAAAAAATGGTTATATTATCGTGTTGTTACGTTATTGACAGCAAAACTTTGAGAATATTCAGATATCTTCGGTTTTTCTTTTCTATTAACGCTAACATTATTTACAACATCAAAAAGATCACTAGTTCGCGATCGAGTAATCTGATAACTCGACAATTTCAACATGGCATTGAAATCGGAACGAAATTTCAAAAGAAGTCCCTCAGATCGAAACGAAACAAGGATTTGGAATAACAAAGGTACCTAATACTAAGATTGAAAGTTTGGAATCTAAGCGACAAAGATATAAAAATGGACCTTTAATGTTCTTTTAAATCTAAGCGAATATTTCTGGCAATCGGTTGGTGGAATAGGGTTATTCAAGGAAAGATAATCATAAATCAAATATGGGTTTATGGCGTGAAGCGGGACAAGAACCTAATGCAATGATCATATATCAAGTGACAGTGTGAATACGCTGGGTGGGGAGTCTGGGAGTTGACAGATTGCTTCTCCAGTTCAAGGGTCTGAAGATAAGTCATGAATAACCAAAGATTCTAGGTACCGCGAGCTGTAAGAGGCTTGAATTCAATTTTTGATTTCTCGTAAACAAATTATTTTATTTTGAGGAGAGTTTATTTCTCGCGAAGGGTCTCCACTCCCTGGCATCTGGTGCAGAATGTCTTTTCGACGAGGACGAAACTTAAAATCCTCAAATCGGTCAATTCTTCTCGTGAAATCTTGAAGAAAAAAATAAAACGAATGATTATATTATTGTCTTATTATACCTTTCTTATGTTTAGTTCATATTGGTCGAGTATTTTAGACGAGTAGCGAATAATTTGGTGACAAAACGTGTCTGAACACTTAAAATTAAGTCGAGTAGATTTTCTTTTACAGATAATGAAAAATATGTTTTTTTTTTAATGTATCTTTCCTCACTCGAAGAGAACAAAAATACACTTTTTGACACCTTTCACACTTAGCAAAGGCTTGTGTCGTGAAAGCTGAAATGGTCCACTTTTCATATTTTTATATAAGTGTATTTGTTCGGTTTAAATAATTGATTATATGTTCCAGTGGACAGTTAATTTTTTCGCACTACACATTGACGAAATCTTCGTTTGTAGTCGAATTTAAATTTGTCTACGGGGCCCGGGGGCTGGTTTTTAAGGCTGTGAGAGTCGCAAAAATGCTGATTTTAGTAATTTTTCAATCCATTTTCCGGCGTTATCTATTGTTGGATTTCGATGAAAAAAATATATAACATAAATTAGACTTTAATGAAGGCGGCCTCAGAGCCGTTTTTTGATATATAGTATAGTTTCTTGTAAAAAATAAAAATAGTAAATGTCGTTTTTCATCGTTTTTTTAATATTCCAACTGATATATACGTCGGAATGAAATGATTCTTTTTTTGTCTTAAAGAGCACTAAAAAATCTACAAGATTATAGAACGAAATGCTAATATTTATTTCCTGCTTAGCGTTTAATCCCAAAAAACCTCTATTTCACAAAAACGCTCTATGTCGAAATATTCTATCGGCTTTAAGGTGCATGCGATAATGACACTTAAAAGCACGGGAATTACAAAGAACGCGCTGGTTTTCGCTGTGTCAATGTTCAGTCTGCCGAAATCTTTTCGACTGAGATGACGCATGGTCTGCGCCAGTTTCAATTGACGTTTTGTATTTTAATATTTTGACGAAATTGCGTATATTACAGAGGACGGCAAACATTGGTTTTTTAATTTATTATTTATATTCAGCAATTAATTCTATCATCGCTGTTTGGTGATTTTAAAGTTTTTATTGTTGAATTAGGTATAGGTTTACATTGCATACCTGTTATTAATTTTTTCTTCTAAATTATTATCATTTAGTATTACTACGAGTAGGTAGTATTATATGTTTTTGGTGTTGGAATTATTTATATTATATAACTAGTTTTCCCCACAGACGTTGTCTTTTATTCCTTACTATGTATATGAACCTTTTTGTGTCTGGGCTTTGGTCAGGTGCCAGGACTCACACCCATATAGGAGAATAGGCAACACACACGCATCAAATAGTTTACATTTCGACTCGATACTAAACGCCGAGCGGCTTTCCATATTTTGGTCATGTTGTTAAAGGCGCCACTTGCCATACCGATATATGTACGAGAGCTCAGCCCTGAGGTCACCAGAGGTGGTAATGGTTGATCCCAGGTATTTTAATTTATCCTCCCGGGAGACTTGGTGACCGTAGATGGATCACGGAAAATAGGACTCCATTATTATATGTAGAGATTTTGTTAATAAAATACATGCGAAAAAACCTTACTCACATTATCTTCACATCCTTTTGATACAATGACATATAATCTTGACCGTCCAGTTTTAAAGGAGGAGTTTGACGGCAATGAATCTGCACACATGCAATATATACATAAGATATAACAATTCTTTTTGTAGGAATTTTGTAATTTCATTTTTTTAATATGCCATTGATCAAATTTTAATAAAGTTTATTTTTCCCGTTCCCATTTTATAATCATATAATCTGAAATGGTGGCAATTAGAATGAATAGTATGCGAGTGTTAGAAAAAATTAATTAATGTTGAGAACACATGTTTAAAAAATCTGGAAAAAGCAATGCATACCTGAATGTAACGTAAATTTAATAATGTCGCTTTAACCAAATACATGTTTATCATCATTATCATTATTATCGTTATCATCACTATCATCCACCGTTGTTCAAAAATTACAAACACATTGCAGTCAAAAGAACATTGAGGTTTTGAATATTTCGACGCATTCCACTGGTTTCCGACCCCTAACTCTACACTTGCATACGTACAAATATTGTGAGAGTTAAGTAATGGAGAGAGTCCGCCCTAATTTTTATGCCCCGCCCGAAATTGACTTTGAAGTCAAAGCTGTAACGCTCTTAACAGTTGCAATACTTACATCGCGCAATGGAGAGCTCTTATTACCTCCCTATGACCCTAAGTGGGGCCTTAAGGGAGTTTGGATTGGAATACTTACATAGAAAAATCTAATTTTGTTTCAGTGGGCGTCTTGTTTATCGCGGTATCCAATCTACGCACAATGTCTATAACTACAGATAAGGATTACAATGTCTCTTCCACCCTTTCATGATTTTACTGACGATAGTGAAAGAGATTAAGATAGAAAGCTTTGTACTTTTGTCTCAAAGTATGCCACATTCATAATGCAATAATAATTTATTGTTACTTACTTGCTTCGGCAGTAGGTACATATTATACTAAATTTATTGTTACGAAAAACCGAGTAGGTATCTAGTAAAACGATTTAAGTTATAGATGTTGCATACTACACAGGAGCAATGATTTTGTTTTCATTTTTTTGTGGGTCAACTAAAACAACATTAAAAAACGAAACGTTTAATTTTTTCTTGTATTTTTTTTCACATAATATAATTTGGCCCCATTCACGAATCACTGCTCTTAAATAATATAACTGAATCCTTTGTCTAAATGTTTTACAGAAAATTGACAGGGATAGGTTTAAATAATATTCTAAAAAAGTAGGCTAAACATAGCTGATCTTTTCAGTTCCTCATAGAAGGAGCGCTATTATGTCTAAATACACGTTTTGCATGTATTTTTGAGGTGGTCGTCTCGTTTTGCAAGCCTTTCAGACAAGGTTTGCAGCAGGAGCCTTCCTCCTTCGATTCTTAGGGGAACCTCTTCATTTGAGGTATCGTCCATCCAGGATATATATATATATATATATATATATATATATGTATGGACTCAAATACAAAATGATAGGTGCATATTGCACTGGGTGTAAATTTAACTTTGTATAGCGACGAAATGGAGAATTTTCAAGAAATGACTGAAGGAATTTCAAACACGTAAACAATATTAACAAACGGAGCTGAAAGTTATTCTTACAATACGTACTAATGAACTCAGCCAGGCGAGAGAGAGGATACGCGTGAAACGGTGATAATTAATGTACAGCGGAAGGAGGTTGGTTGCCATTCTATTCCCCACCGAGTTGCACTCCAAGGAGATGGGAGGCACGGAAGGTATTTGCGACATACAAGCATGTATCCTGCTGCGCTGCGAGTATCGCAACTATTGTGTATACAGGGAGACGGTGGGATATCATGTATGGGTTAGACTAGCAGGAAGGTATGCCTGTAATCAGTTTAATGCGCAAAATTAATTTTAATTATTTCATAAAGTAAGGTTCTCGAAAATTGAAACCATGTTTTGATTATTTCATTTAACATAAAAGTAAAAATTCAAACAAAAAACTAATTCAATGTAGCTGTGACACTGTTATTATCTTAATAGGGATCAAACGTGATAAAGTTTCAACAAAGCTTTATCTATATCTATCGGTAAGCATGTCAAATAAAAGGCGTTGAAGCATTACAGCATCAAACTAAGTTATATTATGCTTTAAAAAGGTTCAAATGTAATTTTTTCCTCGCCTTTTTTTCCACAGATAGTCTTCTCTAGAGGTATTCAAACTCAATAATACAAAAATTGCTTTGTTGAAGGTTTTTTGTACATTTGCTACCACGTCATTGAAAAAAAATATAGGGGAAGTCCTACAGTACCGGCCGGCATCTAGTACCGACCAGTTGCAATTCCCGAAATTCTACAACTGTTAGGGCTAAGACGGTTAATAGAATTCAAGTAATACGTTCTCACAAGCATATGCCTCGCTCAGCGGCGACATGTGTCGAGAAGCTTTCTGACAGTGCCAAGATTTGTGTTGAATGTAGTGGACTTGCGGCACACGATTAAAATTCTGTGAGTGATTGCTATAGTTTTGAGGAGGATTTCTAAAGAAGTCAAACTTGGTTTGTATTGATTGTTTAGCTTATTATAAAATATATTCATAATCAATCTTTATCCGCACACTTTTATGCTGTGTCGAAATAATATTTTACTCCGTTCCGAAAATATGCGAAATGCCGTGAAAAAGGTACTGAGTAATAAAATGAGCCGCAGATCGCGAGAACAGATCACCACTGTACTTTGTATCTTGAATCTCATGAAGAGGATTGTAAAATGTGGAAACTGCAAGACTTGGATCCATAAGGCTTGTACAAACGTATCAGAGCTATCAAATCCACATATTTGCGTATATTGCCTTGTACAAATGTTGTTATTTTTGCTGGCCGGTACTGGAGGCCATTTTTGAGAAGTTGATTTTTCTGTGTCTATTAATAGAGTTGAAATTTTCAAAGTGTATCGATATTTTATTGTTTTTATTTATAGTAAAATAGTTCCTCTACACATATAGGTATTTTGCATTTAACCGAGAGGATTTTTATTTTATTATAAATAAACATTAAGGTGACGGTACTTTAGGACTTCCCCCTAATAACATCTTTTTTTTTTATCTTATTTTATTTATTTATTTATTTTATACTTTATGCATATTAAAAATAGTGTACAAAAAATAGTGTATAGACAAGTGGCAATGGCGGGATTATAGCCGTAGCAATCTCTAACATCCAACCACATATGATAAAAATAAAAATATAGATACATACATAATATATACACAAATACATACACACTTATGATTAATTTATCTTATGATGAATTGATTTGGCTTGAATATCCAGCAAGAGCACCTACTTTAACTACTACTTTCATTTAATGTTTCAACTGTCACTATATATCCTGTCAAAAGACCATATGAATTTCATTCCAAGGAAGCAATAAGTAACTACAAATATAACAAAAATCCAACGCATAAATTTTTCTAAAAACTCTGAAAACATTTTAACTTATAATTTACATGTTAAATTTTAAAAAAATATGTCACTTCACGATTTGAGCACTCCACAAAATGATTTTAGATTTATGAAGCATATACCTATCTTCAGATTTTAGAATTTCAACAAATTTTAGAATTCAGTTATAAGATTAGACATTTACATTGGGATGAGAATTTAGCCGACAAATACTTCTGATGGGATTTGTCATTATTTCGAATCCGAATAATAAATGCTGAAAGGCAAGACCGAGATGTCAGCCGTTGTAATAAGGATAGTTTCCGGATAAACCACACGGCACAGTAAATAACCGATATAGCGGCACGTTGCCATGGATACGGCGAATATAAAGCTTTCCACGACAAACATTAATTGACTTAATTATCCTATTTATCCATACACTCGGCTGTTCTTTTCATCCCGTAAGTAGAGCACGTGGGGAATGTTATCATCCTAAGGGTTGAACAAGCCGATACACCGGGTTTACTAGAAAAACATTCCTTTAGAAAGAAATCATAAAGATTTTCAGAAGAAACATTGAAAGGAGGTTATTTATTTTGGATTATGTGGGTAACAGAACAAAAACAAGTATAATTGCGAATTTAAACCAACGTTTGAATACATCAGAACAAAGATCTTCTTCATGTGTCATGACAGGTCTTCTTGTTCTCGGTTATACCAATTATCACTGCTTTTTATTTGATATTGTCAATTAGGTGAGCATTACACGATACATTTTGTATGGAAAACGTGGATAGCGCCGCCACAAGGATATTTCTAGAAACAAAAGCGATACTCGCATTCGATACGTATACACGTTTTCCATACAAAATGTATGGTGTTACTCACTTTACTTCCGTGACTACCTTCCGACAAAACTGAGATTACGGGTACTGATCAAATGTCGAGACATGGAAGGGTCGAACATAAAAGGTATCAAATTTTTAAAATATAAACACAATTTTATACAGATCTGGTTTTTGAACTATCAAAAGGATTCTCACCGGGATTCGAGTGAAAGGCCCAATTTTAAGTTGAAAAAAAAGACGAAAATTTGTTAAGAATGACGAGTTTTAAGCTATAAAAGCAAGGGAAAGTAACGAAAAAAAAACAACAACCAATATTGAAGAGAACGATTTGCTTTAAATATATTATGAATTTAATCTTTTATCAGTAAAATTAGAAGCTATTAGAAAATATACGCAAAAAACGATACATTAAAAAAAATTGAGAACAGAACGTGCTTTCTAATACTTGTAACCTCTGTCATCAAGATTCAAAACGATTAGTCCAAAAATAATAATTTTATGATTACTTGTAAACTTTGATACATATAAAAGCGATCTGATATGTAGGAATTGAAACAAAATTTAAAAAAAATCATTCTGGTGAAAGTGTCTTAAAATTGTACAAATTCCTAGACGGTTGGAATGCGATCTCCGTCGCGTAGAAAAATTTTCTATTCCACGTCTGAAGCGAAGTCAGGCTATCTGTTCTGTTTTCAAATATAGGTTCGCGAGTTTAAAAATCTTCCCACGTTCCTGTATCTGAATCTCGCTTTTAACACAAAAATAAATACATAAAACGGAATGAAAGGCAGCCGTGAACAGTTTAAAGGAGTAAAGTTAGAACTTCCATCTATTCGTGGGATGTGGAAGTGGTGATATATGAAGGTTTGGTTGAGTGATAATATGCCGTGAAAGGCTTCATAACTAAGCTTTAGTATGGAGGAAAGCGAGGAATATGTTTCCATTTCAAACTTCGTTTGTAAGCTCAATGGAACTAACTCAGAATTACAATATACGGGATAAATGACAGTGTTTCCCATTTTATTTTTCATGACACAATATAACCCACATTTTTTGGCAACCGAAAATATAATAGGAGTCAGTAATTATCATATTTTCAATTCGACTTGTAAATAATGGCTGTGTGTACCCAAGGTTCTTGTCTACACAAATATGAGGACGCAAAGAACTCTTTATATGTAGGTATTATTACCTAATAACTTATCTTTCACCGGGGCGTTAGTTTGATATTGCATGTATTGTTATATCATCCTCTCGTTGCCTGGGTGGTCGCCAGCCACTAATGGCTGTAGGTACCTAAAATTATTCTCAAAACAACTGACGCGGTACCTGTATGGGTAAGTGTTTGTGTATTTTCAAACAACAGAACCCATGCTCTACTACATAGATGTGTGTATGTGTGGTCTGCGTGTATTGCTCGTTTAGGGATGGCGCCATTAGATGATCAGTAAATTGGTGTTTTGGTTGTATTTTAATATTGAAAAAAAAAAATAACATCAAACGCGTGTTCCAAAACTGTGGATGTCCACAAAAAATTGTAATTCAAATTTTGTCAGAACTTACATAAATTTATTAAATCAAAATATTGAACTAAAATTATTCGTATTTCTCGCATGGACTCGTTGAATAAAATTTTGAAGGGCAATAAATAACAACTATTTAACCGAATATAATTTTCTCCGTGACTAATTTCAGTATAATATTATTATGTATGTTCAACCAATGAAAAAACATTATTATTTCACATCAATGGAAAGGGTGAAAATTAATAATACGTAACAAATAAACTCGCTCATCGGAAGAGATTTGTAGTTAGAAGGAAACAAGGAAGTTATGATTCTAAAAATAAAAATGTAATGACCTATGAATATCAATTATTATCCTCAAAAAACTATCAGAGGTACCTACCTACTTTCCGACCTTTGAAAGATGTGTAGAGTAGTGAACGAATTTTTAAACTATATAGTTGTGAAACGTGGACATGGACGAAAAAGAAGAATGTAGTATAAATGCAGTATAGATGAAATCTCTACGATTAATATGTGGAAAAACTTTATGGGATATGGAAACGAATGAAAATATTAGGAAAGAATGTGGTATGGAAGTAAGTGTTGTGACAAATATGAAAGTTAATAAGTTGAGATGGTTTGGGCATGTGGAAAGAATGGATGCAAACAGAATGACAAAGATAATTCATAAGGCTGAAAGGAAAGGTGTAAGAAAGCGTGGGCGACCGAGAATGAAGTGGATCGAACACATCGATTCCGTCCTCAAGGAAGGCCAGGCAAGAAGTAAGAGAAATAGGAGAAGCTGTATGAGAAGTGGTATGTCGGTGGAAGAAGCGAAAGAAGTGTGCTCGGATAGAAAAAAGTGGAAGTCCGTTCTCTCTGCCTACCCCGTACGGGACACGGCGTGATGGGTGGTGAAAGTAAATGTAAATCAAATGACTAATATCAACTTGACAAAATTCATTGTGATTTTTTTTTTTTTTTTTTTTTTTTTTTTTTTTTTACCCATCACGCCGTGTCCCGTAAGGGGTAGGCAGAGAGAACGGACCTCCACTCTTTTCTATCCAAGCATACTTCTTTCGCTTCATCCACCGACATAATATTTCTCATACACCCTCTCCTATTTCTCTTACTTCTTACATGGCCTTCCTTGAGGACGGAATCGATGTGTTCGATCCACGTCATTCTCGGTCGGCCACGCTTTCTTACACCTTTCTTTTCAGCCTTATGAATTCTCTTTGTCATTCTGTCTGCATCCATTCTTTCCACATGTCCAAACCATCTCAACTTATTAACTTTCATCTTTGTCACAACACTTACTTCCATACCACATTCCTTCCTAATATTTTCATTCCTTTCCATATCCCATAAAGTTTTTCCACATATTCTTCGTAGAGATTTCATCTCTACTGCATTAATACTACATTCTTCTTTTTTCGTCCATGTCCACGTTTCACAACCATACATCATCGATGGTAACAGGATTGCGTTATGCACTAGTTTCTTTGCTTGTAGTGAGACGTTGTTGTTTCTCATTATAGGTCTTAGTGCACCGCCCACCCTGCAACCAGCAACTTTCCTTTATAGCAATTTTTATAATTTCAATTTACAATTCAGATTAAGAATTCAAATGAAATAAAATGGGACGCAAGTAATATTAATAAAAAAAGTCTAACTTTAAGTTTAATTCAATTTGATCCAAATTTCAATTAGCAAACGAATCTATCGCGATATTTGAATTGTATTTGAGCTGTGGAAATCCAAGGAAATTTTACCAAAATACGACTTTATGTAGTACCAGGGCGTTTAGTAAGAGTGTCGATATTCCAATACCTATAAGGCTTATTACTGATTGATTTCGCCGTTGGCGTCTAAGACTTCGGGGGAAGATTTAGTGAGGGATCAAATGGTTTATCATTTCGAAGTAATACGTGATATTAATATGTAGGAGAAACCGGCTTAAAGTTTCTCTGTTCGCAGAAGATTTCATTGCTTAATCTGTTCCAATCAGTCATCGAACTTATTGTACGTATCAGAATTTGAAAATTAGATTCAGGACATTTCCTCCATAGAGATTAACTTTATTATGATCATCTATGGAAGTTTTGCTGATTAATTGACATACCCTCCCAGTAACTTATGCAAAGAAACTTAAAGTTATGACAAAGGAGGGGTCTCAAAAACCCAAAGATACCGCATGCGAGGTGAACAAATGAGATAAAAAGAGTAGCAGAAAACCAGTGGCACCGAGTTGCCAAAGACAGCATCGTGGATGTTGAATTTGAATTCCAATGTCACATTATGGACTGAAAATCAAAAATATAATATTTTATAGTAAAAAAATATAATACGGCATTAAATGCCAATACATGTACCTACCTAATTTTATTCGTAGAAATTTTGTTTTTGTATTATTCCAAAATTTGTGGTTTGAATGTTTTTCTCGCAAACTATTTGTGTTATGATGCTGACCCATATTCAGATGTTTGGCATTACACCATCGCTATATTTGAGAGGATATGTAGCAAGGTGTTTTCACGTTAGGTCAATGAATCGAACTAATCCATCTTGGGTGAATTCCTAAATCTCAAACTTGGTTCCCGGGAGACTCCAATATGGAGGAAGTATGAAAAAAGCACCATGAACAAATTAATAATATTCGAAAGATCCATTTATAATGAATTTACACAGAAATTAAATGTGATGTCATTTTTTAGAAACTCAAATAAATGAATAATGCTTTATAAAGATGTTTATGAGTGTTATGTCCATTCAGATGAGCTGAGTTGTTTTAAATAAACATAATGAAAAATTCCAGTAAACACGTCGGGAGAAAAAAACGTCAATAATATCTTCGATCTCCGTCTTCTTGAGACTAGATATTAATAAAGAAATGTAAATATTGAATATTAAAATTCCAATCAGAGATGAAGCAGGGCAAAGAATAAGCAGGAAACGTTATTTATATATTTGTTATTCCCGAGTCGTCCTCGGCGAATACACAACATTATACAATTGTGTCGCGTCAAAGAAAAATACTAAAGTCTTAGGGGATAACAAAGGATCAGAGGGGTAGTGGGACCGGAGGATATATTAAATAACATTATATGTTTACTGCGAGATTGCTGGTGGTATGCGACAAGGGTGTGTGGGACTCAATGAAGAAATTCCCCAAGGGATGGAAAATTATATGCGAGTGTGGTAATGAGGAATGAACCTAGAGATAAAACATATGGGAATTCCTCTGTGCAGTGGTGTCGACTTAATATGGGCAGAAACGTTAAAAAAACGTCAGGTAAATTTTTTTTTACCCACACTCTCATCACATACCTACACCTACCTACAACAGCGAACCGGTAAGAAAAAAATACCCTGATAGATGATACCTCTATAAGATGAATCCAAATTTGATAAGAAAGAATGGAATGTGTATTTAGTTCAATGTTATATAATAAATAATTATTATAAAAAAAGACCAATGTTATATAACGGAGGAAGGCGGGCCACTCCTATTGGTTAGAAACTCCCCCCCCCCCCCCCCATCTGAGCAATTAATCCCTATCAAGCCGCACCTAAACAGATCCGAAATGATTCAAATTAGTACGTTGTATCTACTAGGTACGAATTAATTACTAGGCATTCAAACTAATGAATCTGGGATGGTTTTTAACAGCTCAACGTTGAAGAGAGTTATTTATTGTCTGCTTATTTATTTATTATTCCATGATATTCATCCTGAATATTTCTTTTCTTATGGTTTCAATCTATTTGATATTCTTGAATATTTCTATTTTTATTGTTTTGTTATTTGTCTTGCTATATTTCTAATTTACTTGTTTTATTGTTGTCGTTTACATCTTGAATACATCTTTTCTTATGGTTTCAATCTATTTGATATTCTTGAATATTTCTATTTTTATTGTTTTGTTATTTGTCTTGCTATATTTCTAATTTACTTGTTTTATTGTTGTCGTTTACATCTTGAATACATCTTTTCTTATGGTTTCAATCTATTTGATATTCTTGAATATTTCTATTTTTATTGTTTTGTTATTTGTCTTGCTATATTTCTAATTTACTTGTTTTATTGTTGTCGTTTACATCTTGAATACATCTTTTCTTATGGTTTCAATCTATTTGATATTCTTGAATATTTCTATTTTTTATTTGTCTTGCTATATTTCTAATTTACTTGTTTTATTGTTGTCGTTTACATCTTGAATACATCTTTTCTTATGGTTTCAATCTATTTAATATTCTTGGCTATTTCTATTTTTTTTATGACTTAACTTGTTATATTTCTAATTTACTTATTGTATTATTGTTATTGATTATTTTTTCTATTGTATATTGTATTGAATTAGCTATCCTCGATACAGGTTTACACCTAGTGAGGTAGCGTTTTCCTGTTATTTATTTTTTGTAATGTTAATTAGTATAACTTATGTAAGCACGGATGATTGTAATGTGATTTCTAGTAAATAAAATAAATAAAATATTTACGTAGCTGCAGTGTAAACGCCACGGAACAATCTCACAAAACCAATATGTTTTGTTCAATTAGAATTAACATATATTTATTTGAAAATTTAGGCGTTTTTTTACAAATAATCCATAGAATTTTTATCTGCTTATTACGTTAGTAAAATATGGATCTGATAGGTTAAGTCGAGATACGCTAGGAGGTCATCGGCAATATGAAGGTTAGAGCATAATGAAGAACATTCTTGTTGCTTATAATGACGGCTATTCTAAAATGAAAAACAGACGATTGAGTTGCATCGTATCCAATTTTTATTGAGACTTTTGACATTTCTGTATTCTGAAAATGTTTTATCCAATACATTAGTTACGTAACTACTGGAAACCGATTAAGTTCTAAGCAAGAGCTTCTTGCATTGAGTTGGAACGTGAATTTGAGAATACCAGTCATTATAATCAATAGCAAATTGTCTGAAATGAATACGGTAGAAGGAATAGTTTATTGCCGCTCTAATCCATGTCATCCCTATTTCCTTTTGTTTTCCTACGTGTGACCTACCTATTAATTTGTATCAATATTATGGACATTATTTTTTATGATGAAACTATAAAATAAAAGTGTTCTTTTCTTTGAAATTCAAAAATAAAAGTAAGATGTTCTTTGGATTTGTTATCTGAGATGTTAAGTAGAGTTGCTGAAGCAATTTGTTGGTGAATAAATTTAGTGATTTAAGTGAAGAACACTGAAGGAAGAAATCACAGACCGGCTCATCGAAAAACCGGTATATCAGTTCCTTGTCCTTCCATACAGTTTTTTAGCACCACCTTTACCTGAGGGTCCTGCGTTTACTGTATTATTGAAAATGAATATCAGCCTGCACAGTGCACACAACATGATGAAAGGAACCAGAGTCTTTTAAAATGACTGAAAATAAAATTCATATTGTTAACTGTACAGTATACAGTGTTTAAAATCCAATACTGTTGCTCTGCCGAATGCACTGAAATTACGACATGCATTTGTCATCGAACACTCACTCGAGACAGTTCACATCAAACACTCGCTCAACACAGTTGATAATATCCGCGCTCGTCCGGTGAAGACATGTATCGATAAACTCGAAAATAAATCACGCAGTTCAAGAACACGCATCTTCTGACTTCCTACATCTCGACATGGAGAAACCAGCGACATCCGACCACGCTTCATCTAGACACGCTACAGTAGGATGGTAAAGAATATCTGAGAATCGAACGCTCAAGTAAATGTTTGAAATATATAGTATAATCCAAGAAAAGGCATCTACGAGTATAACTTGTTATAAGCTATATTTCAATCCTTAGCCAATAGAACAACACGACAAAATCATACAAACGTGTTAAGAGATCTTCAATTGGTACTCGGAAATCTTTTTCCGTTCAAACCCTAAGTTTTGCTTGAATTTAAAAGGAGGAAAAATAATACATTTGCCACATTAAAAAAGGAATAGTATAGGAAACGGCGTGATGGGTGAATGCGCGTAATATTAAAATATGAATAAGAGAAATTCGCCGATGATCTAAAAAAGGGAGAATGAAAAAAAAAGAAACCGTGTGTAGCGAAGGGAACATAACGTGGAAACGAAAAGCTTCTCAATCCGATTGTGTAGGCAGCTGCTGCGAGATTGACGGCTCAATGGAGGAGCATTTCACGGAGGCGCTGAACATCGCAACCCGCTCGGCCTTCCAAAATCAGTCTGCAAACATATTATAGCACTCTGTAGGGGAAATACATACGAGAGATTAGGAAGAAATCCAGCTTCGCGCGGTTTTGGGACTTTATTTCGAAATATATATACCAGTAGAAAAAATGGATAAGATTTTTGTTTAACCAATGAATACAAATTTATCTCACTGATAATAATAGGGTGTAGAGTGGAAACTCGATTGAGCGAAGCTCGATTTAGTTGCTTAAATCCAATGTTCGATATCAGTGAAGTAATGTTGTTATTTTATAGTTAGGTATAAAAACTCAACAAATAGAATAAATCAAAACAAATTCGGGATAATTTATCCTTTCGACCGTAGATACTTGGTGGAACTTCGAACTTATTTGAAAGGAACAAAAAAATTAGTTTTTTTCCACAATATTTATTAATCTAACCGGTTTTCGAAGACCGAACGAAGTTTATGTTTTTTTTTTTAATTTTATTACAATCATTATTTATTACTATTATTATTTCAATTGTTTGTCTCAATTGGATTGAATGTTGCTATTTATGGTTGTGAATTATATTTTTGTTGTTGTTAAAATATTAATGGCATTTTCGCCGCATTTTTCTGTTTCATTTATATGACGTATAATCAGATGCTCCCTTCATATTTTGGTCCATTTTGTTTTGGTTTATCATTTTGATAATAGAAATTTTAAACAAATAAAGCAAATATTGCATTCCCGTAATCATCGAGGTCTTACAACCATGATGCACTAACTAAATTTATAAGAAATATAATGACGTTTTGAAGAAAATACTCAAAGAATACTTTTTAAGTAGGTACAAATATTAAAATTGCAGTGATCAAACATGAATTGGTTCATTTTGGCTAAAACATAAAGGTTTCGTATGATTTAATAAGGATTCAACTATATTTTGATATAAAATAAATAATTAAAGAATGGTACCTATTCTGCATCAATAACTCGTTCAATTCTGACATAGCGAATATTGGCAGTTACCATTCGCGTTGCCCAGCTACTATTTGTTTGTTTACAAAATTTTGTATGAAATGTCATCTTCATACAATGACATAACAAACGCGAATTAAATATTTTTTTTATAATTTAAGTAAAAACTGATCAGTGATTTATGTGTAATCTTACGATGAACGAATTTTTATAAGTTAGATGATAATGTTTGAGTTAAGCGTTATATTGTTCTGTAAAATTCTACAACGATATACTGTATCTTTAAATAAAAGGTTTCTAAGCTAAAAGATCACGTCGTATTTTTAGTAAGATATCCTTGAAATACCCTTTCTAAGAGCTTATCCGAAATCTAATTCATATTCTAAGCGCATTTGATCTCATATACAATTTTCAATCTGCCCTTCTGATAAAATTCTTACAAGAACGGCAATCAAATAAACCGCGTCACACAGAACCATTTTAAATCAAACTTATAGAAATAATAATAATAATGAACACAACAATGAAACCGAACTTTTTTCCAAATAATTCAATAATAATTGAGTTCTCCAGGGGGATGTTGGAGAGCTTTTGATGAGAAAATGAAATTATTAGAAAGGGTTACGGCACAATAAAATATTGATTGTCAATCAGAGTCAGTCATGGAGGGGTGATCGACAGAACAACTTCCTTTAAAAGGGGCGATAATGAATGCTCGCTTATTCTGTCCGAGATATTTTACTTCGTTTTCCCCAAAAAATATTTTAAATTCAACAAAAATAAAACTATGAAAAATTATTTTCTTAATAACCTCCCCAACGTGGATCGGTAAGTGAAAAGTTAGAAAGAAGAAAGTTATGAAAAAAAAAAACCAACATTTTTCATAATTACAAACTTAAAATATAAAGTTCCACTGATAGATTGAATAAAATAAATTGATATTCAAAATACTCACGATTCGCTAAGTGGTTTTAAAAAAATGTTGAATGAATTTGAAAGCTTTTTTTTACGCATCGGAATAATTAAAACGTTGCAGTCGCAGGAGAATCTATTTTGTTAATCAACGACGATACCCTCTAATATATCTTAATGCAGCGAGGTCACAGGTGCCTAACGCTAATACTTATGCGTCGGTGTAAAATACCATTTTTGATGATTGTTGTGTGTGAAAACCTTGGTGGTAAAATATAATATGCGGTTGAATTCTTGAAGACTGTGTTATATTTTGATTGAAGACTACTTCCAAACATAAAAAAATCGAAGGAAAATAGTGATATTACAAAAAATCTATAATATAAAAGAAACTCGGGTTAGTGCGAACACTTCTTATAACTCGAGATCAGCTAAACAGATTCTTCCGATGTTTGATTTATTGGATTCTTCTCCGCCTCGGATAATAGAATAACTATTAAAAAATTGAAAAATGCATAAGAAATAATATAAAATTAAAGTTAGTATGGAACGGCTTTCCTGCGACGCTAACGCCATCTGTGAAAAATTATATAACAACAAAATTATTGTTTACCTGACAACAATTGACATTAAAAATATTGGTACACAGATTTTTGATGGAGTTTTTTTCGAGGTCTCAGAAATAATTTTTTAACATTCAAACATATTATTTTAAACGTACCTATTTTTGAATAAATTACAAACTGGAAAACAACATTCATAGTAAGGACTATGTACAGGACAACGTCTGTCGAGAAATCTAGTATGTATATTACAAAATAATACACGGAGATAAACTCGACCTATGTTGAAAATAATTTGTTAAAATTTCTGATAGAAAAACTATTAAGGTTATGTAATTAATTATGACCATTTCTAAATTTATTGTGTATAGTGAAACAAATTTATGTTTTACTCTTTATTAATTATAACTTTTCAGACAAGGGTCAACAGGGATATGGCTTTGAATTATATCCTTAAATATCCACATGATAGTGAATATTGTTGTTGTATTCAATGGAAAAGTTAATTAATATCCACATGATAGTGAATATTGTTGTTGTATTCAATGGAAAAGTTAATTAATATCCACATGATAGTGAATATTGTTGTTGTATTCAATGGAAAAGTTAATTAATATCCACATGATAGTGAATATTGTTGTTGTATTCAATGGAAAAGTTAATTAATATCCACATGATAGTGAATATTGTTGTTGTATTCAATGGAAAAGTTAATTAATATCGGCAATTACACGATGTGGAACTACGGAACAAAATGCTGACGAAGGGGCAAAAATACTGTTCATGAGGGTTGCCTTTTATATTTCGGGATTTGCAATAACTGACTATACTACATTATTTTTTAATTAGAAGAAGTCTTTGGATGCTACAAGGACTATTATAATACGGAAGATGACTCTTGTAGAGTATCCACTGAGTGTGGAGTACCTCTAGAGTTTGGCTTCTGTGAAAATATATAGATTATTATACCTATAAATATATTGAAAAGAACATCGTGATAATTTAGTAGGTGTAGGTACCAGACACAACTACTTATTAATTACAAAATTGATTGATAACGGTGAATTATTAATTTTGATTTGTTGGTGGCATAAATCATCCATATGGATGCAATGCCAAAAAAGATGACTCTTTAAATCGATGCTTTGACTGTTTAAAAAATAGCTTCTTTAAACTGATCGGTGAGAGCTAGAATTGTCGTGGCGAAGGGATATCTGTCTATGGCCGTCGGTTTTCCTGAATTTTTAGATGATTTTCGATTGTTTGCCATTCATAATTGACTGTCTTAGAAAAAATTGGGAAATGAGTACCTACTTGACCAAGGCCTTTAACAGAGCGCTTCTGGAGAATATCATATGGATTTTGACAGAAAAAAGATCATGATTTTTTTACATACTCTTTGTTAAGTAAAATAATAAAAACAATACAGGGCCTGTTAAGGCGTTTGCAAGCCTTGTCGATAGATTCTTTACATAATTATTTTAAAATACAAAAATAATTCATTTGCTTTGATTATCTTACCATATTAACAGTCAGTTCAATATGATTCACAACGCTTCCTGTGGTTAACTTTTCCTTTGAGAAAACCTCGATGGCAAGGAATATGGCCTACTGACAAGGGAACGAACAAAGAAATTCATTTCATCAAATCATAATTAACAAGTTAATTGAAATGAAAATGTATTATTTTGATCGATTGAGGAATGGGGGCGTTGAATCGAATCAGGAAAAAACAGACGCGAACTTCTCGTTTGGTTTCAATCGACACGTGAAATAAAGGTAATGCGTATTATAACGAGGAGGGAGCATCTGGAAGATTTCTCACAGGAACCTGTAAGTAAATGGAGAACGTTTTGTAATTTCTCTTGGAAATTGGGTTAAGGTATAATTATTACATAGCCGGAAATACGCTCAACAAATCCTTGGTTAGGAAGTATTAAACTTTGTTAACATATTGAGAGTAATTTGGAAACAAAATCGGGTTTAGGTTCGGAATACTTTCAACTACATAGATTGTTAAACCTACGTCAATTCGTGAATAATTAAATCCTCCCTTGGTAAAAGTAATGAACTCTTTACGGGGAGTAAACCATACGTAGGTACCCTTGTTTCTGAGAGGAAAACAAGCAAAAAGAAAAATCTACCGAACAAGCGCATATTTCAAAAGTTATTTTACTTTGCAAAGAAATTACACCAGTTTGTTTGAAAATCTAACAGGTAGGAGTATAAATTTAAGCACGTGTAAGGGAAAATGAAACCAACAAAGAACACAATGATGATATTTATTACAGTAATAAAACTACAAAAAATTGTAAAAGTGAAGGTATTATTATGATGTGTTAACATCGAATAAACGAATTCCTAAGAAAGGCATTTGGAATGGTATAAGTAAGTAATATGTTACTTTCACAAGAAAAATATAATTATAATCAATTTGTATTTTGTATTTTGTATTTGTATATTTTCGTCCTTAGGCCTTAGGGCAGGCACTTGGACACGTCAAGATTTACAATAATTTATAACAAATTCAATAAGGCACAACACTGCACAATCAGAAACAATAGAACACATCAACAATACAATAATATGGTGCAGAAAAAGAATATGTTATTCATGGCAATAACCATACGATGCCACAATCTTTTCAGAAACCTGTATATTTAGTCAAATCATCTTTAATGCCATTTCTCTGCAGAAGCGTATTGCGTTGCATCATACAATATTTTTAGGTCTCCCTCTATATAAATGACGTGGAAGATTTATTCAACCTTTTAATCTGATGGTCTTCGTTTAATGTGCCCTTACCATCTTAATTGGCTTTTTTCTAATCCACTATGTTGAATAGCTTCCAGCCACGTTCCCACGAATGAGTTCACTCATTCACTATTGAATCTACATATCTTGGAGTGATACTTCCAAAGACCATGCAAATCGTTCGCTTTTTTTCCCCACCGTTTCATGTTGCCCAGCGAAGCTGTTATAAATCTTCCATCATTCGAGCCAGGTGTTCTCCAGTAAAAAGGTATTTATATATCAATGAAATATAGAGCCATCTGTTGGAAATTGCCTTTAGCTACGCAAAACTAACCCACACTTTGGATACAATATGAAACCACCGTGAAAACACCGAGATATATTATGTTTCATAAGCGTATCGGTGTCTAAGCAGAAAATAATATTCAATACACCGTGGGAATGTTCAATGGTTTGAATATGATGTAATAAATTCAGAGGCCAATAAATATAATAGACTTACCTAATAATAAACAATAGATAGTCCCGCATGTGCTATATTGTATTATAGTGGGGGAGTAGCGAAGGATTGATAGGCCGGAGAAGTAAAGGAATTACTGAAGAGAAGAAAAGAAGAGGGAAGAATAATCTCATAAATAATAATATCACCTGTCGTCGAGGATCGATTCCGGTCACGCGAGGGACGCTATAATAGCTCATCCGGTCCCTGTGGATATGGTGCAAAATATCTTATCCGGCTTATATTATGTACGTCCAATATCTCTGGAGTGGTGCACACTATAGAGGATATCTACCCCGTGGAATTATCACAAAGGCATTGATTTAAATTTAAACTAAGCTTAAAAATAGGGGTGTTAAAAAAATTGGACAAGGGAAAAAGACTCTTTCAGTCAACCTAAAGCTGGTTTAATAGTCGAAGTATCTGTTAAAAGTGGCATAAAAACATTAAAATATGGATAGAATGATATGTTAATGTTATAAAAAGAGCAGATACACTCTTGTCTTCCACAATTTATTTCAAGATGTGCAGAGACACCGAGATAAAGAACAAAAATTATATCGGGTTTATGTATACCTAACTAGTTTTCCCGACAGACGTTTGATATAAAAATTATTGTGTCACTTTTCGTATTGGTTAAGAAGTTATAACACATACAAATGGAGAAGCACATTAGAAGGAAATCAGCTAAATCCATTAAGAGGAGTGATTAGTGAAAATACGAGTCAAGTGGGCTAGTGATAAATTGTAATCAATTTATTAGGAAGGATTCAATGACGACTTCTCCTCTAGAGACATATTAGCTTCATAGGTGAAAACGTTAGCCAGTGGAAAGAGAGAGGCCATTCACCTTAATAACTGCGTGTAACACATTTTAATTTAGCCCCATACATTTATGTGGGAGTGGGATGTCTACGTAGTAAAGCCAGGTTTACATTTATAAGATTCTTGTGGGATGGGATTGCGGGTTGTATTCCAAATTTTAATCGCTTATAGCGATCGGACAAATAAAGATCTGTGCTGACTCGAAGTGAGTTCAAATACCCCTCTAGCTCGATCGAAGCAATAAAACCAAAAAGCCGGCTCCACACAAATCAAGCT
Source organism: Mystacides longicornis (assembly GCA_963576905.1). Lineage (NCBI taxonomy): Eukaryota > Metazoa > Arthropoda > Insecta > Trichoptera > Leptoceridae > Mystacides > Mystacides longicornis. The sequence continues at coordinate 15,554,321 of OY756433.1, read as the reverse complement.
TGCCGCGGATCCCCCTCAACCAACCTGCAATTCGGGGGGCCTTAGCCCTACTAAGGAGCATAAGGAGGCATCAAGAGCTCTCCATTGCGCTCAAAGGCGTCCGAGGCTTATGGTGCCTTTTCTGACCGGTTGAGGTTTAAGGACGCGAGGTGGTCAACAAAGAGCAGAGGTGCTACTCTTTGCCGGCACCCTACGGATTGGGATGGATTAATATAGACTAGTGGTCGACCAGTGCTCGAAATTCGACCATAACTTATTTAAATTATAAGATTGAACATTATTGAGGTTACATTGTTAAAGACTGAGTGAGCGCTATTTCAATTTTTTTCTTTCAAAAACAATGACATGGATACGTCAAATTTGAAATATTGATATGTTTAAAGTTTTTTCTTTGGTTATTTATTAGAAAAAATATGAATCTATTTTCAATTTGACCACAGATAAACAATAGATATATGTCAAATATGAGTATGAAATAATATATGAAATACATAACATTACAGTAGTGTGCGTAGTGTTTTTTTATTGATTTAATATATTTTTATGCACAATTTTAAACAAAATATTAGCATTCGCCACCCCTTCTGAATATAAACTATAAGCGTGCGAAATTTCATACTCCTCCGTCTGCGCAATTTTCGTAAAAATAGTCACAAAGTTTTTCCCTCACGTATAATATATATATTTTGAAGTCGACAGAAACTTCTTTGTTTTATATAAGAGGACTGGGGTATGTATTCTAGAGTAGTTTGAGACGGCTGAATCAGCGTGCGTACAGGTAATATAATACATAGATACTTAACTAAAACAATAGAGCCTTCCGTCGACAATATTGATAAGACAGGAATTGATGAGACTGCCATATACTAAGAAGATGAATAATTAATTAAACCTCTAACATGTAATTATCGGGATTATTATACATATACTCGTACCTCGTCCGGTCAATATACCAGTAGGTACGGCATTTCTCACAACGAACCTTACAGTCTTTATTGAACCTTACAAAATAATGTTGTGTAGAATTTCAAAGATAAACTTCCGGTGCATACGGTTTTATCCAAGTTTCGAAATTAAGAGTCCTTTATATATTTTGGGGCGTTTTTTTTACACCAACTAAAATAAAGCGTCCTCTACCACAAGATTCCTATAGCAACCAGTAAACCTCTTAAAAAATACATTGATGTCTATGAAATAGAAATATGGAATTCGAATGAAATGCATAGGTTTTTATATTACTCTGTTTTGATTTTCGATAATCTTGACTCGATACTTAGCATAACTGTAATTCGGTGAATTTGAAGTCCTACATTATGTTAAACGGGTATCAAGCTGTCTTTAAAATATGGTACGCTAAAATAACCGAATCAAACTACTAAAAACGGTAAATATTATTATACGCAAATTGTATATCCCGTAGGCGTTCTAGAGATCTTATTATTGGGATCTTTGCTAAACAGACGTCTTTGTAAACAGATTCAGATATAACTCTGTTTCTGAATTATTTCTCTTTCATAATTATGTACAATGATAATAATAAGAACTCGGGAGTTTGTGTGTCGGTGTATTTAAGACTCTGAAATAGAATTATTATATTCTAATTGAGATTAAGTTTAGACCTGATATTGTTACTAAGAATGTTTAGACAGAGGGAAATGTGTGACTCTGACACGAGAGAGCCGGCTTCAAGTGTTTGACTGAAATTAAATCAAGTTATCTCAATACCGAGCTATTTATTCGAGTTATTTGAGCGCGAGATTTTTGAACAAGGGTTGTGGAATCCGTTCTCGCTTTAATCGCGAGATCATCTGAACAGTTCCATCTCTCCTGCTGTTAGTATCCTGTCAGGTCATTTCAACGAACCGATCGACCTGGAAAAGGCTTGGCGGCCTGGCAAAAGTTTCTCTAACTATTCCCATACCCTGTCCCAGTCGCGAATGTACAGCAACCAAGATGCCTGCATTCTTATTGCACAAATCAAAATTCCCAACATGATAAATTGTACATCGTAATTGTTTTGAAATTTCACCCTTTCCTGTAAAAGTTTAAGTGCGACTGGCGAACGTTTAATAAAAAATATATCAATTGGTCCTTGTTTCACTATATATTTACGTGTAAAATCAAAATAAAAACATCTTAAGGCTTAGTTGTTAACTGACTCACTTGTCACGCACATGAGGCAGTTTGAATATGACAGTAGTAAGTACTATGTAATAAGCAAATAAAACATATTTGTACGAAATTTTTCCTGCAAGGATCAAACAACAATTTAAGGCTTAGAAGTAAACAGGAGACAAGGAGCGGGTGTGTCCTGCTAGAAGTGCGTTATTTTAAACGCTTTAATCTGTCATCCGGAAAGAATTCCTTTGACGTTACTTAGCGTTATGGTGTCACTAAGGGGGGGGGGGGCGGGAGGGTGTCAGTGTTGTGATTATAAACAGAAAACACGTAAGTGGTGCTTAGGCAGAAAACATTCCGGCTAATGAATAAACGAGAACCTTTGAAGAGATGAGATGAAAATAAATAAAATATAAAAATAAAATAAAAAAGTTAATTACATTTTCACAAGTATCTCTTCCCGGTACGATATCTCTTTACTGTTGACATTTCTCGCTGGATGACGTACGAATAAATTTTCATTAAATTATTCATAACATTATTTTAACGAAATATTATGCGCTAAACAACCATCTTAAACTTATACCTAACTGCTCTGAGAATAGCAGAGGATTTCTGTGCTGACAAAGTCAACATGTTATCTTTCTTTTGTAAGATTCGGTTCTAAGAATTCGTTATTTAGATGCTTCGGTTCAACTTAAATTTCTGGATATTTATCACAAAGATAAATATCCAAGCATTTGAAAAGGCGAGAGTAATGTCTCGAATGGTACAAAATCCAGCCTTTTATGCACGGTCTAGCCTTTTTCCAGGTAGGTATAGGAATGGACTGCAGTATGTACTTGCTCCTTTTAACGGACAACTCGGTTCAATGGTTTCTGTCTGATTATGAGTAACCAAACATATTTATAAGGGTAGATTTTAGGTAAAGTAAACGAAATACACACATGTCACAGGAGAATAAGTGAGCAGGAAGGTTAAAATATTTATCGTAGTAAAATGATTGAAATAAGCTGAAAACTGACGACAAGACTGAACACATACATGTCAGGTAAATGTCAAAATAACGACGCTAATAATTACGTGAAAAGCTACGTTCGACTGCAGAGCATTTATCAAAGTTGGTGAAGCCTCTAGCTAACCATTTTACATCACTGAATGTTACATTGAGTTTAAAACTATGTATTGAGTTTCCAGGTAGGTATTTAATTTATTTTCTTCATTTTAACAGATTTATGAATACCTGAACCAAACTTATATTCCTTTGTTATAATCCGCTACATACATCGACCTCAACCACTTCGCACAAAAATACAGAAATCGTCCACAGTTAATCATCTGAACGAGAGCTAAAACTCACATAGTGATCACAATAAGATTGATTAAACGATTATGTACTCGCATATCAAACAGTAGAATCTTTATAAATCTATTTTTCTAAAGTCTATTTTATGATAATCAGATGCATTGAATATTATGAAAGATAAAATTTCCTATAGGCGTTTTGTAAAAAAAAAATCAACATTGAAAAAGAGTGCGAAATTTCAGGTTGATCCAGTAGAAAGTGAGCAAAGGCGAAGAGTGGTTTTAAGATTTCACTTTAACGGGCAGACAGAATGGGGACGGCGAGAGAAGAGCGCGGGTCAGTGCCGTAATGATCCTATTAAATTATTAAGACTGAAGGAGGCGATGTAAAACGGAAATTACACGAAACGTGGCCCGCTTGTAAATTATCCCGAGCGGGGCTAATGGGAATTGATGATTCAAATAAATTGCAAACAATCAGTGTGTTCCTTGGTGGCGGGACGAGGCTGTGTTTGAATACAAAACACCTGCGATAATCCGCCAAATAAGCCAAATACTAATACAGACCGGCACACCTGTGAAAGGTTTATTTGAAAAATTTGCGGTTTCATTCGGTTCTTTTTCGGTCACCGACGACAAATGCGGGGCATTTCACAGCTTTTCACATTTGCCGGCGGCGACCAAAAAAACAGAACCGCATAAAACCGCATTTGTGTAAAATACACTCACTAACTCACCTCCAGTCAACTAATGATGTTTAGAGACGAGGAGCGGTGATATTATTATGTACACAAGCGAGTGCGCCGACTTAACCAAACAACGCGTCTCGTCTCGTCAATAAACAAGTAGGTATAGAGATACGTCCGCTATCTCATTGTATCAACATGGCCCACTAAAACACTGTAGATAAAAACAAGCCTGAAATCTAATATCTGATTCACAGTCGATTCCGGCCCACGACAGGACATTACTATTTTGAACAAGTGGCAATGTTGAATGCAAACTTTTGCACACAGGGGTCGTTTCCGGCCCACGACAGGACATTACCATTGTGAAGGAGTGTCAATGTTGAATGCAAACTTCTGCACACAGTGGTCGATGCCGGCCCACGACAGGCATTACTATCATGTACAATTGTACATGAAGCAATGGGGTGTGGTTGCCAACGACCGGGTATCGTGACGCATAGTGGCGATGTTTTCGTTTTTTTTTGTACAAAATTCAAAGGTCTCGGTGGTTTGTATCGTTTGCACATTGGCCAAAAGATCCCTGTACAAGACAGAGTTGGCATTGTGCTACGGCAGCGGCCTTTTATGCATTTTTAAGTTTACTTCCTGCGATACCCGATAGTGCGAAATCACCGTGTAAATGGGCTGTGCACTGTGCAGGACCATTGTGTGTTAGGGGCTTAAGAAGATAAAATCTAACATTTTCTCGTCTCTTTAAATAAAAATATTGTTATTTTTTCCTTCTGAGAATGATACTATTATCATTAACATTTCTTCACAATTAATACTCGTACTCATTAGGATTCACCTTAGGGAGCAAACGGTTTCTTTGGATGTTAAAGACGTGGGGTGGGACGTCCTGTGTTCGACAAGATAATCAAGTTGTTATTATCTAATAAAAACAAAAGCCACAATAGCGGATAGCCGTCTTTTTATTACGAGTGAACGTGAAATAATTGGTTTCGGACCCATTTGGGGCTGATTTGCGTCTCAATTATTAAATGTTTGTATTTTTATCAATTAGTATCCCTAAAGCGATTCTTTCCCAAATTAATCAACAGGAATTTTTAAGGATCTTTTGTTGTGAAACCTTTTTAAATGTCTTAATACAATGAGGATTGTTCTTATGTTTCAATATGCCGTAAACAATAATCAAAACAATGACGATATTATGAAATAAATTCCATAGAAAGAACCGGAAATTGAGAAAAATCAAACAAACTTGTGAAATGGTCCGCAAAAGCATTTTATAATGGTCAAGCCCGAGGGTTTTCCGCTTGAGATGAAAAATTAATTATCTACATCTCTTTGAAGGAATGGTACAAATATTTAGAGAAAAACTTGTGATAGAATTTTTATTATTATTGATCATTCTCTACCACATTCATAATTTCGTTTAATTCTTCTTTTTCTCTAAGTGCCCTATCAGCTTCTCTCTACGTTCTTACACGGTTGCGATTCTAGCCAACTCTCTTACGTTGGGTTAAGTAGGTATTTGTTATTAGTATTCGAAGTGTTTTGTGACAATATCATTTCCGTAAAACATGACGTGAATTCATATATAAAATTTCTCATAATTTTATTGAAAGTATCTTTAATAAACAGTATCACGGTGCTTCTATTAATAAGATATTAGACTAACAACCGATGATTCCCTCACGTTGTTAGTTAGGTATATTTTGATGCATTTGAATAGTACCTCATAGTACGTTTAATACTGCAACACATAAACCGCTTAAAGGAAGGAATGAAGCCGCAAAGTTTACAACGTGTGTAAATAATAATATTCAATAGGACCCCTCAGCAATCGCAATACGAGAACAAAGTTAGACGTTAGAGACAACTTCAAATATGCACGATGCTTCAAAGTTGAGCAACTGACATTTTCCGGCGTCTGTAAAGCGAAGATAAGATACCTATTATTACCAGGACATAATCCATGCATCACTTTGTCCTTATTAAAACCTTCCAAAAGATCATAGAAGATAGTTATAAGCCCACAACAGTCAAATTTTCAACGTTGAACATAGAAACTATGAACTAACTCCGACTCTACATATCCCCCCTAAAATATAGAGAAAAAGTAGTTGATGGAAATTCCTTTAACGAGACTCTTATTCACAGAGAACCTCTTCAAAATAAACTGTAAATGAAACTATATACCTCTAAATGAAAGTATTGACAGTAAGTGACGGCATTGACGGTAAAGAAAACTATTGACAGTAAACGAAACTATTTACTGTGAAAAATCAATTTACTTTCTCTGTATAATTAGTTTGTACGAATCCAATAAGTATTGAATTTATTCACACATAAAACAAAATCAAAACACAAGAAAGTAATTATTTTGTAAATTGTTGAGCAAGAATTAAGAGGTATGTTAAGGCAGCTTAGACGGAATAACGCGCCAGGATCATCGGATTATAATAATAATTGATGGAAATAAAGATATAATACAATTTGATAGAGAGCGAACAATTGGAATAATATAATTAAAAAGCAGAAGAGTCCTCTGAGAGCTAACTCAGACTCTTTACAGCTCAATTAGCCGGGAGGATTTCGAATTGAAATAAGAAAGTAAAATTACAAGGATCATTCGCCGGGAATATTCTTACTATAGGAATAAACATTTTGTACAATATTATTAGAAAACATATCACTAATGAAAAAAAAACTTAAAGGAGAAACTAATAGTAATAAAACGAAATATTCAACAAGGATACTAAGAACACGCCACAACAATAGATTCAGTAATGATACGTATATTTATATACAAGGGTGAAAGGAGAGTTTGTACCTCTGAGAGCATTTATGGAAGCAATTCCTGCTGTTCTGTCCCCGGGACACGGTAAATTACATAATAACACTATGAACACGTGATTGGGGGTAGCGTGAATATAGTGGGTTGTTTGCACTTTGTTAAGTAGCAAGTGAAAATCGCAGGTCAAAAATGGTTGCCACTTCTGGTAAATGTGTCAAATCTGCTCCTTAGAGTTCAATGTATTGTTCACTTTCTTTTTTCGCCACCGGGGACAGCACTGACAAACTGGAAGCGCGCATTGCCATTTGCGGTATGCTGAGTACATGAGAAAGGAGCGCGGAAGGATGCTCATTGCAAAATATAGAACCCGCTTCTATCACTGTTACGTCAGCACCTGCATTTCACTCACTAGTGACTGTCCACATGTTCACGCTCAACTCATTTTTGGTGTAGTAAACATCTATATGCGCTTAACTGCACGCTGAAACTGAATGATTTCCCTGCTCAATATACTCTGTGTACCTATGTATACTTGTACCTGTAAAAATTCTTCGTAAATTCTGTAGTGATAATTGTTTTTTGTAATCACATTTTTGATTATACACGTTATTGTTTGTTTTCTGATATTTTTTTAAAGTAGGTTTGTTTTAATTTTGTATCTGTTTCTCGCAGTTCAGAGCAAACCTGTTATGCTGAATGATGAACAATTTTACCTGTTAATAGAATAAATAAATAAATACTTCGCGATGTAGAAACGGGCCATAATACACAGTGCATGCGATCGGCCACACGTCGTATAGTGTGATGAAGTTTGTTCGGAGGTCATCAGGTGTGCTAAGGGAAGCAAAGCCCTTTATTGGAGGGAACACAGTGTACGATATTGAGGAATTAAAAGTTTCGGGGACCCGGTTTCGTGTCGTGCGATCTACTTAGAGTTATTACCTACGGGTAATTACGATGATTTCAAAACTAGCAATAACTTTGTCACGGAAGCCGTGTGCCGGTGGTCAGCTTAACGGATGATGAATCGAGGGGTCGAGGCGGGACTAATAAACGAGGAAAAATTTCACGTTTGAACACATTATTGAACATAACTTGTCCGGTCTTGACTCTGAAGTTTACGTTATGACATAAAAGGAATGGCGTTCATTTAGTTTTATTTAACTTCACTTGTTATTAATCACACCTTGCGATCAAAGTTTAACTCTCTTTGTACATATTATGAAGACAACGAATGAATCTTTTACGGCGGAAACGTGTTTATAATTTCAGAATGTTCAAGATTTGAAAAATGTTCAAAATCGCACAATGCCGCGTTCAGTTTTTGGTAAAGTAGGGATAAAAATAAGAACTAAATCAACCTCATTATTGGTATGTCTCATAAGAAATTATTCTTGGAACGAAAAATTTATGGCAATCTTGAACTCGTCAATAAATTGACCTATATCCTCAATCAAATGACGCTGAAGCATGGCTGGAGCGGAGATTATAGGTGCTTGTGATGACTCAGCTTGCACGGGCAAAGAAGATATCAATTCGAATGTGACACGAAAAGTGGAGTAAAATAATTAAGTATTGTTGGAATATTATCTTCTCTCTAAACGTAATTCTTTATAAATTTCATCGACCTTCGGTGTAATAATAAATAACAAAGTATTTTTACCAGGAAGTTTTCAGGCATTTACGAATATTAATTACCATATTCCGATACACGGTAAAATCACGGGGCGTGGCTCAAGTATCATAATGTAGATTATTACACAAAGTATCGCTGGGTGAAGTAATAAAGAAAATTAAACTACTGCTGGCATCTGGCTACACAAAGGAGCAGACGTTATAAATTAATTACACTAACTATTAGTACAATTATTACCTACATTCATGATTTATCTTCGGAATATGAAATTTAATACTAAGTTTAACTCACTGACTTATACACATTATGTTTTTTTTCCTACGTTCACGGCTGGATGTAGGATTTCATAACAATCTTCGAATCTTCTAGCTACGAGACAGGGACGTTAACGAGTTGGATTAACCGCTAGTGTTGCCTATGATTAAGCTCGCTGTGATGCTTCTGGTCACATTTATTTCCTACTAGCCTTCCCGACAGACGTTGTCCTGTAATCCTCACTAAGAATATTAATTTATAATGTGTAATTTATACAAAAATACGTTTAAAATATGTTTCAATGTTAAAAAATTATTTCTGAAGCTTGAAAGAAATTCTATATAAAAAATCTGCGCACCAATGTTTTGAAACTCATTGGTTTTTTCAATGGTAAACAAAAATTGTGTTGGTATTTTCAATGGTAAACAAAAATTGATTTTTTCACAGATGGCGTTAATGTCAATATAATCCGTTCCATACTAACTTAAATATTATATTTTATATTATTTGCTGTTCTTTTTTCGAATTTTTAATAATTGTTCTGTTATCCGGAGCAGAGAAAAATCGAATAGACCAAACATCATCAAAATCTGTTCAACCGATCCCGGGTTATAACTGTTCGCACTAACCCGACTTTCTTTTATACCTATTATAGATGTATCAAGGTAAATGTGAGAATGTATAAACGTAGTAAGAAATTTATCAAAAGATGATCTGAAAAAAAGTGTGGTCAGAAAAAGGCGATATTATAGGAGCAGACTAATTTGTTTTGTAGGAGAAGACTTTCCCCAATATCTGGAAACATTGTATACGACCTTGACCGATCGCCAATGCGTTACCTTACTGAGACTACATGGAAAGTCTTGTGGGCACCTCGGAGTGGGGGTGACCAGATGCAGGGCCAACCAGCAGAGGGGGCTTTCTTGAGGGTGACAACGTAAGCTGAGCCTTTAGGGCGTTGAAAGGCGATTTGCACTTAATTGACGTGCCCGTCGAAGCGGATGACTTGTGATGTGGAAGACCTTTAAATGCTAAGTGACAAGTTGATATTCGCTGCACACTCTGGAGTGGCAAAATCTGTAGTAATCTGTCATTTAGTTGAAATATCCAATATTATTTTCACCGTGGACTGACAAACGACACAGATTAACACAATCTCAATAGGCTAAACAAATGATTACAAAAGAGCGAACGACTGTGAAGGTGTTTATGAATGAACACGTCCATGTATTCTTTCAGGCATAAAAAGTAACACAAAAACGAACGAAACACATTTCCGAGACGACGTTTTCTTTTAAATGGTAAATTCTGTAAGTAATTGGATTTCGCATATTCTACGTGTTACACGACAGATTGCCTGGTGGATCGTGTTGACGCATGAAAACTTTAGTAGCTATCGGCCACTAGCACGAAGATAATTGATTCTCTTTATGGCAAAGTCAGCCACAATAACTTTTTGCGTCAGAAACAATTAATATTCAAACTTGCGAGTGATAAAATTTAGAGTTGAAGGACAGATATATATTTCTGAACTCTTACGAATATTCCTCAAACAAATAATTGTGAAGTGTAAATAATTAGCTTTAGGATTCAGTCACCGACTTCCGCATTGATGACCGTGGGTTAAATTTCCGGTGCCGACCGTCTTCCTCTTTCACGACACATGCTTTGTTGTCTTGCACAAGTGCCTAAAGTACCTAAAGCTTAGCAATTAAACTGATATGTTACTTTGGATCGGTTCATAACTAAACTGGTCGTCATAACATGTATCGGACACACGAAATTGATATTGAAAGAAAATAAATAATACTTTCTCTAATCTTTTATAGCTAATTTTCCAATAGAAATGTTTTTAAAAAGAATATAAATAACAAACAAAGACATAAATACATATGTAAATAAGTCGAGTTGAGATGGAAAAAGTGATATTGTATATTGAAAAGATGTGACATGTGTCGAGCCGTCCTCCTGATCGTATTATCGAAATGCTACGTACAGCGAGCACGGGTATTCAGTTACAAAGAAGGAGTGGGTGGCACAGAAAATGACAAATCAAAAACAGGTAGCCTCCTACGGGATTTCATTCCGACTTATCGAAAAAAGAAAAACATGACGGGATATTAAATCACAAATTCAATCTTGTCTCCTTTTATTCGATTTCCGCTACAATCTCGAAAATTTGAGTATTTTTATTTAAACGAAGATGCGAATTGATTAGAATGAATGTAAGCCTTCAATCCTATAATAATATTGCTTTAAAAATGTTAACGCTTTTATCTGTATTGGGGGTAGAACAACGGCTCATTAAAGAAAAAAATCCAGTCTGGCGCAATTTTAACATAGAGTTTGTAGGAGTATCTTCATTAAAATAGTCGCATGTATCAATGTATGGTGAGTGTCTTCTTTGAACCGGGTGGATACAAAATAAAATCACATACAGGTAACGCGCCAGTAACATCGGGCACCCTCAGTAAGGTCTTTTTTTATATAATTGCAGGATTAAAAAAAATCGCCTTTAATTGAAAATGTAAAAAACATGCTTACAAATACAAATAATTAAATACTAACTATATAAATACAAGATGCCTCCCGAAAATGAGTTGATCGAAAAAAGATATTTTAATTTAATTTGAATTGACGAACTGGTTTATATTATTTATACCATGAATGTCATGAACTCAAAACAGTTCGAAGTTTTCTTGTAAGATAAATGCCTAAGGCTGATGAGCAAAAGTAACATTGCTTATTAAAAAATACATCGCTTCTGTCATGAATCTTAATGAAGCAAACTTTTAGAAAAAAATTAAAACTCTGACAAGGGACATTTCAACAGTTAAGACGACGATGTTAATTTCGAGAGAAAACAATCTTGACAAGAAGAAAAAAATACAAACAGTCTTCTTGCTTTCAGTAAAATAAACTAACTTGGCAATAATGAGAACAAGGCATTTTTTTGGTAATTAACACAATAAAAAAACGGGGATGGTCATAAAAACTCGAACCTAGGGCACACGGGTACATGGAAGGGTATCACTGGCCACACAACAACGCGGATATCTTCGTAGCCATAAAAAGTTACGAACTGAGGAGAATATCCAAGCAAAATGAACGTAATAATATCATTGTGTGTTCTGTGCTGGCGATTTGGGAAATCTAATAAAACCAAACGCTCCCGCATTATTATTGCGAAGCGTATTTTTATTTAAAACGCAGAAACAATTGTATTATTATTAACGTAATAATTAAAGACAAATATTTCAGGGACACAATAGAATGTCCCCTGAATCTGGGCAAAAGTCATAATTACAAAATAACAAGAAAAAAAGAAACAAATTGGTATTTATTTTCATTCATGTAAGTATCCCTATATTGTGCGACGGTGGTTTGATAATTACGGTAGAAATGAAACAAAGAGTTGGTTTTTTCAAACGGATGTCATTTATTTTTCAACGTCATCTTCATTTAGAGCCATACAACTGGTTAGAAGGAGTTGACCCTTCTTTTTAGTAATTTTTGTTCGCTGCGCCTGAATTTTATTCAAACAGACGTAAACAAGCCTGAGAAAGTGTCACTCTTGCACATTTTTGGTAAATTGTCAAGAATGCGGTTGCTATCATGCTGAAAGCTTATTCATGATATGCTAATGATATGTTGGGAATTCGATCATATGAGATATTTACATATTGGCTAGCTTTCAACTCCACTTGTTGCTCCAAGTATGGATTTTCGTGATCTTTTCTGGATTGGTAAGCAAATTGCATGGACGTCCGAGGCGAAAAGCGTTTGCCGCGTGCTTATTCTACAACAACGAAAGTAAGTAAATTACTTGTAAAACATCTTATGTGACGGAGAAGATTTGCCATAGGCAGGTAATATTTTTTTTTAAAGATTTTCGCGTCACCATGATGCATCCACCCGGGAGTCGAGGATTTCCTCATTCACCATGAGCTTTGCCTTACGTGAAAAATATCAAAAGGATACATTTATTAATGTTTAATAATATTTATTTTGAATTTAAGGTCAATAAAGTTCTATACAATCTTTCTTTCCTTCGCACTAATATCTCCCTCCAATTTACGAATCCTTGAAATTAATTTCTCAAACACAAAAATATGTACTAAGGTTTTCAAGTTTATGTAGGATTTACATAAGGAACATAATCGTTTCTGGTAGTTCCAAAGTGTGTAATTCGATTTTTTTAACTATAGATACTGTAGTTGTAATATACCTACCTATAAACAAAATTTTAATTTAAATTTCAACAATAAAATCAGTATAATTTGACAATGACTATTATTCTGAAATGAAAAACAGACGATTGAGTTGCGTCATATCCAATTTTTATTGAGACTTGACATTTCTGTATTCTGAAAATATTTTATCGAATACATTAGATGCGTAACTACTGGCAACCGATTAAGTTCTAAGCAAGAGCTTCTTGCGTTCAGTTGGAACGTGAATTTGAGAATACCAGTCAATATCTTTTTATTATTTATTTAAGTAATTACATTTATATTAATCCATTAGCAAATGGAAAGTTTAGTGATTACTCTACAGCAAATCTTTAAGAGTACTTTGTTCAATATCCTTTGACATAGTTAATTAATTGATTTCTTAGGAAATACTAATTAATACTTGTAAATTTTCTGATTTCTAATAATATACAATATATTTTATCAGAACTTCTTATCAGTTTAAAGAAATAAAACAGCTCACCTTCTATAACGTTAATTAATATTTGGCAGCATGATTTTTGTTAACCTACCATAGGTTCGATTTTCGGAACCAATAAAATAATTATTATTCATCTACTTTTCGTGATACGAAGTTTCCGATCTGATTTTTCGATTCCCTGCCTCTTAGACAAACTCCAGGGGACGCCCACGCCGAGAGTACCTGGAGGACTGTTGGTGGACGTGCGATGCCAGTCATATGTAGATCTTAAAAGAGCCGCACAAGACAGGGAAGAATGGAGGAGAAGAATCGAGGGAATTGCTGCAAACCAATCTTAGGATTGAAACCAGAGAGAGAGAGAGCATGCTAAAAAAACAGCAAAAGAGCAGAGGTGCTATTCTTAACCGGCAACCCCATGGCGTTTCATACAATAATTCCCATTGATTACATACAATAATTCACGTAACATAAACATAATACTATTATTATGTAAAACGCGTTCAAAACAAAAATGACAACATACGTTCGTACAAAAGTAAAATCATGAAAAGTCCGTCGACAGATTGATGCCTTACCCACAAAAGTGACTCCACAAGTGACTCAATCGGGGGAAGTGTTACTCGAAGTGAAATATTGATAAGAATGCACACTTGTTGGGAACAGGGCTGCAAGATAATATCCGTAAATTCGGACGTAGGTCCTATGTGTACGGTCTTTCCCAAGAAAGGGTCGAGCAATGAAAAACAAATAGTAATACATTATATTATAGCGCTAGGGTAGAAGGCCTACGAGACATGTTTATTTCTTGCCATAATTTTCGGACCCACAATCAAGAACCTTCACTTGTCTGGAAAGAAAAAAAAGATGTTCGGTTTAGAAATGGGTAGCTACTTTTATTCGAAAGGAATCCTTTATTGTATTCAAAATGGTTATTGTTCAGAATATTTATTATTATTATGTTTATGGCATCCCATCCCTTGAGGGACGATTTGTGCCAGTTTCAAATATTTGATGTTTGCAAAACAAAAATATTACGCTTTAATTTATTATTTTTCTATTATTTTATATAAAGACTTACTATTTTTACATTCACACACGGCCTTACATACTTACAATCACGCCCTTACATACATACATTCTCGCATTTATATAAAAAAATATATACATACACGCACACACACATACCTACTGTTTATATAATTATGTAATTCTGTTTTACTGATTTTAAAATTTTTTTGTAGACAGAAAGCTTTTCAGAGTGTAACAGACAAGACATATTAATGGGGAACTGAATTTCATCAATTTCGTAATAAAGTTCATATGAATCTCTTATTGGGCAACCGAGGAAGACGTGGTCTAATGTCTCCATATCGAGTTCGCACTCACAGAGTGGAGACGAGGCTAAATTTATTTTAAATAGATGACTATCCAGTCTGTGGTGATTAAATCTCATGCGAGTCAGTGTGACTATTTCTGATCTGGAGAATTTGAATTCATGGTACCATGGCTTTCTGGAGATAGACTCCTTAATGTCCCGATAAATCGACCCCTTAGCTCTACCTACCTCATCCCAATGATCGGTCCAGGCCGACATTGCTCCGAGAAAGGCAGAACGTTTTATATCACTCAGGGGGAGTTCAAAATTTCGTGGGACCAATCCATTGCTGGTGGCCTCTTTTGCCAATGCGTCTACGTCCTCATTGGGTGTTATACCACAATGAGCCGGGATCCAAGCGATGACAATATCTCTCCCTTTTACTTTATGACTATATAGGTTTCTCCTAATGTCTAAGATAATACAGTTATCAGTAACTGAGCCGGACGCAAGTACATTTACTAGAGATAAGGAATCCGTGAAGATGATTGCTCTTTCCAATTCATGGTGATCGCACAGAGTGAGAGCCTGGTGCAGAGCAGCACACTCTGCCGTGAAAACGGAGGCTTCCGGAGGAAGTTTTAGCATTGATTTTATTTTGAGTTTGGGGATGAGAACCGCCGATCCAGAATGATCATTGGTAGAAAATTTGGAGCCATCAGTAAAAATTTGGATGTGGTTTGGCCAAGAAGAGTCAGCTTTTGAAAAGAACGTCTGATTTATTCGATTGGAGGACATTTTAGGAGTTTTACCGATACCGATATTTTCAAAGACGGTTGGGGAGAATTGCAAGACTTCCAAAGGAAGGTCATAAACAGCGGATGGAAAGGGGTAACGTTTAACGCCAAACTGAGTCATGTAATTACTGTAACTGTTGCATAAATAAGGACTCGATTTATTTTTCCAGTAACCGTTAACGTGATATAGGTTACGTAGTATGGGTAAATTTTTTAGCAATGGATGGTCAGTGAAAGTCCGTTTTTTAATAAAGAAGGAATCAGATAGATATTGTCTTCTAATCTTTAGTGGCATATCAACACATTCCACCTGGAGAGAGTTGTTTGGAGTGGAGGGCATTGCGCCAACCAAGAGCCTTAAAGATTTTGTTTGTACAGCATCCAGCTTGTTCACCAAGGTTTTGGATATTGGAGTCAATAAAAAGCTACCGTAATCTAAGTGGCTGCGAATTAATGCATTGTATATATTCTTCATGGAGGAAGGGTGGGAGCCCCAAGAGGTGCCAGAGATCGCTCTAAGTATATTTAAACCTCTTTCGCATTTGGCCAGTGTATGAGTTACGTGAGGGTTCCAGGTCAATTTCCTATCTAAAGACATACCCAAAAATTTTACCTCTTCGCACTGAGGAATTATATTTCCGTTAAGCTCTACAGAAATGGATGGATTCACGTGCTTTCTGGAGAATGATACAACTCTCGACTTTTGAGGGGATAGGAATAAGTTATTCCGTTCCATCCATGTATTGACAATATTTAAGGCTCCTGTCAAAGCTCTTTCAGCGCATACATTATTTTTATTAGTAGTATATATTGCAATATCATCCGCGTATTGAATCAATTGACAGTCATCAGGTATCTTGGGGAGGTCTGAACAATAGACGTTAAATAAGATAGGGCTTAAAACTGACCCCTGAGGAAGGCCCTTCCAGACCACCCTGTGGTCTCCAGGAACGTCTCCGCTCACTGAAATGCTTCTCTCCGTAAACATGCTAAATATCAATGTGGCAATTTTGTGAGGGATACCAAGACTTACAAGTTTTTTGAAAAGAAGAGGGATAGAGACATTGTCGAAAGCAGATGTTATATCAAGGAATACGACCGACATCGGATTCTTCTTAGTAAAAGCAATCTGGATATCCGTGATCAATACACTCAAATTATCTACACAAGACAGTGACTTTCTAAAACCAAACTGTGTAGAAGGTAGTATAGAGTTGTGTTCTATATACCAAACCAGTCTGCTTTTCAAAATGTGTTCCAGAATTTTCATGGCGCATGCGGACAAGGCTATAGGCCGGTAAGAAGAAGCGAGTTTAGGATTTTTTCCAGGTTTTAAGATGGGAATAATTAGCTGGTGTTTCCAAGAGTTGGGAATGTTTCCCGAAGATAGTATTTTGTTGAGAAGGTCGAGGAAGGATTCGATAAAGATGTCAGGAGCTTTCTGAAAGAAAGCGTACGGAATTCTGTCTTCGCCAGGAGATGAATGCCTTACCGATAGTAGGCAGAGCTTTAGTTCATACATATTTACTTTTTCTAACAATCTATTGTTATTTTGAGGAAGATTTCTGTTATTTATACAAGGGGGAATAAGTTGGTCCAAATTAGGGGCAGTAGGAGGAGCTAGGTTATTTAAAAACTCCGAAAGCCAGTCAGAAAGAGGAGCAGAAGCTCTGGAAGTCTGGAAGGAACCCTTGAAGCGTCTGATCATATTCCAAACATGTGAAGGGGGAGAATTCGGGGACAGAGAAGAGCAAAAGGTCTGCCAACTCTGTCGCTTTTTAGCTCGTAGTTTTTTTTTTACCTTGGCTTGTATGGCCTTTGCCTGTATAAAGGAGTCTGAATCAAATTTTTTTCTAAAGTTTCGCATAGCTTGTTTTCTTTCAGTGATAAGATCAGAGCACTCCTGATCCCACCAAGGAGCATTTTTCGTGTTTTTGCTCGATTTATTTCTAGAGGGAATGCTGTTATTAGCCGCCTCGTAAATAATCTGTGTCAGGTCATCATAATGCTTTTGGACAGGAGACTTGGACGTATCTCCGATTTTAGACATGGATTCCTTTACGATTTCGGCAAATCTAGCCCAGTTTGCCCTTTTTGTACTGTATAATTGTCTGCTGTAAGAAATTTTTCTGGATGGAGCTACGGATAGAGTAACAAAAATTGGGTAGTGGTCGCTAGAAAATGGGTCGTCTAGGATACTCCAGCTTGATGAACAAGCCAGATTGCCAGTACAAATTGTTAAGTCCACTGCACTTGGATTCTGGTTAGGGGAAGTCAGTCTGGTTGGCGAACCGTCATTCAAGATGCATAGGTCATGCTTATCTACAAATGACAATATTTGGTTACCCGCTCTGTCAGTTAGGGCATTGCCCCAGGCAACAGCATGGGCATTGTAGTCTCCGAGCAGGAAAAATGATGTTGGAAGTAAAGGGACAATCGAGTTGAAATAATTACTGTCAAATCCACCATTTGGGGGAATATATACAGAGACGTATCCAATACCGTCAATGCAGACAGCAATTATTTCGAAAAAGGGATTGCTTGGAATTGGAATAAGATCACAATGGAGAGATGATTTCACCAATATGGCTACTCCACCTCCCCTGCCCTCAACTCTGTCATTTCGAAAGACAGAGTAACCAGGAATATTATAGGTATAATGTGGTTTGATCCATGTTTCGTTTAAAGCTGAAAGGTGAATAGAGAATTGATTTAACATATGTATAATATCTGATTTGTTGGAGATTGCGCTTCTGCAGTTCCACTGAAGAATATTCAATTGATTAGTATCTGACATATTGAATTATTAGTAGGTAATAAACGTTTACTAGAATAAATAGTTTGAATTCGAAATAACAAATAGCATTCTCCAACGAAATGTTGAGAATGCTGTTTGTCTATTCTTTTTCTATGATCGTTTTAATAAGAGGAAGTATTTTTGAAGTGAACATATCAGATTTGTTAAAAATAATATCAAGCAACAGCTCTAGGGCTGATTTCAAAGAATTTGTCTCATCGGTGGAAGATTTTGAAATGTTATTTTTGAGAGATGAGGTACTCTCATTTAAGATTTCGTTATCGGATGGTGTTAAAGTGAATGACTCTGGAGTTGTAAGAGCACATCCTGGAGTTAGATTCACAGCCTGCCCGTTAGTGTAAAAAAGGTTGTCTATGTAAGATTTATCATTATACAGAGGTGAAACTTTTTTGAGAGGAGCTGAGTTAGCTTTAGTCGAGATTGTAACTCGTCGACTAGAGTTTAGGGAATTATTAGGAACTTGGACTGAGGGGAGTTTCCCTTCTAAGGGCTTGACAATTTCACTATAGGGTTTGCTAGATTTCGGGAAGAGCTTAACAGCCTGGGCGAACGATAAGTTGTCCGCAGCCATAACCTTTTTTATGTCTCTTTGCCTTTTTAGTTCGGGACAACTAGAGTGCAGAGCACTATGATCTCCATGACAGTTAGGACACTTCACCTCTTTAGAGGTGCAATTATCCTTGTTATGTTCAGTGGAACTACAGATTGCGCATCTGGGTTTGGATCGACAATTTTTCCTTAAGTGCCCAAATCTAGCACAAAGGTGACAAATTATAGTAGGTTCAGAGTATAGTTCTACTGGTAAGGAATTATAAAATAAGTAAATGTTTTTGGGCAAGATTTGCCCGCGGAAAGTCAGAATACAAGTAGTTGAAGGGACCCATGATATTTTATTAGTATCTTTGTCAACTTTTTTCCTATTAAGTCGGCGGGCTTTTAAGACTTTTATCGAGGATCCAAATGTGGAAGAATTTTCAACGATATCAGATTCAGATAATTCCAGGGGAATATCTCTAACTAGTCCTGATTTAACCAACTTATAAGTCGGAATAAAGGCCTTCAATTTGTTTTCGGAGACAAAGGTCGATTTAACGAACTCGTTTGCAGATAAATAATTATTAAATGTTAGAGAAATTTTATATCTGTTTTCGGCTCTAATACATTCAGGTTTTATGCAGAGAAAGTTTCTCCTATATAAGAAATTTCCGAATGTTAGCGGATGCAAATGAGTGTCGTCAGCGTTCTGAACAAACACGACAAATGGCCCGGGAATATCCGGTGTATATAACAATTCATTTTGGATCACGTGGCTCGTGTTCTGAGCAAGAGAAACATCTTTGTCTTTAATTGTATTTTCAGAGTTAGTTTCAGCAAGTTTACGTTTTTTCCCCGACTCTGGAGGGTCAGAGACCGATGAAATCACCCCAATGTCAGGGGGTATCTCACCTCCATCACGTTCCTCCATTTTTTAAACGTCACATATAATAATATTCACAAGTGATTTAAATACAAAATAAAGAAACAAAAATAATAAAGAAATAATAATTACGTATTTACGTACCGCGCCGTCCCGATGCAACAATAACGTCGCACGGGACAAACAAAACAAAATAATATAAAAAATAAATGTACAGTAATTTAAATGGTGTTAAACTAAATACAAAAATAATATTTAAATAAATAAAAAGATAGTAAGAATTAGTCAAAAAGAAATAGAAAAAAAAACTTATCGAGTGTAGAAAAAATCAAATTCCAATAGTAATTAATTCACGCAGCACAAAACACGTCCAGCGGGGAACTTGTTTCACCGTCGACCTCTGCAACTCGTCTATGTTGTTCAGAATATGTGTGTATAAAATAACATCATACATTGAAATAAACGGTAGATAAGTATCCTTATTTTGAATACGTATCTATAGGAGCTTAAAGGTTTTGCTCTATCAAAGATTGCTGTGAAGATCAAAAAGGTATTAAGGTCGGATCAAGATCTTTCCAGAACTGCTACGTCACTCGGGAAATCTTTAAGTTCTCCTCGGAGGGAGGAGAGAGGTTCCGCCCGATTAATGTCACAACCGGATGGAACATAAATTATGTCACAAAAAGTTACGGGAAATATAAAAAAAAAAACCTATACAAGGCAAACCAGGTGAACGGTGAACACGATATACATTTTAACCGAACATTTTTTCCCTTTTATACGTCAATTTCGGTGATGGCGCATACACGGCTACAAAGTAAAAAATAAAATGACAAAAACAGAAGCTTTGGTATAGAAATTTTTCATGTTGACATATTTTTTGACGAGAGAAAAAAAATAACATCGAGATATTCTATCAAATTAAGTAACATATTATTATAAAATTCTTATAGATTAACGAATAAAAAGGGAGAATTGTACGAGGATACAATATATACTTTTGTGATTTAAATTACATTCAGAATACGGACATTAAAGAGACGGATATCTCCGCCACAATGGCGGCCCAGGACGTGCGTACCAACATAGGGTCTAAAGAGAAGATTAAGGGCTGCTTTTTTGCATAGGTATATTGTTGAAGGGAATATCATTTCACATCTCATCCTATCAGTTAAGATTTTTTCACGAAGGTAGTTTTTGGAAAAAAAGGGGTTCGCTAGCAACAATGGTACCCTTTTCAAATTAATATATTCGTTAATGTTCTGGAAAGTATCCGCGCCGGTTTAGCATGGAGCTTAGGAAGAGTGATCGTTCGTTATCCGGGAACCATGGGGAAAAAATACTTTTTGAGGATTTAGTTATGAAAAAATGTAAGGAAAAAGAAGTTTTTCGAAATCTTCAACAAATGCTCGATATAGTAGGTATTGTATACATATTATATACCTACGTGAAGAAAAAACTTTGTGACCATTTTTACGAAAATTGCGCGGACGGAGGAGTATGAAATTTCGTACACCTATAGTTTATATAGATAGGGGGTGATTTTTTTAAAATTATGCATAAAAATAGATTAAATCAATAAAAAAAACACTACGCAAACTACTATGTAATGTTCGTATATAATGTGTATTTAATACTCACACATACTTCGGTGTATGTATTTGACATTATTTGACACAGATCTTTATTGTTTGTTTATCAGTAAATTGAGAATAGATTGATATTTTTATATTAAATAGCCATAGAAAAAACTTTGAACATATTATCAAAATTTAAAATATGACGTAGCCATTTTGCCCTAGTACAGGCTTGACCTATTTGGGCAGCATTTCCATTCGTTATCTATTAGCACTGTATTATTTAATTTAAAAAATGATTAAATTGATTTTAACAAGTAGGTATGTAGTTGAAATGGAGTGGTTTTGTCAATCTAACATTGACACAAATTGAAAATACTCTTACTTGTGGATATACAAAAATTTTGGTTTATTGTGTTGGTTTACAGACAAAAATAATTGAACGATACACTTAAATAAAATAATATACTTACATTTTTTTCAACTACGGAATTTCAAGCATGAAAATACTGCTCTCTAGTATAAAATGTACACGGCAAACCTTCGTAGCTTCGGGCAATGGGTAATTTTTCATAAATTTATAAAATAATAATTATTACTCGCAATCAACTCATTTGACTGCCACTTCACCAGTATCAAAATTATCCCTCGTTCATAATATTTTAATTACACAATTAAATTTTCATTATTAACTCGAAATAAGGGTATGAAGAACAGCTCGAGCATTATATTTTATTCCAGTTGAGTAGTAGAGGAATAATCCAACTACAGATTGAACTGCCAGGAGAACCTACTTGAGTTTTATCGTTTCTCAACTGAGAAAGAGCCCGTACTGATGTGAATTAAAAATTAATAGTGGTTGCAAGTGCACCATAAATTATTTAAATTGTAAGTTTGAACATTATTAAGGTTCCATTGTTAAATACTGAGAGAGCGCTATAACAAAATTCTTTCAAAAACATTGACATACGTCAAATTTGAAATGTTGATATGTACACAAAGTGTTTTCTATTATTAATTAAGGCTAGGGGGTAAGCCAATGACCTTGGGGTAATGGGCGTGTCTATGTCCTTTGTCCCCCTCTTCTCCTGCACTTACCTCAATTTAAATCTCCTAACACTAAAAAGTAAGAAAACTTGCAGTCTGTCAAGAAATTGGCAAAAAATTGAGGGCGCTGTTATCGCTCATGGTAACACATTAACAATGACTGTGCTAAAATAAAACACTGTAACGGAAATATTGAATATTTATAATGAAAAAAAATATTTTAAAAATGTCTCTATCGTGACTTTTCAAGAAGATTTATGCATATACTTCGAGACATAGAGATGTAATTACTTTTCTAATCGAAGCTGATTTTCAATTTCTAGTGCAAATACGTAGTATAATTAAGTTTTAAATTGTAATTATTTTTTGAAAACAAAAAATAAAAAATAAAGATAAATGATAAGTTTTGTGTTTGAACAATTATTTTTTGTTCCCTTGATTTATTGTTCCTTTAGCAGGTTTTTTCTCTGAAATAACTTATTTACATATTTGGACTTCGGGATATGAAAAATAAAAAGCCATAATTAAAATAAAGTGATGTTTAATGAATTAATTGAAGTTAAATAAAGTATAGACAAACTGTAATATTCTTTTAAGCTTTCATCTATATAAACTATATTTCTTGGAGTTCTTTTGGCAACATCCTGTTTTCCATGATTATTTTAAGACAATTTTCTCTTTTAGCCGCAATACTTTCCTATTTGAATTGCATTTTTGTACGAAAACCCAATGTTTATTAAAGTTTTTCGTAGAAGTTCGTAGCTCCCATCAAAATTCAAATAATTTCGTACAACTTGTAACATGCTTCTCAAACTGGGTATTGCTTTTTTTACTGTATAAAAATGAACTTTTTGCCTTATGGCACAGCGGTCGAAATCATCCAATTCTTTTTTTGGTCGCCCTTTTCTATGTTTACCTGGCGTGGTAAATTTGCATTGATTTGAATTCCCTTCTTTTACAATTCTCCTAATAGAACGCACATATTATATACCTGAAAAAAAAATAAAGATTAATTATTTGATATGAAAGTTTTATTGTATAAAAACAATGAGCTGACACTGTCCAAAACATATTTACTATTATCGATTGATTTCTTAATATTAGTATTATAATTTAATAAGTTTATACATTATTTTAATTAAAAAAGTAAAGTATTATTTTAATTAAAAAAGTAAAAAAAATCAACATATAGTATATAGTATTGCAATTTAACAAACATTATTTCCTATACCGTGTTTTGTTTTTCGATCGTCAAAACAAACTGTCCTGTGATCTTTTATTGACATATATTTTTAAAACAAATAAAGTATCCTTAAATGAGCTCTAACTAACTTCTTAAACATGAAAATGTTAAACTTTATCATGAAAAAGTATTTTATCTACAAAAAACACAGTATTTACCAATCAATTGAGATGTTAGTTAGAAAATATTAGTAGACAGTTCTCCGGCTTTAACTCCACTAAACATTGCGAATACGTGGCGAATACACACGAATAATGATTTTTCTTGATCCACTACGAATTGTATTGTTCATTTTAATGTCCAAACACACAAACACAAAACTATATTTGATCATGAAATACAAACAAGATATCTTATATATAAATGTCACTGTCAATTATAAACAAAATATAAAAAAGTCCAAATAACTAAAGTTTAAGTTCAAAACGAATAAAGTATAATAAAAATATATTGTCCAAGCACACAAAACTATCATTTATCACGAAATAAGCATAAAATAATCCAAATGTCAATACAGTCAAAGGAACACAACGTCCGCTTCGAAACAAACTCTCCATATGACGCCTCGCACCCCCGAACCGCTTCTTTTGCCTGTAATCTTCTATAAAATAAACCATAGACAATAAAAAATTCATACAATTTGTAGTTTTTCAGTTTTTTTAAAAAAAATACAATTTTAAACTCAATTATGCTACGTATTTGCACTAGAAATTAAAAATCTCCTTCGATTAAACAAATAATTACATCTCTAGGTCTCGTAGTTAATGCATAAATCTTCTTGAAAAATCACGACAGAGACATTTTTAAAATATTTTTTTTCATGATAAATATTCAATATTTTTAAAATATTGAAAGTGTTTGCACTAGAAGAAAGATTGAAGAACATCACAATATTTTTCTCAAGAAGCTATCTTTAACAACAACGATAAAAAATTGCATGAAAAAACACCAAAAAACAGCGATTACCCTACCCCAGAGCCTTAAGACAAACAATATTAATCTATCCTCAATTTGACCACAAATAAACAAAAGAATATGTATATGCGTCGGTGACAATGTCAAATACATCGAAGTGTGTGTGAGTATCAAATACATAATATTACAGTAGTGTTTGTAATATTTTTTTATTGATTTAATCTATTTTTTATGCATCCAAATCCAAACTCCCTTTAGACCCCACTTAGGGGCATAGGGAGGCAACAAGAGCTCTCCATTGCGCTCGATCTTGCGCAACGGTGATGACCTCCTCCCACACCATGTCCATGTCCCTCAGCTCTGCTTCGAAGGAGCGGAACACAGTGTGAGAGGGTCTTCCTCGTCTTCGGGACCCTGATGGGAGGAAGAACAGCGCTCTCCTCGGCCAACTGTCATTCGGCATCCTTAACACATGTCCCAGCCAAGTCCATCTCCTCCCCACAATGGTGGAGGTGATGGGCTCACGCTGGGTGCGCCGGCGTATAGCGTCGTTCGTGATGCGGTGGTACCATCTTACGCCCAGAATTCTCCTTAGGCACTTCATCTCAAAGGCTGAGACTTTTTGTGCCTGGGCCAGAGTCAGGTGCCAGGACTCACACCCATAAAGGAGAATGGGCAGCACACACGCATCAAACAGTTTACATTTCGTCTCGACGCTAAACGCCGACGCTTTCCATATCTTGGTCATGTTGTTGAAGGCGCCACTTGCCATACCGATACGAATCGGGAGCTCAGCCCCGAGGTCACCAGCGGTGGTAATGGTTGCTCCCAGGTACTTAAATTTATCCACCCGGGAGACCTGGTGACCATCGATGGTTATCGGTTGCTGTTTATCGGGGCAGGCATTATTCGCCATGAGCTCCGTCTTACTGGCATTGACTCGAAGGCCGAGGCGTGCTGTTTCGTTGCAGAGTCTTGAAACACTGCGCTGTAATTCCTCCACTGTCGTACTGAACAACGCTAGGTCGTCCGCGTACTCCAGATCGCACAGTTCGCCCATTAGACCATCTCTCTGTGTTATCGGTATACCTCTTGCTCCTTGCATGGACTTTCTCAACAGGAAATCCATGACTATTATAAATATAAAGGGAGCTAGTACGCAGCCCTGTCTGACTCCCGTGGTGATCCTAAAAGCTTCAGTAGGACCACCTGGCGTTTTCACGCTACACTCAGAGTCTTCATACAGGGACTGCACCATTTTAACTATTTTCGGAGGTATACCATACAGAGCAAGTATTTTCCATATTGATGGTCTATGTGGGCTGTCGAAGGCCTTTTCAAAATCTATAAAGCAACAAGCGACTGGAGAGTTAAACTCCTTGCACTGCTGAAAGATGCACCTGGCACAGAAAATTGGATCCGTGCAGGACCTTCCAGGTACAAAGCCGCATTGTTGCTCTCTCAGGACAGCCATGACAGGCCCCCGAATGCGGTGTAGTAATATCTGAGATAATACCTTACCGGGAACACTCAGTAGAGTAATTCCACGGTAGTTTCCGCATTCAAGGGGGTCCCCCTTTTTAAATATTGCGACGATGGATCCATTCCGCCAATCTTTTGGGCACCTCTCCTCTTCCCACGCCATTTTAAATATATCTAATAGTGGTTGGCCAAGGGTGTCTATGCCTTGTTTGAGGAGCTCTGCGTGAATTCCATCGTCTCCTGGCGCTTTGTTGTTCTTAAGTCTCATCACGGCCAGCACCATCTCACTGTATGTCGGCGGTTCCTCACATATCCCAGTTGCCTGAGGTATATTCAGACCAGCCAACTCCTCCTCAAAGTTGTAAGGTGAGGAGGGCTCGGGGCGGTTTAATATTGACTCAAAGTACTCCCTCCATCTCCCTTTAATCAGTTCGGGGGCAGTGACAGTGGCTCCACGAGAGTCTCGTATTGCCGTCACGGGTCTTTTTTGACCCCTGCCCCCGACCTCCCGGGTGATTTCGAAAAGTGTCCTTGAGTCATTTCCGAGTGCAGCAGATTGCGCTCGCCGTATCTGAGAGTCCAGGTGTCTTCTTTTATCTGTTCGTACAGAGTGCTTCACCTTGCGGCTCAGCTCCCTGTACTCAGACACCAAAGCAGCCAGTTTTTGAGGGTCTTTTTCGCTGTCTCTGAGGGTCTTAGCCTTCTGGCGATCTTCGATGAGGCTCCATTTTTTTTCGTTTATGCATAATTTAAAAAAATCATTAGCATTCGCCACTAACCTTCCCTATATAAATTATAAGTGTACGAAATTTCATACTCCACCCGCGCAAGTTTTTCCTTCACGTATTACTATATAGATTACGAGATTTATCCAGTACACATATAAAAACGAAAAAAATGTTGGATATGATGTTCTTTTCCTAGGCGAAGGCTTAAGTCTTTTTAAAATCGCGTTACTAGTGATACGACACTAATAAGATTTATAACGAATAAAAACAATACGACACGCTACGCCATATTTCCTAAAAATTACTACTTTATTTCGATAAACTATTGAATAAACTAAAAAAACGGAAGAAGAAAAAAAAACAGAAATATCTTTATTACGCAACCTAGTATAAACTTTCATTAATAATTTTAATGTTTCAGCCATAAGTGCATGTTGATATAATAATGGGGAGGAAAATTGGCAAAGTTCCAGAAAAACACCCGATTCTTTCTCTAAAACACTAATACGTTTTGAGAAACAAAGCACTTTCTTTACAAATGTAAGAGACAAATAATGTTAATGTCGCCTACTAAATGGTTGTTCGGAGTGGGAGTGCAAGATACACCAACTCATATCTTGGGCTGACAACATTAAAAAAGGAAGAAAATTTGAAAACGTTCTGAAAATATTTTTTGGAGGGCCTAAGATATGTTCTCAGTTCACAGAAGAAGATGGCATTTTGTCTCATTAGTCCAGTTATGTTATTTTGACCCAGAAAATACTCCGAGATTAATGGAAAATTGACAAGACCATTTGAGGTACTTTTTGAATCAAATAAATGACAAAAACTTTGTTTACTTCACTTTTACTTACGAGACAATCTCAAAATTGTTAGAAGTACTTAAGTAGAACACTGAACGCTATCCAAAGTTTTAAACGTTGAGGAACCTGTGTTAGCTTGGAGAAGAGGAAAAACCTCAACATGTCTGTCTTGTTTCAGATTTTTACTAAAATCTCTAAAAAAAGCATATTTTGTGCATCTTTAATAACTAAGTTGGAGATTTTTATTTTCCTGAAGTTCAACAATCAGATGAACACAATGATTCTTAAGATATCACAAAAATCCTATGAATTTAAACTCAAAGCAATTATGTCAGTTGTCTACATTAAAATCGGGTTGAAAGATTGGTCGGAATCGTTGGCTTATTTTATTTGTTTTTAAATATAACTCTTGTTAATTTCACTTATAAATTTTAATTAGCAAAGGCCTTTCGGTCATACGACCATCTTCAGTGCCATAAATAATAATTGAAGATGGTCGTATGACCGAAAGGACTTTGCCAATTAAAATTTATAAGTGAAATTAACAAGAGTTATATTTAAAAACAAATAAAATAAGCCATCGATAAGATGGGATTTTACAAAGTCACCATCGAAGTAAATTGGTTGGAAGTTTCAAAGATTCGTTCATAAATTCGGATAGGTATTTTGAATATTGATTCTTATTTAAAAAAAAAAAGAAAATAAAGTAGGAACTTATTGCAAAAAAAAAAACACGTCAAAAAACCGAATATGATCACGATGATATAGCTGCCTGGATGGAGTTTGCCCGGTACAATACTAAATGCAGGTACATAAACAAAAATATAAATATGACGTCTAGTTACTACATAGTACATAGGTACATATAATATAGGATACGTCGTTAACTGAAAATGATGAAGAATCTTGGGAAAACAAGGGAAGAAAACAAAGGAGAAACCGTAATGAAAATAATTGAAATGATTTGTTTAATCTTGTGAACCCGGAATACCAACCGAGCTTATGAAGTTACGGGTAGATCTTATTACAGGTAAACAGAAACATAAATAGGAATTCTTCTGGGTGGTTGATGGCTCTCCAGAACCCACCCCGCCGCCGCACAGATTGTAAATTTTAACGAAACAAAGGGTTTTCATTTCGCAAGACGCCTGGGTAACGACGTTACTGAATTTCAACACGACTCCCGAACTATTAAGTTATAGGGTCTCTGTGTCAAAATTAATTTTCAAAAGAAAGAAAAATACGAACACACTATCAAACGACATGTTTCGTTGCCGATTTCAATATGATATTCAGCACAACGTCATATTAAACGAAGTCATATCAAATCTTATATTATTAATGAAAGTCGGGTTAGTGCGAACACTTAACTCGATATCGGTTGAACAATTATTTCTTTCGATGTTTGATTTATTAGATTCTTCTCCGCTCCGGATAACAGAATAACTGTTAAAAAGTTGAAAAAAAATGCATAAGAGATAATACAAATTATAATACCTATCATTTTTTTTTTAATTTCCAAATGAAAAGTACATAAAAAAATATTATTTAAATATATTTATTTATTTATTTTATTGTTAAAAAATGCCACTGTTTAGCATGACGGTAAAAACCTTTGCGCTAAACAGTGTTTATAATACAAAAAAGTGTACAAGTAAAATAATATATATATATATATATATATATATATATATATATATATATATATATATATAAACAATATACATAGGTATCATTCTACAATGTAACAATAAATGTATATACTAAGTACATTGTACTTACACCAAAACGACAAGTCAACAAAACATAATACACATGAATAGAAAAAAAAAACAGTAAGCAGGTATAATATTATAAGGAATATATTGAATATAATATGTTAAGGAATATATTGCCTCACTAGACCGTAGCCTGTTCCGAAACAATACTAATAAAGATAGTGAAGTATTGTTCAAAATCTCGCTGAGGAGTACATCTCCAGCAATTTTTAAAAAGAAAAAACAAATATAAAGTCTTTTAAAAAAAAAGAATAAAGTATAAGGATTGAGAAACATAAAAAGCAAAAATAAAAAAAAGCAAAAGAGAAAAAAAAAAATCAAAAGTTAGTAGGTATGGAACGGATTTCATGCGACGCCAACGACATCTATGAAAAATTCTATAAAAACAAAATTATTGTTTACCTGACAACCATTTGCATTAAAAATATAGGTTCGAAGATTTTTTATGTAATTTTTTTCGAGCTTTCAGGGTAGTTCTATAGTAGGGACCAGGACAACGTGTGTCGGGTCGGGAAAGCTAGTTATGTATAAGCTTTAGACTGACTTCGAAAAAAAAATGTGAAAAAATCTCTTATACAGATCTACCTATATTGGACAAGAAATGAAGTGATGGTTGGTAGTCTGGGAGTTCTATCGCCGACTTTCGTACTGGCATACCTTTTTTTATTTTTTTTTTTGAGGGGAAATCCATCATGGACACCCATGGACATGCCTGGGTAGTGCCGGACTCCTACCGGCTAAAACCCCTCAACTCCAAACTCAGCAGTGTCCCTGCCCATTTTTAAGGCCTACCACTGCTGGTTTTGTCTTTGATCACCTCTTTAGTGTCATCTCATCTTTCTCCTTTTGTCTCATTATTCTTTCCATTAGTCCGGTCATTTCACTCCACTGCGTTTTCCCTCTGAGCATATAATTAATTAAATCAGCCACTGCGGGAAAGCTCTCCAGTTGAAGCCTGTGTGTTGTCATTTCTCTCTCCTCTGACCATCTGTGACATTTAAACACTGTGTGTTCTGCTGTATCTTCATCGCCGCAATATATGCATGCGCTAGAGTCTGTTTTTCCAATTCTTTTAAGGTATGCATAAAATACTCCATGACCTGAGAGACATTGGGTAAGCCGGAATGTCACCTCACCATGTGCTCTTGAGGTGTAGGCATACCTGTGGTCGTGCATTCGATCCCAAGTTCGGACCATCATACTGTCACAAACGTATTTGCTGTCTGTGAAATATGTCAGGGAGTTCAATGTAGATGAGCACATATTCATAAAAAAAAGATAAAAATTTTAATAAAAATGTAACAAAATACCTACTTAACATAAAAATTTCCCGCAAATATGAAAAAAAAATCTTTCCCACGTGCAGTATGATAATAATTAGAAAAAAAAAAGATTTTACTTCAGTGAAATTAATACGGGAGTTTTTATGAATTTTCCTAACGATGATAATGTATGATTATTATTATTGAGTTAAAATCATATATGTTTCGGTGAATTTTTATTCAATTACGAACTGAAACTAAAAAACCGTTTGTATACTTCTGGTTTTAATCAAAGCTGCCTCTTATTATTTTTTTTAAATTTAAATTATGAAAACGGACGAACACTCATTACGTAGTAGAAAAATTAAACGAATTGAAAGCGCATTCTTTATTACTTATACAAAAAAAAGAAGGTTTATAATGTTATTCGCATATTATTATTTACATATGTGTTTACCTGGCTAGTTTTCTATCACGCCTAGATTTTATAATTCAACTTTGAATATGTGTCTAAGAAACTAATTAGAAAAGGTAAAATTATCTTCTTCTAACACATAACAATACTGTATTTTATAATACTTAGTCATATTATCACTTTAAACTGCAATATTTTTTGTTGTTTATTTAAATTGATTAAATGATCTTATAATCTACGGCACACAAAAAAAAAAAACAAAAATCGGAATCAAAAGACATTTGAATGAAAAAAAATACCTTAAAACATAAATGACCCAAAACAGAACAATGGGAACACAATTCCACCAAATCGACATACCAAATTATTACAGAATAGTTGAGATTTGAGAGACCACAGAAGCAGAGAGATTAGATAACAGGCCAAGAAAAAAAGGAAGATGAAGTAGTAATATACATTAGTTTTTTTTAAAGAATTTAGAGCAATATGCGTCTTTAAACCAAACTTGCTGATGCGTTTTGTTTCAATTTTCTCCAAAATGAATGATCTGGATTATTTTGTGGGTGATTGCTGTAAGTTTGTAAAAATAGAAAACCTATTCTAATGCTTTATCCAATGCTTGTAAGACATGTAATTGAGTTCAATAGAAAATGTTGAAAGACCAAAAATAATTTATTTATTGAAGACACCGACAAAAAAACCGAACAAAACAAACAAAAAAAAAGACACAAAACGTAGAATCATCCGTGCTCCAATAACAGGTATCTCCTGCATAGCATACAGAGATAAACAGGACGTATTGAAATCTCAATAATTGACGGGATATTTCGTATTTCGGTCCATTATGCTGTCACTGCCAGATCCAAATTAATATTTTACGTACAGACGAGGTAATTTGGGGGAATGTCTGTATATAATAATGTCACTCTCACATCTACTAAATGTGTAACAATAAAAATTAATTCGCACAACAGAGTGGAAGGGCTTCGGAGGAAATTAAGGTCGAAATAATGGACCGTTTCGCAGCGTGATGCGGGGCGTTTCGTAATAATAAAAGTTATTGATATTGGATTAGTGTCGGTGGTGTAATCAGGACACACCTCAGTGTGCGGCTCAATGTGAAAGGAACGGCGGGCTTAAACCACCACGTATCGTATGTGCCTACAGTCATGTTCGAAATGGGTCGTGGTTAATTATGACACACGGAGGCAGAGCAACCCGAACAAACGTACACATACGTTGCTAGAATTAATGTATAAAACTTAGTAAAATAATCCGGTAAAATATTGTGTTATTGTCACCTCTAAGGTGCGGATATAGGCTAAATCAGGCACCATCTTCCTAGACAATTATATTCCTATTTGCTAGACAATTTTTTTTAATGAATCTGGGTTCACCCAATGTGAACACAAATACACTTTCGACATCTTTCACATATAGCAAACCTTGTGCTGTGAAAGTGGAAATGTTCGGCACCGGGATTCGAACCCACGACCTTCAATACGCTGTACGTACGAAAGTCGTCGACTGATACCACTGGTCTAACAGCTCTGTATTGTATAAAAATTGTATAAAACTTCCATAAAACCAGTAGAGAACGAGTGACAAAATAAGTGGTCAATACATGTAAAGCTCTTGTGAAGATCTTTTAATTTTCTAGCGCTAAAAAAGTATACTATGAACATTTTGATATTACTCGCACTGACTCATAACAGATTTTATTTATCAATTCTCTTACAAAACAAATTAGGAACCTATCTCAATATATTATGTTATAAAGATACACCCATAATATTTTGATTGGAAAATTCTCAACACATATTGCTTGATATAACACAGATAAAATAATCAAGCACTTCAAAGAGATTCTCAGCCGTTAGATGTTACACGAGAAAAATTATTTTGTTATTTCAAATTACAGAATATTTCATTTCATAATGTTGGGAAACATGATTTTATTTAAAAGGAAAACTCGAGAAGGAACATCAAATAAACGAATTTTCATTTAGCAGGTGGAAATGGAAGATGGTTGATAAATTTGAGATCGCTTAGTGAAGAGCCCGGGAATTAATAAGAGATGGGCCGGTGCGATTGAGACGGTGCGCTTACCACATATTAAATTGGGTTCCCAAGCCGTTACAGTGTTCGCGTGGCAAGTCATCCGTCCAAATCCAATGAGCCATGGATAAATAAGAAGCGGATACTACGGGATAAATGGCAGAGAATAGTGGCGGGGAGCGACGCGGCGGAACAAGTGTCAGCCGGGAACGTAATAGCGGGACCTACGGGGCTGAAGAAAAATAATAACAAAGCGGGAGCCTGGGGGCGCGTGTTTATGTGAGGGAGCCAAAGTTAAATGACATGAAGATCTCATAAAAACTTTTCGACATCAATAATCCGACCATATTTTCCTCATTATTACGTTATTTTAATATGCACACCAGTAGATCGTATAAACAAGTTTAACATCATGTCAACATCTACGAACAAACCTAGCATAAAACACGAAAAAACACCGTACAAACGATAAACTCATTATATTTAACGATGCCACAGGATAATAAAAACGAAGTCGAAAACCGGTCTTCATATTATTATTATATTGTTATGTTTAGAAGTTAGATGTCGGGTAGTTAAAAATCAAGAATGTAATTCAGAATACTTATTTGTAGTCTAGCTTTTTCAGTTCAGTGATATTATTGGGTCTGTTTTACGTAATACTAGCTTTCCCAAGAGAGAGACGTTGTCACGTAAGGGCATATTTTACCTTTACCTACATGAATATTTTGTGTAATATTATACTTGTATAGATAAACCTATCTTTTTCATGCACAAAAACTCGCATTATTAGCCAATACTATCTACTTGTAAGAGAAAGCATAACCAATTCTACGATTTTACTTTTACACGCTAATTAACCCTTTCAATGAGTCCACTGGTTGAGAATATTTTTAGTGTAATTCGCATTCCCTCGCGTGTGTACTTTTTATACTTTTGAACGTTTTCAATAGGCGATGACTTATAAAGCGATGAAATCAATAATTAAAATAGAAATTGGGAGTCTGATTCTGTTTTAAACACATCCTTGGATAACATCGAATAGGTACACACAAAAGTTTCATTAATATCCGTTCAATTTCGAAGGAGGGCATCGGCCTGAAAGAAGGCCGGTTTATTAATCTGAATACAATAAAAATTTTTTTTTATAAGAATATGCAAAACGGAATGGAATATGTTAATACTACCAAAATAATCAAGATTTTTATTCCGTAATAAACATTTTCATGAATTGTTGTACTACTCTTGGTAGTTGTTTATTTTAAACACCTTCATTTTGAACTATTTCTCCTAACATTTTTGCCACGTCTACATTTTCTCGTTAAAACACCAATAGTTCACACAAATAAGCACCTTTTCCAGAACGCAATATGTTAGTTCAACCATTTTGAAGTGGTTGATAGACCAGCGGTTACGACACCGGCTTTCGCATTGTTTCGTGCAGAGTCGTGGGTTCGAATCCCGGCCGTGTCGACCATTTTCCGCTTTCACTACACAAGCATTTGCTTACTGTGAAAGATGTCAGAAAGTGTATTTGTGTTCACTTCGAGTGAGCACAGATACATTTAAAAAAAAACAAGGTATTGATCTACTGAATAATGACTAATTAAGTACTAGAAAAACAGATATTAGAATGAAAAGTGAGTACTGATAACAAGCAAACTTTTATCACCATCATACAATAGTCATAAAGTTTATGACAGCAATAAAATGCCTACACGATTATTAATTTTTATTAGATTTTACCCATAAAATAATCTAACGGAAAAATATTGTATTATTAGAAAACATCAGTATCGAATGGTAGAATGAGAAAAATAGCGATCAAGATAACATAAGTTCACTGATACGAACATACGCCGCCACACAAGGCAAAAGTCCTTAAATTTATCTGTATTATTTAGATGAGCTTGACTTGATTTTTTTCCTAAATAATCTAGCCAGGCTGTAGTGTGTTTAAATAATAATCAATAGATTTCATTAAAAAAAAAACATCCACAATGGAATCATCTTTACCGAAAGAATAACTAACATAAAAAATCCTATGGAAATAGAAAAACCCGTCTCAAATATACGGCGATAACGCCTTTAACAATAGGGTGTACAAGTTTTAAGGGATCAAAAAGAAAATCAATTGAACAGACACAAGAAATCAGAAACATTTGATGGGAATTTTACAAAACAAATCATAATAAAAATACAAAAAATATATCCCGAAAGACACGATATTTATAATCATGCAACATAAATTTATACCAATCAGTAAATCAACAAAACAGCATTAAAAAATACATGAGCCCGAGCGTAAATCAAGATAAAAGACAAAACAAACTCGATTTCGTATATTATGTAAGTTAAACTCATCACAAAAATCTTTGACAACGTTAATACACAAAAAAATCAGCCGTATGGGTAAAATAAATTTCCTTCAAGCTAGGTAGGTACTTCTGCGTAAAACAAACTAAACTTTTTGAAAAGAAAAAACTTTCACAAAAAAAAAAATCACCTTTTAAGTTGTACGGCAGTTGTCTTTTTCATTTAATTTATATTAAGTGTGTCATAGAATTTTCAAGAAACTAGAAATGGTAGAAGGGCAATCTGTTCTTGTTAGATTGACAGATGTCTGATTAACAATAGTTATTACGGTTGGAAATAAACAAGACCTGTCTTGTGTGGGAGATGTTAATGGAAAACACAAACCTGACGGGAGTAGAAAAAAAAAACAGATATCATAATCATTATAGTTACGATGTACAAACTTACATTTAGCTTTGCACATAGGTAAATAATAATATCGTGTGTGGATTTTAATGCATATAATAATATATTAATATTATAAATGTAAATTTTGATTGCAAAAAGTGTGATTCATTAAACAGTGCAGGGGCTGAAATGAACTGAAATAAAATGGCCGCCAGCGGTATCGTTCAAATGACAGCTTTTTACGTTGTTACCATGGAAACACCGACTGAACGATATCGGTTTTTTATTGCAATTGGATCTAGGAAATAAGATATTAATTGAAATTAAACACCAGAACGAAAATCTGGAGTATAATATCATAAATATCTTTACGTCTCGTTAATGTTTAGGTCTGCTTGCACAAAACTACAGTAAGGTAAAAGCACCAGTGGTAGACAGTGCACCAGTTTTCGACATTTTGAATTAAAAATGTTAATATTAAGGAGTCTATGGTATTAAACTAATAGCTTTACGTTGCAATAATTTCTCGAATCCCTCTAGCGTCATAAACAATAATTAAAATTTAAAAAGTGCAACGTTTTAGTTGATTTTTGTCGGTCATCGTGTGTGCGCGTCTCTCATTTCTTGTTTTTGAGCAACATCTTAACAAAATTATTAAGGTGATCATATTTATATTTTTTTTTATTTTTCATTAAAATAAATAATAATTGTACATTTATATGTTTCAAAACACTACACAAACTCCATATTTTGATGTCACACTAAATAATTCTGTTAAATTTAACAAATACTAAGTGTTAAGGGGGGTGTCGAATACTAGCTCAATTTTTTTTGTAAACACCCAGTATTGGACAGGGGTGTCGAATACCGGGTAATTTATTTTTTCATGGTTAAAATAATATCATATATTCATACAGTTTTAAAAGGACTGAATTACGTGGTCCAATTTTGAGGTTCGTATTTCAACCTGGTCCAGTATTCGACAGGGGTTTGAAATGTGTCGAATACTGGTTCTCAATAGGTGTCGAACATTGGGTTCATAGTACTTATAGTTAATTTTAAACAGGTTCAATAAATTTATTTAACAGACTGAAAGATGCCTCAAATTAAAGGAAAGAGATTCCAATATTCGGAAGACGAATTGAAGAATGCAATCGAGGACGTGTTAAGAGATTTCTCAACAACTTTGAAAATAATAAACCGCCGACAAAATGCAACACTGATTATTGTGAGCCTAGCATAGGATAAAAATTCTGAAACAAATTATATGCCAACTACTTCTGTAAGGGAAAATGGTGCGGATGCTGAAACAATTGTAAATTCTTTATGGGAAGATAGCCAGACTGCCAGCCTAACATGTCAGAAAAAAGTGGCTGTAATATTCCTACTCCCTTCAAAGTGATATTATTTTGGCCTGAAAAGAAGGTATTGAACATAAAAAAGGAGGACAGTAAAACTTTCAGCAGTAGTATCTTCGGAATCGTGGCAGTTATATCATAATGAAGATGAAGATAAACAAAGTAAAATAGCCGCGAAGCAGAAAAGAGCTGACAAATTATTATTGAAGAAAAAGGCGAACAATGAAAAAACTGTTGTAAAAAATGTAAAAAAAATACAAAGAGCAGCAATAGCATCATATGAGATGAATGCAAAAAATTGTTCCATTTGAAATGCATTCCATCTACATACATATCAAATTCATATTCTTCAGAATGGAGACTTATTTACTTGCCATCTTTGTTAATTCTGAAATAGATTTCGATAGCAGCGAGGATGATTTTGACATTGATCAAGTTTTGCAAACCACAAAAAACCCTTTGTTTTTGTTTTGTTAGTAAATAATAATAAAATTCTTCTTCTTTCTTCTAACATGGCAACCGCTCTCTCGAGAGTGATCTATAACAATGAAATTGTTAAAGTACTTAATATTTTAGTTTTATTCATAAAATGTACTTATCTGTATTCACAATCAAAAAAATTATAACAGTGATATATAATTGAAATGTTCATTTTTGAAACATTATAACAAAATTTTCATTTCATATTTTTTTTAAATTTTCATTACACTATTATTTAGGTTTTTAGTATACATTGTAATGTATATAATTAAAAACTTCTGACTTGTTGAAGGGTTTTATTGTATTTTCTTATGGTGTCGAATATTGGGTAAAATAAGTGTCCAATACTGGGGCTGGGCATTTTTGTCCATGTCTATTACTGGTTCCATTTTAGAGGTTTTTTCAGATGGATGTAAATACACTATTTTTAGCAAAGTTGCTCAATATAATACTGGTAATAAATAAATAAAGGATTAAGGTTTCCACAACAACCTTTATAAAAACTCTATCTTCTGAATTTATTTTTTTAAATTTTTTTTCTCTCAAAAATTTTCTTAATGTGTCTATCACTGGTGCTTTTACCTTAAATAGTTATTCATCGTAATACACCAAATACTCGGAATAAAAACTAATGCGCAGTATAAATACTTAGTTTTACTTTGATATTAATTTAAATATAGGTAAAAAAAAACTTGTAATGAATAAATGTCTTGAATTTTTAAACACAGAAAATCTGATCATATAGTATGAAGAATTAATTGTAAGCAAATATGATGATACCTTTAAAAGTCAATTTGCGTTTTCATTAAACTATGTTTTAATAAAACTTTAGTTCATAAATAATGTGAAGATACATAGGAATAACCCTAAAAAATGGAGTAAGGAGCAAGAAAGGCTTTTGAAAAGCTTCTTACGTCAATTTCAGCAGTCTAATTACAAATGCTGCTATATTCTTCTGCATTTTTATCGAATAGATTGCACAAAGTTGAAATGATTTTTTTTTTATAAATGATGATATCACTGATATGTGAAACTATATCCCTTATGAAGCTATTAGATATGAAACATAATAATATGTATATACCGTCTCGACTTCAAAATGTTAGTGCTATTATTTTATCAACAAATTATGAAATTCGACAGCAGGATGTCAAGTCGCTGTCATGTCCTATAACTGTCGAATAAAAATGCGAATGAAAAATATTTTTTTTACATAAAATGCTTTAAGTGTTAGATTCAAATTGACAGTAAACAAAAGTTGTTTTACAAAATTAACAAACGAGAAAAAAAGTATCACGACATCACTCATCCTAAACAAAATGATAAACATTTTTTTTTGTATAGAATCCGAAAAAAAAAGTTTTTACCACATCCAAAAAGTCATCCGGAATTTTTCGCCAAGTCTCATTTATTTTGTAAAAAATATGCTTATGTTCAAATACCGCAGACCGCAAAATTAAAAGTGGTATCCTACGTTCGTTGTTGTCGTTTCTGACTCGAAAATAGAAAGAGATATACGAGAATGTAATCAATACGTACGTTTACGTTACGTGGCTCTGAAACAAAGCTATATTTCACCCGGCCGTAATGTTTTTAATAATTGGGTAATACGTTAGAATCATGTGTTACGTTTCTAGCTTCCGTGCGCTGCACTGACATTTTTATATTATAGAACATATTTCACGGCCGGGGAAAAATAATTTAATACCTCTGACTTTCATATAGCTTCACGTACGTAGTATAGAGGCTAGTATAATGAGACCTTAAAATCAGTTTCATATGAATTTTTTTACAAGTTCTATGAAGAATTACGCTCAAATATCTTACTATTTTTTTAATAAATAATTTAGATAAGTATGGCAACTTATCTAAAGTAAACCCACAATTTACCGACAGTAAACGTGAGAAACTCTCAAATTTAATGTTAAATCGAGCTATAGATGAAACAGTCCTTCGGCCATGCTAATACCATCAGGTTATTCGAACGACACAGACCACGGAAGCCTAGTCCAAAGAGCCCCTGTTTCAAATGAAAGTGTTTTTTTTTACTTGAAATTTCTACCCGGGGTTGGCCTGTCTCAGATTGCATGGGACTGGTTGATTGGAAAAAAAATGCCTCAGGCGATAAGTTCCGCCGTTGGATAGAAAATTGTACTTTGATTAATTTGCTATCCAAAATTTTAAACGTACAAGATTCAACTACGCAGTACTTTGGATGTTAATAAATAAATCTAAAGGCTAATAAATAATATCTAAATTTTTATCCAAA
This sequence comes from Mystacides longicornis, assembly GCA_963576905.1. Taxonomy (NCBI): domain Eukaryota; kingdom Metazoa; phylum Arthropoda; class Insecta; order Trichoptera; family Leptoceridae; genus Mystacides; species Mystacides longicornis. The sequence continues at coordinate 15,514,379 of OY756433.1, read as the reverse complement.
TTATTCCGGATTATCCAAAACGTTATATTAATTCTTATATTCAGTAAAGAAAAATATTGTTTTTATTTTTAGATTGAAACAATAGCGAGAATGACTTATGACGAAATTAAATGATATAATGAACTAGCTTACCCGTCCGTCAAACTTCCAGAATTAAAAAAAAATATTTCTGGTTTATGCAATGTTTGTTACATTTTAACCTTTTTTACTTGTAACTACCCTCCAACGAGTGGTATTGAATTCATACTCCGCTTAAACCTTAACAGACATTAGTAGAACAGATCACTGAAATGCGTTCGCTGGTCTTTGAATCTATCTAGTACACACACAAAAACATTCAGTTTTATATATGTAGATTTAAACCAAATAAATATAAAACACATTTGCGTCTCAAAAGAGTATCGGGAAAGCTTTCAATAAAAATCAAAAGCAAATCGAATTTCATCCATTATGCTACCGAGTTTTATTTATATTGTGTAATATGGTTCGGATCATTTGCGCATTTAATAAAACCGATGTAAAGTTTATGTCTGAAAAACTTTTTAAAAAGACGTAGATGTTTTGAGTAAACTTTAACCATAAAATAAATTTATCCGCCGCGAGAAAATAATGTTCCAACCTTACGTAATACGTATAACAACATGTATGAAAGATACATATGTGCGTAGGATAATACAATATTTACCTGCGTTGCAAAGTTTGAAAAGATATCCAAGGAATTTCATGCCGACACATTGATATTATTTAAAGTGACCTGTCAAAACGGGGAAAGTGTTGCACGTCTATGCCTTGTAAAAGGAATCCAATCAAATATAACAAGTGGTTAGGTTCGTCCGTAACTCAGGATTTTCATTGAAACACTAACCTCACAGACGATAGTGTGTAGGTCCATAATTGCTAGTGTTACAATACTTACTTAACGAGTCCAATCATCCATCCACTAGTAATACAATAACAGACGTCCAATCCAATTCAAACTCCCTTAAACTCGGACCCTAACAGAGTCATAATTTGATATTTATTCCTTAAGGTTTAGTTCTAAAAATGGACACAAGAATATAGAAATACTTTCATAGTTGTGTTCTTTTTGCGTTTTATTTAATGCACCGGAGACGAATATTGTACCTAGCTATGCGGGAGATTGGAGTATTGGAGATTCTTTGTTTTTGTTTCTCCGATAAATAAACAAATGAAAATCGGGACATTTAACTGATTTATAGGAAAATCAAAAAAATCAATGAACCGTTTCTATGCCTATAGTCCGACAGGTTATGCTGCTAGTACTGAGATATTATATTGTAGGTATTCGTTGAAAGCAGCCCTGTACCTACGTGTAATCTTTCATGTCTGGGTGAACAATATACAGGGTGGAAAGCCCGTTGTTCTTCTACATTCACCGGAGAATACTGACATCGACCTGTCGATAACCATCGCATAGTGTCTATTATACGAGATACGATAAGTGATGCTCTTCTAATAGAGCTCCATTGTAGTATTGGAATTGTCTGGGGAAACGATGAGACACGGACGGGAAAAAATAAAACATTACTGTACTAACTATATCGTTTTGGATTCGCTTTTAACCAGGACAAAAAAAATAAAACAAAAGATTAACGATAAAATAACAGACATCGAAGCGCTTTCATATTTTATTAAATGGGCACGATTTAATGAGCAAACCCGGTCCTCTTAAATGGAGCGGAAAATCAAAGATAATAAGTCAGCTATAGATACAACAAACTGTTTTTTTTAATGTACATATAAAAGGCAGACCCATAATCTTTTTCTCGTTTTCAATTTTTTTCAGAAAATAAAACTGAATAAGTTCTTTAATAAACTATAGAGATCTTATAAAAAGAAGGAATGTTTACCATAGGTATAAAACAACAATGTCCGTCAAAGTTGGCCTAATTCATTATCAAGAGACCCCTGGAATCTATCTATATACATACGGTCGGGCCAAAATGTATATTTAGCTTGAAATTTCTATTCGGTGTTACCCTGTCTCAGTTTAGGTGGGACCATAGTTTTTTCAAGCACTGCATTTGTTTTTGAGTGATTCGCTTATGTATTGAGAATATGGAGATCACGTGTAAATTTAAGAAGTGTTGGGGTAGTCAAATTTTTTTACTATCAAATTGCAGAGTTTTTACGATAAGTTTATTAATTTTGAAACATTGCTGGGCCAATAAGAAACAAGTTTTTTTTTCCTTTTAGGCATATCATTAAAAATAAATAAAATTGAGGGACGCCGAGGACCTGGCCGGAGACAGACATCATGGCTGCGCAACATCAGAGACTGGACCGGCATCCGAAGTGTGGAGGAGCTGTTCCAGAAGGCGCAGGATAGAGAAAGATTCGCCGAAGTGATCGCCAACGTTGGGGAGACCCGACAGGGCACTTGAAGAAGAAGAAGGCATATCATACAAGTTAGTTAGTTGATTAGAAAAAACGATGAAGCAATAGAAGCGAATAAAGGAAACAAGGGGAGCATACAATGGAACAGAGATGGCAATTAACAACCACTGTGTAACCAAGGTACTGCAATTGTCTTGATATGGTGCCAAAGGTGCTATTGCGGAGACACGAGTTTAAAGAATGTGAAAGTGTATTATCTGTGAAGCTTCTTTACTAATATTTTAGTAATAAAGTATGAGGAAAGCATTTAGGTTGACACTTTTAGAAAGCACGTTCCTTTTTATAAAATACGGAAAGTTTTTTTCGCTAGACATAGTTTTTGTGCTGTCACCAAATTCAAGTTTTTTCTTCATATTGACCCAAAATACGTACAATAAGTACAAAGTAAAATGTTTGCATCAATAATTTGATAGGAATAGGAATTTTTTTATATCGCGATGCATGTAGATAAATAAATTGGACGTTAGATTGCATTGAATCGATTAATATCCAACTAATCTACTAGCAGGGCAGAACGAATGAGTTTCCTATCTCCGTACAAAGTCCGTAATAAAGCAATAACGAGTATAAAATTAATATTCGCTTTACTGTCACGAACATTTCAGTTCGATAAAAAGCAATAAGTACGTGGTTCTATCAAATAAAACCAATTGAACTCGATGTTATTTTGTGCATAGCATATAAAAACCTTCCAGAGAATCGAGGGGGGTTTCCTTTAAGGATGGAACTTTGTTAGTAACAGGAATAATAATAATATTAATGGGATGACGTTGTGGTGCATTGGACCAGGAAATTCATCGATTCATGCAGACCACAAAGTCAATCTGGGTATAACAAAGCATGTAGGTATGTGGATCCAAAAGGTGCGACTTGACGCAAAAAGAGGGAACGATAGCGTTATTTAAAAAGTGAACAAGTTGCAGAGGGTAAAAACATGAAAATTTATAGCCGGCAATAACACCGTGCATTTATTTGTCCAGCGAAAATTCTTTTCAAGGCGGAAACAACACGAAAATGTCACCACAAGAGCTTGTATGCACGTTAGCGAATAAAGAATGGGTTGTTAACTGAAAAAGCGTAGCTCATACAAACTCTTTGAAAAATGATAGCACATAGTTATTTTATAAATTGTTTCAAAATCATTATCTATAAAAGACAAAAATTGTTTCCGTGTCAATTTCAGACTCGGAAAACACCCAACTGATGTGCTTCAAACTGATGGTTTCATTACAAAATTAACAAAGCGAAGATGGTTTTAGCCCATTATTCATATGTATAAAACACGAAAAAAAATCAAACATCATCCAACCGAAGTATTCTATATTGGTCTCATATTAATGTTAAAATGGTTTTTAAACCACTGAAACTTATTTTGACCGCATAAGTAAAAGATTTTTAACACAAAAACACAGATCTGTAATTTTTATAAAAAAAATAATATTTGCAATTATTGCGTCGATTTTATCAAGCAAAGCCGGGTACAAAATAAGCTAGCAAATTCCAAAACGCGTAGAAATGGAAATGGAAGGATGCAAAAAAATGACTCTTAACCTACATATTTATTAGACAGCATTTTTTTAAGATGTGGAGGTCTTCTCATGCTTGTTTTTTCCGTTATCAACTTGTCTATTTATTGTTTAGTTTGAAGTGGGTGACAACCATTACATTTTCAACTATTGACCCTGACAACTCTTCGGAATTATAGACGCAGGCAGCCTCGCTGTAATAAATAATCCATCACCGTGGAGCTTTCGGTCCACTTGTGTGATACAAAATGTACTTGTCGAAGTAAACCTCACTTTTAAAAGGGTAACTACAGATGACGAGGGTTTGGTTGCCTTAAGTCTCTGCCAATTACATCTAAATTGGATTTAAATTTCAGTGAAATTTGTTTCCAATTTTACAGACTTGTAGTAGCGTTAAATGGCGAGTAAACTGTGCCGTTCATTCGAATAAGGATGACATCTTGTTAAACGAAATAATATACTGTTATTATTTATCGTGATTTTATATTTTATTATGAACTGAGCAGTTCTTTGTGATGATAAACCGTGTTTCAATCAATCCGATTTGACATCAGAATCAAGAAACTCTTCTAGGAAACGTGAGGAGGGAGCAAAAGTCCTTACTTTCCGGTAATACTTACTAGGTACGAGATGAAGAAAATATCCAAAACATAAGAAACTAAAAAAGAGATGACATGGAGCAGAATAAAATAGGCTTTTAAACGTGACAGCCTGAAATTGAGGGTGGAGATCACAAAAGAAATGAGGAATTTTACTTCTTTTAAATTGCAGACATCTATTTTTCGTTTTGTCACAAATTATTAAAGGAAATTGTCTTATTAAAATAATTCGTAGCTGTTAGTAGCCTTTTCAGCGTTCGAGAAGCGTCAAGATAAAGAATGCATTCCTTTGAACTTTAATGGCGTTCCAAAATCTGTTATTCAAAACTTTTCCAGAAACGGAATATCTCTCGCAATCTACTAATGGGACTGAAAAGGGACGATGATTGTTAAAAGAATGTGATGATATTAAATTCAATTTTCCACTAACGTTGAATGAGAAATGAAATAATAATAAAATTTAGTAATGGCCGGACGAAGCGAAATCATATCGAAATGTCGGAGAACTTTTTTAATCAAAAAAATATAAATTTATTTATCTGTAATGGCATTCTTATAGGGACCGGACGTCAACAAATTACACTCCAGTAAAAAAATGTCAAATCGTATATTTCGTAAAGAATGGAACGAAGGTTGTCGGTAGGCGTGTAGAGGGTATTTCAGTAGCTTACACCTATCATCTTATACAATACCGTACTGCAATATTGTTGCCATATAAAAATGCTGTGTTCAATTACAAAGTCGATAGTAGTAAAATAGCTAAATTAAATATAGAAGACTTATCCTGAGATAATTTAGTGGTTAAATGCCGTAATTCGTTGCGTTGTTTCGAGTTCTGGGACTGAAGACAAGTGACATAAAATGGCAGCCAACGGACGGTGTTCCCATCGTTACAAATGTAGTTTTTACGTTGTAACCATGGAAACATCGATTGATCGTTACCGTTGCCGACAATTTTTAACTTCGGCACCGGTATCGACCATCTTCTTTCCATACACAACATGAAAAAAGCCGCTAATCTAGGGTAGCCCAGAACTCATAGTATATTATAACAGCCAGAAGACAATTATTATCTTCTATAGAACAACATATTCAATATTAATCGGTACTTTACAGGGGACCCATTGAAGTTATGGACCTCAAATTTTACGTGTTTGTGTAGGAGCATAAGACCAACCCGTATACCAAATTTTATGAAAATCGAAGAATTTATTTATTTTTTTCATTTTTAGCCCTTTTTCTAGAACAAGTGAAATTTTCTTTGGATACTTTAAGAGGGTTCCCCTGAAGGTACAGATCTCAACATTTTACTGACTCATCTATATCGAGGGGCTAACCGTTCTACCAAATTTCAATCAAATCGGATAAGAATTACTATGAGTTATGGGTGCGCACACATTTTTGGTGTACGCGTACGGGTACGCGGAAATTTTCTTCCTCTTCTAAATTTTTTTTTGCATTTTTGGAATCTACACCCTCGAAAACGTCGAGAAAATTAATTTCAGCGAAATCTATTTTTTTTTTGAAATCCGAGCACAATTCCATATACTATGAGTAAAATATGTACGAGAAAGTTTTGATGAATGTGTTTTTGATTAGGTACATTAAAAGAAAACATCACGTTTACATTTCGACGGGAATATGATTCGGTCATTCGTGTGACTGTGGCCGTAACACGAATGACCGAATCATATTACCTACACGAGATATTCACTATATGTATTTTGATATTTATATATTTCTGTTATACTGAGTAATGATTTTTTGATTGTATAAAAACAAAAATAAATAAATAATAAGATCCTCGTGATGGCTTATGTGCAGTTATACATACATAAATTACACCTAAAGACAAGAATCGTTGAGCTAAAATCGATCACACTTCATAGTTTGCCCGTACGATCGAACGAAGATTATTATTTGTACTCTTAAAATATCATTTTTCTTACTTCATTCACAGATGGAAACTATACCAAAGACCATACGTTACATTCTAGCTGAATAATTTATTCAAATTTACACCCCAAACACCCAGAGAGAGCGGTTGAAAGGCGTAATTTTATAGGACATGGTAAAATTAAAAGCCTATCACAAACTAGATTCGACTTATGGTTAAACACATTAATGCGGTTCTCAGAAAGGGTCAGAGGGAATAAAAGGAATAATTATATTAGTGAGGATCACTTCGTACTGAGTACGGTGGTACGGTTAACCGCTAGGTTACTTCGTATTTACAGTCTTAAAACGATTCACATTTTCAGAGTCAGATACACATTTAACACTAACGGTGAACGTTTTATTGCACCAAAATAATAAAGCGTTCCAAATGTACCTAATGAAGATTATAATAAAATTTTGAAAAGTGGTTGTGTAAATTGGCAAATATCTTAATTAAAAGAAATACATCCCACACGTATATATTTAGTAGAAGAACGATGGATTTAACATCAATCAATCAATAATCCACATGACCTCTCCACTGCGATCGATTTCGCGCAGTTCAATGACCTCTTCTCACGTCATGTCATTATACAAATGATAGGTAAAATATTAAAAAAATAAAAACATAAAAATAAAGAGACGTGTTCTCACCTGAGGATCCTCAACCACTGAAGTCCCCTCCTGAAGCCCTCATTTGAAAGTGCTCCTTATCTTTAAATGACCATAACGGACGAGTTCTTCGGAGGAATTTTCAATTCTAAATGTATGGTTTCCTGTAAAAATAAAAGAATTCTTATGAACATCAGAATATTGTAAATATAAAATAACATAAGAAGAGGTTGATTTTTATCTTCAATACATCTCCATTTAAAGATTTGCGAAAATACGGAAGAAAAATAAAATTTTCATATAAAATGTCGGGATGGTAGTTTTTACCCTGCCTTTTTCCTCTCGTTTCCCATCACAGCCACTCGCCCAGGAGTGCACTCATTAACACAGAATGATGTGTGCACAAGTAGAAAAGCATTAATACGTGTCTCCGTATATGCGGGGATATAAATAAACCCAGTCGGAAGGTTGTGAACTTTTATGAGGCATGCAGGTCAAGCGGCAATCCCACAAGAAACTGGCGAAACAGTTCGAGCGACATAATTCTACACTTTTTCAAAGGAAACTTGCAATCGTGAAATAAAATCATTTACCTACTTGAAATCGGGTCGAAAATCATTGTATCACTTTATAAAATTATATTTTTAGTTTAGTCACATAGCGTTAAAATAAGTATGTTATAGGCCCCATACATATATTAGACATTTTAAGGGTTTTCCAGTACAAAATTCAATTATTGAACAGTGAGAACTACGGAGGTGTTTTGGAGAGCAGAACTAGAGTGAAAATTATTAGGCTTAGAAAATATGTAACAACTAATGACTCTAACAATTCATTACTGATGTTCGATTTTTAAATGGAACAAACCACCACGGGCTTACGACCGTCTTCTACTGTCATTTCGAAGGCTGGCTTAGAGTGATCACTTTACGTTAACAACGTTCGCCATTAGGTGGTAATGTTAAAGTCCCCGAAACTCCTAATCATGAGAATTCTCGACATGTTCAACATGTCGATAAATCACATGTATGCAACGAGTAGATATTCAATAATTAATTAATGAAATATAGAGAATTTTGGGTATAAGATGGTACCACCGCATCACGAACGACGCTATACGCCGGCGCACCCAGCGTGAGCCCATCACCTCTACTATTATGTGGAGGAGATGGACTTGGCTGGGACATGTGTTAAGGATGCCGAATGACAGTTGGCCGAGGAGAGCGCTGTTCTTCCTCCCATCAGGGTCCCGGAGACGAGGAAGACCCTCTCATACTGTGTTCCGCTCCTTCGAGGCAGAGCTGAGGAATCTGGACATGGTGTGAGAGGAGGTCATTAACGTTGCAATATTGAGATACAAGTTGGAAATTATTGAGAACAAGAGAGCAACCAAATTTAAAGACTGCGACTGCTGTCATGTATTTGGCGACAGGATATGAATATATCCATTTTTGTTTTGTTGTGTATTAGGCTTAGGCCTGGCATTATGATAAATTATAATGGACCGGAATCAAAAAATCTGAAGATGTGTTCTGGATAGCTCAGGATAAAAGCCTACGCCAGAGGATCTGAAAAGGCACCTAAACTCATTGCAAGTTTTTTGCTCTGATATAAAACTCTCTGCTATAAAGAGAAGCGAAGGAGGTTAGCCCTGCGCCAGAAAATATCATTGTCTATGATTCTAATGCTTTCATATTATGCTTCAAAACAAAATCTGGAAAATATTATGCAAAGGTAATAACCACATATTCGGACATACCTACTGAAAGGGGTTCGCTTTTCATTGATATAATAAGTAACTGTAAAAGACTTACAAAGGGAGACCATCGAAATAATATAATAAAGGGTGAAACAACGTAAAAAATGTACGGAGATAAGGAAAAATAAATGTAGAATAAAGAGTGAAAAAAATTCAAAGAAACAGGCAAACAAAACCTATTTTCGTATCAAGATGTTGGTTAAATATGGCACGAAAATAACAGCACACACAAACCAAGTAATAGGGAGAACGTTTTTACATAAAACGATGTTCTTTCGCTACAGTGAGGAGACGCTTTGCATTTTAGACGTATCGTCAAAATTAACTCATCTCTTAATACAAGAAAATTATGTACAAAAGCTTGGTTCGTAAATAATTCACGAATTAAATGTGGAAAATCCACATAGATTAAACGTACTTTACGCAAAGACAGAGAGAGAGAGACAGAGGCGTTACAAAACACGAACAGTACAGGGTTGGCGCTGAATTACAATGTGTCCCATACTTTTTTTCCCGGGACCCCATATAGGAGAAAAATTATAATTTGGCGTATTTATTAGTCTCATTGTATGCATATAAAATAATACAATACATGCGTGGTGTGGACTCATCTTTACTATGTCAGTACGGTCCTAGAGCTTAAAATATTCAAATTTCCCCATTCCCTTGAGACCCGTTCAACGTGCGTACGTATTTTACGGACGGGAATATTAACATTACAACCCGAACATATAAAGTTTGTGTATTTTGTAGCCGATGCGGGTATTGGGAGCTATTATTTTATTTGGTTATAACGTTAGCATAGAATTAACATAGTGCTTTGCCTGCCAATTCCTAGTGTCATAACACTAGATCAGACCAAAACGTTTTTCGATTATGTTTTGGTTTATCTTAATTCAGTGTGTAGCTGTTGGTACAACAGTAAGCTGGAGGCGAGGAGAGAATGAGAAACACGTATATCAGATAACAATAGATATTAATGAAGATTAATATTCAGAAAGTGGAGTTAGAAAATGTAACACACACCCGACAACATCGACTTCATCTCGCACTCCTGGATGTACCCCATTAACACGAATTACGAGCCATATAATACATCATAACAAGCTGAGATACCCATTGTCTTTCTTTAATCTCGTCAAATAAGAGTGGATTCTTCCTTTTTTTTTCATTAAACCTTTAACTTTAAAATAACCTAATTACGAATCACCGAAGAGTCATACTAAATCAGTATTTGAGGGATAGCAAAAGTATAGCAAAAATTGTAAATACAAAAGTCACCAGATACTAGACAAATGTTATTGAAAGTTCCACGACGTTCTAAGTTTGTCTAGATTCTTGTGTCCATTTTTAAGGACTAAATCTTAACGAGCAATATCAAAAACTAATGACTGACTTATACTGTACGTTTTAAATGTTATAAACAAATCACTACGGTTTTGAGGGTTCTTAACTTATTGAAAGTTCTCATAATTATCGAGGATTTGAACGTGGCGATCGTTGTTAACGTAAAGTGATCGCACTGAGCGTCCCTTTGTCCCGTGAAGTGCTTTGTTCAAATCATTTAAAATCATACAGTATTAGTCAGTCATTAGTTGTTGTTGATATTATTCGTTATTGAAAGGGTTTATCGCTGATTTCTATAAAATTCATAGCTAGCGGTACTTCAAAAGATAGGTAGGTAAGTTACCTAAGATCAATAATTCATCTGTTCATAAATATTAGGAAATAATTAGGTATTCTTGAAATATATACACAATAAATCTTCTATATACATCACATAGTTAGAGAAAAATGTTCCAAACAGTTAGTCCAAATTACGAGTACCTATTAAAATATAAGGTCGAATAGAAACAAATGGGTAGGGGAAAGTAGATTTGGTGCGTATTAAGAGTGACGTTAAGTATTAAGCCGTGTGTGAGCTTTGCTTCACGAGCTTTTGTTCGATATTATTGTGTATGTATAATAGGTACATATAGAGTAGTGTTGAAATATTATACGTGAAAATGAAATGATCAAGCTTTATAATATATTCGACTAGCTTTCCCGACAGACGTTGTCCTGTGTTTACCATGAATATTGGATTCGAATATGTATTGTGACAATCGCACCAACTAACAATCAACTGACAAGTTTGTCAAACTTCAATTAAAATGCAAAAATAGAAAAGTTTAAATTGACAAAAGTACTAAGAAGTTCACCTAAGTTTTTTTTTAATTTTCTATTTTTTTGCAGAACTTTTTTTATTTTTTCTTTAAAAAATGTGTCTAGCTATCCCAGGGTTCCCTAGTCCATTCCCTAGGCACTAGAAACAGTAATTTTTCTTCTGATTAGTTAGTTAGTCCCGACAATAACAAACACAAAAAATAGCGAAAGTGGCCCAGCTTCATTGATCCAAAATTGTTATTAGAAAGAAAAAATGTAAAATAAAGTAATAATTTTTCAATGGAAGTCAACCAGAGCTTACACGAGCACTCGAATCATTGGAACTTTTCCAATTATAATATTAAAAAAAAGCGAACAATAATCATATGAAATTTAAAACAAAAAATGTCATTGGTATGTATACCTACCTTAAAATTTCCAAGCACATAAAAAACTAAGAAGTTTATTAATTAAACTTACTGAAAACATTCGAACTTCATACCGCATACGCCGGATCATAAAGAAACATTTCTATAGCGCAGCATTGCGAATAACCGAACTGAGAAAAAACATTTCTGAAAAATAAAAACCACAGCTGAGAATTTCTCTACCGGTTTGGTTCGAGCGGAGTGTATTATTTATGTGATAAAATCGAACGTAAAATTAAATGTTTATTCCAAGGCGGGAGAAACGAGGGCTGGAATTTGTTTCGAAAATTTTGTAGAGGAAATATGTACACAAAGATATTATTTTCCATCGTGCTTTTACGTATAGGTAGGAAGATACTTCGAACACCCTCCCTCCAACGAAGGGATATTTTGCTTATTATTGCGAAAAAGCCTTGTCACACTGGAGACACCGCAGGAGCCTCTTGCGTCTCTGTGACAAATTAAAAAATACGTAAGTGTATGCTGGCGTGGGAATAACTGACATTAAAATCTCTTACAATAATTATTTATACTGTACTGGTATACTTCTAAGAAAAATCTATACTGTCGGCTACTGATATTTATTTCAGCATAATTTGATCGAAGAAAAGTCTATTATACATAATTTCAGGTTATTTTTAAGTAACCAGGATATTTGTACAAATTACTTTTAAGAATTATTGCAAATTTAAAACGAGTTTAGAGTGAAGAAGCAGTAAAATCTTTATGTCAAAATTTAAGATGGTCGGTAGCCTAGTGGGTACGACGTCGGCTTTCCTAGGTACCTACTGTTTTCTGCGGAGGTCATGGGTTCGATCCCAGGTGCCGATCGTCTTCCTCTTTCACAACACAAGCTTTAATTAGCTTACTGTGTAAGAGTCAAAGAGTGTATTTGTGTTCCCTTCGAGTGAGCACAGATTAATTTTATAATGGAAAAATACTTTATTTATTTAGCTTTTCCCCGTTACATTTAAAAATATATATACGCAAATATTAATAAAAATAGAGTATATAAAATTAGCATATAGCATGGGGGTCAATTTTCCTGCTTGTCAGATGCTTATGACTAAGGTATCAATAAATGAGATCGCTCCGTCGCCGGTTAGCGTGAGGAAATACTTTTATATAAAGTCGAGGGGCTTAATTCAATATGACTTGAATGGAACTTTCGTAAAATGAGAAATAGTTGATGAAATAAGTACCTACATATTTTGTCTATTTTTTGTACATAGATACGTTTTTATGCATTTTTATAACGATGTTTCAATAATACAATTTGAACTGCATGGAAGATTGCCCGTTCAATTCGTCATACTAAAACAATATAAAAATACTGATACGCGAGTTTCATTTTCAATCAATCTAAGTAATAAAATATGATTTGTTCAATCGAAAACTCAATGCAGAGAGAGAGAGAGCTTAATTGATTCTAATAATTTATTCTGTTATAGAATTTTTCTACTAAAAGTACGTATTGAAACAAAAACTATGGTAGAGTTTGCTCGTTGTTAAAATACAGGAAAATCAATACCTACGAATATATTATATAGAATTAAAAAATTCAATAAACTGTGGTGTTTTTTTCTTTCAAAATAATGAAAGATAATATGCTTTGAGGCACATGACGAGGTCATTTTTGCTGCATACGAGAAAGGCTTAATTGAAAACCGTCCAGTAAGTTGCGTGTTAAAGTTTCAACCAAAGGTATTTTGTGCGTAACATTCTAACATCGCGATTTCTTTAGCGTCGATAGAGTTATCGCGATGTTAGAACTTCGAAGTCGATAAGATTGAGTTCGCGTATTTGAGAAATGAACGATATTAAAATTTCATAAGTCGAATCGTGCGACTACATAAATTGAGATACATCCAGGGAGGCCATTATACGGCGCGGTGGATCCAAAGAAAATTATATTCGATTAGATTATAATTAGTAACGAGATCCTCCATGGAATATTTACTGATACAGCCACTCGAAATTTAATATTCCCCTTTGGTAAGAAAACTGGAGAAGATTTAATTGAATAATATTACCCGTAGAATTAATATTCAATTAGTTATTACGCTTCATTCCAATTTGCACCCATAGAATTCCTTCCATTTAATAAGCTCCGTAAACAAACTGTATTTCCAATGTTGTGGTAAAGCAAGCGAATTTGCACGAACTCTTGATGTTCGTACATACTTACTGTTACATCGAATTTTCTTCCTCCGATGTGAACTCACAATAATCCGCCCATTTCGTGGGAGGACAACTCCTTTGAAGAATATTGTCCACCCAATCGATCTTGGGTCTCTCACTCTGATGGATACGAGTTCGTTTCAGCATCATGACATTACCATCCAAGAATGTCTTCAACTTCGTACTCGATCTAAAAGGGTGCCAGCCAGTGATATTCTAAAGTATTTTTGTTTTGGTGGACAGAATGGGAATTTTTGTTTGACTAACTCTAAATAACATTTCCGTATCCGAATGCATCAAATCAAATCCCTCGAGGTCACAGTGTCCCCGTGCGTGCGCGTGTCTCCAATCAAAGAAGAGAACTTCTCTGTAAATTAATTTTTAAGGTTACTATAGTAACGGGTGACACCTGTTCATAGCATGTTCAGTGCTCTCCTAGGAAGTCAAATAATGTCCCATAGCCGAAGGAAGATATTGACTGGTATTCTCAAATTCACGTTTCAACTCAACGCAAGAAGCTCTTGCTTAGAACTTAATCGGTTGCCAGTAGTTACGTAACTAATGTATTGAATAAAATATTTTCAGAATACAACAATGTCAAAAGTCTCAATAAAAATTGGATACGACGCAACTCAATCGTCTGTTTTTCATTTCAGAATAATAGTCATTATGTGAGTTCGATAATAATCTCTCGGCACACTGCCGGCTGTCGGGCCCCGGTGGTGCATTCACCGGAAGCTTCGTTTCCAGGAAACTTGAGTATATACTTCAGATTAAACAAAGGGTTTTCAATAAATGAAAAAAAACTTGAAGATGGTATAAGAAGAATAATTCTATTGTATTTCTACCGAGGTAGGATACATTAGGTAGGATACATTGAGCAATTAAGTGTTAATCCAATATTATAGACAAGAATGTTTCAGTGGTCGTATTGTCACACAACTGCCTCAAACAGAGACAAGCGAGCGATAGAGAAAGAGGAATTCGGCGAATGTCTTCGCTAGACAAGAATACCTAGGTACATGTGTGCGGTTCTTACACACCGGCGATATTGTGGCTTCACGTATCCGTTGGGGCTGTTTCACAAATATGCGGTTCCAATCGGTTTTGTTGTCGGTTTTTTTTAAGTCATTACCCGACCGTAAAAAACCCGGCAACAAAACCGAATCAGATGAGAGATCCGCATATATTATGTGCTTTATTAAATGTTTATCGGTATTTCACAATGGCCTCTATGGTTGGTGATTCTCTGACGGTTAATTATATTTCAAAAGAAAAATGAGCTGATATCAAGCTATCATAAAGTTATTAGATCGTCGGTCAAAATTATAAAAAAAAACTGCAGTCAATTTTTTGCTTCGGTCGTCAGCAAATACAAGTCGTACATCGATCCAAGAAACATGTCGTGAACATGGGCATTCCTGAAATTTTTAAGGGATACAAATTTCCCACCTCCTAGTGGTCTTCTACAAACAAATGTTTGGTACTGATACACAACAAGGCCATACAGTAAGTCCAACAAATAAAGCCAGTAACAAAAAAGAAAGAAACCGAAAGATAATTTGAATTAGATAATTAATTTTTTCCAATCGGAATCCCAAATTAACCCGTCAAGTTAGCGACTGAAAACGCAACCGAACCGAATGAAACCGAATATATGTATGTGAAATAGCTCACATTTAAGGTAGATAATACCTTGACAAGTAACCACGTACATTGTACTAATAACAAACCATAATAGGTAATTCAAGTGTATAAGATACTTGTAACTAATTGGAAACAATTCCCAAATATATATTACCTATCCTCGATGGAATCTTAGGAAGCATTACACGGAAGATTCACTGAGATTTTTATTATAGTCCCCATAAAGTACATGTCAGGATAATCAAAGATAATGAACGTAAGCCATAAAACTTTATGTCCATGTTAATATCTAATTATTCTCACATTATATTGTTAGAAGTAATATATTCGTTTTGCGAGGAAGTTCTCAAAATGATTTTTTTTTTATAAAACGATTGTCTTCAGCAGGATGTTGGAGGATGGTCAATTAAGTATGCCAATTTATAAGATTATTGGTAACCCGAAAAAAGAGAAAAACTTAAATCTGTCAAAATAAACTAATTCTTTAAACACATTATTTATAACTTCGCTTCGCTTCGCCGACGACATAGTATTGTTCAGCGAAGACTTGGAAGAAATTCTCTCTATGATAAAAGAACTCCATGACGCTTCCCTAAAGATCGGTCTAGAGATGAACATCAGTAAGACTAAAATCATGAGCCCATCCAACAGCAACATCATCATGGATAATAAAACAATAGAAGCTGTTGAGGAATATATTCATCTCGGACATAAAACCAAATTAGGGAAAGAAAACCAAATAGCAGAAATCCCCAGGAGAATAGGATTAGGTTGGGCAGCCTTCGGAAAAATGAAGGATGTACTAAAAAATAAAGATATACCAATTAATCTGAAAAGAAGGGTATATGAACAATGCATCCTCCCCGTAATCACCTATGGCCTGGAAACCATTACGCTCACTGCCAATACTGAATGCACACAAAGGTCCATGGAAAGACAGATGTTAGGCGTGAGTCTAAAAGACAAAAAAATAAGAATTGAAGAAATAAGACGCAGAACTAAAGTCATAGACATCATGGACCTTGTTGCTAAACAGAAATGGCAGTGGGCGGGACATGTTGCCAGACAGGGAAAGGAGCGATGGGCACCCAGAATCCTGAAATGGAGACCGTGGGATAAAAGAAGAGGAGTGGGCCGACCCCAAAAAAGATAGGACGATGATATTATCCCAGTCGCGGGCAGAGGGTGGATAAGAAAAGCCCAGGATAGAGGAGAGTGGAAAGAAATTGAAGAGGCCTATATCCAGCAGTGGAGAGATGGCTGAAGAAAAAGAAGATTATTTATAACATTGTAATACTTAGTCATTATACCAATTTATAAAGAAAACAAACTTTGCAGTATTAGGATAAACCTTAAAAACGATAAAATTTATCGTAGGTAATACATACTGCAAAGTTTGTTTTCTTTATAAATTGGCAAAAAAAAAACTATTTTTAAATGTAACATTGGTCCGAAAATAACATGAATGAAAAAAATATTTTTTTGATGTCATTCAGAAGTTAATGTTCAACAATAAAAAGACCCGTCCCTAAATTGGGGCATCTTCTCCTTCCTTTCACCTTTGCTATAAAACTGAGCACTCTTTTTGGTGGTGAGAAAGCCTGCACTTTTTTTACATACCACAAACACGTGAACCTCGAGATCTTGATAAACGGTATGAGGTCGATTTCGTCATACATCTGATATAGTTTAATGGTTGTATCTTCTTCCACGTTTCGGACTATCACAAAGGAGGTCGTAGACAATGTTACCATGGAAGAAAAATCTTCAGACATTCCCAAACGACGCATTGTGAGATATGAACTATGATTGAGCTTGTTATAATGACATTTTAAACGACCGATGACGACAGGGTTAATACATTTTCCAGTACCAATGTGAAACGATAAACTCTTTCAATCATCTAGGGACAGCAGCGGAAGGATCAAACACATTTTTTTTCTTAAGCCCTGCACTCGTTTTCGAGTGATTCGAATATTACATATAATGAATGAATAGGAAAATCAAAACGAAGTTCATAATAACATCAAACAACAGTACTGGTACTTTTGGAAATGTTTGGTCTATTCTCTACAACAGGGTACGGGGTAGGTACATACTTGTTTTATATGAAGTCTGAAACTTAAATTAGAACGTCAAACGGGGGTTGGTTGACAATAAATAAAACACAAGCTCCGAATGAAAGTTCGAGAGGAAAAGTCAATTAAATCGACGTTCGAAATAAACAAAAAAAAACTTTCCGAACTAACTTTTTGTAAGGGATAAAGGTACTTACCTATTATTATTCGCATGTGTTTGGTGAAACGTAATTTTGTATGTAATGAATTGAATCTACTACATAATGTGGAGTTTAGCTCTCGGAGCGAATTTTCAAGTGAACAACGGAGAATTTAAAGTTTGAACGTCGCAAATTGGGTTAAAAATGAAGTGAATAAAATATATTATGTAAATTAACAATCACTACAATGTTCACATAAAATAAAAAAGAAAAACGAAAATTCAGGACTTATAGACACAGCTAAATCCCTTAAGTGATACAAAAAAGCCTTTTAACAACTTGGTTCAAATGTGTATCGAGAATGAATACTGATAAGAAAACATACCAATTTGTATTACATTCAAACATTAATCAATCAATCAATTCTCCCGTTTTTGACCCCACTAAAGGAGGCAACAGGAGATCTGCTTTATGCTCGATCTCAAATCCATCGGAACGGAACACGGTATGAGGGTCGTCCTCGAGATGCGTTTACAAACCAAACGAACATAAAGCCAGAGCTGGAAAATAGGGTAGGTACTTATATTTTCTTGATCGTTGATATGATCACCAAGGAAATAACAACGAGAAAGAACTGTCATCGCCCTTTAATTAGTTGTTGTTTCCATGGTATCCAATATAACGATAAGAGAAGTAAACTCTACTTCCAGCTTTGGCACTATGTTTGTTAGGTGTAAATGCACCATTATTCAAAAACACTTCAAAATGAGATGTAGTTTGATATTTTCCATATTATTCCGTTCTGAAGAAAGGAAAAAATAAAGTAAAAACAACAAGACATTTCTTCAAATTTACAGCACGATGTATATAAGTTGATAACAAAAAAGTTATATTAGGTACACATTTATAACGGATGTGTGAGGGGAAATTATAAAAAAAAAAAACAAAACATTAGTTCGCCTATAGGTATACCTAGTAATATTGTTCAGTAATAATGATGAATGGACGAAGTTGTCCTGTAAAAGTTTCTAGAGGCGGAACATCATTTATTGTTGGCATGAATACTGCCAGTGTATGAGGAGAGAAAGAAAGAAGATGAACAGAGGAGCAACTCTGTAACAATATACCTATTTAAAGCAGGAAGCGTTAGAAAAGTGAACGGCGTAACAACCCAAACGCTAGATCCATCGTTTTATCCCACGTAACCTGGGAGTGTGAATGTTAATATTATTCAAAACGCTTGAGCAAACATTGGGAATATTTTCCATTACTTATATGAAAAAAAAAAGTATTCATACATCAAAACCAATATGAGTATTCACATATGTACCCACGTAGTTCAACAGAAGTAATTTATCCGCGAATAAAATGTGGTTGTGTGTTGGACATTTTGTGTACATCTGTGAGTATTGCTGTTATTGAATTTGCGGTTACAGTTTAATAATTGAATTTGAATAAATGAAATTGAAACCAGGAACATGCTCAGATTTTTTTTACCAATCTTTAAATATTTGTAATATGCTTATAAGAGAAATCTCTTCTTCTCTCGCACAATCGCACCAACTATGAAACTTTACGTTTTGAAAAATTTTCCAGTACACAAGTTTCTTTTCAACTCAAAAGAACTGTTTTTGAATTCGAACGAAATCTGGTTAAGTTATACGAGGAATAGTTCTTTTTAACATCCCGAGGATAGGGATGTCGAATTTGGATATCCAAAAAGAAATCGCAACAGTTCAAGAGATAAAAAAAAGCTCAAGAACCATGTTGAACAAGAAAACCCTGGATTGGTGGCCAAGAAGAGTTCATAGAACCCAGGAAGGCCGGGATGCTTTGACGTTTTAAGGAGATGGCATAGAATGGCAAGAGAGAGAAAGTCGTGGAAGTTGCGAAGTTGCATACATATGTTCAATATTGAATTAGTGAAGGCTGATGATATGTACAAAATGGAATGAAAGTGGAAGCCTAGAATATATTATGAAGGAACGTAAAAGTGGGCGATACTTAGCATCAAAGCAGATTCAGATAGAGATCGAGGACGGAATAATTAAAATTACAGAAATCATAAAAATGTAAGATAAAAATACATTACTTGGATGTTTTAACATATTTTTAAAAAAGGTTGTGTGATGCACATATGCCAGTTAAAACAAAATACGAAAGTTTTTATTTATTTTCTCTATTCAAATTACTTCCCTTCCAAGAAGATGAGTCAACGACCGTTCACAAATTTGAATAAATTTAATTAAAATAATATTTAATACCGTATAATTCTATTTATTTAGGATGACAATTTTTTCGGATCCTTCCTCCAAAAATATTTTTCCTCAAATTATTTCAAGCGGCTTCACATTTCAGATTTATGTGCCTATATAAGGTTGAGTCGGCTCTGATAGAAACTTTTTGCATGGATGATGGGTAGGTTACAATTGGCGTTCCCTACTTTGACCAGATATATTTTTTAGTGAATTATGCACTTATACAGTCAAACATTATTCGGATAAAGATAATATGTTCTTATTACTACTTATTCAATATCCACTTTTAGCTTTTCTCTTCGCATTTCGAATAAATCAGTTGTTATTCGACGATTGGAATTAGTCATCCGGATATTCAGAACTATAATTTTGTAAACAGTATATACTGTAAAAGCAACTTTCTGTGGAAATGAATATATCAATAGAAATCTGCGTATTACATCTATGAGCTAAGCAACGGAATGCATAAAAGGAGTGTGAATGAATTAATTCTCCTTACATTTTTTCAGAAAGCTTATGTCAAATTTTCATAGACAATCGCTTCAATCCATTGACTGTATCGCTGTTTCTTTCTCAATTAGCTAAAACTTCTATGCCAAAGCTACGATGTCGCAACTCGGTTTCCTTTTTAATGTATCTGGGTTCACCCAAAGTGAACACAAATACACTTTTGACATAAAGCAAAGCATTTGTTGTAAAAATGGAAATGGTCGGCACTGGGATTCAAAACCACGAAATTAAGTACGCTATACGTACGAAAGCCGTGGACCCATACCTGGTCTACTAAACACTTCTCAAACACTAACTCGTTCTTGCCATCCTTCATTATCTCACAGAAAAGTCTGTATTTATGTGAAAGCTTGAATACATTATGTCTCTTGTAGAACAATTTGCAGGTTTTTATATCTGTGCAGTAACTTCTTAACACAATTATTATATTTAGTAAGTTAAAACCTATTATATAAATACCATTTTCTGTGATTCTTGCGACGTAATCTACAGTTTCATTTCTGGGACACTGTAAGAATTTAGGAGCAGAGAGTTGAACTAAATAATATACTTTATCTGTGTAAGAGATTTCTTTGTTCGAGTTAATAGCGCGACACATGAAAAAACATCTTGTTGTATACACAGTTCAGTCAAACAAAAGGATCCTCTTATAATGTAGGAACACCATTACGAGTGTAGAATACAGAACGAAGCATTAAGGACGCGAATCCACACGGCTGCTATCTGTGTGTTCGCCATCTCCTCGGGGCAACTTCAAGTAATGCGAGTACCTTCCTAGATAACGGGTAAAATTAAGGCTTCTAGGGATATAAGAAAAACAAACGGACGAGGAATTTAGAATAACGGTCTTTAAAATGAAACAAAAAAGGGGGAAATGTTTTGTGCTTTCTTAAAATAAGGCTTTGAAGGACATATCTGAATTGGCTATTTGAATTGGCTAAGAGGAGACAAGCTTTCAGTAGCTTACTGTGAAAGAGTCAGGGAGTGTATTTGTGTTCACTTTGAGTGAACACAGTTTCATTTTTAAAAAAAAAAAAAATTGATCAAAGCTTTCTGCGAAGTAGAGGAACACAGTCTTCCTCATCTTCAAGACTCATAAGAAACAACAACGCTCTTCTTTGTCAACTATTTTTCCGCATCCTCTACAGATGTCCCAGTCTTAGTATGAAATTAAGAGCCACAAAAATTAGGAAAATCTACTAAAAGCATTTTCTAAAAGGATTTTACTGTAAAATATTAGAATTGTGATTAATGCGAGGCATTAAGAGTCTTGGTGCTAAAACAGTGGTTGAAAATAATTAGCAGAGAGAAAATTATTTTAAGTTACGATTGCTCGGAATCGTCAATCGTAATTAACAAAAAACCCCTTTGTATAAAGAAGTATAACTCCTTCGGGATGTTGTGATGTTTTACAAAAACTAGTAAGTATATTTATTTATAAGGCGAATGCCTGTCACATTTGAATTAACAGAACAGGATGTCAGATGATATTGTCTTATTGGGGCTTTGGACTTAACCCGTCTACACACATGGTTCTAAAAATCATTTTTCCTATTCCTTTTACCTTCCTTTACCACGTATTCGAACATCCAAAAATTAGAATAAGAGATGAATGATTTTCACAGTTCAAGTATAACGTCGTATCCTTCTTGGCTATCTTTTAAATGGGATATATTTCAGGAATATACCCGTTTGTTTTCCTACACGGAAATACCTTTCATTGAAGGTTTTGCGAAGTTGAGGACGTTGTAAGGTGGGGAAGACAGAGGAGACGGTTTTGGAACGACCAGGTTTCAAGAATGGAGTACACAAACACAATAATATCAGAAGGATGCAGACTTCCTCCGAAACGCTGGAGGGATATTTGGCAATCAGCTTCCCAAGATGACAACACAGTAAAACCAACACGCCAGGAGACCTAGTCAAAGAGGAAGAAGAAGTTTTCCTACGTTTTATTAATCTTGCTCATCTCTTACTGGTAACCTCATATTGTAGACAAAGACTGAATAAATTGTATCCATATTTTAAACTCGAATACAAAATCCTTTACAATGCGCATTTTTCTGCAGACAATAGCTAGTGTAAGAAAACTAAATACACTGAACAATGACGAAAAAATATAAAACGTGTCCATTGTTTCACAAAAAAATTCTTCGCACTCACAACAACAGTATAATTTCGTTCTCGTCGCGATGTAATTGAGATAAATACAGCTGAAAGAAAGGCAACAGCTCAGCGAGAGAAACATAATCCGTTAGTTTGAAAAATTGTCCCAACACCCGTGAAAAATTAGCAGCGAAATTGATAAAAATTCCAACTTCCCTCTCTCAATATAAGCGACGAAAAAAACCCATTAACTACTTTTTTCGTTTTTGTTTGGTTAGGTTAGGTTAGATGAAGTACGCCTCAAAGATAGCTTTCTACTAAAAATATACTTGAAATTTTTGTAAAAAGGATTTCAAACTCATACTGTGTTTCACGATAGATAGAATATTACAAAACTCACCTTTATATTGTATACTTTACGAAATAAGTGAGCAGCCGATTATTATGCAGTACTATTGCCAATGTCTAGCGGTCCAGATTCCGTAAAAGTGCTAAAATACAGCCATTACAAAAATCGATGTGAGTATAGCTGCAAGTCAAGTGATTTCAACCATAATAACACGAGAGATATTCTACAAGAAATCGATCAATGTGTTTTAGATAAAGAGTAGTCCTGTGTAGGAAACCCCTAAAAAACCGCCGTAGCTATTTTTTATGCACAATATAACTACATACAACTAACCTATCTACAATCCATAGCAATATTAAAAACTAATTGAAATCTCAATTCTGATGGAGGAAGACTATTTCTATACGAACATCATTTTTTGTATGTTGCCATTCTTTATGTCAACTCATTAATTGCACTTGCTATACCGTTACCTATAACTATACCGTTTGACAGCCATAAACAATTAGAACACATACATACTACAAAACGTCAAATGGATTAATATCATTTCAAGATAACCCTTAATAAACTTTTCGTTACAGATTCCAGCTGGTGTACTCGCGCTATATTTCATTTTGGTACGTACTAACTTGAATGTTTTCTTTTCAGAAATTGTATTTTAACACTTCCAGAGTATTCGTTGTTGGATCAAACTAGAAATTATTACGGTAGAACGCGCCTTGTGACTCCCAAAGGGATGTGTTTTTAGAAAACGAATGCAATTAAACGTTCGGATCCGACACTTTGTTAGCGACTCAGCTACGCTTGGTTAACTCAAACTCGATAATGAAAATCATCAAATGGATAGTGAGTTTTTAAACTAATAAAATAGATAAAAGAATGGCTCGGTAAAGGTCGTAGCACATAATCCTACAATCCATTTTATGTGTAAGATTTCTGCTTAGATTGTACGGACTGGACTCCTTAGTTTTTCTCTAATGTATATCTAGAAACGATGCTATACACCGGCGCACCCAGCGTGAGCCCATCACTTCTACCAATATGGAGAGGAGATGGACTTGGCTGGGACAAGTGTTAAGGATACCGAATGACAGTTGGCCGAGGAGAGCGTTGTTCTTCCTCTCATCACGGTCCCGAATACGAGGCAAACCCTCTTATACTGTGTTCCGCTCCTTCGACGCAGATCTGAGGAGTCTGGACATGGTATGGGAGGAGGTCAAAAACATTGCGCATGTTCGAGCTCAATGGAGAGCTCTTGTTGCCTCCCTATGCCTCTAAGTGGGGCTTAAAGAGAGTTTGGATTGGATATCTAGAAATCATTTTTATTGCAAAAAGAGGTTTTTTTGCAAGGCTTTACGTATTCAGTACAACGAAGGCCCTCGAATTTCGTATTATCAGGATTTGAGATGGTGTATTGAAGAAATTTGTACCAATTTTTAAAGATAACTTTACGCTAGGTAACAGCATTAATGACGGATAGAAGTTCAAACCTTTCAACTATTTATCTCTTTCAATTAAGATAGTTAGTCTGAAAGACACAAAATAATATCGGCTGATGTACATTAACTTAGAGACTTACTCGTAAGATAAGTGCGTCATATCTTACAAACGACAAAGACAATTCCATCGGGATGAAATATGACTTTTATTTCTTCGGCAAGTTTATGTAAACAAATTTAAGTAACAGTAATAAAGCAAATAAATGTACCCCGCTTACACTCATTACAATGTACATAGATTAAAGTTACCCTGTTATTACTCCCGCACTTTCCAACAAACAATACAAGATATCTTTATTACTATCGTTATGATAAAACCTTGTAAATAAAAGAAACAAAAAAGCCCCAAGAACAAAGGAACGCTCCAGGTCAATTCACCTTCCCAGCTCGTAAATAAAGCGCCTCTTTCGTGTAATTTTTCTAGAAAAAACAATCGTTAGAATGTAAAGACAAAACTTCAGCAAGAAATCGATATTAGTTAGTTCAAAACTTCCCGTCTGTTTTTTAACCAATATTAATATTCTATTGCTTGTTGTGAAAAAAAATTTTAAAAATAGTAATCGTCGGTTTAAAAAAAAAAAATTCAGTGAGAGTCTTCACAAGGATCAAGAATAGGTATTTTAATACAAAAATAGCTATAATATTATTATTTGTATTTTCTTAGGCCTGTGTCTCCGTGCTGCATCAGCCTCTTGCGATGTAAATCCCCGAGTATTCCCCATTTTAAAGGAGGTCTAGAGAAGTAATAAAAAAAATCTGTTTGATTTGTTTCAGCTGACGAAACCAAGCTGCGGCGGTGTCTGGATGCCTGAAAAATACCGAATGCACCGACACTCGAATGCCCCAACGGAGAGACATTTTGCAGTCGCCCTCCCAAGAAGCTCAAATGACGACACAGATTCACAGGGTCTATGAAAATGGGATGAAAAATAACATGATGATTTGCTGCTTTTTGACGAATGGTAAAATAACCATCTTAAACAATACCAGAATAAAAGTCACTTCAGTTAAAAAAGATAATAGAGAAATTAAAATAATTGATTGCGGAAATCTTCTTAAAACGTTCGTAGTATTTATCATAGGTATGGAAGAAAATGAATTAACAGCTTTGTCTAGGTGTAGAAACATGTCATTGTTTTTTTTTTCTTTATTAGCGGGTGTCATCTGGCTACATATGTATGTAGATGAATTAAACTACAACCATACACTTGTGAGAGAAATCCCATTGTTTGTAAGTAAATAACGATCGCATATTATTCTTGAAGCGAATCATGCGAAATATAAACAAAGTAATAATCAATTCGAACAAAAGCATAATGAAACAAATTACTGAACAAACAATGCAGATGACTTTTACTTTTTTCACACGATTTTTGCAATGACGTACGATGATTTTACTGCTGTTTTTATTGCTGTATGGAACTTCGGTCTGTTTTAAGGGGTTATTGGTTTTCAACTTTTCGATCATCTTAGTGAGTGTGGTAGTGAGACTTAAACTAGTTTAGTCTCTCAAGGCACACAAGACTACTACACAAAGGTTTAAGGGAATAAAATGATATATTAAACCACCTGAGATTGTCGCACGGGATAAGAAATTATTAACTTCTTAATACAAGATTGAGGGAAATTTATTAGCATGAAACAAGCGTCAATATTTCATGCGAAACGTTGTACAGAATGTATCCCTATTCCCTAGGGAGGCATCGATACAACGATAATTTCCATCATAAAACGGTTCCATTTTAATTGAATTAGGGTAAGCAGTATAGTAACTGGCCACTTAAGGATTCAAACATTTATATCTCGCTCATTTATCAAGATATTTTTCCAAAAAAAATATTTTATACAAAACAATTGTTTTGTTTACAATTTGCAGTATTGCATTTTTCAGATATATTGAGTTTTGTATTTAAAAAAAAATAATTCCTAAAAAGTGGTCAAAAAGTACAGTAACTGGCCACCTGATACAGTAACTGGCATAGGTAATATGACAGTAACTGGCCACCATACATGTTTTCAGGATTAGCTGAAAAATTATCAAATTATTTGTTTTATAGTAAAATTAAGTATAGAGTAAAACAAAAAAATGTTTAATCATACTATTTTTGTATAAAAAATGTTGTTTCAGTACGAAAAACACAATTTACAAACAATATAAATAAAATACTTT
The DNA here is from genome assembly GCA_963576905.1 of Mystacides longicornis. Lineage (NCBI taxonomy): Eukaryota > Metazoa > Arthropoda > Insecta > Trichoptera > Leptoceridae > Mystacides > Mystacides longicornis. The sequence goes on along the minus strand of OY756433.1, from coordinate 15,488,013 downwards.
GAAAATTCATTATAATTTGGCACTTTTTTGCAGATATGTAGATTTAAACATAATATAATACAATATTAAGTATTTCAATTAAAAGGTACCGAAAGTATGAGAGATAATTGAAGCTCAAAACATTGTCACATGTTGCAGAATGATGGAAAATGCTACAAAAATAATTGGAAAAATAAGTCCTGAAAGATTTCCTAATGTACAGAGATGCGTGAGACACCCGGGGGACGTTAAACTCAGAAGAAATGGCTGAAAAACTTACCATCCACTTCCCAATACCATGACAAAGGTTTCTAAATATGCAGATTTAAAATTAGTACATGTTGCGATCCATGGGTAAGTCAATGCTTGATATATGCTAAGAAGAAATTCCTACGAAGAAATGAGAAACAAAACTTGATTTATAGACATCATGAATGGCTGGCAAAATTGAAGAGACAATGTGCAAGACATGTATCAAGGCAAGATCCCGTTTTCCTTAAGAACTTGCCTTCGCAGAAGACGATGGAATAGGGTTTAAGATGGATGGAATAGTTATGATCTGGATCGCAAGAGGAGAAACTTTGCATAACATGGCACCATGGTGTTGATAAAGGAAGCAGAAGTAATAATGATTATTTAAATACTTTCAACCTCACAAATCACTCTTTGAGGGTGGAATGCCTAATTAATAAAAAATACTTTCAACCATGGGACGACCCAGAAAAATCTGAGCTTAAAAATCATCAACATAAAAATAAATTAGAGAGAGGAGATTCTCTACTTCACCTACGGGAATACGAACTCGGTGTAATCAATTTTCCTTTGATGACCCCAAGTAGACGAAAAAGGAAGCTACGAGATAGCTTCACTGCGTTCCTGTACATTAATAATCACATCCTCCCACCACTGTGAACACTTTTGGTCTAACTAAAGGTTTTGTCTACCCTGATAAGCTCTCCTGGTTTCTCGGACCGACTCGGTACCGATGTAGAGCTCGTCTTATAACCATGTTGATAAGGAGGCTGGCTCCATCTCTTCCACTTATGCCAAAATTCATAAGCTCTTATTTAAAGTGTTTCCCCCGTGCACGAAACCCTGAGGGGTGGCCAACGTTCCTCATATTTTAAACAACTTTGATTGTCCGGTTATTCCAGATCGCATATTCCTCTTTTGACCCATCTGTAGGATTTCTTTGTGACCTCAGGTATTTCCCTCTCCTCCCATGGACTTATTAAGGTGAAAATCCATGACACAATTGAATATAAGAAACTAAGATGCAGCCTTTCAAAATCAAAAAAACACAATAATTATAGTAACTGGCCACCCAAATTTAGTAACTGGCCACCCATGCCAGTTACTGTAACGGATGCTCCTATTGAAATGGGGGTTTTAAATAACGAAAATAAATCCTATGAATACTACGAATATGGTTTAAAATTGCATAATTTTGAACTTGATTAAAAAACATAGTAACTGGCACCCTTGACCAGTTACTGTCTAATCATCAAATTCTTGATTCTGTTACTGGCCACCCATCGGTATTATTTTAAAAATCCATTATTTCATCCCTAATTTCTGTGAATATTGAAGAAGCAAGCCTTCTTTATGAAATAAAATAATAATATCATCAAAAAACTACCAAAAATTTACAGTAAACACATTTGATGTATACCACTTCTCCTTAACAAATGGACAACGAATTAGTGATATTTTATACAAAAGTAGCTACCTCATGAAAAAACCGCACAAAACTGACACAGATGAATGTCCGATTACAATGAAATTTGAAGAGTGCATGTAGAAATAAACGAGCTATCAGCCTATCGAAGTTACGGAACAGATATTCTCACCCAAGTCTTATTTTTAAAGAAAAATGATCGAGGTGGCCAGTTACTGTTAATGGCCAGTTATTGTACTGCTTACCCTACATCCCCTAACAATTTATAATAAATAATAATTATTATTATAATAGACAATGCCGTTAGTTCGCTTCTTGTCTTTGTGGTCTCAAAGGCTTTCCACCTCACAAGTGGGTAACCAATGAACGTGTTCAGTGGGTTGAGTCTTCTATTTGAAATAACAATAATACTCGTTGATCAGCAAACGAAATCATTCACTGAAAGCGACGGATGAACGAGCCGATTGGATAGTTTAAAAAAATACAACAATTCGAAGATTGTGGCCGTGGTGTGGAAACAGAAAAAAATAAAGTTGAACTCAAAGCAAATGTACCTAATCATGAGGAAAGAATGAAGACTTAAATATTTATGAAATCTTAGTTCGAAGAATTTCTTTTTAAACAATCTACGCGTAAATCGAAGTCCCAATAAAACAAAACTTCAAATATAACAATTTTTTCGACGTGTAGAAAAATATATTAGTGTATGTTTGCAGGACAATGATTTTCTTTATCTCCTGTACGTGAGTCTGCGAAACTAGCAATGAATTACAAAACACAGATAAAACCAATCAATTTTTTTATTTTTTCTAAAAATTATTGTAAAAGTTAAATGGTTCCATAAAAAAAATGAAGAACAATTGGAAAAAAATAACGTGATTTTTATTTTTTAAATAAAAATATATTACTGTAATGATAACCTTGGTCATACGAGGTTAGGTAGAACTTATACCAATACATAGGGACAATAAATTGATGTATGAGAGGGGCATATAAGTACAAATGAGATTGTTAAAAGACAATGAACCTTAGATTTTTAGTTACAAATATTTAGATGAAGATGAAAAAAGTGAAACCTCTTTGACTGGCACTTTTGACAGATTGGTTGGCAATAAGGAATATCGTTGTATATAAATTAAGAAGTTCATTTGAGATATTTTGATTTCAGTCTTTGTAATTCAAAATTTTAGTTGATGATAAATTTTAACGGTTCTGATAGGGAATTAAGGAATGTGACGGCTTTTGTTCAATTCTGAACTCAAGGTGGTATTTGAAATTATCTAAGCAGAAAACATTTAAACAATAAAGAAGATAATATATAAAAATATTTAACAAAACAGAATTCCCAATAGAAAATAATATGAATATCTAACAATAATAGAAAGACGTTTAATCGCAACAGTTTGAAAGTTTGTTTGTACAGAGACGTCGTAACCGCACACGAAATACCCGTCAGCAAATACAGCATTCAGTGTATCTTTGCAAACCAATCTGGTGTGTTTGTTAGATCGGGAGATGGTTGCAGAACGACGATAGGAAACGATGTCTGTAATTAATAAATAATTGGTTAAATGCAGCCAAAGTTGATACTAAGTATACTAAGTATAGGTAAACGTTGTAACAACTATTCGACTAAACCGAGTTTAAATATTATTATTTCAGTTAGGAGTTGCCGGTTCAGCAACAATACGATGCAGAATCAGATGTTGCGATTCGATTCTAGCAGTATTGGTTCAGGCTCCATACAGGTAAGTATGTAGGTACTTGTTTGTATAAAGGATGGCCAACAGTAGGTACAGAAACTAGAAAATTATTTAAACTTGTCAATATAAAGGATTCTTTTGTAAGATTACATGCAGAATACCTTTTTTTTTAATATTTGTGAAAAGTCAACGATCCAATGCACAGGAATTCTTCATGGAAACGAACCTGAAAAATTACCACTCAGACAATATGAAGACTCGACATTATTTTTGTAGTTTACAAAATGTTCTCATTTTTGAAAAGAATAAAGGTACGCCTGAAAATTCAATCAAACATGTCATTAAAAAAACCAAACAAAAAGCGATAATCAGTTAAAGAAGTGTCGAGATAAATTTCCATCCAAGACTTATTTTGATAAAGTATTTTTCAAATGTTCATTACTGAATTTTCGGGGACGGGAAATTATTTCCCATGACATAACTTCCATTTTGCACACAATGAAACATCTTCAATCGATAACCGTAGCTAGGATGTAGGTATTTGTTCCAATTTTCACATCTGAACTATACGTTTTTTCGTTATGTCGCCGAGTGTGAAGGGCCAAGTCTCAATGCAGCACAGTAAATACAAAAATATGGTGGGAAGATACTTATAATTTGGTCATCTACGGTAGAAACACACCCCTCCTAACGACACCCACGTAAAACGATGGCAGATCAAGTTTCCAACTTCTGAGAAATTAATTTCAAGCGAGTTCACCCCTACTTACTTCGAATTGGATAGTAACGATGTGCTGTATTAAAGAGTAACACGATAGCAATACTTTAAAACGTTAAAAATAACTTGTAAGCTGCTGAATTTCCGTTGAAAGAAGAAACAGACGATTCCATAGCAAATAATATCTTCAATTATTATTTTTATCGTCAATTTTAAATATCTTCTAATGTAACAGGAAAAATATGCTTAAAAAAAAGATGTTAATAATAATTATTATCTGTATATTAACATGTAAAGGAAAAACTTTGTAACCATTTTTACGAAAATTGCGCGGACGGAGGAGAATGAAATTTCGCACACTTACAGTTTATATACAGAAGAGCTGGCGAATGCTAATATTATTTAAAATTGTGCATAAAAATAGATAAAATCTATAAAAAAAAAATCAAAACAATTTTTTTTTTATTCATACATAATAATACAGTGATAATAGATAATAAATGTAAATGCTGCCCAAATAGGCCAAGCCTGTACTAGGGCAAACATCTTTACAGTTCATAAAAAAGAATATTAAAAGGAACATACAAACACGAACAACAGCACAACCACCAACTCACATACGTACAGTCCACAAACAAAGCATAACCCAACAGTCACAACACCCTTTGGCCCAACAAACATCAATCAACAGTATAAAGAAGAAAGATGAGAGAAAAAAAAAAAAAAAACTAAACAAAATACTTTATGGGACAAAACCCAAGATATCCTGCAAAACCTCCAACTGAATAGATGAGACCCAACCAGAGCAGGCACGTTTATATTTAGAGAAGCACAAGATTTGCTTAATCTCCACAGGCATTTTATTAAAAAGTTTAGGCGCAGTGTATACGAACTGTCGTTGGCCAAATATTGTGTTCTTAAAGGGAACATCATAATTCAAAGATAACATTTGTCTAGTGACTCTACCCTGTTGCGACCTCCTCCAATCCCGCTTAACCTTATAAAATTGTACAACACTGTAATGTAATGTATTTGATACTCACACACAATTCGATGTATCTGACATTGACACAGACGCATATATTATTTTGTTTATCTGTCGTCAAATTAAGAATTTATTAATATTGTTTGTCTTTAATAATAATAGAAAACACTTTGTAGGTACATATCAACATTTCAAATTTGACGTATCCATATCATTGTTTTGAGAGAAAGTTTTGAAATAGCGCTCGCTCAGTCTGTGATAATGGAACCTTAATAAAACATCAAACTTACAATTTAAATCAGTTATGGTGGAATTTCGAGCACTGGTCGGCCAGTAGTAGTAGTAGGTATCCATAAAAAAACTTTGATGCTCTTTGATCGAGGCTTCGACCAGAAAACAATCATTGCTTTTCTAATGAAACCGGCTTGGGGTCTTGGGGTACATCCGTTGATGGTATCAAAACTGAAACACATGCATAGAAACATGGTTCTGTTTTGACAATAAATCGGACCCGACCCCTAATAATTAAAAGTCGAAACCGAAACATGACACAGTGCAAGCGGACTTTTACCCCTATTCGCTATCAGATCCGCTAAAATTAAGAATCCGCCAAAAAAGTGTATGAAAAAAGTAACTTTTAATTGACTGTTCCATTTGAATTATCAAAATTCCTCTAAAATGACTCGCTATTCGATCAATTTAAGCGGCACCTTAGAAAGACCCGCCAAAATTTTAGAGGAACTGCTTAAATTATGTCAAAATCGTGTCTTTTATTTTCAGTCACCTCTCTTAAAAACAACAATCAAAACAAAAAAGTTAATATTTTCAGTAAATATATCATTTTCTCTTGTTTTCATCACAAAAGATACGTTAATAGTGATATATTTCTTGATCAAGATGAATTGGTTTGAAAAAAAGGAAATTTGGCGGCCATGATGATAATTTTGACATGTTTTCGTTTGAAATCACTTGCAGCTATATTTACTACAATCGATTTTTTTTTCGAAGGAATATTGCTTGGATTGATTGAAATCACATGGAATTGCCCGCGCAATTCAAAATTTCAGTTGATGCAAAATTTTAGCGGATCTGATAGGGAATAGGGGTATGTGTCGGTCATTCTTTTCTCAGTCACTCTTTAGAAGAAACTGTACAGTGTAATAAAAATATCGTATCATCAAAAGACTTATTTACTAACCAAAATAGAAAAGAGTTCTTGGTTCAACTTTTTCATTAAGAAATGAAAAGTTTTTATGAAAAGGTTTTGCTATTGAATGTTTATTCTGAATGTAACAATTATTTTCAAACGGCAGACATATTATTTGTAACTTCATCAAAATATCAAAAAAAAAAGTTATATGATTTTTACATAAACTAACAAAGGAAAAGTTTTCTTTAGTAAAATATACTTTGATGCTAAATTTGAAGAAAAAAAAATAAAACATTTATTTCTAATAGCGTATATTTTAAAAGGGAAAGAATCATATTTGGATTTATGGACCGAGTTAATCCTTGAACTATGTCATAATTTCAAGAAGCATTGAGCATAGAGCAATCTTTGAGTAACGCTTCGTGTGATAATATTTCCACCAGCATTTATATAATACGTCAATAATAATACAGTAACGATTCATAAATGTTACAAGAAAATAATTAGTTAACTTACGGTCTATCCTACACTTACCTAATAATTTTTACACCGTTTTTGGAGAGAAATATAATTTCACGAACGCATGTCCAATTGTCCAATGATCCTATTCTCGAATGTCGATAGATGGATTTTCTAATAATTTTTTTGTGATTTTCGTATGTTTTCTTAAAGAACTCATACGAAATTCTGTTTCAAAAACCTATCGATCGACATTACAGAATAGAGTCTCAAATCTAATCCAAATGTTGAAGCTTCGCTTTTGCAGTGGAGAGATACTTATATAATAGCACTCTGTTGATTATAACATTAATTATTATATTGATCCAAACAAATTGTAATATTGTTGAAAAGCGTCACTACAGTTTCTTGCAGTACCTAATGCTCATCGACTTGTGAGGTATTTTGATTAGACGATAATAAACTTTTTGTTTGCCTTAATCCTACCATTTTGGTTATTTTTAAGTCCTGAGTTGTTTTTTTTTTATTTTTTATTATCATTTTTACTGTGGGAAAATTGTATTGGTTATTTGTGAGAAATATATATATTTTTTATTTCTATTTACCGTCTGTTATAACATCTGCCTGAATCAGTACTAGATATGCACAAATTGGATTTATTTTAAATTGAATGATGCTGGATAAAAGCGTTTTTTTTTAAATGAAACCGCTAGCAAGACTTTTGAGAATAGGTATGTTGAAAATTCTAAAAAAACATTCTATAAGTCAACTGGTTCCTTACAATCTGAATAAACCACGCATTTGTCTTTGCAATGACGATAGTTCATCTATATTCCGTTAAAGCAACAAATTTTACATTCTTTGGAATGAAATATGTTTGAAAAATTGTAAAACCGAGCAATCTTTCCGGTTGAAGAAATTTTCCAGTACCTATTTGTGGCAACCTCTATTGAAACGCCACGGAACCTGGTGGATAGAAATATGTTACGGCACCATTTATTTCGACTGAATGAAAAACCTTGATTGCCTTTACGTGTTTTGAGGGACCATTTATAATAACCGGCTGGTATCATTGTTTATGAACAAACAAGACACGCTGTCAACAGATTCGTAACAAAAGTAATGGATGAAGCGGGAACCAGTTTGCCGAGAAGGAGAACACAAGCCACGAAACGACTGAGGAAATGTAAGGAACATAATGAGTGTAGGGGTTAATTAATTACGTGACAAAGGGTGGAGTTTACATATTTTGTGTTTTCAAAATAAATTATGATTAATTACACCGGTGACAATGTAAGTACCTACCGAATTGATTCTACCAATGGCCGTGGTCTATAATAAAAATAACGGTTAATGGACGTTAACGCCACGATCTATGATTATTTAATGATTTGCCTGTGTTGTTTGATATTAAAAGTTAATATTACATCATCAGCTATCGAATAGTATCTACTAAAATCTTTAAATTCAGCATAGTTCATATTACTCATAGAATATGGAATATACACGAGTCTTGTGATCGGTTTTCAAAAAAAAAAAAAAAAAAGATTTCGCTGAAATTAATTTTCTCGACGTTTTCGAGGGTGTAGATTCCAAAAATGCAAAAAAATTTAAATTTCCGCGTACCCGTACCCGTACGCCAAAAATGTGTGCGCACCCATAACTCATAGTAATTCTTATCGAAGTTTGGTAGAACGGTTAGCCCCTCGATGTAGATGAGTCAGTAAAATGTTGAGATCTGTACCTTCAGGGGAACCCTCTTAAAGTATCCAAAGAAAATTTCACTTGTTCTAGAAAAAGGGTTAAAAAAGAAAAAAAAAATTTCATCGATTTTCATAAAATTTGGTATACGGGTTGGTCTTATGCTCCTACACAAGCACGTAAAATTTGAGGTCCGTGACTTCAGTGGGTCCCTCTTAAAGTACCGATTAATATTGAATATGTAGTTCTAAAGCAAATAATAAAAAGCTCCAATTGTCGATATCATTTTAAAATTTCTATAATAATTCCAAGGATAAATTCATTTTAATCGTAAAATTATGAATTTTTATGCAAAGATATGTTTTACACGAAAAGGCTGTTATAATATACTATGAGTTCTGGGCTACCCTAGGTTAGCAGCTTTTTTTTGTTTGTTGCCACATCAAGCCGAAAATAGAGACGGTACTTCAGATATAATTATGTGTAGAGCTGTTCAAAACATACGGTAGCGTTCATAAAAAAAAATAACTGAATTTATTCGAACTTACTATAAGATTTTAAAACAATATCAATTTTTTATGAACTTTGTAGTAATATTCCAGTTAATAGAGAAATTCAACTTTTACAGTAAAAACTACTATTCTAATTTATTAAAAAGATTGACGTATGATTTGACAAAAAAATATCGAAACTGGAAATTAACATTATTCTTTTTCTTCTTTCCTCCGAATGAATACTGAAAGCAACACCGTTTCTATGTTTATAACAGTTACATAGACAATACTCAAGCCTTTTGATATTGGTAAGTTAAACAAGACCTTGTTCAATAACCTGATATAGGTACTGATAAAGCGTGAATATCCAAATCAACAACGTAAAGCAGGACGGGTCAGATAGTTGACAATGTTTTTAGCTATATAAAGATACACCTTGCAAACGGTTAATCACTGAGCTCACGTCCATTGAACAGTTCTAACTCGCAAAAAGAAAACTGGAACTAATAATAAGAAAATGGAGGGGTCCTTTAAAAAGAATAAAAAAATGAATCGGTTCTCTCTGATAGAGTTCCTGGGATAGAGGAGTATGTAGGTACATATTGGGATAATAAAAGTTGTGAGTAAAGAAGGAAAGAACATGTTGTAGAACAGATAGAGTGCGCGCGAGATATAAATTATGGTCAAGAAGGGATAGGAAGGAGATTAATCATGTTGGTGGCCGTACTCTTGGCAGCCAACTCGCTGAACAAACTTAAAGAGACAATATTCTAACTAAAGTATTTCATAAGAGTTACAAACTTTTAGTTTCAGACTTTTGTTTACAATTGCGGTGGCCTCGTAAAAAATCGTCCACTGCCTTTACTATTACTAAATTTTATAATACGCGCATATGTGTGGCAAAAGTTTATAATATTGATGTCATTTTTATAATTTTTTTATAACGTTTTCTTCCAAAATAAAGATAAAGGCAGTATTAGGGCAACACCACCTATATAAGAAGGCCTTAGTGCTGGCGGCCATTTTTGGCTTCTCGCGTCACGGCCGCCGGCGTGTAGACAGATATCATAGTGTACAGGTAAGTACATACAGATATAGACAAACGAAGGGTGGGCCTCCCGATGTGACGCTGCACTAAGGCCTTCTTATATAGGTGGTGTTGGTTTTAGGGTAAAAATCGTTTTTTAAGTTAAATCTCGCGAAGTCGAGATTGGATTGCCTAAAAAAAGAAGTCAAAGCTCGCACAAGAAACACTGGCTCTATTCTAGATATTTTTTTTTACTTGTGTCCATTATAAACTTTGAAACAAATTGGTGTGTACTCGACGCAAAATATAGACTGTCAAGGCAAAAACACTGATTTCATCAGAAAGCTTTAATACTCGTATTGTCCGTGGTTATCGCGTCGATCATATGAAATAATGGACACAGCACATATCGTGTACTCACGGATATTTTAAACGCATGCGTAAAAGTTAAGCCGCTTCATTAGATGGAGCAGGATCCTGTTACCGAAACAAATATTTCATTCCAATAAGCCACAGTATTGACTTTTGTGTCTTTTGCTAAAATCAGATCTTCAATTGTACCGATTATTTTTTTACCATAGACTATTTGATTGAGCAGGCGACAGCAATTAAGTGTTTGAAAACAAAGCAGTTAGGACGCACATGCAGAGTACTAAAAATGTGTATGTTTGAGCCTTGTTAGTTGCTGCCAATTCTTCTTCAAAACATATGTAAGCTTTTTGAGTGCGTAAAATGTCGAAACTTCTGAGTTTATATTCAGTTTATAAAAACAAAAGAAGAAGATTCCAGGCATAATGATTTAATGTTATTTCTGATTCACAAGAGCTTCAAACATACAACCGGTTATTACGATATAATTGGCAATTAACATCGACTGCGTTAGGAAACGTATTTTAAAGATTTGATTCGTAATCCAATTAGAATTTCTAAGAAGTTTCAATGGGGTGTTGTTTGCGTTTTTCTTTTATCAACAATTCTTAGTGGCAAAAATGTTTCTCCCGAATGTGTGTGCATAAATAACGTTACGCTGTGACTGAACCGCGACATACATATTATGTACATATCTCGTCACTTCCAGTCAGAGTTTTCTCGAAGAAGTTTTTTTTTATTTCTTTTGATTTCCCAGGGGATATTCAGCAGCGAACTTTAGAGTTATTATTACCACGATCATGATCCACACGACAAGTGTCTAAATAATACTGAAATCATGAGATGTTTTTTTTTCGTTTGGAAGCGTAATTATTATTATGGGCAATTTTAGTTAATATTACGGTAGTATTTAGCGCTTTGAAATAAACGTTATTTGCTTCAAGCCGAGAATACCTTCCTTCAAGTAAAATCTACTCGTAATTCAACATTCTTTTTCTTTTCTTTTACGACATAAGCTTTTCCAACAAAACACATGTTCAAAGAACGGAGATGCCTAGACTCTAGACAAACTCAAATCAGAATGCGAGAATAGTCTATTTCTGCAGAGAATGTATCAATCAATCAATCAAATCTCCCTTTGAACTCCACTTAGGAGCATAGGGAGGCAACAAGAGCTCTCCATTGCGCTCCATCTTGCGCAATGCTTATGACCTCCTCCCACACCAAGTCCATTACCCTCAGCTCTGCCTCGAAGGAACGGAACACGGTATGAGAGGGTCTTCCACGTCTTCGAGACCCTGATGGGAGGAAAAACAGCGCTCTCCTCGGCCAACTGTCATTCGGCATCCTCAACACATGTCCCAGCCATGCCCATCTCCTCTCCGTAATGGTAGAAATGATGCACAGAAAAAAAAAATATCTCAGGTCAAGAGGATTTCTCTTAAGTTGAGAAACTACAATTTCATATATAACGAAAAAATTATTTTCTCAACCTTAGAAAATTTTCATCTTCGTTGAAAAAATTATAATTTTCAGACCAAGATTTTTTTTCTCAATTCAAGAGAGATATCATTATATAAGAAAAAAAATTCTCAAGGAGAAGAAAAAAAATTTTAGTTCAAGAAATTAAAACTCTCAAAACAAGTATTTAAACGTAAAATTCTCAATTCAATAATACATATTTCTTCATTGAAGATATGAAATTTCTCAAAATAAGCTACTATTTTTTTAACGTAAGAATACATGCTCTTCATGAAAGAGTATTAATTCTCGGAACAAGTAAAATATTTTCTCAATCGAAGAATGAAGTTTCTCTGAATGAAATTTAAATATGCTTAAAGTGAGAGAGTCATATCTTAATCCAATATGTTAAACCTCTTTATCAAAAACTTTATGTTTCTTCCTAATAATAAATAATTTTTTGATGTACATAAGAGTATTATTTTTTATTTCAATTTTAAAGGTGGCTACATACCATGCAAAGTTGTCAAAAAAATTTATTTACAATATTGTGAATATTTAAAGATGGTAAATAAAAAAATCAACAACTATACATGATGTTAACATGTAGCTACCTTTAAAAGTGAAATAAAAAATAATATTCTTATGAACATCAAAAAATTATTTATTATTACGAAGAAACATAAAATTTTTAATAAAGAGAATTAACATACTAATTGGATTAACGTAATATGTGTATCGAGCCTGTAAGGAGTCTGTTAAAAAAAAACAATAAATTTTATTTTATTTATTTATTTTTTCAATTTAAGGCGCTAGCCTTGTATGTATTTATACATATTTTTATACAATTCGTCAAACAACAAAGCTTTGACAGACAGATGGAAGTGTAAAATAGTTATCAGGAATGTAAAATCGCATTGCCAGATGAGTATTCCAGTCGAAAGCGATTCTACTACATCCATCGTCATTTGTATAAAATTTTAAAATAAATAACAATATTAAAGACAATTATACGACAGTAATAAGCCCTCCAATTCTAAACATTCACACAAAAATAAATTATTTAATTCATTATGGATATATAATATGAAAATAGTGAAATAATTTTTGTCAGATCAAGTGAGAAATTCGATTAACATGTAGATATAATGATATTTAAAAAAAATTAAGAATGTCTAAATATAAGCAGGTCAAGTAAACATAAATTATAATGCAGTAATGACAATGATAGTGAGTCAGTTAGTCATTAAAGTTAAGTTAAATAATTTACTTTATCAAATTATTTCAGTCAATAAAGGTAGAAAGTTAATTATAATTAATTAAAATCAACATTTGCAGTTTCAATAAAATGTAAGTTTTTGTAGATTCTACAGTGTACCTACCATCAGTTCTTAAATGATAATCATGCTAAAAAAATACATTTGAATTAAATCTACAAATTAATAATTTTACTGAACTATAGGTGTGCTTCACTGAGTTAATACAAGAGTATGTAATTTATGATATTTATATTTTACACCATTAACTGAATACCATTCAACATAACTTTTTCTTGACAATTAAATTTTTTTTTAAATTATGGAGCTTCCAAAGAAGATATTCCTTCTTCTTCGATGGCGCTACAGCTCAAATCGAGCCTGGGCCTCCTGAAGATAATTCCTCCTGTCCTCTACTGCAGACCGCCAATCCGTCACCTGCATAAGCTGTGCCGCACCCTTCCTAATATTGTCTTCGCATCTGAGCCTAGTTCTTGCAACTAATCTTACACTTGGATGACACTCGAGGAACCTCCTGGTGATGTCATTCTCTGCAGATGACCGGCTCACTTCTTCTCGTTATCTGAAAAACAATATTCCATTACTATGTATCTCAATAAGATCACGGCCTGCTCACGAAGATAAATGATGAAGATAATATTTTTTACTAGAGTGGCAAGTTGTACAATTGTAATTTTTTTACATTCTTTATAAATTACAATACCATTTATTGTTATTATATAATATAGGTAATATTTTAACTGTCAGTAACAAAGAAAGAGGAAATTGTGAACTAGAAAATGTCAAGTGTAATGACTTACCAACACATTACTTCTGGATCCTCCAGAATCGGCCATTGACTCAAAAACGTTGCCTCTGTTTTATCAGTTTATGTTCTTCGAAGTTGAAATGTTGATTTCCACTTTCTAAATACTTCATCCCATGGTTCTCTCTTAAATTTAAACCATATTAAATCTTCATCGTGGTACGAATCTAAAAAATAATAAAATATATACATAATTTGTAGAAAATATAGAAGCAAAGCCGTTTATTGGCAAATAAATAAATAATAATTACTAACCATTGATTTCTTCGAGAGGTGATAATTATTGTTTCTGGATTCGGCAGTCTGATTCAGCGATCTTCATCACACAAGATGTTTCCTACATTGTCTATAAGCTTGCTCTAGACTGCGATGTACTTTCTTCTTATTGCCTTTTTGATTGGTCTTGCGAAGTATGACCTCTCTGCTTTTTTTGGAAATTAATGGGTAGTCCTATGACTTTTATATTCTATTCATCATTTATTATACGGCTGAAACGACAAAATAATTATTTAACTTAACATGTCTTATAACATAGAAACCACTATGTCAATGATTCATACTCAAACGGGCTCATACAAATTTTAGGTTAGATTGTCCAAAACCGGTGGTACCTATACGCTAATACATACTTGAATGAACATTTTTGACAGTATAATATACAGATATACACTAAAATAAGTCGCAAAAGGTAAAGCTTTAGTTGAGTCATTCCTAACGATTTCAAAGTTATTTTATATACGATCTGAATAGGTTAGGTTGAAGGTTGGTACGTAGTTAAAAAGTCGGGTTAGATTAGGTTAGTAAAATAACTAAACTAAAGTTTTACCTAGCAAAAGTACTAAATTATACCACAAATACATTCATATACATTCTATAAATGAAAAAAAATCGATTACTTAACATATTTTTTATGATTGACCATTGAAAAGTTTTAAACATACTTACATAAACAATGTATTCAACCGACAAAAATGTTAGTGCTTTCTCTTCCTACACTGAAGACTTTAAATCATAAAACACTTCGTCATTCGGATTAAACAAATTATCACTCTTCCTTTTACAAAACTTCACACCGAATCGCACAAAAAAAAACTAGATTTATAACAAAAAATAATCGTACACCATCATAATACTTTCTTGACAGTTGAGGTTGACGACAACACAATGACAATACATATTATTATCAAACCCGAGTAACGACACGAAGATTGCCGAATGGTCGGAGTATCGTTAAAAGCCGAACTATGACATTCCTGCATACTATCCGAAGACGCGTCGATGCCGTCGCAAAACATACCTAATGGAAATCCCCGTTTATATGGATAGCGGACACAAAATAAATTTACGCTCGGGGCTCGGCTCTTCATTTGAGACTATAATTTCTTGAATCAACAAAACGTTTTCTTCAATGAAAGTTTTGTGTTTTTACTTAATCCAAGATATTCAAATTACTTAGAATGAGATAAAATCTCTTAGATCAAGAAAACAATGTTTATTAAAATAAGAAAAAAAATTCTTTGATTGGAGATATGTGGTTTACTTAATTCAAGGAAATATTCTTAACTTAAGACAATAAACTCTTGAATTGCCTGAGACAGTTTAAATTCTTAGATTGAGAGAATAAAATCCAGTTGTTTTTTCTGTGTGGGCCTGCGCCGGGTGCGCCGACGTATAGCGTCGTTCGTGATGCAGTGGTACCATCTTATACCCAAAAATCTCCTGAGGCACTTCGTTTCGAATGCAGATACTTTTTGTGCCTGGGCTTTAGACAGGTGCCAGGACTCACACCCATACAGAAAAATGGGCAACACACACGCATCAAACAGTTTACATTTCGTCTCGACACTAAACGCCGACGCCTTCCATATCTTGGTCATGTTGTTGAAGGCGCCACTTGCCATACCGATACGTATCGGGAGCTCAGCCCCGAGGTCACCAGTGGTGGTAAAAGGTATGTATACGAGACCATTTTTGTGCAATTAAAGGCGGATAACACCCCCTTATCACTATTGACACCCGAGTGACAAGCGGTTTATTGGACGAAAATGCTTTGACCTGTCATGTCTTAATTGCGCACAAAATGTCAAAAATTTGTATATTTTTTATTCATTCTCTGCAGAATTAGAGAATAGTAATATTTACATACTTATATCATTTTAAGTAATTGATAGAAGAAAAATAGTAATTGACTTTAAATAATTAATTAGTTTAAAAGTTTCAAAAATAAAACCGAGAATCAAAATGGCGTTTGGTAATAAAACGCGTTTTTTTCATATCATAGGATTGACAATAAGTAGTGATTTTCGCCACGTGCCGTGTTGTATAAATTTCAATACCTTCAATATTCATTTCTATTATTTTTATGGAGAATGATATTTTCAATGGTGTCATTTACATCTTTTATGTTTGAAAATACATTTATTCGTCGCGAAATCGCGGCGTTTGCAAATCCAGGACATAACCTATATTGGAATCACAGATTTTATTACTTTTGAAAGCCTTCAAACAATGAAGTATTTTCCAAAATCATCCTTTACATATACGGGTCAATTATTTTCAAGGATTTTTTTTTTCAATTTTAACATTGAGGACTAACAACCATCTTCTTGAGTTGTGCAACGGTTTTGGAAAAGCGGACCCTCAATTTAAAGGCCTTCATACAAGAAAATGCTTATTTTATTTATGTGAGCGTCTTGTATAATGTAGTGTCCAAGCAACACTACTGACATTATAAGGCTTGCACGGTCTCTTTCACGCATTCTATTATTTTACTTAGCTACCTTCTGTCCAACAACAGGCTCAAATCTCGGAATCCCTCACTGAAGACTGCCAAACACCTCGATTCCAACTTCAAGACCACAGAGGCATGGAAGGCCAGATGGGAAGCCACTGCCACCCCAGAAACCCGTCAATTGCCGTGCACAACAATAAAACCACCCGGCTTCGACCAGCCGCGCAGAGTGTGGTCCGCGTTCAACCGGGTCCGTACAGGACACGTGAGATGCGCGGACTTCTTCCACAAATGTGGTTGGCTGGACTCCCCTGAGTGCGACTGCGGAGCGGAGAGACAGACAGTGCGACACATTGTAACTGAATGCAGCCTTCGAGCATATTATGATGGAGACCCAGAAGATTTTTTCACCTTCAATGATCCAGCGACCGAATATATTGTAGGAAACCTTTTAAACATTTGACAAGCAAGCCTGTTGCTTGCGCTCATCCAAACATTTTTATTATTTTACTAAATTAATGACAATTATTTTAAATAACTTATGATGTGATGTACTGTATACCATACGATAAATAAATATTATTTTACTGCAGGCAGTGAAAGAGATAAACACAGAATGATATGATTTGTATACTTCTCTCTTCGAATACCGCGTTCGTAATATTATGCTCGCTTTTCTTTTCAGGAAAACATGCTTTTGATATCTTAGACGTTCAATTGAAGCGATTGACTGATCCTTGATCAATATTTAGTTTGAAGGGAGATATTATATAATGTTGAGATATTTGCTATGATTTCTGAGAACTTTTAAATAAGTAACATAATTTGTTTGGAATCTTTTAAGAAATTCCTAAGCTCCACTTCTAAACAAGAACGCTCGTATGTAGAACAAGCATTTGAGATAAAAATATTAAAGTAATTGGGTTTGTATGGAATTGCGCGTTCGCTAATAAACAAGTTATTGATTTCATGTCAACGCCTACAGCACACAATCGAAAGTGGAGTGGGAGTGATCGGGGACTGTAATTAATCATTAATTTTTAGTTGGGCCGCAACATTTGTGTCCGTCAACTGAAATTCGGCAGTGAGGGGTTCTTTCCAAAACTAACGGCCCGGGTGTGCATAGGTGTAAAGCCCACCGGGGAAACAGTAAGAGAGCTGTTAGACCATTTTGAGTAGGTATTTGAAGAGAAGGCTTAAAACGTGTATAATAATAAGTTTCCTTTAATCCCTCTATATTAGTCTATTTGGACCCGCAGACCTGGCTGGGGGTGAGCGGGGCAAAAATCAACTAAAATGCTCCTATTTAGGTACTCCCCCCCCCTCACAAATGTCCTGGAGACATTTCCAAATTTTTTATACTTACCTAGCCTTAAATTTGAAATATAAAGAAGCCATATCAATAAGTTGGAACTAAGTGTTGCGAGGCGTTCAAAGTGTTGTAGGTAATCGAAAAAAATGAACATATCTACTTGAGGAAAGTTGAAAATTTAAGTGTAGACTAGTATAACATTTTGGGACAATCTACCTGCCAGTCGATCAAGAAATTTTGAAAAACATAAGTTAGTTAATTTTTCCCCGCTCTCTCCCAGTCAGGTATTGCGTCTAGGTATTTTATGAGAATTGTTACATAATTTTCAGCATGTTACATTAAATACATACTCAAAGTTATCTAACAGCTCTTGGACTATGAGTCTATCAAAAAAAAAAAATATCCAACAAGTCTACGTATTTTCCATAGTTATCATAACTTGAATAAGTCTCCACGGTATCCTAGAGGTATCAAACAAATTGAGTTGATAAAACAACCTCCCTACATCCCACACAGAAATATTACATACCGCACTATTCAACACGTATGTCATTAATACCGTTGAGATCATGAAAATTTCATAACTTTAATAACATTTTAGCTCGAAATATTAGAAAGATTTCTTTTGACGAGCATCCGACATGTTATCTATAGCTGATATTAACTAGTATGGGACAACATTTTATTTATTTTATTCGAAATCAAAGTTACAGAGCTATAATAATATATTTACATTAAACATAAAATATAATATGTATATACAACATTTCCTCTCTCTTAAAGCTTGTAGAAGCTATAACAAAGAAAATTATGTAATTAGCAGCAAAACCTGTCGAAGGACAGGCATGGAAAAGGGTAATTGATTGTTTGATTGTCCTATAAATCAGTTATATTGTACCTGAAAGGGTGCCAATTTTATTTTACCACGCTGGGGAATGCGTACATTTGAAATTTCTTCCCGTAGCGACAGTTGTATGCAGGCATCTCTTATAAAGTAATACAGATTTCGAAGACATATGGTGGGGAATACTGGACTCCCTAGTTTCAAATACTCACTGTAGAGCGCGCAGGTGGGTTAGCGGGGTGGGAGTAGTGGCGTTAGGTGGGAGAATCAACGCCATTTTCATTTCAAGAAGTCGCCATGCAGTGGTCCGGTGAGCATCGAGGCTTAGTCGTAGAAACGTTCTTTAAAAACAATGATAGCCTACGAAAAGCCCTCTGCGTCGCCACCACACTATCATTGTTTTTAACGAATGTTTCTACGACAAAGCCTCGCGCTCTACAGTGAGTGTTTGAAACTAGGGGAGTCCATTATGCCCCACCCTGTATTTCTCGCGGACACTATTATTGTCATAGCAACAAAAATCGACTTACAGACGAACAACAATAACAAGTTTGATTGGTTTTCTCATAAGTATGAACGGTATTAAGGGTAAGAGTATTTCTAGAAAAAAAAAGTTGCGGACGATCTTAAGAATCATAATAATATTAGGTAGATATGTATATGTAGAATATTTTGTTATAAATTATTGTGTTAATGCGGGACTTACACTATATTCTTATTCTTCTTGTCGAGTCATACTGTGTGCTTATGAACATTACATTATTAGATACTACTATTACATCATTATCTGTAGTATCAACGTAAATCAGCATTTTTGTCAAGTTTTCTATATACCTATTGAGTTTTTTGCGTTACGTTAAATTGACGTTTAATACCAAAATTTTCTACGATTTATCTTCCGCATGGCACGAGTTTTTATTTAAATTGACGAAAGCAAGCAAACATATCCGAATCGAATGTATGAAGTAGGTAGTATAAATTAATAAAAAAAAAACACTTTACCAACAGTGATTTTAAAAGCCGGATTTTATTAATACCCGGGAAATTTTCATCAATATTATTATAATTCCGCCCGGGTTGAGGGTGTTATAAGAGATGTTAAAATACGCCGAGTTCATTTGAATTTTAAATATCACCTGGACGAAAAAGTTCCTTTTAATATAAACGCCACGATTTACATGGAGAATCCTTTCATCTCTCAACGTCAGTCACAGCAACGGTGGCAGGATCTAAGAGAGTGGTACTACTCTGTTCATAACGACTCAACAGTTTGGTTTATGATGTGCGCTGGTACTGGGGTAAGCTCAAATTGGCTTAAGAGTATCACTCCCGAAATTATTCATGAGTCTGCGCTGTCGTAGGCGTTGGTTCGGACGTTACGCTTCAATTTTATTTTAAATAACGCACAAAGATTTAAATTTAACTACTAGATACGTCATTCGGAATAAAATTTTCTCAAATTATTGTTTATGAGGGGCGGAATACGGATGAGTGAATGGGAAAGTAGTGACAACGTCAAAAAAATCATTGCAAAAGTCAAAATTAACAATAATCACTAAGCTAGGCAAGTAGGTACTCTTTGGCTGTGAATATATCTTCTTCTTCTCTCTATCTTCGTCGAATATCACTCGAGAGAATCTTTCCCGCAAAATCCGCTCTGACCGTTCTGATTCCAGTCCTATTTCCGAGGATCGCGACACCCATACATTTCCATCAACTTTCTCCATCCTTCCCGGTCTTCAGACATTACTGCAGTATGGTCCCTGTTTCCCGCATGATAAGATCGGAACATTTCGTGGTCAATTTAGCCCTTCACATACACACATGCTCCTTTTAACCCCACTTAGGAGCATACGGAGGCAACAATAGGTCTCCACCGCGCTCGTTATCGCGCAGCTTCGATGACCTCCTACAACGCCATATCCAGATTCCTCAGCTCTTCCCCCAACAAACGGAACACGGTATGAGAGGGTCTTCCTCGTTGTGAATACAAGTATAATATGAATTATTCGAGGCGGAGTCATATTTATTTAAATGGTTTCTTTATTTATATTTTATCTGTCTCTTTCAATTTAAAAGCCATCTAAATTCAATAAAGTGGAGCCGTAGGCTCATTTGAAAATACTATTGCAAGGATGATGGCCAGTCAAATGTTTCATTCCCCCATTGTATGAGCAGATGCCGCTAGTAGGTAGGTACATAACACAAAAGTTCAATCATGAAGAACTTCTGTTTATCACTGGAGATATTTCACAAGCTTGTAAAGGTGATGAAGTTCCATGAACTGCCTCTCGTTATTTCAAATAATTTTTCCTACAATTCGTCACTCAACAAATTAGCGGAGTGATTGATTGTAATCACGAGCTGAAATTCGTTTGAGAGGGAGGCAGTGATTCGTGGAAGGGTGAGAAAAATGTTCTAATGAACCCTAAAGCTGTGTGTACATAATATCTACGTACAAAATATGCAAGTTTTATTACAGGCAGTCGTTATTCACAGAGCAAACAATCGATGACGAATTGTAAATAGCATTAACGTGTCGCTTGTTTATTTACTTCATTCTTTATGCATGCTAGCTAAAAGAGAGTTCAAAATACAGTCAACTAACGTAAAATATCAGGGCTTGGTAATATCCTTAATATAGACTTAATTCTCAATTCGTTCCATACGAAACAGAGTTTGAGTATCAACAGCGCATTATTAGAGAGGACGAAAGATCACTACAGTGTTCAAATGGGGGTTCGGAAAATATGTAACGAAGGGGATGGGGAGTCCGTGGGAATATCACGTGTATTTATTATTAAGTGTTTTTTTTATTATAGCTTAAAATTCACACACGAAAATGCACATGCACCTATTTCAAGCTAATCTCAGCCATTCCATAATAATTGTTATTTTGGTAATTTTCAAAAAATAAGTAAAAAAAAATATGCGCCCCATTCAAAATTAAAAAGACAGCACAAAGTTAAAATCAAATAAAATAAAATAGATAAAAGATTTAAGAAATTGAGACCATCAAAAGTGGGAAAAAATCGATATGTGAAGTTGTTTAAGTTCGTTCGAAAGTAGGTAGGTACGTATAGGTACATTTTTTTTTTAATTTTCTGCAATTCCACTCACAATTGAGTGATTTATGCAGGAATAATACCTACAATAAAAGTACATTAAAGCTTTTTGTTATTAAGTTGGAATACTTTTGCAATAAATAAGTTGATTTCAATAGAATTTTGGGATAGGAAAACCCAAGTACCTACCAATTGGGAAAGTAATTTTGAATTTTTAAGACATTCAATAAGGTAGATATTATCAAAACGTTGACAATTAAATAAAATATAGTCAACTGTTTCGTCGTCTAACCCGCAAGCACACAAAGAAGAATCAAAAACACCTATTCAGTAAAAATGTAAAGCCACGCAACAGTGCCCAATCCGTAATCGACATATTGTAGACACACAAAATTTTGATAAGAGATTTTCTAGGTAAAATTGCCTTTGTACTAGCACTCCACATGTCTTCCTATGCTTTTCTGAAGATACATTTGAGGCCTGATGATTGGTCCTTTGAAGTGAGTGATGCTAAAGAGGTGGGAATACCTGTAAGACATGCTGCTTTAGCCAATTCGTCTTCCTTTTCGTTTCCTTTGATACCAATATAAGATGGAATCCAAAATACAATGAGTTCTATATTCATCAAATGAATTTAATTTTATAAATTTTATATTCACCAACGGGAAAAACGTTCGAAAAGTGAAATTGCTTGAGTTCGTTCGAATGTATATAGGTATAGAGTTCTAAATTAAAATCCTGTATGAAGATATTTAGTCTGAATATAGATATGTATACTCACACCATGAACATTTAAAATAGGTTATCAAATTACTGCGGTAATGTGCACGGGGTATATCGGGTCCTAACGAGATGCTTTAATATGAAGTGTAATAACGGACAAAATTATATTCCGGAAATAAATTGAGCAATATACATAATATATTTTTTGAAAACTCCCGGCAATTCTGAGAGACGAGCGTAAAATAATTTTCTCTCGTTTGAAACGTTATAATTCATGGCGGATTTCGAGAGAGTATTTTTCCGACAGAAGGGATAAGTGGCATCCATACAGGCGGCGGTCATTTATCTTCGCGTCTCTCCGCGAGATATTAAAAAAAAAACGCCGCAATAATAATTGTCAGACATCACATTACAGTTAAGCACCGAGGAGTAATTATTAAATTTCTAATTGAATAACCCTGAAGGGAGCAAACAGTAACCACAGGGCTAAAACATAGAACACAAAGGCTCTTCAGGTAAACCAAAAACAATATATAAAAATGCTACAGAAACAAGAAACAAGGTGGTGGTCCAGTTGTTTAAGCAACACATTTCAGATTCGGTTGTCTGAAAGTTCGAAATACAGTATTTTTCCAGTTTTTTACGATACATTTCTACGTGGGTTTGGGTGAAGTCCTGTCTGAAATAGGATTAACATACCAAAAAGATTTTTTTATTAGGAAACTAGCTGACCCGTCAAACTTCGTCCTGCCTTATAACCAATAACATATTGTTGGTTAATTATAACATAGCTGACAAATAATGTTTTGTACAAAAATACGTTTAAAATAGGAATGATTATAAAAAAAAACAAATATTTATGAAAGCTTAAAAAGATTATATATATCAAAATCTGAGTACGAATTAATTGAAACTCAATGGTTGTCAGGTAAATAAAATTCGTGTTGGTATAGAATTTTTCACAGATGGCGTTGTTGTAAAGAAATTTGTTCCATACTAATTTTAATATTCTTTTTGAAAGGGGGTTAAGGGACCGAGGTACCATTTGTGTCACTGCGGCCAGAATAGGTATATTGTGAATAATTTTAATATTATATTTTATTTTATTTATTATCCATTTTTAGATTTTTCTTAGTGATCATGTTACCCAGAGCGGAGAAGAATCCAATAAACCAATCATAATAAAAATCTGTTCAACCGATCTCGAGTTATAAGTATTCCCACTAACCCCACATTCTTTTATATCTTTAGACGATAAACAAATATCGTTTTGGTGGGACTGGAGTAAACTATTTAAAAAGTCAAAGTAAGAAAAATATAACTGACTTTGATAAGAGGTGTTAAATAATAAACGTAACTTGAAAAACCAACTTACCTACAAACTAGATTCTTGAAACGCTGCAAGCTGTTTCAAACTCTACATAACTGCTGAATCAGATTTATCTGGAAAAAAAAATGAAAAATTCATTACTGGAAAAAGTTTATTAAAAAAAATAACTCAACATTTTAAAGGTAATTATAAAAGTCACAATTAACAAATTTTATAGTATGATTCTATAGAAATATCTTTGTGATTAAACCCATTATAAATCAGAGTTTTGTTATGTACCTACTCCAAAGTAAATCTAAGGGATTTGGACGGCGATCATTGATCTTTGTGGAAGATGAAAGAGTGAAGGGCTCCTTTTCTATGAACCAATTTTGGGTCAAATTAGGATGAATTGTTTAACTGATAGATTTCAGTATAATGATGGTGAGAAAGAGCTTAATGGTCACTCAAAATATATTTCTCCTTCTTCGATAATTATTTTTAAAATTATATTAAATAAATATTACGGATAAAACATGTACCTATGGCTGAAAAAGTTCCAAAATAACAAAATCATCCCCTGATCTAGGTAGCAACGTTATGTTTGATAATAGTTAAACGTGGTTTTAAAATTTGGCACTCGACCAAACACGAGTTATAATATTTTTTATAAAATAATAAAATTGACAGATTATCGCGGCGTCGTATGACGTTGAAAGGATAACGAATGGGACAACGGCGTATTATTAATATTGTGTAAAATCAATAATGCCCTTGCTAGAGCATACTGTCACTAGCGATAAAATAATGCCGGGAGGAAACATAAAAAATGTCTAGTATTTATAGCCCAAAACCAGCGAGTGATCCTCGACTAAAGCCGAATACCCGAATTGTTTCTCCGCAGGTAACACATCTATGTTGTGGCGCGTGACTTAAGTTGTATGAAACGGGCGGATACACACGCGTACACCATACAGGTAAGCGTCATTTTTTTTGTCAATTTTATGCAGACAAGAACTTGCGAGTTATATACAGCTATCACTAAAAATGCGAATGGAAATAAATATTGAAGAAAAATCCAGAAATATTTATAGATTCCATGCGCCATTTTCCAGGATTTGATCTTACATATAAACCCAACGTTTTGATGCAATCATTAATTATTGTTCGATTTAAGGGGTAAATTTAAATCACTAGGGGCTACCGACCGTCATCTACTACTTTTTATTTCACTTAACGTTAACAGCGTTTTCTATTTAGGCGGTCAAAATCGTCGAAAACTCCAACGTTTCATATTAATAAAATCAACAAAAGATTCCCATGATGGTTGATCAAAACGTTTATTCTATATGATATTATAATTATTGCGTCCCATGAATATGGGTGACCTCTAGTGATGAAAAAAAGGTTACAGGATTAATTCATATAAATTAAAAATAACAAGATAGTTAGGTATGTTGGACATTTCATAATCCTTACAGACAACAAACAAGATTTAAAATGAAAACGTACACAACACTTTAATCATACAAATGAAACGGATTCTTCTGACCCGGTAAAATTTTCCAGTAGTTGAACAATAAGGTCTCCCTGACTGTAAATAATTTAAACCTCTGCCGAAAGAATCTTCGACGATTCAACAATAATAATGTCCATTAGCCGAAATAACCATAAATTAGGCAGCCAGAAATCACCCAAGAGCAGAAATAAACGAGAGGGACAATCCCATTTACCACGCGCCAAATGTCTATTCAATACTCTTGTTTACGTGACACTTCCCGGCGAACAAAGCAATAGTTGTTGTGATTTTGAATTTCTTCATCAGGTCGTTTGTAAATTAGTTGGGAACAAGAATGGCATGTCGCCCGGGTGAAGTTTCAATTCTCTGAAGCACACTCGTACCAAACAACAATATCGGATTTGGTACTGGAATTAGAAACTATAAGCGTACGTACTTCGTTTAATCGCAATATCCACAAATACAACAAACTTGAGAAAACGGATTTGGTTCGCTTTAAGCATTCATTACAAAGGATCATATTATCAAACATGAACAAAAGAATCAATATCATATGAACATAGTGATTGAATTGTACGTAGTTCGTACTGAATGCGCCATTTGGAGCCAAATTTCCACATTTTTTGTCTCATTTTGTTTATTATGTAGCAAGGTTTGGGCAAAAGAAGAGTGCTGAATGGTAAAAAAAAACTAGGTTAGCCTGGCGGATACGACGCCGGCTTTCGTACTGCAAGTCGTGGATTCGATCCCAGGTGCCGAACATCAGCTTCTTTCATGACACAAGTTTTTAGTAGCTTAGTGTGAAAGAATCAAGGAATGTATGTGTGTTCTCTATAGGACTTTTGAAAAGTTATCTAAATTAAAAATATCCCAGAAAATACAACGACTTTTTATTTAGCACAGGCCGCGGCTCACTTAACACAAGGTTGCCTATAACGACTTTCATTTACACATTTTAGGAAGAGATATCGCTTCTAAATAAATAAATTTACACTTTTCTATACAAAGGTATAGCTGGCGGAACTTATTGGCTGAGGAATTTTTTTCCAGTCAACCGGTCTCGTCCAATCTGAGACAGGCCAACCCCGGGTAGAAATTTCAAATGAAAAACTCTGACCCGACCGGAATCGAACTCGAGACCTAGAGATCTGAAGTCCATGCCTATACGACTAGGCTAATGAGTTCGGTCCGGTTCGTGTTCGCTTCTAATTCATATTCTAATTAAATAATTATGTATCATTCAATGACTGTAGTATCAAATTTAGTTAACATAATAATATTACAGATTTTTGAGTTGATGATAAGAGCTTTCGACGCAAAATCTTTCGGGAATGACTCAAATATGTGGCCCAATGGTGTTTTTTTTCGAAAGCTTAAACAAATATTGGGAATTTTTGCAAAAATGCGTGTGTGTTCTCTTAATGGGTGTGAGTCCTGGCACCTGACCAAAGCCCAGGCACAAAAAGTCTCAGCCTTTGAAATGAAGTGCCTAAGAAGAATTCTGGGCGTAAGATGGTACCACCGCATCACGAACGACGCTAACGCTGGCGCACCCAGCGTGAGCCCATTACCTCTACCATTGTGGGGAGGAGATGGACTTGGCTGGGACATGTGTTAAGGATGCCGAATGACAGTTGGCCGAGGAGAGCGCTGTTCTTCCTCCCATCAGGGTCCCGAAGACGAGGAAGACCCTCTCACACTGTGTTCCGCTCCTTCGAAGCAGAGCTGAGGGACATGGACATGGTGTGGGAGGAGGTCATAAACATTGCGCAAGATCGAGCGCAATGGAGAGCTCTTGTTGCCTCCCTATGCCCCTAAGTGGGGTGTAAAAGGGAGTGTTGTTGTGCAAAAAAAGACGAAGAAGAAGGAAAAATCCATCAGGTGAAGAATAGAAATGACAGTACAGAAGCAGAAACGTGAAAAATACCAGGTTTATTCCGGTACAAAATGTTCACACAGAACCATACAGAAAAAAAACGTTCATAATAAATCCTTAAACGACGAAACTTAACGATTGGTGACGACATGAAATTAATGTTGTGTGGAACAAAAAACACCCCCGTCGAAAGGGAAAAATATAAATGGGAGCGGTAATCGAAGGGAGACAGAGAGAGTAGATATTTAGTGGATCCGAGAAAATAAACAGACTCCAATTATATAAGTTTTTGAACCATTTGCTTGACAGATGAGAACGTTTAGAGAAAATAATAAAAAAAGAGTTTTTCGCTAAGAGAGCCCACTTCGTATTAACGACGCGTGAAATAGTGTGTCGAGCTAGACGGCTAGATTGTTCGCCCCATTGAATATAAACATTCGGATAAATTTGTAGTATCCTTTAACAAAAACGTAACAATGTTCACACCAAATCGCTTGTTTTGAAACATGTTGATTTTTTTAAGGATTAAACGTACATTGTCCCATATTATAACATCCCCTGAATGCCCTGAATGTTGAACGAGTTTCATTTAGTTTCCCGTCTGAGTAACTAACAACTATCATACTTCGTTCTCTTGGGAAATCAGTGGTGTAAAACATAACTCTCGCTTTTGTCGCAAAATGCAAGCTTACCATCAAACACACGGCTTGGTAATTTTGGTTTAACTATAACTCGAAAATTTTTTTTTTTTAAACAATGCCACTGTTATTGGTTTGTTACATTATATTTTTTTTATAAAGAACTCAAGACATCAATCTTTGTTGTTGAAAATAATGTGCAGGTGTTTCACGATAAAATATATTTGAAAAATAAATACAGTCCAACACATTTGTTATTATTTTGTCTTTGAACTTAAATCACGTTCTGGAGAATTCACGCTTAATTAATCGGCAAAGGAGACATAGAAACAAAGCAAACCTAAAATTTATGCATATAAAAATGTTAAAGATATTTAAATAAAATATTCAAATCAGACATGCTGAAAAAATCCACGCGAGCGATCAGGAGTAATCGTTACAATGTGCCAGTTGACCCCTCAGATCAACTTTCAGATCTTTTTTACATTTTACACTTTTAAATAATATTTAGACTGTAGAAGAAGGTGTTCTCTTGCTCATGTTTCCTGCTTATCTCTAACTACGATTTGTTGGATGAAACCTTTACAAAAAATATACACTTTGGTTACTTTTTTACGAAAATTTCGGACAGCTCATCGTATTGTGATTTTTAAATGAACATTGCAGATAATCGCACAAACATTTTCCGTTAGTTCGGAAAAATAAAAAAGAGGATTTACAAAGTAAACTCAATTCATGTGTAGAATTCTAGAAG
Organism: Mystacides longicornis; assembly: GCA_963576905.1. Lineage (NCBI taxonomy): Eukaryota > Metazoa > Arthropoda > Insecta > Trichoptera > Leptoceridae > Mystacides > Mystacides longicornis. The sequence continues at coordinate 15,459,436 of OY756433.1, read as the reverse complement.
GGAGAAAACGTACAAGGAAAAGCACCTAGATATTATAAGAAATAACAATAATAACGTTAAATTGAAAAATAAAGAACAGAACAAACAGCGTTTTCTAGACTAAAGCAAATATCGACATGAAACGTTCAGATTTATAAACAATATGAATGTTTCTGGAATCATATTACGTATAGAAATAAATAGCTACGCAACTAAAGCAATAGAAAAAAATATGAGTGGAAAGTTAATGGAATAAGGATCAAGGGAAATTAATTAAACGTGAAGTGTAAATCGAAACGGAGCCGGGCTTACGCACTCGGGTACCTAGTCACGATACCTATAGAAAATAATATGTGTGTCGTTTATTTATTTTGCTTTATTTACCCACTCGTCGGCTGGCTAATATTTCATTTCAACGAATTTTATAAAAATTGATTGTCGAACGAAAAAATCCTGTAATAGATTGGATTTCGATAGAAACTTTTGCAAAGAAAAATTAATCTCAATGTTAAAAGAAAAATAAAATGAAAAAAAGAGCCAATGTAATATTCCAATCCAATCCAAACTCCCTTAAGACCCCACTTAGGGGCATAGGGAGGCAACAAGAGCTCTCCATTGCGCTCGATCTTGCGCAATGTTTATGACCTCCTCCCACACCATGTCCATGTCCCTCAGCTCTGCTTCGAAGGAGCGGAACACAGTGTGAGAGGGTCTTCCTCGTCTTCGGGACCCTGATGGGAGGAAGAACAGCGCTCTCCTCGGCCAACTGTCATTCGGCATGTAATATTTATGTAATATTATACGAGGAAATTATATTTAAACATTTTAAAGCACGATTGCCCCAATTAATAAAGTTGGACGTTTGTGTCCTGGATTTGTTTTAAGAAATTCAAGCGCGAATCAGATTCAAACTCTATTTTTGAAAATAGATGTGCAGTTTGGAATCTTGCGATATCCAGGTCAGATGATAAAATAGGACAATAACCCAGATTTTGTTCTATGAAATTTTTTATTGATACTGAAGTTAAAACAGCGATGGTGTGGAATGATTTGTGTAAACAAAAATTGTCCGTGTGTTCTGTCGATGTTGATTAGTTTTCCGACAGCATAGTAAGTCCTAGGCAAAATTGAAATCTTACCTAAAGAAAATGCAATATTTTCAAAGCAACTTAACTCTAGAGCATCGTCTTTTTCATGATGTCAAGTGACGTCAAATTGCCAGAATGAATTTTCATAATTGAAGCCAAGCCACTTGTTCACACTCATATATGCTTAGAGTTAAAAGAAAGCGAAAAATGTCCACGGTAAATCGTTAAGTGAAAGTTTCCGGTGAATTAGAAATGGTTTCTAATTAATAATGTTCCTACGGGGCTTCAGCGACCGTGTGAGGCACGCCGTTCCCCACGCTGTGGGGAAGTGTTCCAAGAGATACCAGAGTGTCAGCCTGCGGTGGGCCATGTTTGTTCGAACCCACTCGACGCCACCAACGCAAAACAACAAACATACCAAATTATGAAAACCGAAAACGCAAGTAAATAACTCATTAGCAAATAATAGGAATATTTTGTAAATACTCCGTTTGATTTGATCAGGAATTTTGATATAATGTCGTGGTAACAAACATGGGATGTGGAAGTATGTTGAGATGAAAAATGTTTCAACGGAGTGATATAAATAATGATTCCATGAAAATTCTTCGAAACACAATTCTTCGAAAACTCAATTCTTCTAATCACAATTCTTCAAAAAATCTATTGTTAGAATTATGCACAATTGTTCTAAAGCGAATTATTCGAATGAATATTTTTTTTTTAATAATTAGAAGTGTAAAAATAATTCAATTGGATATGGCCAATAACTGTGAAATAATATTACGTTGTTTAAAATTTTGACTGATTATTTTTTTTTTAAATGTGATTGCCCTATAAGGTTACGTTGATTTACTTACCAATTATATCCGATTAAAATGATACAAATCACTGGAAAATTAAAATAGACTATAACAAAAATAAAATTAATCATTTAACTGAAATAAGCGTACGTATTTGACGTACCTAAATAGTCTTCGTATTTCCACTATGTTATTGTTCGCACTCCTCCGCGGCGTTGACAGCGATCGAAGCGCTATCATCAGACTGTCACATTCTGTATTTGTACTACTTTATAGGGATACCAGCATAAAAATAATATTTTTCGAAGAATTGTGCATTAGGAGAATTGTGATTACGTATAATTGCCATTAGGTGAATTGTGATTTCGTAAAATTGCCATTAGGTGAATTGTGATTTTCAAAGAATTGTAATTCGTGTTACCATAAAAATTATGTATTGTATTAGTTATAAGCACTTAAGGCATAAAAAACAGTTGTTGGAGCAATGCGGACGAAGATGTGCCGGAAGGAGCAGAGAAAAAATCCTAAACGTAATTGCGGCAGAGGGAATGGGAGATCCTGAACCTTAGAAATTAGGTAAAACAACGATGATAATGAGTAACAAGAGTATCTTCAAGACGAGTTTTTAAATATTCTATGTTTCACCTACGATGAATTTAAAATAATCGCTATGGAAACGGGGGAGTAGCAAGAAAGAGTGGATAACATTATTCCCAACCAATTGTGACCCAAAAAGAAGCATGATTTCAGTAAAATAAATATGAAGATTCCATCAGAAATAAAATCCAGGCAAATTAGATGCATTAAGTGGAGTGGTCTATTGTTGAAGAACTCACGAGTAATTAATCTAGGATACTCTTAGAAGAAAAGAATGAGGCTCTTTCCTGATAAATACATACATAAACTAAAATAATGATTGTGTATTGCTATTTTTACTATGGAAATATCACAATAGATCTTGTGATGTGAAGCGTAGACCATCCAATCACAAATTAGTTCAAACAACAAGAACGAATGATAATAAAGGGGAAAATTAACTAGTTTCCAGAAACATGTTGTGATTATAATATTTTAAATAATGTGTGCTAACCTTAATTAAAATTCGTTATTGATTTTGTCGTTGGACATTACCACGTAGAAGGTTCCAAGCAAAAATAATAAGTATAGCAGTATGTAAAAGGTATGAGCATCAGACGCATACTTCGTATAGGGTGGTTCAATAGGTTCTGGGTTTTAATTTCTTACCCTTTCTCGGCTGTTATAAGACTTCGCCTTTGTAAGTTAAAAAAGACTGTGGAAGTGATGCTTTGCTATGTGCCCGTCACCACCGATACAAATCACACAACTGGTAAAAATTAGCCCAGGCAATCCGACATAACGATGGTTTCTTGAGACTTAAGTCATCTGAAGCTTCTGATTTCAATTCAAAGAGCCATATTTGCCTCAATCATTAGAGAAGTTCCTCTTATAAGCGCCGTGGGGCTGACTGAGCAGAACGAAAAAAAGAGAGCTGGTAATTGCCCATTTATTAGACGTGACCAGTGACCTTATCAGTATTTCCTTCGCTGTCTCCTTCTTATAAATATATCATCAGTCCCACAAGAATACCTTCCATGTCTTCGTTTCAGTATTTGCACACATATCAACGTCTTTGCTAAGCTTGCGGTCAAAATACCAATGTATTTTAACAATACCTAAACATTGTTCTTTTAGGGCTGAAATTACAATTTGTAGCTTATCCTGGAGCTTTCTTGAGGAAGCTTACAAGTTAAGTGAAGCTTACCGCTCAATTTAAATCACAATTCGACTGCGGCTTGGCTAAGCCGTAGATATGCTTAAGCCTGCATTGTAATTTCGGGCCATAGAAATCACCATAATTGCATAACAATCATCAAACATTTACAATAAAAAATGAGGAAAATTAATACTTTCTTTATGAACCACCCTTTAGGGTAAAGTAGAGTAAGTGCCAATAAAGGAAAGTGTTAGTCTGAAAATTTTATCGTTTATAAAATTTTCACCGTCCAATATTGTAGATGGTAAATGTATAATGTTAAGGTCTCTAAGTATTACTATTGGCCAAATCTGACGGAACGGTTATGGCGAACCTCTTCATAAAACACATCACTTTGTCGATTAAGCGAAACATTTAAAAGAAAAACCCCAGCATTCTAATACGGAGAAGCCAAGGGTACTCTTGAATCATAGACACGCTTTGTTACAGAATAATGAACCAACATTATGTATTCTGCCAGCGGAGAAATGGTGATCGTACGTTTAAGTGTTAAGAAAAAGGCGGTTTTAGATGGGTTTATAAAGAGACTTCTTTGTTATTCTAATTTCAAAAACTTTTATATAAACTGTTGTGACCTCGCGTAGGTATGTAATTTACTAAACATTTTCCACACATCAGATTTTTTGTACTTCTTGACAGAATCTGATATTAAACGATATGTTTTATGCTATGTTTTATTTTTTTGGGTTTGTCACCTGAGAATGTTGACGCTTGCGTTTGAGTGCATTTGAACTAATCGCGTCTTTCCAACTACATACATAGATAAGTTCTATAAAATATCTTCCACTATGTTACAAAGCGAACAAACAAACAAACAGCTATTGAAATAATGTCTTTGGCATAGCGAAGGGGTCGACCCTAGGTCATGGGCACATTTCGCTTTCACTACGAAATACACTGGAAGATACTGAATTATATTAGAAGTGGTTGGTGGTCTAGCGGTTACGACGCCGGCTTTCGCACTGTTTCGTGCGGAGGCCGTGGGTTCAATCCCAGGTGCCGACCATCTTCCTCTTTCACGACACAAGCTTTAAGTAGCTTACTGTGAAAGAGTCAATGAGTGTATTTGTGTTCACTTTGAGTGAGCACAGATTCATTTAAAAAAAATTATTTTTATTGAACTTAAGATAAACATAAATAAACTATTTGGATATTGACTGGTATTCTCAAATTCACGTTCCGAACTCAACGCAAGAAGCTCTTGCGTCGAACTTAATCGGTTGCAAGTAGTTACGCATCTAATGTATTGGATAAATCATTTTCAGAATACAGAAATGTCAAAAGTCTCAATAAAAATTAGATACGACGCAACTTAATCGTCTGTTTTTCATTTCAGAATAATAGTCAATATGTGCGACGTTTCAAATATTCTTTTATTTAAAAATAAAATCTTGAAAATTAGACGCTTTCCAAAAAATTTCCATAAAATTAAAACAATTTCTCGACACTTTTTTTTTTTTCACAAAAACAATATTTCTATATTCTGTTTCTGTTCTCACTTATCAGATATGGTGTTGTCTACGGATTTATTATTTTTGTAATGTCCTAATTTTATTTTTGAATGCCCGAGGAAACCTCACAAGGCCGAGACGAAAAAAATAAAATTCATCGCAATCCGTGTATTGGGGCGTTTCCGCCAAACGAACACCGCCTTAGCTGGAGACGGAGCTAAGCTCATTCGTTATCGTTGATATTGACACCAGGCAAACAAACAACAGCGAGCAACACTAGAAATCTGGCGCGGGTGATCTGTCATTGCCCATAAATTAATTCTTAGAGTTACTGTTTGATTGGTGTGAATGTCAGTTATAAAGAGGGAATGCTCTATATTCCTAGCTCTGGCTCTATGTTCGTTTGGTGTAAACGCGCCATTAGAAAACAAATATAATGCAGCTTATAAGTGAACACTTTTTTTTTCTCGAGTTGGTGGAAGTTCCATGGGCGGGCCGGCAAGTGTATTAATATATTTTAAGGTTTGCAGCGGACAAAAACATTAACAAGAATAATATGACCCACTTACAACTTTGCAAAATGATAAAAACAATGTGTAATTTGCTAACGTTAAAGTGGTACGACCTAGGTCAATGAGAATAAAAAAAAGAAGATAATATGGACCCCGTTGGGAATGGAGGATATTTAATAATATTATTATTCCTTGCAACACCACCACATCAACGTCGCGAGCAACACTTCCCCAGGTGTGAAGGGAACGGGAATTCGTGTTTCGCTAATAAGTTCTCTAGAAACATGATACCTAACACTAAGGTATTATTATTCCCGACGGCTAAAATAATAATATAACGAAAAAATAAATAACGACAAACACAGAAAGGCTTTAAAAAAATAACGAAATAATAATCAAACAATTAAAATGGCTTTTTTACCCCTTTACCGACAAAAATACTATCCATTTTTATAAATAAATAAATCTTTATTGGATATAAAAAAAATACAGTGTATAATACAATTTTGAAAAACTTCCAAAAGGCGGACTTATTGCTTCAAGCAATGTCTTACAGCCAACCTCAAAAAGTTAAATGTTTTTTTGGAACACTTCCCATCTCAAGTCAGCTATTTTGTCTATTTCTGCGGTTTGAATTGCTCTATTATATTTTTTAATGGTAATGAAAAGATATTGAATAATTCAATCAGGTCAGACAAAGTCAGCACAGACCTGTGAAATATTTTAATCAAATTATAAGTGAAAATATGTTTTTTTTTTTAGTATAATATTTCATCCGACTGTCAAAAAAAAAAGTATTTAAATCGTTAGGTAAAAGGAGCTATGTTAAAGAATCCAGATAATGGCAAAGATGATTACAATATTTCAAGAAACTTTGAAACGGTAATAAAAATGGACAAGTGGAAAAAAGTAATATTAAGTAGCAAATGAAAATCGTGCTGATAATCACGCCTGAGAGTCTGCAAATTTTTGGTTCAGTTCTCTGTAAAATCTTAATATTTTCCTATATTGCAAATCATGGATAAGTATCAAAAACCGATGATGTATGAATAATTAATTATTGGTTGATTATAACTCATTTGTTGTTTTATTTGAATAAGAAATAGGGTTTAAAGATTGGTTGGGCTACAACGTTTATTTATAATTTTGCTAAAAGATATGTGACTAAAACTACGATGTCATGTCAGGTTTTTATTACCTACTCCAGCAAAACTACCAATATTTTAATTTCACAACATCCATTAGCTTCCTTTAATACCTCGAGAAATCCGGCTAGCTGGCCGGAGCTAGCTAGTTAGGCAAAAAGTACATATCGGCATTTAATTTGATTCGGGACGACAAATACGAGTTCATGGTTTAAAAAATCTCTCGTCATATTCTATGTTCTTTGAGGTGGTGAAATCGAAAAGCAATAGCATCAGATACTGTTACATATAAAAACAATATCAGTAAAAAGAATAAGAGCTTTACTCCATGATATCAAACATGAAATGATAGAAATGAATGGAAAGAAAAAAAGTTTGGGGAGATTTCTGCCTTCTGAAAATTGAAAACGATAAATATAATATCAGGTTGAAATGAAAATATTTCAGAAACCGGGGGTGAGAATAAGGTGTCAAAGATGAATTATTACGCTTTTGATATAAAATTATAAGAATGGAAAAAATACCTATGTAGCTTTTTTTAAACATGGTATCTCGCTAAGTGCGGCAATTCTCAACCTTCAAACAAAGTGATATGGAAAACGTACTTACATCAAATACATTTCTTAATAATAAGTTCCTAGATATAAATTCGGGCAGACTCTGTCAAACGCTTGACAAGGGGATGATCACCATTTTCGGTCGTCGAACTTGTAAACAGTATATCCTATTGGAACCCTTTGGGGCCGCACAATAAACCATTATGTATTTTATTGAGAAAACACGATTCAAATACAACATCAGTTTTGTAGTATAAACAGCATAACACGAAAGTGATAGGATTGAAAATGGGGGAGATTAGTGGTCACATGGTTTATGAGACTGCCTGATTTATATCCAGGTTCCAACTCAAAAATACAACATCATTATATCGCCCCCCTGACGAACTTTTTTTGTGAAATAACCGATTGGACTATTGGAATTGAATTTTTTGTTTTGTCAATCAGATTGGCCAAAATGTCTTTCCACACACATAAATAGTTAATATTCTCCTACGAAGTTGCTTGATCGATCTTCAAAATAAGTTTTGTTTAATATCTCTATCTGGATAGACAATCAATCAATTAATACTCCCTGTCTGACCCCAATCAGGAGCATATGGAGGCAACAAGAGCCCTCCACCGCGCCCGATCTTGCGTGGCTTCAATGAACTCCTCCCATACCATGTCCAAATCCCTCCGCTCTACTTCGAAGGAACGGAACACGGTATGAGAGTGTATACTCTAGATAGGTAACTTACTGAAATGTATAGGCACCTTAAGTCAATATGATGTAGATCAGTTGTTTTCAGTATTTATTTATTTATTTATTTATTTACATGTATACGGCACCACTGTGCCTTTAACAGGTTATAAACATTAATTGAAATAACAAAAAAAAAATATTTACATAAATGAGTAACTTAAACTTGTATACTCCTAATTTTAATATAAAGAAGTGAGACCTTGTAGACTAGTAATTTCAATGTAAAAAAGTGAAGTTTACTATAAAACATTATTAAAATATCATAAAAGTCAAAAAGTATGAAGTCATAAAAAAAAATAATACCACAAAAAAACATAGGTATGTATAAAAAAAACAAATTGTGTCAAAATTATCCCAAATAAATAAATTTACCAACGCAAAATCACCCATACAGCATTGGACACACAGTACAATACACAACTTGAATCAATAAGGTTGGATAAAAATAATTAAGATACAGAATAAATAAGTAATACAAACTATAATTAAAATATAAAAAAGTGAAGTTAATTTAAAAACAGAATTGAAAGAATTATTATAATATTATAAGAGTCAAAGGTATAAAAACGTAAATAATAAAATAATCGAAAACATTGAGAAGTTTGTATAACTATAATTAACATATAAAAAGTGAAGTTTATTCAAAAACAAAATTGAAATTTTTTTTTTTAAAATATTATAAAAGTTAAAATTAAAAGACAAAGGTATAAAATCGTAAAATAATAAAAACATTCAAACAGCGAAAAATATAAAAAGTGAAGTTTATTTAAAAACAAAATTGAAAAAATTAATAAAATATTATAAAACTCAAAGGTATAAAATCGTAAAATAATAAAATCATTGAAAGCAGCGAAAAGTATATAACAGCCAGGCGAAGTGAGACAATGATTCAAAGGAAACCTGGAAGCGCAATTTAGGACAGGAAACACAGTAGAAATATTATCGAGATGAGCCACACACTGCGCTCCTCACCTGCGTCTTGAACTGAAACAATTCAGCTCGAAAAATATCAATGGATTCCAAACATTGGTTCCCCAAGACATGCAAACGAGGCATAACCATATTGCGCAAATAATTAGTCTGGTGCGCGTCAATATGGAACAAATCAGTGCTTCGGGTAATACGGGTGGGTACTCTAAACTTTATCTCATTCAAGAGTTCTGGACAGTCGTAGGTATAAGTTATTATTTTGTAAAGCAACATTAAATCGAAATAAATTCGTCGATTCTCCAATGGGGTGAGACCCGTTTGGGTATATAGGAATTTATAGTCCAGTTGCTCTCTCGGTATGCCCAAAAGGTAGTTAATATGGCGAAGAAACTTTTTTTGCACCCTTTCCAACCTATCGATGTGGACCGCGTAGCACGGCGACCATATAGGGGAAGCATACTCTAATACGCTCCGCACCAAGGACGTATAGAGGAGTGTCAGTGTATGTATGCTTCTAAACCCTTGAGTAGTCCGCAAGACAAACCCCAAAGCCTGCATCGCCCTACCTGCCACATCCGAAATGTGCGCAGTGAAAGCTAGCTTACTATCAAAGGTAACCCCCAGGTCACGGATCTCGTTTACCCTTTCAAGGGGCAGCTCGTTTATCCGATATTGATAATCTACAATATTTCTGGCTCTCGAGAATCGTATGAATTGGCACTTTCCAATATTTAGGTGCAGGGAGTTATCAACACACCACGCGTACAGCTGGTTTAGGGCAGTTTGAACAACTTCACAGTCGCTCGTACACGTTATTTCCTTGAAAATTTTCATATCATCCGCAAAAAGCAGAACGCGTACATCAGAGAGTCTACATATAATATCATTGACAAAAATCAAAAACAGCATAGGACCAAGATGACTGCCTTGCGGCAGCCCACTTGTTGCGGCAAACGCTTCCGACACAACATCCCGTACCTTCACAGTCAACGTACGCCCCTCGAGATAACTTTTGAATTTGAATGAACTATTTGAATCAAGTTTATTATGATTGCAAGTGAAGACATACAATCTCTAAAATAAATTAAAGTCGGGTTAGTGCGAACACTTATAACTCGAGATCGGCTCAAAAGATTCTTCTGATGTTTGATTTATTGGATTCTTCTCCGCTCCGGATAACAGAATAACTAATAAAAATGGATAATGGATGGTATAAAATATACATAGTATTAAAGTTAGTATGGAACCGATTTCCAAAATTATGATGGTAGTTCACTCTCATTCTTGCAAACGTAATTGCCGCTCTTATTCTAGCCCATCCAACTTAATCCAATTTTCATACAAAGTCAATATCGGGCACATGGAGGTAGAATGTCTGCGCGCGCATATTATATTCTCGCGTTGTTCCCGCCTGAGTTTTGAATACGAATGATATATGGATGTTTTGGAAATATTTTAATATTGTTATTTTATTAGCTTAAATTAATCGAATTAATTATGTATTTTTTTATGGAGGCGCATGCACAATGCACATTATGTACCTACATATGAAAGGGCCGCCTCGGGTTAGAACCACAGGACAACGTCTGTCGGGAAAGCTAGTTTCGTATAAAAGGTAAAATAATGGATAATGGATGGTATAAAATATACATAGTATTAAAGTTAGTATGGAACCGATTTCCAAAATTATGATGGTAGTTCACTCTCATTCTTGCAAACGTAATTGCCGCTCTTATTCTAGCCCATCCAACTTAATCCAATTTTCATACAAAGTCAATATCGGGCACATGGAGGTAGAATGTCTGCGCGCGCATATTATATTCTCGCGTTGTTCCCGCCTGAGTTTTGAATACGAATGATATATGGATGTTTTGGAAATATTTTAATATTGTTATTTTATTAGCTTAAATTAATCGAATTAATTATGTATTTTTTTATGGAGGCGCATGCACAATGCACATTATGTACCTACATATGAAAGGGCCGCCTCGGGTTAGAACCACAGGACAACGTCTGTCGGGAAAGCTAGTTTCGTATAAAAGGTAAAATACGCCAAAGCAGCATATTTCTCTATTTTTTTATGAGGAAATCTTGAATATTATGCAAATATGTTTTTCATCGTAAATAATTTCTTTGCATAAAATGGGTAAAGTTCTCGATAAAATATTTATAGAATATAATATAATGGAAACGCGAAATTATGCAAGTAAATACGAACAGAAACGTCGGTTGGGGAACATTGAAGAGTCCAGTGGTTAATTATACGCATGCAATTTATGCGAAGTAGATAGAGGTTAAAGACGCAAGCCGAGTGAAGTTGGCGATGGGTAATACAGTCAAGCATGGTAACTGCAACATTTTAATGTAAAGCATTTATAATTTTGAGTTAATTTTAACTTACTGTATAAATAAAGCACAAACCAGTACAAACATTCCAAGGAAGTGAGGTGCTAAAGTGTTAGCGTACGTTTACACAAAACGAACACAGAGTGAGAGCTAGAAATAGAGTAGGTATTCTTTCTTTGTCGTTGATATTGACATGCACCAAAGAAACAACCATGAACAGGAACAAATTATTAATGGGCGATGACAGATTACGCACGCAAGATTTCTTTCTCGTTGTTGTAACCTTGGTGTCAATATAAACAACATGTCAACGATAAAGAAACTATCCTCTTTTTCTAGATCTGCATGTTCGATCGGTTTAAACGCACCCTTACTCGACAAGAACGAAGAACAGTTGTTAGAGAAAAGCGCTGTTCTTCGTCCTAGTAAATACAAGACTAGACCTTTTCATACTGTGTTCCATACCTTTGAAGATAGTGTGGGAGGAATATTGCGCAGAAAAATATAAGTATTGTTACATAAAGTCAGGACATAAAATGATTATCTCATATGATCCATTATAGTTACGCATAATATGGGCACCCAAATCGTGTGCACAATAATTCAATTTTAACCAAATATTCTTAGTTAGAGAACATAATAACTTCTGGCTAATCACTGCGAGTAAATCGTCAGCGGCGCGGGGCCGAATCGCATGTAGTCAGTGCGAAGCGACATGGATATTTGTAACCTAATGGCATAGAATGACTTTTTTTTGGCTCAATAAAGTTTAGTTAATGTGAATCTCCTGATTTTTCCTGAAAATTAAATGGGCTGAAATTTGAATTAGATCGCAACAAAGCCGTTTTATGAATACCGCTCAAGGTTTTGCCACCAAACCAAATATACTCAATCATGAACAAAGCCGCATTGAGAATGAAAAACCATTCAAAATTTTGAAATTTTTGATTTTTCTAGATCACCAAGAAGAAGTTCTTAATATAAAAAAACACCCCGCAATTTTCATCGGTTTCGCCTGTAATCATACCCCGACTAAAGAGATTTATGAGGAAGAAATACCCCCAATTAGAAGTAGTGGTAGAGGTGAGCTATTAGTACCGCGCAAATTGGAATTTCGGGGAATTTGATCAACGGCCTTGGGCTATTTATTCAATTTATTCCGGGGCGGTTGATGGGCGTGGGATGATCGAGTAACAGGTGGGGGTGGGACATGAAAAACACCCCTGTAACCGATCGTTTAAATTACAAAACGAGCCTTTAAAACCTGAAATTTTTCACAACTTTCATATACACTCACACTGGTCAAATTTCGCTAATTCTTTTTTCAATTTGTTTATTATTGTGCAGAGAACGTTGTTGTGAACGATAAAAAAAACTAGAGAAATGCGGGAAACATAAGAAAATTGAGAAAAAACTTAACAAAGGTAACCATCTTAATGCTTTTGACAGTACAAAATACTGTTGTATTTTTTTTTATTTTGATAGGCTTTTAAAATAACTGTCAGTTAGGATGGACGGAGGAGTAAGAAATTTCGTACACTTATAGTTTATATAGAGAAGAAGTGGCGAATGCTAATAATATACATTTTTTTTTAAATGCATAAAAATAGATTAAATCGATAAAAAAATATAACAAACACTACTGTAATGTTATGTATTTGATACTCACACATACTTCCACAGACTACTTATAAAGATCATCAACTTCATAGAAACAAATGTAAAATGAAAAACGCTTCATAATGGGCGCAGAAAATTTATGAAGGTGGTTTAGTCGAATGGAAGGTGGTGGAGCGGGAAATGGCGGGATATTCTAATTCATTGTAGGTATGACCCAAGTGAGTATGAGAATTTTTGGATTGGATTGGAGTTATGGTTGAATTTCGAGCACTGGTCGACCACTAGTATGTATTAATTGCGCCCCGTTGAAAAAAAATCAACGTACTTAACGACCGTCGGTGCTCATGGCGGTCTGTGGGAATCCCATCAGATAAGATACTTATTAAATATTTACAGGCAATAGATTTGTTTTAAACGATGTTTATAGGGCACATTCTGTCAATCGCACCAGCCTTCAAATATCTGAAAGTTATGTAAAACACCAATTTCAATTTTAAAATAGATAAGTTGTTTATACCCATAGTCAAGCACTAAGAACTGTTCCGCGCAACTTTCTTGTTTTACTTTCAATTAAACAACACGACAAAAAAAGAATTAGCGAAATGGATCCACCATGGGAAACAGGGGAAACCGAAATAGTGCAATCTAAATGAAAATATTATATCGAAATCTTCAAATAATTATCCCGGAATTAAGATGAAATAAACGAAACACGGGACAACAGATGTGACGAGCCATGATAAAAACATTGGGACTACATTGAACATACAGAGATTTGGGACTTTGATCCTTTTTGCCGTCGGATGAATACGCAATACACGGAGCAAAACACGTTCACAACACCCATAAAGACAACATTACAGCCGGAGTTGTAACAAAGGGAATGTTCCCAGAGAGAGAAAACATTATTGGGTCAGAGTAATAACACGGAGTTACTATTCCTAATATTTCTGTACAAAATAACGGAACAATGATTAAATGCAAATATTACGTAACATGTTTTTATACGTGATCATTGCCAAACAAACACATACAAATAATGTGATTTCTTCGAGAACTGGGAGAAAAGGAACTTGTCCTTTCATTATACACATTGTCACTGAAGATGATTGAAATTTATAAAATAGATTTTTAAAATGAAGTCGTTTTTTGCGATAATAATCATTGATGAAACACAAAGTTTTTGTTGACTTATCGTCAAAGTTTTCGAGAGCCTTCATATATGTACTCGTTTATCAAAACTCATTCACATTCTAATGCTATGATGAACCTTTTGGTTGAGCATACTTAAGGATATATTAGACATTTTAATGATGCAGAATGCTCAAGACTCCTTGGACCGGCCTGGCGACAAATTCAGAAGTCCTTAGTCGAGCCGGGGCAGTGCGTGAACTCCTGTCACAAGTAAAAGTTCGTAAAGTTGCATATCTGGGACACGTCATGCGTGGGGAAAAGTATCGACTGATCCACCTGATACTAAAGGGAAATATCGAGGGTCGCAAAGGGGATGGAAGAAGGCAGATGTCCTGGCTGCGCAATATACGAGAAGAATGGACGGTTTTCCGTTACTGTGGAACAATAATTGTTCCGAGCAGCCCAGGACAGAGAAGGAATCGCCGCAGTGATCGCCGACGTCGGAAATACCTGACATGGCACCAAAAGAAGTAGAATGATACTATAATATGTTCACTAAAACATAACCTAATTTGAAACAAATAAATAAAAGAAATTCTGATATTAGAAAGGAAATTCATAGTAAACTATATTGATGTTGTAAATCTTCAAACACATGTTTTATAACTTCGTTATACTTGACATTGTACCAATTTAAACAACAAAACTTTGCACTTATTACGATTAATTTAATATTGTTGGAGAAGTCTATTTCTTCCAGCCAACTTTACTGTTTCTCAACTTCTTAGAAAATTTGATTACGAACGTTTGACCCGGCGTCAATGAATTTATCTTGTGAGATGCATTGTGAAGAGTGGGTATAAATTGTGTTAATCGCATTACCTTTTTTAATTTGTATTCATTTTTTTTAATAATACTATCTTAAATCAAACAAAAAAGCTGTAAAACACGGAAAAAAACAAACTGTTTACGTTTATCGCAAGAAATTCCCGGAGAATATCAAAATTATTATTTTTTTCAATCAGCAAAAGTAAATAAATTATGGTAGAGAAAATAATTCCACAAATTTCTGGTTTTATTCCTTTGAATATTGCGTGAAAAAAAAAGAAGCTAGAACAATCCGATTTGTGTACGTACTGTTGCCGTCAAACAATCAAATCTCCGAATAATATTTCCCCAACGAACGAGTGAAATGATTGCCCAAATTATTCAGGGATGAATGAAAATTAAATTATGCCCCGTGTAGGCAGCGGATCTTTGGAAATATCCGGGAATCGGCTGTTGAAAATATTGTGTAATGTACCTACAGAAGAGAGAAGGAAAAATAATGTAGCCTTTTTGATGGATATTGATTTTTCTGGATTGAATGTGAGAGGTTTTCAGTTTAATCACGGCGGTACATCGTTGAAGACTTGTTGAGAGAAAACACTATAGATTTTTCTCTTGTACCAGGCTCTTTGCTTGTATCGATTGAAATTTTCAAATCTTATGGTTCTTCGCGAAACATTAGACAGACGGACAATGTGGTGGTGGCAAAAAGTATCGATACGAAAATCATACAAAAATAAATTAATTAACCGATAAATGTACACATTGCTATACAAAATGTCAGTATAGCCGTCGAAACTTTCCCAGTCAACCGGTCCCGTCCAATTTCATTGCTGAGTCCCCATTTATCCCATCGATTGAGGGTGAGCGAAATCTTCTAGAAGCACAGGGAAAAAAAAGAAAAGCTGAATCTCAACTTCTCATTCTTCTAAAAAAATTATTTAATAACAAAAACAAGAGATAAATCGTTCAAGAAAAAGAATAACTTAACATTTTTAATGCCTTAAAATATTGAAGTTTCGATGGACAAAAATCATGATGTAACGGCACCATTTATAACATGTTTGACGGATATCCTAAATTGAGGGATATGAAATCTTTATAGTAAAAGATTGAGATATCGAAAAAATGAGGGTTGAAACATCCTGTAAAATGACAACGGGAGAAACACGTTTACTTTATCAGATGCGAAATCTTAGAACGGATATTAAAATACCGCACAAACCAGGGAAGGGCTATATATAATAAATATCACAAATGTACTTGTACAAAGTTTCAAAAACACACAAAACATACTTTAAAATGCGTCAAATAACGAAGATGATGCATTCCAATTTAGCCAGAGGAGAAAACCAAAGAGTGTCCATATACAAAGGTGACGCTTTACTCACATACTTGAATTATTCTCTAAAATGTTTCAAACCATTTGTAAAACGTGTTCAGGATTAGATTTATTTACAAACTCTCGAGAACTTTACCTTCAAATACAACTTGAATCGTTTTGTAAGAAAATAGGCTTTTTTAAGCGAATAAACGAAAGAAGCTACTTCTAAGAAGTGAGCAAAACAAATGAAATTCCCCATACTCAAAGTAAAACTAAAATACTTACTAAAGTCTTTTTTATAAAAACGTTCAAATATAACATTATCACTGAATATAAGGCGTAGTGCTTAGGAGGAAATGAAAATAAGATAAAATATGTTGAGATTAGATGAACCTTCAATGGAATCCGTAATTTGTTTGGAAACTCAAAAGATTTCATATAAAGAGAATGATTAGAATGTTTTCCGAAAGAAATAATAATAATATAATTACATTAACATACTACATTTGATCCGATAACAAACAATACCGTCTGAGAGAGAGAAACTTTTACGTTTTTTGTTCATTTCATCTCGCCTATAAGACTGTGTAGTGTGCACCTAGTATAATGGGTATAATATTAGCCGTCTTGGTAAGAGAAGGGGGATATTAGAGAACTATGTACAAACTGTAGTTATAGAAGTTTTCATATTACAATCGTTTATTTACCATAGAGAGTATCGACAACTTTATCGAATCAATCGACACACCGAAGACTTTTCAAAAAAATATATGAGAGCGGTCAAATGAATAAATCCTAAGTATGTGATGTGACTGTGAGGCGGAGATAGAGACTTTTCATCAAATCGTGTCCGAATTCCGATGCAGCCTTAGAGCGTACACGGGTGATATTCTTCATCAAGCGGATTCTCAACAATGACGGCTATTCTGAAATGAAAAACAGACGATTGAGTTGCGTCGTATCCAATTTTTATTAGGACTTTTGAAATTTCTGTATTCTGAAAATGTTTTATCCAATACATTAGTTACGTAACTACCGGCAACCGATTAAGTTCGAAGCAAGAACTTCTTGCGTTGAGTTGGAACTTGAATTTGAGAATACCAGTCATTGACTGAAACTTTAGACAATCGGACTTATCTATCTGATGTTTTTTGTTTATAGTTACTTCATGATTTTTTTTTTATACATTATGTTATTGTAGATATTTAAGATGTACCTTTTATCTGAATGACTTTAAACTATTTTGAAAATGTTTAAATATTGATAATCTTCTTCTTCTGTGCCGTGCCGTGTCAGGTCACCCCGACTTTGGCAACCACTTGCCTTCAGCCAGGATCTCTTCGACCATCCACCTTTCCCATTAGAGTTGAAGGACTTTGTATAAACCCCCTTACAAAATGTGCCTCAGATAGAATATTTTTCGGATTTTAGATCCGGTACGTACCTAAATATAATGTCAAAGTTCGGAAAGCCTATAAAAAACGTACCTCTCAAACATTGGTCAATATAAAATAAGCAAATTTTATCACAGGTCTATACATTGAAAGTTTTCCTGTAATGATTGATTTTGAATGACATCATAAATAGACAGCAAAATATGAAATTGTGAAATATGCAATAATTTATCTCATAACATGGAATCAAAATTATTATTATTATTTTATTGAAAATGTATTTTATTTTTTAAGTGAAATTGTTTTTATTTTACTATGCGCTAATGCATTTGTTCATTTATTTATTCTTTTATATACGTATACTTACACAAATCATTCTTTCAGGATGGGTTGCCTAAGAATAATAAATAATATACGTATACTTATTTTATTGATTATATTATGTACTAATAATTATTTATTGTTTTCTAGTTTTTATCTATTTCGTAAGGTTCATTTTTTGTTATGTTGTATTGCTTGTGTATCAATCATCGCAAAGGCGAAAATGGTGAGTGTGGTTTATTTTACTGATAATAAATAAATAAATAAGTATTTTAGCGATAAAGACAAAAAAAAACTTTTTTTTTAAATAATGTACTTTTCATAACTTTCAACCAAGAAAGCAAGTTATTGAATAAGTTTATTTGAAACTAGCTTATACCCGTCTTGCTTTACGTTTTTGATTCCGAATGTCAGGCTTGATCGGTAGGTAATTAAACAGGTTCTAGTCTAGCTCCCCATTGCTTTGCAGACCTCTATAACTGACATGCAGCAAATTGTATTAAAGAACCTTCTCCGGCATTTTGCACGGCTCTGTGACGTAGCATTTGTATTTTGAGCGTGATGCTATGACATACGGTAAAAATCAAATAAAACAACATTTCTGAATTATTATATAGATAGAGAAGGAGGGGCTAATGCGAGTTTTATTTAATTTCCCAATTTACCACGCAATTTTCTTAATTTTTTCTTTCATAAGAACCTTCTCCTGATAAAAGCCAACACGACAAAAAAAGAATTAGTGAAATCGGTTCAGCGGTTTAGGCGTGATGCGATGACATACGGTAAAAAGCAAACAAAAAAACATTTCTGAATTATTATGTAGATTTTCCACGCAACTTTCTTAATGTTTTCTCTCATAAGAACCTTCTACTGATAAAAGCCAACACGACAAAAAAAGAATTAGTGAAATCGGTTCAGCCGTTTAGGCGTGATGCTATGACATACGGTAAAAAGCAAATGAAAAAACATATCTGAATTATTTTGTCGATAAAATGCTATTTACGATGTAAAAACTTAATTAATTTTAGCTAATAATTTATTGAATTATGTTATAGTTATCGTTGATTCGGGTGAAGGATGACGTTCGATGGAACATAAGCTTGAAAACAAAACAATTCCTCTATAATTGCTTTACTTTTTAAAAAATTCAATAGATGGCGGTGTAGTAGGAAGTACATAACATGTGATGTATGTTTGCCTATTGTTTAGATACATCGAAAGAATTGATCAATTTAAACCAATTTTTCAGAATTATTATGTTAAGATATTATGAATATTTCAAAGTTTACGGTTTTTTTTAATCTTTAAAAACTAATTATCTGAAAACAAATTAAATGGAGACGTTTTCTTGCTGGGTATTTCTACATGAAACGTTCTGCATTATTATATTTCATAAGTAGGTATACAGTGCAATAAATAAGGATTTAATTTCATTATAAAAATACATTAAGCTTTTCGCGAGTATGAATCATTTTGTAATTTAAAGCATGATCGTAAAAGTCCGTATTTTACTGAAGCGAGAAAAACAGATTTAAAAAATAAAACGAGAGAAATGATAATAATAAATGAATTAGGTACACAAAAATACTACCTAATAAATAAAAAAGGTTTTTTGATTTTGTGAGATTTCGATTCCGATACGTTAGTACTAATCGAGTTTTTTGAAAAAAAAAAACGTATTGGAATTGTAGATTACTTATTATTATTATGTAAAACACAGTGACATCATCTGATACGTATCGAAGGGTAGGTGGATATACCCGGGGGCTATGAAAACATTGTCTACCCCTCTGACGAGAAAACAGCATGTAGTATATAGATTGCTAGGGGATACCCGTCACTCTGTGACTGGTAACCCCTGAAAAAGATGTCGTATAATTATTTGTGTTCACTTTAAGTGAGCCCAAATTAATTAAAAAAAGTAAACAGTAGTGCATTTCCAACTATTGATAAGTTAAATTGGATAAACACATGCTATGCGTAAATTATGGGGTAACTATGGTACGAATTTATGGTACACTAGCTATTCCGACAACTAATATAATTTCAATTTCTTTAATCGGTATAATTACCAAACGATGCGTCAGTTTTAAACTATGTTTACAGGGCATAATATTATGTCAATTGCACCAATTATTATCAAACAACTGACAGTTATGGCAAACGCCAATTCCAATTCAAATATAGAAATGTTTATAGCGTCAAAAGAATGTTAAAGGAAATCTTAGTGAAGTGTTCTCTAATGTTCCGCGCAATTTTCTAACTGTTTTCTTATATAAAAGCCTTAATTTAAGCGTGATACTGTGACAGAGATAAAGAGAGATTCATTTTATTTTTAAAACTTCTTTAGTCACTGACCATCCGCCCCAGATGATGATCGGTGGAAACCGGCCGAAATGTCGGGCTCATTATGACTTTTTTCAGAACTAACCTCAGTACGCTGAGAACCCAAAACGTTTCGCTTATGCTTTTTGCTATATTATTTTTCTCCGTGACCACCTCTTCACTGAAATAAAATACAAGAGCTCTAAATTCAAAATTTCCAGCATGAATCCACTTTTCTGCCACGGGGTTGGTAACAGAATAACGCACCATTACAAACATATTAAGATAAGTGAATGTGCGGCTTGCGGATACGCGTCATAGCGTTAGTTGTGCAGTGTTTTATCACCTTCAGTTAGAACCTTCTACATATGGAATGAATTTATAAGGAAAAAGCACAATGTATCACCCGCACAATGGGACGTGAAGTGTGCGATAGATTTATGAAGGTAGGCTTGTATGCCTCCGTCGGGCTTATTCGCGAGCCTTTTGGTCTGTGCACTCGACATCGTTTGCAGAGCACTTGGCACGAGCTCAACACAAAAGGCTCGACGTAATCCTCTCTAAATAAAACTATCGCATTGTATTCATTTTGCAGATAAAAGTTAGGTACATATTTTCGAGGCGTTTCACGCTCACATTGTTAGCTGAACAGTGAAACAGTCCTCCTGCACTTCAGTACCAGAATGTGATTTTGGTACTTTGATTTGGTAACTTGAAATTTCTATTGTAGACACTCCCTCTTTCTCTCTGATTGGTCCGATCTTATCCGAGCCGCCTTTTAAGATATCTTTTCAACTAGATTGCAATTCAAGCGCAACGAGAATAAGCCTTAATGATGGGATTGAGATCTCGTCTCAGATTAGACACGATCGATTGACTGGGAGAAACTTTCTAACGAATTCTAACAAAGAAGAAAACTATAAGAAATACCTATACTAATAAAAAATAATTCCGACAATCAGGATCATTTTAATTTTTTTTCCTAGCAAAATATAAAAAAAAAGATGAATATTTACATTATTTCGCGATGTCGTCTGCCCATCTGGCCTGGGCCTGGGGCCTGTCGACATATTTTCTTCTGCCCAGTCTCGGATGCCACTCCACTACTCTTTTGGCCCATCTGTCATCCGGGCATCATCATCATCATTTCAACATCATAAGGCTCCTGGGTGAGTCACGTACTGAGATAGCCTATGGAAGACGTAGCCCGCCTAAGCCTCAATTACCATCCAGAATACAGCCAAATTACCCCCCAAACAATAAGAAGACTACGAAGCTGACCTTCAGGGCGTTGTATATTGAAATATTTAATTAAAAAAAAAACAAACTCATTAAAGTAGTCGCTATTGCTGCACTTCTTCATGCTTGAAGGTAGTGACTCAATGCCAATCTGGTCTTCGCGAGCCTGACGATGTTTTTTCAACCCTCCCGACACTGCGCCATTTGTACCGCACAATGTAGGTATAAACATATTCAATGATTCAATATAAGTTAAATAAAAACAAAATAAAAGCTTAAACAATGTCCTCAAATAAGAATAATTAATATTTTATTAAAAAATATGATTTTTTGTGTGCGAAACCGCAAACTGTGGTTTTGTTTGTCGCTGACCGGGAAAAATAGGACACATGAAACAAACAAGCGACAAAAAAATCATTAGACAATTAGACGCTTTGTTTACTTTCGGCGGATTGAAAAATATAATTAATACATTGGGCAGAAACATAAATAAACATGGTCCCTACCCACTGGGGCTTGACAAACATCCCCCCACCCACACGTCATATAAATATAATGTGTTATCTCGACACTTGATCAAACGAAAAGTTCAAATAAAAGACTAAAATTTATCGATAAAAATTAGAAAATCAAATAAAATTGGTTTTATTTGATATCCAAATCCAAACTCCCTTAAGGCCCCACTAACGGGATAGGGAGCCAACAAGAGCTCTCCAATGCGCTCGATATTGCGCAATGTTTAGGATCTCCTCCCACGCTATGTCAAAATCCCTCAGCTCCGTTTTGAAGGAGCGGAATACGATATGAGAAGGTCTTCCTCGTCTTGGGGACCCTGATAGGAACAACCTTATTTGTATGTTACATACCAAAAACAAACAAAAAGAAATATTTTTCACAAATTTACAATCATAGAGCTATATTTTTTTTAATAAGGAGGTCATTCATTCTCTGGGGTGTATAGGGAGATTTGATTTATTGCTTGGTTGTTAAGGTAGACTTTTTTGTATGTATTATCACATTTCTTAGTTTTTGTATGAAAATGATCTAAAACAATTTCGCATTTATAAGTAAATAAGAATAATAATTTACGTGGAAGAGTCTATGTCCAGGTGTGGACTGATACAGGCTGAGAAGAAGAAGAAGAAGTAAATAAGGATAACGCAAAACATCATCGATGAATATTTGTCTTTTATTCACACAATTCGTTTGATCAAGTGTCGAGATAGCACACTATATAAATACATATGAATGGATGTTTGAGGCTTTCAGCTCTAAAAATTCCGATGATCAATCACCGAAAAAAGACAAAACCGAGGTAGGAAGTAGGTGTGTGCGTTTGTAGGCGAGAACAAAAACACCCGTTGATGTATGACAAAAGTAAAGTGTGTTAAGGAAAATGAAAAATGAATTCTGTCTACGGAAAAAATATAGCAGTAGGTGCCACGAGTCACGACTAGTCCGCAAGAGGAGCGCATATTATTATATTATGTTATCAAGACCGTGGAGGTCGGAGCGTTGGGATAGTTCGTAGGGGGGCCATAAAGTATTATTATTTTGTGACGCGAAATTATTGTCATTTTAATAATCCAATATTAACCTGTTATTTGAATTAACATAGTGGTTTTTATGGTTTCTATTATAAATAGAATCTAACCGGCAGCGCAAACAAAGAAAAAAAAATGTCCAATGATAAACGGCATAACCTTACAACATATTAATCAAACTTAACTCACCTCTTTTTATTCACTTTCTGCAAAATTTAAACATAAATACGCTTAAAAAAATATGTTTGAATGTTAAAAAATTATTTCTGAAAGCTTGAAAGAAATTCTATCAATAATCTTCGTACAGGTGTTTTGAAACTCAATGGTTGTCAGGTAGGTAAATAAAAATTGTGTTGTTATGGAATTTTCACAGATGGCGTTGTCTTAGGAAGTCCGTTTCATACTATCTAACTTAAATACTATATTTTTTTATTATTTTCAATCCATTTTTCGATATTTTAACGGATATTCTGTTATCCGGAGAAGAATCCAATAAACCAAGCATAATAAAAGTCTATTCAGCCAATCTCGAGTTATAAGTGTTCGCACTAACCTGACTAACCCAACATCATTTTATATCTTTAGAAGATGTACGCATAGAATGATGAGGTAGAGTGCAGAATAAGTGAGTTATTGATCTTATAGGATGAGATTTCACACAAAATGATGAGACGAAGGCGACCTATTGCGGTCATTGAATGAAGAATTCGTACGTTGAGGTACACGTTTGTAAACTTTGATGTGTTTATTTAGGATTTCCTGGAATAAATTTTGATAGAGAATTTTTGGTTCTAGAATATTCGGCATAGTTTAATAGGTATATGTCGAAATATTTTCACGGATATCAGGAACAAAAATTTATGAAATATTTTCACGACATATGGAAACATTTGGCTTACATATGTGTGGAATACGTCGTCCACGAAAACAACCCTGCCATTGTAACACATCGGAGATATCATATATTTCGACCTCGTTTTAAATTAATATAAATCAATTTCGAAGTGTGGAAGCAAAAAAAAACATATGTTATTAGTAGCGCGTATAATCTCTAATATAAATTAAAGTCGGGTTAGTGCGAACACTTATAACTCGAGATTGGCTCAACAGATTCTTGCGATGTGTGGTTTATTGGATTCTTCTCCGCTCCGGATAACAGAATAACTAATAAAGAGTTGAAAAATGGATAAGAAATAATATAAAATATAATATTAATGTTAGTATGGAAGAAATTTCATACCACGTCATCTTTGAAAAAAATCTAACAACAAAATGATTGTCTTCTGCACCTGTACCCTCTCATTCTCGTAACGTAATTGCCACTCTTACAGTAGCCCATTCCACCTACTCCATCGTTTCGAGCGTTTTAGAAAATGTTCATACAAAGTCAACCAAATTGCGCGCATATAATTATATTTTCGCGTTGATCCCGTCTGAGCTTTGAATACGAATGAAATATAGACGTTTAAGAATTAATATTTTAATGTTATTATTTAATTATTTTAGTTTTGTTTCTGGAAGCGCAGTGTACAATGAACGGGCCGCCTCTGGTAATGACGTGTATGGTGAAATAATAGAACATCATTAATTTTTCAACAGTTCAGCAAAACAAAAAGGCCTTATTTTTAATAGACGGATAAACTTCAACTAATTCTTTGGTCAAGTGGTGCTAATATTACAACAACTCTTGGTAGTAGTTCTTGAAATCTCCTTGCGAATATTTTTATTACAGAATAACTGAAGAGTGCAAAGAAATAATTTTCTGGTTTGACTTCGGATTCCTACTTGCTTCATTTTATCCTTTTTAATTTCTCGTGAGTAAAAAATGTGAGTGAAGGGGGGTTAACATATCTACTACACCAACAATTAAATAAAACTAGCGTTTATATTGTCATATGCATCCATGTTAATAACATTTCTTTATCAACGATATAATAATACCTACATAATATAAAGACTGTGAATAGTTTCATTCCAATTAAAGTACATGGTGACCGTACTGTTGGTTGGGTAGATACAAAGAGGCGAGCTGTGCTGTGTGTGACAGTGCGCTAATGTGAACTCATTGTGTGATTATATTTTCCATTTGCTCCTCTCTGCGTCCCACCACTCCAGCAACCAGCAAGGTCAGCGCATTATAATGGCCCGCAGCTATGACTGGAGCCAGTGCCCGGTCTCTCTGCGTCAAACGAGGAAACTGGAAAATATTTTCTCGCTTGTGATTTCTTTCAACAAATTTAAATCACAATTTCACACTTCAGAAAATCCGTCGCTCTATATTGTTATTTTTTAACTCTTTAATTTTGTAATAAGATATCCATTGGTTTACAAATAAACTGAATGTTTACATTTTTCAGTAATATTACATCCCTCATTTCGTTACTCCAGTAAGGGCAAGAGCAGAGCCCTCAGCCATATGGAATCACAATGACATTCTACCACAACATGTACAAACCACTCAGATCTGCATCAAAGGAACAAATCACGGTAAGACGAATTTAAGTGATGGAATCACAATGACATTCTACCACAACATGTACAAACCACTCAGATCTGCATCAAAGGAACAAATAACAGTAAGACGAATTTAAGTTATGGAATCACAATGACATTCTACCACAACATGTACAAACCACTCAGATCTGCATCAAAGGAACAAATCACAGTAAAGATCCAGATAGGCAGTTTTATAGACTCTTTTCGGCCAAATTTACAAACTTTATTGAACTTTATGATGTGTATTATTGACGTACATACATATATACATCATCAGCGTCACAACCCTTGGTGGGTCTTAGCTGCCTCCAAGAAATATCTCCAAACCTCCCTGTCGCCGGCTGCCATCTTCCAGTTCCTTTGCCCTAGAGCCCTGCAGTCTGCAACTACATCATCTAACCATCGCAGCTTTGGCCTTCCAACGCTTCTTCTTTCAATTGGATCATTAAATATTACTCTTTTTGGGAGCTCCTGGTCATCCATACGGAACAGATGTCCTAGCCAGCGTAGTCTGTTAATCTTAATGAACTTGACTACGCCGACATCCTGGTATAGACCATAGAGCTCGCCGTTGTATCGTTTTCGCCATACTTCACCATCTGTAATAGGTCCATATATTCGGCGAAGGATCTTTCTTTCGAAGGCATCCAATCTATTTTCATCCTGCTTGGTCAGTGCCCAGGTCTCTGAGGCATATGTCAGTACTGGTCTAATCAGAGTCTTAAAGAGCGTGGCTTTCGTCTTTCTGGATAGTAGGCGAGACTTAAGTTGTGCTACAAGACCGAAGTAGCAGCGATGATAGCACTCCCCGATTTCCTAGTGTAGATGCTTATTTGAATTTTTTTATCTGTCTACGCAACAAAAGCTGCTTTTATATTTCATAATAAAATTTCTTCTATTGAAATAATTAATATATAGGCGAAAAATCAAATGATTGATTTGTCTCAGGACACATGTATGAAAAAATACAACGGGCGCCAATTAAGGTTCGCACACTTTGACAAAAATAAATTTAGGCGATTCATAAAATATGTAGCCAAGTTGAAAGAAGACACCCACCCGGGATACTCATTTTGAGAAGTTAAAACATAGGATGTTATGAAGATATTGTTCTAGAAAACTTATAAAAAAGGAAGGATTTGGGAGAGAATATTCAACAACTAATAGAATACTTGTCAATTAATTATTTGTCTTATTAAATACGGTAATGTTAGATAAGGAAACGAATTAATTTCTTGCACCTCCAAACCCCCTTCTCCTGCTCTAACCACATCCTTCGGCCCTCACAAGCTTACGTCATTAGAACCCCTCGCCTGAGGCTGCTGACGTTTCTCCGGCCAATTCTAGGAATATTGTACGCAAAAAGTTAATTCAAATATGATATAGACATGTGAGAAACGTGTTTTCATATCATTCGTCCGATATGAAAAAAATGTACCTAGATAATATTAAACCACAAACCAACAGATTATTACATAATATTTTATTAATAATTTTAAAGGTAAACTGTACAAGTATAAAAACTAGATTGATATGATACTGTTTAAATTATAAACTCTGTATTTAAGTGCTCTTATTAAAGAAGATGGATACCTTAAACCACATTGGTTTTAAAGATTAAGATTGTGGTCGTTTAAACTACAAGAACATACGGGTATCTGTGGTGAGATAATGGAAAAAGATACACAGACAAGTGTCGCAAAGTCGAGTCACAGATGAAAGAAAGATCATCCTACGCATATAAATATCATAATAGTTGTAAAATGACTTCTTAACTACCATTTAACATAGATTCATTCCCAGTTTTCATGAACTGTCAAACCAACTGGGAAATCAGAATAGGTGTCTTTGGCGAAAGTAAAATACATTAGGTACATTGATTGGAAGATTTTTTCCTCAACTGTCTTGCTGATGATTCGAACCTCGGCCTCCCGAGAGACGTACGTTGACACTACCGCTTAGCTACGAAAAGCTCCAAGTGACAGGTAAGAATTACATTTTGTTATGGATAGCTTCTTAAAAAATACCTACCTCCGACGAGATATGGAAGTGGTTGAATGTCCACATCCCAACAGGCATAAAGCTCGTCAGGCCTAAAAATAAGGGAAGAAGAATACACTGACTATTATTTATCTCCTTCTCTTAAGTATCCCAAAGAAACAGTTTTGTCTTTATTCAAACTGATACTTGAAAATGATTAGAAAATTATAAACTTCGTATTCATAAATAGGAGTCAAGAAAATACCTTTTTATTTCAAAATCCCTCCTTTATCAGATTACGTAAACTTTAAGGTAGGTAAGATCAAACACCCCAGCAACAGATGTTATTGACTGAAGTGCAGATTTCTTATCTGTTTACCAGCAGATTACCCTAAAATTTACATGAGATCTGCGTAAAAGTTTCAAAATAAATTAGAAGCGATGGCCGCCCCAGTTGGTAAACAGGAATCGCGCCGTTAATAATTACGAAAGTTCAAAATTAGTTTTGGACCAGCTATTCCCTGGACCGTTGCGGGAGATTTGAATGAAAATAGGCGCCACCCGGAAAAACTAATACCTGCGTAAAACCTGGAAACTGCGAAGACGTCAGGTGTGCAAATTAGTTTTGAAGAACTTTGTAGTGCGTGATCATATATTACAGTTATGTTACTCTGCCCGATGCCGAATTCTACAGATCTTTAAGAAAACGGCTGTAATTATATTTATATTACCTTTTAAAAAGGCTTTCATAAAGATCCTATGTGTTTTCCCCTCAAAATATTTATTTGGTCAATACGACCAATTAATCAGTCCGACCCAACTAAATATCTCTATATACGTACAGTACTTCAACGCAGTTTCTACCAAAATCTAATAGAGGAAACAAAAGAGTAAAGAAATAATCTATAAATAAACATTCCAAAACTTATCATTACATTTTAGAAGATTTCCAAATATTTTCTTTAAGAGTTGATAAAAGTCCTTACGAAGAAGTAAAGTTCACCCTGGTCCATGTGCAGAGAAGGAAGCAATGCAAAGTTTAAAATTTTACAAAAAAAAAATATTTGTATGAAAATCATAAACTTTTATGACAACGCTGAAAACTGCTTCAACTCTTTCGTATATACATATGTAACTAACACATTTTCATTTCAGAGATTTGAAATTTAAGATCTCCACTACAAATTCGAACCGCATTTTTTAAATAGGAAGGAACTCTCTCATGGAGATAGTTAGGTAATTAGGAGCTTTCTCCTGCTACCTCCCTATGCCCTCTTAAAGGGAGTAGCGATTGATTAGAAAACTGAATGTTGACATGTTACTCATGGTCATGATTTGAAAAAAGCAAACATTTTATCATTATAGATCATAAAAATGTGTACAATTTTAATGTTATTTTGAAACTAGGTAATATACTTAAGTTTGAAAGATTATCTGTAATGTTTAAGAGTGAGAAGAATTACATAGAAAAGAGCAATGAAGGGTAAAAAAATATCGGGAAGACGGGTGGAAAAAAGTAAAAGAACTATCAGACATTCAAAAAATCTTTGTAGAACAAACAAAAGGTGGGCACTTTTACGGTTCACGTTTCGGTACACCCAACATATTACAAAGACGGACTATTACTCAATGCTTGGTACATACACGTACTAATCTAGCGTATTTATGGGCCATTAATACGAGCTTGCCTTAGCTGACTTCCTTTATTGACTACAAGCTTTCCCGGCAGACGTTGTTCCGTGCTAATTATACATATAATATTTTAATTCAAATTTGTAAAATAATACATTAACTATAGAACAATACAGTGCATCATACTCTGTCAATCGCATCTACTTGTGAGGCGCCATTTTAAATTCAAAAATGAAAAAAATTATACTCTCAAAAGTACTGAGAAGGTTACCTACGTTGAGTTTTTTAATGTTCCGCACAACTTTCTATGATTTTTTCTTTCGTGACAACATTCTCCCGACAATGGCAAACATAACAAAAAAGAATTAGCGACATTGGTCCAGTCAATCACGCGTGATGCCCTGACCAAGATAAATAAGGATCAATTTTTAAATATAGAGACTAGCTTTCCCGACAGACGTTGTCCTGTGTTCCTAACTATGAATATTGATTTCGAATTTCTGAATGGTGATGAATAAATTATCATTTGACCAATGTGATTCCGAACGATGCGTCTGTTTTAAACCATGAACATTCCATCCGCATTCTGTCAATCGCACTAACTGACAATTTCTGTCAAAATTTCAAAATTGGAATAAAAATAATAAGGTAAAAAGTACTAATAAGGTTGTCTACGTAGAGTTTTCTTTAATTTTCTAATTTTCCATGCATTTTTCTTAATGTTTTTCTTCTAAAAGGACATTCTCCTGATAAAAGCCTACACGACAAAAAAAGAATTAGCGAAATCGGTCCAGCCGTTTAGGCGTGATGCGATGACATCGGGAAATAGCTCTCCATTTTTATGTATAGACTAGCTTTACCCGTCCCTTTATTACAAATTGGGATGACAAATTATCAAAAAATAATTTAATATCTATAATTTCTAGTCTACTTTTTCTGCTGTTAATGTTTTCGAGCATTTAAAAATAACTGAATTATTATAAAATAAAATAAAGACGCATTTTGTTATTCGTCCGATTCCTAAGCATAATGGATTTACGTGATCGTTTTCATGTTGTTCTTTGGTTCACAATGTTATAAGACTTATAATAAAATTGCGTAACTTTAAGTAGATTTATTGATACATGTTGTTAATGTTAATACACCTCTATCTATACTATATGATTTTTTTTAATACATCTCTATATAATATTATACCTATGATTATTTTTCTGTAAAAGGCCTACTGGCCGTGAAATAAATAAATAAATGTTCTTGTATTAATAATTATTAATTGTATATAATACCTACTCATTTTTCACTCTTATGGCAATAAAAAGTAATATTATTAATGAAACCGAATTACTCGCCACGTATGCTAATACGAAACATCAAAATCTTTGGCTAAAGGTTCACACCAAGCCATCTGTCAGTGACTAAAAAAAAAAAACATCAAAATCTATGATGATCAAATGCGTCTGTGCAAGGTCTGTGCACAGTCAGTATATTATCTATGGTGCACAGTAATATACGTTGACATTGACATTTAAACGATCCTATGTTTTGTCACAAACTACGAAATGTTGTTGTTATGCTATTAGATATGGATGTAAATCTTTTACAGTATATCTATGAAAAGATGTAAATCTACCTTATAATGTTAAGAATTGCTTGGAGAGACGTTGTAACGAATACTGAGGTATTACGTAGAACAAATGCTAATAGGTAACTGCTTAACACAGTCAAGCTCTGTAAACTATCCTATTATTTTGGTCATGTACTCAAAGGAGAAAAATACACCATTCTCCAGCTGTTATGAAGGGGAAGATAGAAGGTCGCTTTTCTGGTTTCAAAACATTCCGGAATGGACCGAAATCAGAACTGTGGGGGAGTTGTTTTGCACTGTCCAGAACGGAGATGATCGACAGAACATGTAAAGAAGTAAACTGAAAAAATGAATTATAATTATTGTTTATATAGGACGTTTGATTGATATTGTAAAAAACACAGCTGGTCTAGGACATCCTGATATTACTCATATTGCATTACTTTACATAATAAATAGAACTTTGTATAATGTACATGGAATTTTAGTAAATACCTTACAAAATTGTTTTGGGTCTACAAAGGAATAAATCTCGGAGAGGAAGAGGGGCTTATTAATATGGAGATCTATTCACAATCTATATGGTAGAAGTCTTTTCATAACCAGGTTTAAAAATAAAACAATTTATTTTTATTACCAACATAATACCTTTAATGTAAATAGTGAGTAAACATATTATTTTATGCAAACGCAAATTTGGTGAAGTTTCAAGACAAATATACACAGCTCAGTAATAAAAATTGTGTCAAACCAAGTTCTGTGTTTGCCTGTTGGTCCGCGGGAGGTATTTTATTTTCCTCCTACCCTGCATATTATCAGCCGAGCATTCCCCTATCCGCCACCTGGGGACGCGTCCAATAGCGGTTATCAGGCTCCGCGAAGGATCATTCATCTCTTTCATAAATCGTCTCTCAGTAATCTTCTCTTAAGAATATAACAAAAATTCAGTTGGTTTACTGAATAATTACATTACAATATTACTTTTATAGCTATGTTACAGAGACATTTTAGCAAACAGAAAAAAAATAAAAAATCGCAATACAAATTCTTAAATAAATTTAAGGAAGTTATTTTTTATTTTTATTCAGATAAACAGTTTATCCAATTTGTAATAAAGAAGATAGG